>CM062817.1:1510701846-1511301846 GCA_031772625.1 Pinus tabuliformis | reverse complement strand
TTTTGTATGAATAGTTGGTCACGTTGTTTGTGTTGATAAACACCCTCAATACATTTATAAGAACAATAAACTAGGTACTTATACTACACATTGTCCCTTTTTTTGTCTACTTTCATAATAATAATTGTTAGGATAAACATGAATTAATATTTAGAACATTTGTATTTAAAAAAATTTCATAATCAATCTTGAAAAGAGTGAGTCTTGCAAAGAAAAGACGAACCTTTAGTACTTTGAAATTCAATTTCAGTAGATACCCTGAGCATGGATCAAAGAAGATCAAGGCCATACTTGAATGGCCTATTCTAGAAAGTAAAGCAGAGTTAAGAAGTTTCATTTGATAAGTAAATATTTAGAAAATATTTATTAAACATTTTTGGCATAGATGCAGCCTTAACGGATTGCACCAAATGTCAACATTTAGATGAAGTAACACTGGAAAAAGGTATTTAGCTACCCAAAAAGGGAAAACAATATGCCCCATGCAGCAATGCATTAAATGCTTTATAGGTTGGGATATACAATATTGGACTTAAATGGTGTATATCCCCACTTATATAGCATTGGATGTTTTGTGATGCTTCTTCTGTAGCAGTTGGACTAGTATTGAGTCAGAATCAAACATGTAGGCTTGTAGCAAATTTTAACAAAATTGATGCCAAAAGAAAATATATCACTTCTGGTAAATATATATATGCTATCATTCAAAAACCTTATATTGGAAGCATTATTTCGTATCTAAATAATTTATTTTGTCCAGATCATTAAGCACTAAGGTATATAAATTCCCAAGAAAAATTATAACATGGACATGGCAATTGGTTCCCGTATTTCAGATTGTCACTTTTGTTATTCAACATATAATAAGCAATGCAATGTTGCTCTGGAAACTTTAAGTAGGGTTTCCATTTAATTATAACTATGCAAACTGAACCATGGGCTTTAATGTAATTGAAGAGGCACAACTAGAAGCACTTTTGGAGAATATTTGTTGGTGGATGGATTTTGCCTTATGCTAGACAATTGGCTTAAATGTAATAGAAAAGGATTACGTGAATTATGCATATTTTGGAAAAAGGGTTTCGAATCTTACCAACCAATTCAACACTAGAAGCACTTTTGAAGAATATTTGTTGGTGGATGGATTTTTGTCTAAAGATAGACAATTATGTATTCTGGCTAGATCAATGAGAGAGAAATTGATCCAAAAATTGGATTCAAGTGGGTTGAGAGGAAGCTTTCGGAAAAATAAAGCATTTAGTTAAGTGAGTTGAAGGTTTCGTTGGCCACAATGAGAGATGTGAGTAACTTTATTGTTGCTCGCAAGATTTGTTAAATTGCAGAGGATAGCAAAGCACTGGTTTGCATAAGCCTTTGCCTGTGTTGAATAAACCATGGGCTGATGTTACCATGGACTCTGTTTTGGGGTTGCCTCAAACACAAGAGGATGTGAACACTTTACAGTTGAATGTGATGCTGCTATTGTAGCAATTGGAAGAGTATATATAGTACATTTTAACGAAAAGCTGAAAGAGGCCAAAGAGAAAATACAATGATGACTTTGCTTTAGCATTATCATGATCCTAAGACCACACTAAAGCCTAATTCAATTCAGTCAATGTATTTGTAGTTAATGTTTTGTGAGTAACTGAGTTGTTCATTTATCAATATGGATTTGTCATTCAATAATAATATTAAACGTCCTTTTTTTTGGGATATATACCAGCCAATTTTTTTTGGAAGGCTACAACTGCTAATGTACTTAAAACTCTGTTTTTGGCATATTATGTCTATTTAGTTTTCTTGGAAATTCATAACAACTATCTCTATGTACACTTTGCTGTTCAACTATGCTGCAGCCCTTTATAATATAAATTCTCCAGTTTCTGTTATAAAGAAATAAACATGTACCTGTGGTCTGATCTTCCTCATCACCTCCATCTTGTCCGTTGGCAAATGCTGCCAATGGGGCAAGGCCTTTCCTTCCTCATCAGAGACAAAACGCTGGCCAACAGGCTTATTGATATTGATCTTAAGTTTTTTTGTTTTTTTCAAAATTCTTGTTGCCAACTTGTAGCTTCAGTGTCCCCATCTTCAATTGGCCTCTTTTTGGTCAGAAATGCATCATCCCCTTCATCCTCATTCCTGGATCTCAATTTCTTATAATCTCAGGACAGAACACTGGTATCCTTATTGCTAGAGTGATGATCTAATTTGGAGCATTGTTTTACTTGTTTTGACTCTCCATTCATAACATTTTGTAAGAAGTCCTCATCTGCACCATCTACACTGCCATCTTCATTCTCACTTCCTTCACTGTCTCCAGGCTTGTGTTTTATGGATTCACATGCATCGATGTTCTGCACGAGGCTAAAGAAACGTGTAGCAATTGGTTTTACAAGATTGGTTCTATTCGAGAACTACTTCCTCAAATATACTTGGAAGTGGCTATTTTCCGTTCTCGACATTTTTGGATGAGAATCCGTTGAATGTTTGCCAACGATTGAGTTTGATGATTAGAGGGTTAGCAGATCCCTTAGCCTCTACATTTGCTCATTTGTACTTGGCTCGTTGTGCACAAGCATTGATTCCTTATGAAAAAGGTTTTCTCATCATAGGACTTAGTGATTATATCACACTATTTCAAAGGGTTCTTTCAGGCAATCTAGGTACCAAAAATGATGAAGTCTTATCATGAAAAATAGATATATGTCCGCTTGATGGAACCTGTAATTGAATGGATTACTAGATGCATTGTCAATTATGTAGATCAGTAGAGGATTATTCAACTTTTAAGAGATTTTTGGGTTCAGCCAAATGAGTGGAAACCAACTCAAAGCATTCATCCAGTTTCTGTTTTGGTGCATTTATTGTTGAAGCGGAGAATGTTGAGGCAGATTTTTGTGGAGGCGGAGAATGTTGAGCCCATCATTGCTTATCAATAGGTTTTGGAAGGTTTCCATTCCATATTGGACATAAGAGGATAAAGTTCAGGCTAGATTACAACTCACTGGTGTATTTTCTCTCACCCTAGTCACTACAGGAATCAGTGTGGGATTCAATTTTCTTGGGTGTGATTTTTATAATGTCCTTGCAAGAAAAGATGATCCGAATTGGATCTTAGAACACTCTCTAAGTTTTCATGAATTCTTAAAAATCATGCCAAAGTTTCAAAGTCTTATAAAGATCAAGCTTATCAGATATATCTTCATAACAGTTGCAATTTGTGAACAACACGGAGCAACGAGGACCCTCAGTTAAGCGCGCAGACCATCGGCCCATGGTAACGCACGCTGCCACAAATTAGCAAAACCAAAGGTCAATTTAAGAAACGAGGGAAGTTTCTGATATGCGATACCCCTCAAAGAAGGAAAAGCTCCGAGCGCCCGGACCTGAAATAATTATAAAACACGGAAAATAATGCCTCGGTTTCGACAGAGCGAGATTCCAAAAAACCAGTAGAATATCGGAAGGGTTTTGAGTGGAAAGCGGTTTCAACTGAGTTTTGCCCGATGCCATACAACAAGTGCCACGCGTCTGGTGGAAGAGAGAGAAAACCGCTCACATTAGACAGGTAAACGTCATGTTACTTATCTGCCCGATATGAACAATGACCATTGGATTTGGA
This sequence comes from Pinus tabuliformis, assembly GCA_031772625.1. Taxonomy (NCBI): domain Eukaryota; kingdom Viridiplantae; phylum Streptophyta; class Pinopsida; order Pinales; family Pinaceae; genus Pinus; species Pinus tabuliformis. The sequence continues at coordinate 1,511,298,218 of CM062817.1, read as the reverse complement.
GGCCCCAGATCAATGGCAGAGACACGTTCCAATGGATGATCGGATTTGACGAGGTCAATAGGTAGGATTGTAAAGGACTTGAAGTTCGATATGGATGATGTGTTGGCGGAGATTCGTATTTTTTGGGAATTCTTGGAGTTAACAGACAAAACGGTTGTTTAAACATTTTGAGTGAACCTGGCACACTCATCCGTTACAGAATAGGTGGCCACCTCCCTGTGAGGCGTTATACAGTGATGAATACGCTAAACAGAGGGATTCCGACAAATAGAGGCAGGGAAACCGGAAAACCCGGAAGCGGAAACGAACAATCAGAAAGAAGATTGGCTTTAAAGCCATGAACTGACAAAGAAAGAAGGAAGAGTTAGTTAGACGCAGAAAGCTAAGAGAAGAAAGAAGGAGCCGAGATGACCTGCAGAAGCAAAGGCAGCATCGAGCTAGACAGAGCCAGAGAGAGTTAGAGAGTCTGTGTACTCTAGAGAAGGGTTGAGAGGTTCAAGTGAACTCCTCTATATATGCCTGTCATGTATGAGTCTCAGATTGGGCTCTTACTACTCTGACCAATAGAGGTCGAGTTTCGGCAAGTAGAGTCTATGTACTCCAGAGACTTGGGGGATCCAAGTGTAGTCTTGCTGATTCATATATGCTGTGTGAGACTCAAATTGAGCTCACTGTTGTAAAAAATATGCTTTTGAAAACATAATAGAGAGGCCACCATTGAAGGCTAGACTGGGAGACGTAGCCCAGGAGTATTGGGTGAACTCCTTATTAAACTTGTTGTGTTTACATGTTTGTCTGTTATGTTTTCTCTAACTGCTTCAGTGTCTGTGTATTTCACAATCTTATCAATCCGTTGCATAAAATAACATAGGCACATCCATGCACATGAATCTGTAATACCTTAATTTTTTGTCTTAGATTAATTATAGATCAAGTGGTATTAGAGCTCTAGGTTGCTGAGGTTAGACAAGCTTGTGCTGGATTTTTTTGTTGAATGCTAACTAGGACAAAGCTCAAATTAGGAGAAGGATAATTGTTTGAGGCTAACCCAGAAAATGGAAGAGTCTATCCTAAGAGGAAAATGGTAGAAGAAAGTCCCTTGGAATCAGACCCCCAGTTCATGGATAGTTTCATGACCATGAGAGACATGGTAGAGGAAATGTATAGATAATTTAAGAAAGGTAGAGATGAAGATTCATCAAACTCCAAACAAGATAAAGAAGCAGAAGAATCTCTCGTCAATGACCATTCTAACGGCAAAGGGAAAGAAGAAAAGCTTCCCACACCCCCTAATAGCCCTGAAAATAAAAAGAAGACATCTTTGATTAAATTAGATGTTAAATTTGATTTACCAATATAGGATGGAGAGTTGAATGCAGAGAAGCTAGATAATTGGATTAGATAGATTGACGTATTGTAGGGTGTAGAGCATTGATTTAGACAGTAGTAAGATTCAGCTGGCTAGCCTACGCCTTGGAGGCACTGCGTTGGTATGGTGGGAAGGCAGGACACAAGCTGACATGAAGAAGCATGGTAAAATTCTTTCTATCTGGAGTGAATTTGTTTCTGCAATTAAATTGTTCTATCCACTAGCTTATATGCAGCAAGCCATGATGAGTTGGCAAACTCTTCGACAATTGAAAGGGAAAAGTGTACAAAGTTACACCCAAGAATTTAGGAAAAGAGCTTTGATTCTAGGAATTTCTTTAGACTCACCTGAAACTTTGCTGAAGTATATAGGTGGTCTACACAACTATTTAAAGCATACCATTCTCATGTTTAATCCCACTAGCATAGATGAGGTATCTGTTCAGGCTACACATCTAGAGGCTAGAGGCAAGAATGTGAACCCAGAAGTTGGGGGATCATCAAAACCCATTGCAAGCAAGAATAAGGAAAAGAGAAAGCATAAATGGAAAGAGAGGAAGGCAAATGCTGTACAAAAGACCAAACCTTCGTGCACTCACTGCAAGAAGGATGGGCATGATGATGAACATTGCTGGATTCTGCATCCAGAGCTGAAACCCAAGAAGTACGATGGAAAAAAGAAGAAGACTGTTGTAGCTATTCAAAAAGATTTGGGGTTAGACTCAGGGGATGAAACAACAATCACAGTCACAGATATAAAAGGTAAAAATTCTGAAGCATCTACTAGTAATTCTACACAATCTATTGATAATGAAGAAAATGAGAGGAAAAGACATGAGCTTTTTCATATTAGAGTTATTTCCAAGCATCAAAAGACTGATACTTTGTTTGATAGTGGCTCACAAGTAAATTTAATTTCTAAAGCAATTGTAAAGAAGTTGGGATTACTAACCACACCTGACAAGAAACCATATCCATTAGGTTGGTTATGTGATAAAGCAAAGCTACAAGTGACTAGACAATGTAAACTTAGGTTTTCTTTTGGGTCATCATTTGTAGATGAGGTTGAGTTAGATATTGTTCCCTTGGATATATGTGGAATTATTTTAGGAAGTCCTTACTTGTATGATATAAAAGCTATTTTCTATAGGGTAGAAAAAAAGTATCTACTCGTTAAAGATGGGATTGAATATATTGTAAGAGCTCATAAACTCAAGGATAATTATACTCCCATAAACTCAGGGCAGATGAAAAGAATTGTAAATTCATGCAAACACTTTTTACTGATGGTTGTAAAGGAAAAGAAACCTGATAAAAGCAATGTGTTTGAGGGCTGTAATGCTAAACAACAAGCTGATTTAGAAAAATTTGTTTTAGAATATGATATACTATTTCAAGAACCTAAAGGTCTGCCACCCAAAAAGGAAATAATACATGATATTAATTTGCAGCAAGATGCTCCATTGCCTAACATCAGAATGTATAGGTTGTCCGCTTTAGAGAATGTAGAAATCAAGAAGCTGGTACAGGAGTTGCTCGAGAAAGGGTTCATAAGACCTAGCACATCACCATGTGGATCTCCAATTGTCTTGGTGAGAAAGAAAGATGGCTCATGGAGAATGTGCATTCATTACCGAGCACTAAATAAGATAATGATAAAAAATAGTTATCTCCTTCCTCGCATAGATGATCTATTAGATCAGTTGAAAGAAGCTGTTTACTTTTCCAAGTTGGACTTGCATAGTGGCTACCATCAGGTTAGAGTTGCAAAGCAAGATGCATGGAAGACTTGTTTCAAGACAAAGCAGGGATTGTATGAGTGGTTAGTTATGCCTTTTGGCTTAACTAATGCTCCTGCTACTTTCATGAGAGTAATGAATGATGTACTCAGGCCTTTTATTGATGATTTTGTCATTGTATATTTAGATGACATTATTATATTTAGTAAAACATGGGAAGAACACTTGAAGCATGTAAAGCAGACTCTAGATGTTTTGAAAAGAGAAAATCTTTATGTTAAGCTCTCAAAATGTGAATTTGGCAAAACATCTTTGAATTATCTGGGTCATATTGTAGGGGGTGGTGAATTAAAGATAGATCCCTCTAAGGTTGTAGTCATTATAAACTGGCCTAAACACAAATCTACTAATGAAGTTAGAAGCTTCCTAGGAGCAGCACAGTATTGGAGAAAGTTTATTTCTAACTTTTCCTTGATAGCAGCTCCCTTACATTCTTTAACAGGATTGAACAAGGTGTTTTAGTGGGGAGGCAAAAAGCAGAAAGCCTTCGACACCTTAAAATAAAATATCAGTACAACACCAGTACTAGCATTGCCTAATCTTCAAAGACCATTTGAGATTGAAACCGATGCCAGTGACTATGCCATGGGAGCAGTGTTGATGCAACACGGTAAACCCATATGTTATCATTCTGAGACATTTAATTCTGCAGTAGTTAATTATCCCACATATGATAAGGAATTATATGCATTAGTACAGAGTGTGAAAAAGTGGAAACATTATCTAATGGGAAAAGAGATAGTTATACATACTGATCATCAACCACTTCAATATTTACACTCACAAACTAAGTTGCAGCAATCGAGACACTATAGGTGGATGGGTTTTATACAATAGTTTCATCTTTCCATTAGATATAAAAAGGGCATACACAATAAAGTTGCAGATATGTTGTCCAGACCAATCATAAATGCATCCACTATACTTAAGCATAATTCAGTATTGCATGAAAGCTACATTGAACAATATGCTCAAGATATAGATTTTAAAGATGTATATGCAACTTTAAGTCATGGCAAACAAGTAGAAGAATTGGATTATCATGTTAAGGAACAACTCTTGTATAATTTTGGAAAGTTAAGAAAGAGTAAAGATTATTCGAGAAGGACACACTTCTCTAATATCATGTCACTTTGGTGTAAGTAAAACAGTTGCACAACTACAAAGATTTTGTTATTGGCCAAAAATGCATGAAATAGTTTCTAGATATGTAAGAGGGTGTACCATGTGTGCTAAAAGCAAGCCCAACAATAGAAAACTAGGCTTGTACACTCCACTACCAGTTCCTTCTCATCCTTGGGAAAGTGTTTCCATGGACTTTGTTGGGGGACTGCCTAAATCTAGAAAAGGTCATGACTATCTATATGTTATTGTGGATAGGTTCAACAAAATGTGTATTTTAATACCTTGTAACAAACATATTACAACTGAACAAACAACAAAGTTGTTCTTTCAGCATGTATGGGTTCATTTTGGATTATCCACTTCCATTGTATCTGATCGAGATTCCCGATTTGTTGGGAAATTTTGGTCAAGTTTGTGGGAATTGATGGACACCAGACTAAAGAAGAGCACAACCTTTCATCCACAAACAGATGGCCAAACAGAAGTGGTCAACAGGACAGTGATCCAGTTGCTCAGAGGCTATTGCAGCAAGCATCCCAAGCTTTGGGATGAACACCTATGCTATGTGCAGCATGCTTACAACTGAGCTAAACATTCTTCTACACAGAGATCTCCTTTTGAGACCTGTTTTGGTTTCACACCAAGGTCTCCCTTGGATTTTGTCTTTGGCAAAGACATAGCAGCTGAAGGACATAGTGATGTGGACAAGGAAACCAAGTTCATTGAAAAAATCCAAGAGATTCACTAGGCAGTATAGGAACAGCTGGAAAAGAGCCAAGCCAAGTACAAGGCAAGGCATGATAAGCATCAGATTGAGCATAGTTTCCAAGTTGGTGATCAAGTCTGGCTGTATATCAGCAAAGACAAAATGCAAGGTGAAGGTAAGAAGCTGAAGCCAATAAGGTATGGACCTTTCAAGATACTTGAGAAAATTGGTGAAAATGCTTTTCACCTTGATTTTCCAGCTTACATGCACATCTATTCAGTTGTTAATGCAGAAAGCTTGAGACTATTTGAACCTTCATTGATTGAAGATCCCGAAGAGCAGAGTCAATTTCCTTCTATTGATGATCTGTTGCCTGAATATCTCAATGAATTGCAGGAAGATACAGTTCTGGACAGGAAGGTAAGAACAACGCGCAGAGGGGATGTTGAGTACCTCAGGATTGGGCTCAAAGGTTCAAAACCAAGCAGTGCAAGATGGATAGAAATTGGGCAAGCGAGGAATTTATACCCTCACTTGATTGATGCTTAAAAACCAACTTTTGGTGGTCCAAAAGCTTTTTCAGTGGGAAGGCTGTGATCCGAATTGGATCCTAGAACACTCTCTAAGTTTTCATGAATTCTTAAAAATCATGCCAAAGTTTCAAAGTCTTATAAAGATCAAGCTTATCAGAGATATCCTTGTAACAGTTGCAATTTGTGAACAACACGGAGCAACGAGGACCCTCAGTCAAGCGCGCAGACCGTCGGCCCATGGTAACACGCACTACCACAAATTAGCAAAACCAAAGGTCAATTTAAGAAACGGGGGAAGTTTCTGATATGCGATTAGCGACAAGTCGCTAATTTCATATCGTAGGGAAAACCCCTCAAAGAAGGAAAAGCCCTGAGCGCCCGGACCTGAAATAATTATAAAATGTGGAAAATAATGCCTCGGTTCTGACAGAGTGGGATTCCACAAAACCGGCAGAATATCGGAAGGGCTTTGAGCGGTAAGCGGTTTCAACTGAGTTCCGCTTGATGCCATACAATGAGTGCCACACATCTGGCGGAAGAGAGAGAAAACTGCTCACATCAGACGGGTAAACGTCATGTTACTTATCTGCTCGATATTAACGATGACCGTTGGATCTGGAGGCCCCAGATCAACGGTGGAGACACATTCCGATGGATGACCAGATTTGACGGGGTCAACAGTGATGATTGTAAAGGATTTGAAGTCCGATACGAACGCTGCGTTGACGAAGATTATTATTTTGTGGGCATTCTTGGAGTTAATTGACAAAATGGTTGTTCAAACATTTCCAGTGAACCTGACACACTCATCTGTTATAGAATAGGTGGTCACCTGCTTGTGAGGTGTTATAAAGTGATGATTACATCGAACAAAGGGATTTCAACGGACAGAGGCAGGGAAACTAGAAAGCCGAGAAGCGGAAACGGACAGTCAGAAAGTAGATTTTCTTTAAAGCCACGAACTGACAGAGAAAGAAGGAAGAGTTAGTTAGACGCAAAAAGCTAAGAGCAGAAAGAAGGAGCCAAGCTGACCTATAGAAGAAAAGGCAGCATCGAGCCAGACAGAGCCAGAGAGAGTCAGAGAGTCTGTGTACTCTAGAGAAGGCTTGAGAGGTTCAAGCGAACTCCTCTGTATATTCCTGTCATGTATGAGTCTCAGATTGGGCTCATACTACTGTGACCAATAGAGGTCGAGTTTTAGTAAGTAGAGTCTGTGTACTCTAGAGACTTGGGGGATCCAAGTATAGTCTTGCTGATTCATATCTACTGTGTGAGACTCAAATTGAGCTCACTATTGTAAAAACTCTACTTTTGAAAACATAATAGAGAGGCCACCACTGAAGGCTGGACCGGGAGACGTAGCCCAGGAGTATTGGGTGAAATCCTTATTAAAATTGTTGTGTTTACATGTTTGCCTGTTATGTTTTCTCTAACTACTTCAGTGTCTGTGTATTTCGCAATCTTATCGATCCGTTGCATAAAATAACATAGGAACATCCTTGCAAATGAGTTTTTAATACCTTAATTGTTTGTCTTAGATCAATTACAGATCAAAAGATCAGAAGCAGTTCACAAAACAAATTATGTATTACCTCGGAGCTTTTGCTGGAGGCATTTCGATGAGCAAATTTCTGCACCCTTGTAGGTCCTTGTACTGAGAGATTATGGAAGGGAAACACTTGGACTGTGATGGTGGGCATGGATGAAAAGATACTATTTGGGCTGCTATTTTGAGAACCAAACTTTCTATAAGATCCAATCACAATCAATCATAGATAACCCAGATCAGAGGATTGTTGATGACCTCAGTTCTTTCATTGGGACTTCCCTTTCATTTGCATTAACATTGTTTTCTGCAGTAGTAGAATTGATATCATTCAACAACATATTTTTTGGAATTTATCCACCTCTGTTTGTGGTGCTCATTGTTTATTCACTCGGGGGAATAGGCATCAGTGCCCTTGTAGGAAAGGGACTTGCAAACCTAAACTTCATGCAAGAAAAAAAAGGAGGCAGATTTTCATTATGGGCTAGTGCGCATCCGAGAAAATGCAGAGTCAATTTCTTTCTATGGAGGTGAAGAGAATGAGATGCAACTTCTTCTTCAATGCTTCAAACAATATTTTGAGAATTTAACTCAATTATTGATTTCATCACGGAACTTGGACTTCTTCAACAGTGGATATCGATACCTATTTCAAATTTTACCTGCAACTATTGTGGCTCCCATGTATTTCTCTGACAAAATCGAATTTGGAGTGATCAATCAGTCTTACTCCTCTTTCAATGGGCGACTTCTCACTAATTGTATACCAGTTTCAGCCTATCGGTGCTTTCTCAGCTGTCATTGATCGGTTAGGTGAGTTCAGTGATATTTTGGACTAAAGAAGTAGTCTATTGATAGAAGACTCCAAACCAAAGATAACTTTCTTGAAGGTTGATCAGTTTTATGGAAATGCTTTGGAATGTAATGGAGTAGATACTTTTGAAGTTTGTCCAAAACTTTTGGAAATTGAACATTTAACATTACAAACACCACAGTACACCATGACTCTTATTGAAGACTTGTCATTGGTGGTCACTAAAGGAGATCACTTACTGATAATGGGTCCAAGTGGAAGTGGAAAAACGTCACTGTTGAGAGCTATTGCTGGTATATGGTGTTATGGTAAAGGCACTATTAGATTCCATATAAAACAGAGCAATAAAGGATCTGATAGATCTATTTTACAAGGAGAAATTAACAATGATGGGCTAGTGAATGGAACAAACTATCGTACAGAAGACAAAGAACACCAACTCGTAGATGGAACAGAAGGAAGTTCTGGGGCAATATTTTTCCTTCCTCAAAGGCCTTACATGGTTTTAGGAACACTATGTTAGTAGTTGCTTTATCCTACGTGGATTGAAGATCTTATTGTCGTGTTAGAATCAGATTCTCTACCATTTTCAATGAAAAGTTTGAGATTGACAAACACATGATGTGAACTTAAACTTATGACAAATGAAGATGAGCTTGTTGGGGTATTGAAGGTTGTATGTCATGATCATCTAATCACACGCTACAATGGTTTGGTCTCCAACGTTGAATGGTCAAGTCTACTTTCACTGGGTGAACAACAATGACTCGCATTTTCTTGGTTGCTACTTGCACAACCAGAACTTGCTCTGTTGGATGAGTCTACAAGCGTGCTAGATGAAGCTAATGAGGTTCATATGTATAAAGAAATTATAGCTACAGGAATAACATATATAAGCGTCAGGCATAGAAGAAATCTACACAATTATTACAAGAACATTCTGCGGTTGTAGAATCATGCATTTGATACATTTGAGTGCAACTGGATACTTGAAATCATTAATCAAGATAAGACATATTTGACAAAGTCATTTGCATAAAGGTTTTCCTTAACTGGTCATGGTGTTGATGGTACTGCAGTGAAGTTGATTCTCCTCTCTAGATGAGCTAGAAGCAGGCATGTATGACATTATTTATGTCTGTTTAGAGACACTGCTACGAGTACTTGGGTCATTATAGAAGCTTGCAAAAAGTCGTGGTATTACTCTTTTTTCTATTGCCAAAGTTCACTGTGTGTCCAAATGGGGTCATGATTTTCGACTTGATTACAGGTGCTTGTATGTACTAAGAGAAAAATTCCAGGAAAGCAACATTGAGTTTGTAAAGCATCATATACCGATTATGGCACTTACTACTATAGCTACACATCGTGTTCGAGAAGACATTATGAATTCTACGGGCATGAAGCTGGACACAAAAATTTTTCTGACATCGTTTTTCAGACCAAATTTGAGGTTCTCTGTGCATCATAGCTAGACCACTTGTCCATCATCTTAGAAAGTGGATTTTCAAGATATAATTGATAGTTATACTCGATAAGGGGCCCCGTCAAAGAATAACAAAGCAGGAGTTGATTTTCAAAAGGATTCTATAGACAGGAACAAGGAATCTGCAAGGGAAATTGATTCTGATTCAGATGAAACATCCTTAAATGAATCAGACAACAATGAAGAGGAGACTGATGATGATGATATCATTGCAAAAACTAGTCTAATAAAAGATGTAGGAGATACTTGTAAAGGTCACAGTATGACAGTTGAATACCTTGAGGATGAGGCTGATGAGAATATGGCTGAAGACTTTGATGTGACATTTGGTGAATATGAAGGATCTATTTTCAAAGAAGACCACCATTTAGAACCAGAAAGTGGTTCTTTTGAAACTGTATCAGTTGAGGAACTCCCTATACTAGGATTGGGTCCAAGTATCATATACACACCCACAAGAAAAGAGACAGAAATGATAGCGAAATTTCTTAGCAAGTCTGGTGTGAAGGTTGCAGCTTATCATGCAAAGTTGCCAAAAGAACCAGTTGAGGCAAGTCCATGAACAATTTCATCATGATAAACTACAGGTGGTTGTTGCAACTATTTCTTTTGGGATGGGAATTGATAAGGCAAATGTGTGACGAATTATTCATTATGGTTGGCCACAGAGCTTGGAATCTTATTACCAAGAAGCTGGGAGAGCTGGAAGAGATGGGTTGCTGGCAGATTTCTCTTTATATGTTAACATGAAAAGACTTCATTCCCTGTTGCCGAGTAAAAGAAATGCAGAACAAACACAGAATGCACTTAATATGCTGTCATAGTGTTTCAGATATGGTGTTTCTATCACATCTTGTAGAGCTAAAATTCTTGTACGGTACTTTGGAGAGGATTTGATTCAGGCAAAATGTGGATTGTGTGATGTTTGTGTCAATGGGCCACCCAATTTCAAGAACTTGAGCAAGGAAAGGCAAGATATTAGAGTGATGCAATTAAGGATACACATGACAGTGATAAAAGTTCTAAATTGTCGGTAGAATGAAAAAAAATCATTAATTTAGTCTTAAATGAAATCAGTTCCTCATAATTTTTATAATAAAAATTCTTACAAGTAACTTTGAGGATTATAAACTCTTTTAGCAGAGATTTGGGTCCAGTGGGTTTTGGGTCTAGATTTTGAAACTTGGCTCTGATACCATGTGTGAGGCTCCTTCCTAAGGTCCTCTAACTAAAACTAAATTTCTCTAATATTAAACACAATAAGATGGGAAATAACATATTAATATTGAAACATTTATTTGATGATAATATACCATCAAAATTTATTTACCACAAATTAAATATGTAAGAATTTCATTGCATCCATTTAACTAAATAATCAATAAATGGAGGAATACCTGTTCCAATAGCTTAGTTAAGATGCTCCTGAGCTCTTGACTCTTGTTGGGGTGCTCCTCTTGACTACCCGACTGGATTTAATTCCCAGCCAACTAGGAAGTATTTCCTAGCCACAGGTTCCCTAGCCCTCCGTGCCCAAGTCCAACCAGATGTAGTGTGTCCAAGTTCAACAACACTCTCCTTCTCTCCCTTCTCTTTTCTCCACCTTCCTCCCAAAACAAAATCCTCCAAAACCACAACCAAAACCAAAACCAAAACCAAGACCAAGGATCCCCCCTCTCCTCTCATCATCCTTCCCCTTTTATGCCTCTTCCTCCCATCCACCTCAACCACCTATCATTAATGTCATAACTACCCCTTATCCTTTCATTTGACCTTTCTTAGCATATCTTCTCCCAAGTAAATTTGAGAGGACGTTTTGGGGATAAGATATGGATATTTAATTTGGTAATTAATTGGGGAGGACCATATCTTCTTCCAAGTAAATTTGAGAGGACATTTTGAGGATAAGATATGGATATTTAATTTGGTAATTAATTGGGGAGGACCATATCTTCTCCCAAGTAAATTTGAGAGGACATTTTGGGGATAAGATATGGATATTTAATTTGGTACTTAATTGGGGAGGACCATATATTCTCCCAAGTAAATTTGAGAGGACATTTTGGGGATAAGATATGGATATTTAATTTGGTACTTAATTGGGGAGGACCATATCTTCTCCCAAGGAGATTTTGAGAGGAAATTTTGGGGATATGGATATTTAAATTGGAATAATGGAAGGATACCATATCCTATCCAAGATTAAATTTGAGAAGACAAGTTGGGAATTGAATAATAACAATAATAAATTTTATATCAGTAAATAAAAATTACAGTTTCCCAAATGAAGGTATTTACCAATATTTCTTGATAATTATAAGTCAATATTTTCAGGTAATTCAGACACTAATAAAATTTGCATGATAAGATTAAGTGGGGCATTACAATGGTCCTCCATGAATGTCGAGAAGGAACAGAACCCTCACTAATTTTAATTCCCTGGTTTATAGAAAGGAAATGTCAACTTCCAACAGTTCACCGAGATTGCTTCCAATTGAGGAGAGGGAAATTTGTGTCGAAAAATTCATAGGGAGCTTTGGTAGGCAGACTCAAATGGGAATTTTATCCACCCTCTCTTTGTTTGGGTGAAAGGGAGGATTCCATTGTTTGAGGAGGAGAGGAATATAATATATATGCCAAATTATTTAGAGGACCCATGAGGCGTCCTCCTTGTCTGGAAAAATCAATGCAAACCATCCTTTAACCAAAGTGTGTACAACGGATAATCCTTCCATTCAATGTTTACCCATTCTTTAAAGGTTTTTTGGGTGAAATAATGCCCTCTTTCTTAACACACCAAAATGTGTTCAACCATATGCATCACCTAGTGGGTTTCCACATCATCTCCCAAAACCATGGTTGATTTACCCTTTAATTCCTTCAGGCAAGGGTTCAACTTCCTCTTCAGGCCTCCTTCATTATAACGAGAGTGAGAATGGATAGGAGGGAATTTTGAAGGGGCATTAGTCCCAGATCAACTTCTTGGAAGTATTCTAGTGAAATTGTGCCTTGGTCTCGAGAGGCCACGAAGGAAATAATAGGGGTAGGTAGGATCATCGAAGAAGGCTTCTGTGGAGAAAAAGGTGAAGAAAGACCAAAAAGATACATGTTTCCTACACATTGAAGATATAAAGGTAGAAGGTGAAGGAACCCTAGTAGCCTGTAAAGTACCCAAAGAGCTCGCAAATGTGTGGAGGAAAAAATACTCGGAAATCCTAGCTGAGAGGAGGCAACTAGAGTTGAGAGCCTCAAAAGTTTGAAAAATGCTGAAACCACCAGCTATGCTAGAGAGGGCATTGTGAGAAAGGGGGGACAAGAAGTATAGTGCAAGTTGCACCTCCTGTTGTGTCTAATCCGATGAGAAACTTCCAAAATTGAAAAGGTTATCTTCACTAGTATGGAGACTAGGGATAGGTTGAGAGTCGGCAGGGAGAAAATTATGAAACAAAGAGAGAGAGGAGGGGGCAAAAAACTGACATGTAGAGAAACCAAACTATAGATATTCAACAAGGCCAGAGTTGGGTTAGGTACTTCCTATGGTGTCACCCATACTGTTTGGAGGGGCCACCACATCCACCAAACCTAGCAACATCTAGTGTTGACCTTCCATTTCACAGCCATCCCTGCGAGAGTTTGTTTCAGTCATGTCCATTCCTCCCATGTCACACTGGATCCCTTTCCCATTCAGAGTTCTAGCAACAGGTGTGATAAAAATTGATGAACGCTCATGGGGGTCCTCAGTAAAATCTACTAAGATTTCATCCATAAGGTAAAAATACCCTATGGCCTGCATAAGTCAAAAACCCTTAAGATGAACAAATTATTCTTTCCGTTTACGGTGGTGCTTGGGTCATAATTCCATAACCATGCCATGAGAGGTCTTGAGAAGCCCGTAATCACCCAATGGAAGAAACCCTAGGCATTCATAGGAAAAAGTTAGAGAAATTGCTAAAAGAATACAATATATCGAAAAGGGTCATTAAAGTTTATGGCAGACTATGATTGGTATTAGAGGGGGGATCAATGGTATTGTGGGAGAAAACACCTACAACAGATTGAAACAACCCCTCCTTGCATTAATTTTCACTTTCACCTCACATTTACAATTTGATAATTCATATTTAAAAGGAATTTTAATGAAAAAATTTATACATAAAAATACAAGTTAGTATCTTCTGATTTTAAGTTTATAAATTAAATTATAGTAATGTTTTTGTGAAACAAATTTAGTTTCTATTATTTATTAATTCATAACCTAAAATTGATTTTAATAAAAATATTTGAAAAGTAAATAAATTAATGTTTATGTAAAAGAAATAAACAAATATTAATATATAAACATTGTCAAGTAAAAATGTTAAAAAATCCAAATGCATAGTAATATTAATTAGGATAAAGTTCAACCTGATTTCAAATTTAACAAGTAGGGCTACGACGTAGCAAGTCCCTACCTCAGGTTGAGACTTGCTGTCTGACCCTAGAATTGTACCCTCAAGGTGGAATTCTGCAAGTTAGATGCGTTGAGTTTCGGTGATGCATGTGCAAAGTTTGAAATAGGTCAGCCAGAATGTCTACGACACTGAGAAAAGGATTAATTCACGTGATAGGACATGATATATATTAGCATGGCACAGGTAGTGAAACATGGTGCCAGTCATTCATTCTATTAATTATGTGATTACCAGTCAAGTCCAATTTTTCACCTGGGTTAAACTAGTTATATACAAGCTTAACATCGTTAATTGTAAGTAAATATGAAACAAGGATCATAAATAAAGCAACGACTGGGGCTTTCTTCCCTCTTTGAACACCTTGGCAATATAGTTATCCATACCAGAGGTGGAAATCATGCAATTGCATCATTTAGTGATTGAGACATTGAATTGCCCACCAATATTTTTGAAAGGCAGCGTGGCAGCTGTGGATGAACATTGAATTGTGTCTTGGACAGGAAGTATCAAAGTAGTGTTGCTTACCACCAGGTTGCCCATTGTGTAGAGAATCCTCTAATGCTCATTTCGAAACATATTATTGCAACACCACATTAGACTTTATTTTATCACTAACCATCCATGTCTCATTTACTTCAAACACGTAGCTTTTAAGTTTTCAAATGTATGCTGAGTAAGTGTTTCATTTACAAGATGTTTAATGCAAGCGCTAACTCCATGATGAGAAACAAAATGCGAGGGTCCTAATGCATGGTGTTAGAATTTCATTTCTCCTTAGATATACCATTGTTTCCATAGTCATACATCCTTTCTTTTCTGGTACAATTTTTTTTTTCTAATAAATTGCTGGGGAAGCTCTTGTTTTTTAGTAGGCATTCCTGTTTGGATTTTATTTCAAGGTTGTGATTGATAACATCACCTGTGAAGGTGGCCACCTAGTGTCATTTTTGATCAGGCTTTGTTCTTTTGATTTATTTTCAGGGTTTTGATTGATAACATGATCTGTGAAAGCGACCCTATGATGTTCAGGATGTGGAGTTAAATTGACTGCAGATTGAGGGATTTTGCTTCTTACAGGTGGATAGTGCAAAAAACCATGGTATTTTGTTGGAGGCTATTCAATAGAGTTGAACCTTAATATCAACTGGCCATAGAGAATGAAGAACAAGGTTATGGAAGCAACTCAAATCACATTCTGCCCTTAGTTCGAATTTGGAATCAGTACATTCAGGGAATTCAATGATTAGGGAATGAGTAGTACTAACAAGAATTTCCCCTAAAATGCCAAGTACTATAGAGAGTGAGTTCTAGGTTGTTGTTGGTTTATTCCCTTACTCCTGCCATTTTATGGCCATAAATACAATATTTATTGAGAAATGAAGGCCTATCCAATTTGGCCCAGCCACTAAGTTTCATTGGAACTATGCCTATGTCTTGTTTTGAATCTACCGTTTGTAGCTTAATCTCTTATAGAGAGTGAGTTCTAGGTTGTTCTTGGTTTATTCCCTTGCTCCTTGATGAGCTTTGGTATTGCAACAAGAATGTTGCAACTCCCAAGGCTACCGAATTTAATTATCAACCTGGGGTTCATACAAACTTAAGAGGTATCAACACTATATGTGCAACATACAATGTGTCCTTCCTTTGCTGTCATGAGAGAAAAGAAATGCTGCCTATTTGCAGGAATGAAAGACTGAATTTAAAAATGCTTGTAAAGTAACATGAAATCCTCTATCTACTTATTAACACACTTTGCTTGCAAAAGAACCCTATTTTAACCCTATTTGTCACATGTGATGTTTTAACTAATCTAAGCATGAAATCTGATCTAGAGAGTACTAACTACTGTGTGCATGTGTAAATATAAAAGAACTCATTTTTTAATCTTTTTGCTTTATAAATGCAAATGCTAATCTTTCCTTGATCTTTGGCAAGGGAGACAGGTGTGGAGGAAGAGGGGTACAATGATTTTGATGGCTTGGAGGTTAAGTAGGGGCCTAATCCCAACTTCAATGATGATTTTTCTCAATTTGGGCTCAAAATAGGCTGCTACAGGATTTCCTACAAGATGTACTAGTTCTGCTACAAGATCCCCTCGTTCTCCTGTTTTACTACAGGATGTTACACATTTACTATACGAAATTATAATTCATCGAATGCCCAAGAAAATCAAATCCAAATTGGATGGGACAAATTTTTTTATTGACTAGGATGTCTTAGGTCCCCATTCCAATTGGAATCACTCAAAAAGACCTTTGTTAACCCATGATAAAAAATAGCAGAAAATTAATAGTAGAAAATATAGAAATTCGAGAACTAGTGAGCTAGTAAATCTATAAAATGCCTAACTTAATCAAGTGAAAATGCAATGGGGTAGATTTTGTTATTAAATAGGATGTTTTTTTGATCTATAACAATTGGAATCAACTTGATTGAAGCTCGTTATAATTCTCTAAAAAATAACATAAATTTACTGCTAGTTGCCACAAAGGAGTTCCAGAAATCTAGATTTGGGAATAAGAAGACTAATCCAAGTGGCTCAAGGATTAATATGACCTTACAAATATTTTCCAAGGATGAAATTATGCTTGTGATCCTGAAAAAGAACTTACATCAACCATTTAACCCAATCCTACAACAAGAAATCATTAATACTAAATGCAGAAGTAGAAAGAAACAAAAACAAGAGATGCATGCGAATAAGAAGTGAAAAGAAGGAAATAAAATGATATAAAAGGGCTCTAAGGCTTTTGGGATTGCCAAGCCCAAGGAAACTTAGAGACCTATGGAGGAGAATAAGATTTAGAAGCTGAACATGACACCAATCTTCATTATTTTCATCAATACCATTACATCCCTGCAAGAAAATACAGTGGAGATGCAGAAATACGAGTTCTCTCTACAATAACACTAATGAAAATATATATCTAGAGGAAAATTCGAATTTTTACTTATAAAAAACGATTAGGAATCATTCCCCATGAATGGAGGAAGATTTCCCTACCAAAATCCCTTGATTAGTGGATCTGGTCCCCAATACTAGGAATCTGCATTAAATGGCAGGGAACACATTCCTAGATTTTCTTAATCATTGGAGTTCCACAATTTGTGCCATAATTCCATAATATCTTGTTGATTTACTATTTAATAGTGATCATCGTGTAGTAGGGAGCAAGTCCCTAAATTATCTCCTCCTCCAAATCTTCATAATCTGCGCAATATTCTCATAATATTCCACAAAAATAAATAATATTAGGCACAAATATGTAATTATTCATAAACATTCCTAATGAATATATTAAAGTTAAAAATACATTATCTAATGCAAAAAGAGAGGTTTAATGTGCTGAAGGATGGTCATAGGCCTTAATTTATGTTTAATTTAGAGGCATGGACCTTAATTTATGTCTAATTTAGAGGCCCATCATACCCCCCTGCTGAAAGTGTTGCTCATCCTCTGAGAAACTTAGTGACCTCATTGTGCCTCATTCATGGCCCTGGTGGCCTCTCTCTTGTGCATTAAGAATATTGGCTGTAAGTTCTGCAAGGACAAGCCCAAAAACATATTTGTACAAAGAAAAATCCTTGTTTCTTGAGACCATTAGTTTGCCTTCTTCTGCTTATTCAAGATGGTTCTTGAATATTTTTCAGTTTGGAAAGGTCTTTCACATCCTTATCAACCTTCTACTACCTTGTTCCACCATTTGGAAACCTCTGAAACCTTCAAAATGTCTTTAGATGAGAACTAGGACATCCTGTAGTAATTTCTGTCAAAACTACAAGAAACCTACAAGAAACCTTGTTAAAACTACAAGAAACCTATAGGAAACCCTATTAAAACTACAAGAAACCCTTTTGAGCATAAATGATAGTCTGAGCCTAGGACAAGCCCTCAACTTGACTCCCATGCCTTTCTCTCATTTCTATAACATCTTTTAGGCCTTGGACAAAAGCTAGAAAGAGATTAGAGACCTCTTGGAAAGTCTCTTTTCATCACTGCAGTTTGAGTTCTGTTTTGATGGTGGATGCCTCATTTCCTTTTGTTGCCTTCTTCTTCTCTCTTGTGGCCTAGATGGTTGCCTAATGGCCTTGGAGTTCTCTGTTTTGATTAGGTCTCTCTTAGGCACTGTCATTTTGGGTTTTAGCACAATTTTTTCTTTCTTCCTTCTTGTAGCAACATTCTGCCTTCCTGTAGTAGTCATTCCTTCTTCCTTCAGAGTCTTCTAACTGTATGGGAGTGATGAGAAATGATGTAGGTTTGTGAAAATGGAGAGGATGCTCTGTTTGATTTTTCAAGAAATTTTCAGGGCAAGATAGGGCTTGTTATTGAAATTATAAAATGGGATGGATGAATGATGGATAGATAGTGAATATGAAGTGGATGGAGGGCTTGGAGTGTTGTGGCGACTTGGGTTTGCAAAAATTTCTTCTTTTAACTGCTTTCCTCTTTCCTTGCAATCATCACCCTTCATAATTTGACTTTTCAACATTGCATGAGAGAAGGAGTGAGCTGTAATTAACTATTTGAAGGTGGCTGAGACTGTTGACCCATCCTTAGCTTATAAAACTTCATCTCTCATGCTTTGACAACATATTTCTACCTATAATATGCTCAAGAGAAGAGGTCAAGAATATTGCATACTTGTACCTACCTGATGGTTGTTGGAGAGACATGCATGCTGCTACTGAGTTTATGTTGTTTTGCTTCTCATGACTCAGGTACATCTTCTTGACTGCCTTTTTCATTTTTGTTGATATTATTTTGTTGATGGGTTGTCTTCTTATTGATGTGCAGGTGATGGATTCCTTTGTTTGTGATGAGCTCTGGAGGGGTTTCATTGTGCCTGTAGTTATGCTTCTCCTCTTTCAATCATGGTGCTAAAGGTTAGGCCTGGAGCTTGCTGTTACTTCCAAGGCTGCTGTAGCTGCCCTTTTTTTGAATGTTTGTGTCCTTTCTCTGTTGGAGGGTAAATAGGTATTGGAATCAGTGGAAGGTGTGGCCATAGAGTGACATGGTCATGATGGGTGTTGACTGAGATGTGGTGAAGTCAATGTCATTTTTTCCTATCTCAAAATAGGCCTACATCATAATTTTTCCATTGGACTGCCTTTCTTGTAGATTTTCAAAACTTCCTGTAGTACTACAAGAAACTCCTATAGTAATTCAAGACAACCTCTTATAGCAGACTTGGTTTGTCCATATCTCCCAAACGGTAGAATGATTGACCTGAAAATTTCTTAGCATGTTTCCATCATCATTATGCACCTCCCCATAAAATTTTTTTGTTCAATAGATGCACGGATCTCAAGAAAAACTAAAAATGGCTGAAGGTGATGGAGACCGATTTCTTGGAAACCATGTACTTTAATTTTCTGAAATTTCTAGGGAATGTTACCATAATCCATATGCATCTCCCCATGAAACAACTTTTTAAATGGATGCATGGTTTTTAAGTTATGACAAAAATAAATTTCTGCTCTATGTATTTTTGTTCCCTGTAGTAAAACATAGCCTTTCTGTAGTTTTTTAGGACATCAATCAAACTGAATGGGAAAAGATTGGGAATGATGGGTGGATGGTGAAAATAGATGAGGTTGATGGATTGACATAGACTTGGCCTTGTTGGAGCATTTGAGCAAAGGAGGAGAAAGTCAAAATTTGACTTCTTTTGACTAGGTTTGACCTATTTTTTCTTTCTTTGGTGGCAACTTGTTTTTGTTCCTTGTAGATGTTGGAGAGCACCTACATTCATCAAAGAGATACATGGAGCAAGGATTTTTTTTTTTTTAGGCCTACTAGCCGCCTCAATGAGGTTTTCAACTAGTAGGTCTACCTAGGCACCTCAAAGGAGGTTTTCACCTAGGATTTTTTTTCTTTTCTTTTTTTCTTTTTTCCCAACCCATTGACCACCTTATGGAGGTTTTCAATCAATGAGCCAATCTGAGGCACCTCAAAGGAGGTTTTCACCTGAGATTTTTATTTTTTTCTCTTATTTTTCATTTTTTTTTCTACCCTACCCTACTTGAAAAGCAAAATCACTTCCAAATATAAGAATACTTCCAATAAAGCCATGTGCACATCAAGATGGTAGACAAAATGACGTGTAGGCTTGAAATGTATGCTTTGACATGTACCTAGATTACCAAATTATTTGACTTTGAAAGGATCAAACATAGTTGAAGAAGAGAGCGATGCTCCATCTTGTTGATTTTCTGGAACCAAACCTCAATATAACTTTGATGTTCTTGGTTTTCTTACTTATTTGGATCATTCTTCATGTCTTCTTCTACCATGAACTTCAAATCTTCCTCTTTTTGCTGATTGTTATCTTGAATACATGGAGGATTTGATGGTAACCATGAGGGAGCTCTCCCACTATCTGATTTTTATGTTTTCTCTTCATCAAGTGCAACCCATAATTTCGTGGTCTTGTCATTTGAATCTTGTTCTTTTGGATGTGGTCCTTCAATGATATCAAGATAATATATTTTTTGCAATACTCTTCCTGAGCTATGGTGAATACCATTGATCTCAAGAGGAGATGTTTGGAAGTGTTGTACCTAAGCATTGTAAGTGGGTTGAGCTACTCTAATGTGTGGGTTTGGAAATCATGGTACAGGTAGTTGAGTAGGAGTTGATATTTGAGATGGATGTTGTTGGGGTTGTGGTTGTGGTGGATTTGAATGGTAGAGATAACATGGAGTTGGGTACGGAGGATATTGAGGAAAATATTGAGGATATTGTGGATGGATCCCATAAGTTCCTTTCCAACCTTGTTGCCAAAATTGGTTTTGGGGTTGAGATGGCCAATGTTGCCAAGGAAGGGGTGTGTTCCAATTACTTTAAGATGGATGTGCATAAGCTTGAAATTGTGAATTAGGTTCTTGCATCATATTAGGTTGAATGGGATTCCATGGTCCTCTTGGAGCTACATAACATAGATGCATTGGGAATTGACTTTCTCCATTGTTCTCTAGGTGAACTTCCTTCAACCTTGGTAATGAGGAGCAACATTTAACATCATGCGATTTTACATGGACAACACAAATATCAACATCTTCTTTTTTCTCATTTTGTATTCTTAACATTTCTACTTATTCACTTAGATTGCTAAGAATTTCTGTTTTAAAGTTATCAAGCAAATTTTCAAGTTTACCTTGACTTATCGATCTTGATGTTGATTTATCTACTCCTGCCATTCCTCTTGATATGTGTTTGCATGTTTCACAAATTTCCTCAAATGATAATTGGTATACATCACCTCCACTCATAAGATCAAGGAGATTAATCCATTCATCCCTAATTGTTCTAAGTAAGAAGGTTTTTAGTGTGTCGGATCCTAAATGATGTACTTTTTCCCTCTTAATTTTATACATGAACATTTCTATTAGATCCTCTAGACTCTCATTTTTTTTTGATTCATTCTAAATATTTCTTCTTTAAGATCATGATCTTTATATTTTTCTAGAAATATATTTTGCATATCATTCCATGATTTTATTGAATTAGTCCCTAAACTCATGAACCATTTAAGAGCTCTATCCTTCAATGTTGCTGGAAACAATCTCAGTTTTTGAGTTTTTAATAAGTAACCATAAGATCTACAAACAATTTCAAATTCAAAGAGAAAGGTTTCCGGATCCTCTGACCTTAGACCATGAAATTTTGGAAGAAAAGATGGAGGGATGTTCTTCATGTGCACACTACCATCAGTATCTTGAATGGGAAATCTGAGAGGATCTTCCTCATTGTCATCATCTCCATCCATTTCTTCTACATTCTTTGCCATCTTCTTCTTCTACCTGCAAAAGTGAATGGTGATGTGGCTCTTACTGCACCACATGATCAAATGGGGGGGTGGGACAGTGTTGGATATTTTTTGTTTTTATGATTGAATGAAAACTATAATACAATGCAATTAATAATGCCTAATGCAATTTTTTTTTTTTTTTTTTTGTTCTAAAAAGTAAAAAGAAATGAATCAACTAGGGAAGAAAACAATGCATGACACCTCCTAGACAATGACACCAAAAAGTGATGAGCCTCGGTATTGCAACAAGAATGTTGCAACTCCTAAAGCTATCGACTTTAATTATCAACCCGGGGTTCGTACAAACTTAAGACATACTGACACTATATGTGCAACGTACAATGTGTTCTTCCTTGCTGTCATGAGAGAAAAGAAATGCTGCCTATTCGCAAGAATGAAAGACTGAATTTAAAAATGCTTGCAAAAGTAACATGAAACCCTTTATTTACTTATTAACACACTTCGCTTGCAAAAGAACCATATTTTAAACCTATTTGTCACATATGATGTTTTTAACTAATATAAGCATGAAATATGATCTAGAGAGTACTAACTGCTATTTGCATGTGTAAATATAAAATAACTCATTTTTTTAATCTTTTTGTTTTATAAATGCAATGCTAATCTTTCCTTGATCTTTCGCAGGGGAGATAGGTGTAGAGGAAGAGGGGTACAATGATTTTGATGGCTTGGAGGTCAAGTAGGGGCCTAATCCCAACTTCAATGATGTTTTTTCTCAATTTGGGCTCAAAACAGGTTGCTATAGGATTTCTGATAGGATGTGCTAGTTCTCCTATAGGATCCCCTAGTTCTCCTACAGGATCCCCTGTTTTACTACAGGACGTTACAGATTTACTATACAGAATTATAACTCATAGAATGACAAATTTTGTTATTTACTAGGATGTCTTAGGTCCCCATTCCAAGTGGAATCACTCAAAAAGACCTCTGTTAACCCATGCTAAAAAATATCAGAAAATTACTAGTGGAAAATCTAGAAATTCGAGAACTAGTGAGTTAGTAAATCTACAAAATGCCTAACCTAATCAAGTGAAAATGCAATGGGGTAATTTTTTTTATTAAGTATAATGTTTTTTTGATATAATACAAGTGAAATCAACTTGATTGAAGCTCGTTAGCATGCTCTAAAATATAGCAGAAATTTATTTCTAGTTGCCACAAAGGAGTTCCAGAAATATAGATTTGGGAATAAGAAAACTAATCCAAGTGGCTCAATGATTAATATGACCTTAAAAATATTTTCCAAGGATGAAATGATGCTTGTGATCCTGCAAAAGAACTTACATCAACCATTTAACCCAATCCTACAACAAGAAACCATTAATACTAAATGCAGAAGTAGAAAGGAACAAAAACAAAAGATGCATGTGAATAAGAAGTGAAAAGAAGGAAAGAACATGATACAAAAGGGATCTAAGGCTCCTGGGATGGTCAATCCCAAGGAAAATCAGAGACCTATGGATGAGAACAAGATTTAGAAGCTAAACATGACACCAATCTTCATTATTTTCATCAATACCATTACATCCCTGCAAGAAAATACAATGGAGTTTCAGAAATACGAGTTCTCTCTACAAGAACACTAATGAAAATCTATATCTAGATGAAAATTCGACTTGGTACTTATACAAAATGATTAGGAATCATTCCCCATGAATGGAGGAAGCTTTCCCCACCAAAATCCCTTAATTAGTGGATCTGGTTCCCAATACTAGGAATTTGCATTAAATGGCAGGGAACACATTCTTAGATTTTCTCAATCATTGGAGTTCCACAATCTGTGCCATAATTCCATAATATCTTGTTGATTTATTATTTAATAGTGATCCTCATGTAGTAGGGAGAAAGTCCCTAAATTATCTCCTCCTCCAAATCTTCATAATCTGCCCAATATTTTCATAATATTCCACAAAAATAAATAATATTAGGCACAAATATGCAATTATTCATAAACCTTCCTAATGAGTATATTAAAGTTAGAAATACATTATCTAATGCAAAAAGAGAGGTTTAATGTGCTGACGGATGGTCATAGGCCTTACTTTATGTTTAATTTAGAGGCATAGGCCTTAATTTATGTCTAATTTAGAGGCCCATCACTCCTGCCATTTTATGGCCAGAAATACAATATTTATTGAGAAATGATGGCCTACCCAATTTGGCCCAGCCACTAAGTTTCGTTGGAACTCTACCTATGTCTTTTTTTGACTCTGTTGTTTGCAGCTTAGTCTCTTATAGAGAGTGATTTCTAGGTTGTTATTTGTTTATTCCCTTGCTCCTGCCATTTTATCGCCAAAAATACAATATTTATTGAGAAATGATGGCCTACCCAATTTGGCCTAGCCACTAAGTTTCTTTGGAACTCTGCCTATGTCTTGTTTTGACTCCGCTGTTTGTAGCTTAATCTCTTATAGAAAGTGGGTTTTTCGTTGGAAGTCTGCCTATGTATTGTTTTGACTCTGCTGTTTGTAGCTTAATCTCTTATAGAGAGTGAGTTCTAGGCTGTTGTTGGTTTATTCCCTTGCTCCTGCCATTTTATTGCTAGAAATACAATATTTATTAAGAAATGATGGCCTACCCAATTTGGCCCAACCACTAAGTTTCGTTGGAACTCTATCTATGTCTTGTTTTGACTCTACTATTTGTAGCTTAATCTCTTAATCAGTCATCTAGTAGAATCCTGGATTAGGTGATTGTGTTTATAATAGGGAAAGAATCTTTGCTCCATTTTCATGTGATTTAATGTGGCTTTAAATCCTTCAATGTATCTATCTCAAACTTGCCCATTACCATCTTGCCTAGCATCCCTTCTACCCTTAGCCTTTGTCTTCATGGCCACAACCCATCTACAACCCATCTACAACCCATCTATTGGTAAATGAGAGGGGTAGGTTACGGAGTCCATGCGCTTCATGAGGAAGGGGGAATATAACTTCTTTTCTTCAGAACGTTGCTTTGCTTTAGTAGTGTAGTGCTGCAACCAAAGATAAAAAGATTTATCTCAGAAGATTTTTTAAATTGAAAAGGATCAACCAGCATGGTCATGGATTTTTGGTTCAACCAGAACCACTTATTGAATCAAATTTATGGGTATATTTTCTTCCAACCTATGGTCCGTGAACAAATTATCAACATTATTGTAATATTACAGGTATGTGGTTCATGTATTTCATTCTTTACTAAAAACTAAAGATAAAAAATAGAAACCCTAGCTTGGTTCAGAACCAGGACCAAGCATCTGAAAAATCTAAAGCTTCAATGGGGGCTATTTTCAGGCCTTTCCTGGTATGCAATTCCACGACATGCCAGAGGGAAACTAGAGCGATTTGATTCCAGGGTTTGGCAAGAAAATTCAGGGGACCTGCGTTATGTAGGGTAAGAGGTATATTGTAATTTTTTGTGCATAGTTTTTTGAAGGAAACAATGTTTTTTCATTAAATAAGTTGTATGAGAGGTTTTTCAATGACACCTTCTAGCCGTAAGAAATTCTTGCGAAGGGCGGGGCGATTTTTGATAAGGGTCGAGGCAGTGGTTACAAGCAATCAGGAGGTTGGCCTCTACATTTTCTTTTGATCTCTCAAATTGAAATTGGCAGAAATACTTTTCCTTTGATCTTTTAGGTTGAAATAGAAGAAAAATAAAAATCAACGAAGTTTTTTAAAAAGGGAAAACCTCACAGAAATAAAAAATGCATCTATTTATGTGTGTTCCGATGTCGACAGTTTCAACATTGCTGATTATCTCTGTTTATGCATTTTTTTGTTTTTGTTTTCATTTAAAGATCTGATATATTGACACTTTTGATCCTTTTACAGGGAATTAAGAAAGAAATAGTTAAAGCTATTGAAATAGGTAGCCCTAAAATTATAAAATTATACACTTCTACTAGCTTCCTCTACTAAGTGACAATGCTGCAACTTAACTTCTTAAGCGAGTATGGTGATTATTTATTCCTATTCAATCATTTTAGGAATTTAGGAATTTTTATTTAGAGAGGACTCCTCGTAGTCTATTGCTGGGAAAGGTTATAATAAAGTTGTAAAATTTTTAATAACCTTGGAGGTTTAGGTGAAGATTTCCAATGAGGTCGTCGAAATAAAGACTGAACTATTTTTCTTATCTTTCATCATTTGATTCCCTTTGAACGAAATTATCATTATAAAGTTACTAGTTTTCCCTCGAAGAGGCCGCATGAGTTTACCTTTACTTGGGATGAACTCCGGGGTTGACTTGTGGAAAAAAAATCTAAATTTCATGGTTTACAATTTCTACATGATGCAAAGTTTCAATGTGAACTGGTATTAATGATCATAAATAATACTACATATTCCAAAGTGCCATATACTGTTGACATGTCTCTTTGTAGTTTTCCAAGAATTTGGGTAAGAAAATTGCAAAATTAGTGCATTTTTCTACATGTCTTTTGTTCACAGGCCATCATGACAGACTTGTCTAGTCAACATAACTTGCATCTGACTCGTGACTCTAAGTTAGATTCTAAAGAGATGACTTAGTTGGTCTTGTCAAAGATTAGATGGAGACTCAGGCAACAAGATAAAATTATTATCATGTTAATTTTTAATTCAGCTTTATTAGATTTGAAAACCCATGAGATTGTAAAAACCTACCCTGACATGAAATACATTGTTTTCTAATTTGCAGTGTTTTATTGTCGCCTTGTGTTCACCATTGTCTAATGATAAACTTGCGATATTAAAATGGTTGCGTGGAGAAACATACAACCCCGAAAATTTATAGGTTCAATGTATGCTGGAGATGGGAATGCCATGTAAGTTGATCACTCTTTTTTTCTGAGAAAGTATTTAAATAGTTTCTATATGGTTAATATTACAAACAATGGTTGTATTTGTTTTATTAATGCATATATGTAATTGTTCATATATATTCATATAGAAACAACCATTTAAACTATATATTAGTTCTCTAAAACATACAATTGATGTTCAGGGGATGCCGATTTCAATGACCGTTCAGTCACTACACTAAAATTTTCATTATTAATGTCCTCTTACATCAGTACATATTTGTAATATGTCTTTGCATATTTGTAATATGTCCCCTCAGATCATATTAATATGTCTTTGCATATTTGTAATATGTCCTTTGACATTAGTTCATATTTGGGAAAATTAGAGAACACGAATTCCTCCCTCAGTTTACTTTGTGGGCGTCCCTAGATAGTGAGCCTTAGGAAAACAACCTTTTGTAGGAAAATGGCCTCTATCTATTAATATCACTACTTTAGCAACCTACCTCCAAGTCTGGTTCCAACATCTTCAAAACACCTAGATGAGGAAAGGAAAATAAGAGCATAGGCCTTACAAAAAGAAAGAAGTAAGTAGCTTGGGAAAAGAGCATTGTTCCACCCAACCAAAAGGTAAAATAGACATGCATGAAGAGATGAAGAGGTAAAATAGACGTGCATACATCTTTAAACATATTTGTAGTATGTCCTCTAACATTAGTTCATATTTGGGAAAATTAGAGAACACTGATTCCTCCCTTAGTTTACTTTGTGGGCGTCCCTAGATAGTGAGCCTTAGGAAAACAACCTTTTGTAGGAAAATGACCTTCTTCTATTAATATCACTACTTTAAAAACCTACCTCCAAGTCTGTTTCCAACATCTTCAAAACACACGGATGAGGAAAGGAAAATAAGAGCATAGGCCTTATAGAAAGAAAGAAGTAAGTAGCTTGGGAAAAGAGCGTTGTTCCACCCAACCAAAAGGTAAAATAGACATGCATGAAGAGATGAAGAGGTAAAATAGACATGCATACATCTTTGTATTGATGGTTATTCAATTAAAAAATATATACAAATAAATAATCCTCATGTAAAGCTTCAAAGTTTTACCTGATAAGTTGCCTCTTTTATTGTAGATCATGGGTGAGAGACCTGGTCAGGTCGGTTCAATGCTTAACTCGAAAAAATATGAGCTTTAAATTGAGCTTCAAATAGGGTATATGCTCATTTAGAAGGAAGGTATGAAAATATGAGCTTTAAACTGAGCTTCAAATAGGGGATATTCTCATTTAGAATGCAAGTATGAAGAGTTTTGCAACAGTTCTACTGCAGTTAGAAGGTCGTGCTTGAGTTATGCAACAGTTTTGAGTTATGAAACAATTCTGTAACATTTAGAATGAAGTGCTTCACAAGAAGCAACATTTAGGAGATGAAGCATTTAGAACACGGTGCTTCACAAGTAGCAACATTTGGAAGACAATGCTTTGACCGTTCACCATTCACAAGTAGCAGATGATCAACCACATAGTAGCAGATGATCAACCACATAGGCACATAGTGCATCAAGTTGCCACACAACAACGTAGTTGGTCAGGTTGCCACTTTACACAACCACTTGTCCCACAAAACAACTTTATATAGTGTAACCCGTATACATCAAACATTTAATGTTAATGAAACTTTAAAGAATTAATTTTAACATTAATTCATTTTAGAAAAATTTGAACCAAATAAGAACTCTTATTGTAAGATATTGGGGCTCTTATAAGATATTTGGCCTCTTGCCTCAGGAAGAGGCCAAATAAGATGGTGAATTCAAAGCCATCTTCAAACTTTCGATAAAACACTCACATAAAATAACACTTTGAACATTTTGACTTCAGACTTTGGGTAAAACAATGAAATCACAAATAAAATCCGTTGGTTTTTGTGCCATTTTAATAGAATAAACATCAAATCGATTACTATAGTCTCTACGCGGTAGGGACTAATAAAAATTGAATCAAACTCTCTCATGTAAAGTGAAAATTTTATAGGTGAAAAGTAGATGTCAAAATCTTATATTATTCCCATCACTCCTCTCAATACCCACCCAACCAAAACCCAAAAATCTATTTAATTATGTTTAAATATGGTTATCATATTTCTTACATGCAAAGCCTTTTTTCAAGCACCAAAGCTTTTTGTCAAGTCACGATTTCTTTGTTGAAACCACTTTTATGATGTGAGTTTACCATTGGTTAGCTTTATACATGACAATATGTATATAGAATCCAAAAGCTGAAGTTGTATCTCAATTTTACTTGTCATATGTATATAGAATCCAAAATCCGAAGTTGTATCTCAATTGTACTTTTACTTAGTGAAGTTGTATTTTTTTGTCAATTTAAAGATATTTAAATGGAAATAGAGTATGAATTGGACAATATTTTACTAGCATTTGCATCAGATGTTGCAAAGGAAACGCCGTAAGGCATAACTATGGGTCTTAAGGCATAAATATGGGTCTTAATGGGATATCTTTTTTATGAATCATTGATTGCCCATAGATTCTGGGGGTCATAGGATGCCGAGGGATGAGCAGCTTCTGAGTAAGAGGATTGAGAATAAGAAGAGAAATCACATTTTTTATATGCCGTAGCACTTACTGCACCCAAATTTAGGAGTTAAAAAACCTCATATCCTTGAAAAAATTCTACTTCAAAATCGAATGCATTGTCTGTGATTATGCCTATGGTGGTCATATAAAAAAACAACAAAGAAAAGCCTCAAAGATTACATAATGGCTTTAGATCCCAAATGGACTTGATGATCTTCATATAATGGATTTGGTCTATTTTGCATGCCACAATACTTAGGATTGAAGCATAGACCTGTTTGACTATACACATGGTGAGACTCATTTACAATCTATATAAGAGGAATCATACCCAAGGCCTTTCCAAATTCAATTACTATTTATAATGTTGTGCCATTAATATTGCCAATAAGTGTTGGAAAAAATTATGGTGTCACATGAAAAATTATGCATCTCAAACATAACATTTAAAGTGCAACAAAACTGCTTTTTAATTTGATTGAAGTTCCATCTGCATCATGCAATCAAATTGTTATCTATAAAACCCTATCCCTATCGTTAATACAAAATCACATCATGATGTGATTTACATTGTATATGTCCTTTTTTTACCTTTAATTACTTTCTCTACTTTCTCTTTTTAAAGTTGATGTCAAATTATATTATGTCATGTGGACATGAAATATTATATTTTATTTGCAACCCATACTGAGTGAATTATTTGTAATATCAAGAACAAATCTACTTATCATACTAAGATTGAGATTATTGATGTTTTATAAAAAATTTAATTAATTAAAAATAACTCAACATGCATATTCATTTTTCATTTTCATTTTATATTATACCAAATATTACTTTATAAAATTTTTAATTTTAAATTTGATAATAAATGTTTATTAGCTTTTATCAACCCATATGTTAAACTATTCCAAAATAAATAAACCTAATTAACTGAAATACTACAAAAAGTTTAGGGTTTAAAAAATTTGCATTCCTTGAAATAGAATTTTGTGAAGTAAAAGGAACTACTTGCGCTTAGTTACTTCTTGATGACTTAAAAAAGAATACAACTGTTTGTTTAAATATTAATCCTCATAATAGGGTCACATGGCAATAAAAACCATACTTATAAAGAATGACAGACATCTTGATGACTTAAAAAAGAATACAATTGTTTGTTTAAATAATTAATCCTCATAATAGGGCCACATGGCAATAAAAACCATACTTATAAAGAATGACAGACATCTTGAAGACTTAAAAAAGAATACAATTGTTTGTTTAAATAATTAATCCTCATAATAGGGCCACATGGCAATAAAAACCATACTTATAAAGAATGACAAGCATCGGCTGCCAAATAAGCAATAAAAACCATACTTATAAAGAATGACAGGCATCGGCTGCCAAATAATTTGCCAAAGTGAGCCTTCCTAAAACTTTTTTTCAAGGCATCGGTTGCCAAATAATCCGCCAAAATGAGCCTTCCTAAAACCTTTTTTTTAAGTAATTAAATTTTTTCAAGTAATTAAATAAGAATACAACTGTTTGTTTAAATAATTAATCCTCATAATAGGGCCACATGGCAATAAAAACCATACTTATAAAGAATGACAGGCATGGGCTCCAAATAATCCATCAAAATGAGCCTTCCTAAAACTTTGTTTCAAGGCATCGACTGCCAAATAATCCACCAAAATGAGCCTTCCTAAAACTTTTTTCAAGTAATTAAATATTGTCCAACAAATAATCCACCAAAATGAGCCTTCCTAAAACTTTTTTCAAGTAATTAAATATTGTCCAATGATCTAAAATAAATATCCAGCAACAAATATATTTTCTATAAATAAAACAAAATACTGGAAAACAACCATCACAAAGCAATTTACAGAGTATGTTGCTGGGTTGATGCCGAAAATATTCTATTTCAATTTATTATGAAATACCTTGTTGGTGAAGCCATTAAAAATACCTTTTGCAATACCCTAAACTAAAGTTGACCTTGCAAGGCCACACAAATAAAACACTGTTTATATTAGTGATAAAATTATATTTTTATCAGATAAAACTGGTAAGAAAAATATATATAAGTCGAATTTCAATTTTAGTGCAGATCACCCGCGCTAAATTTGTGAGAACTTGTCATGGAATTTATAATAAAAAAGTCAGTCCAGCCCAATAGAAGTTAAAAAAACACAAAATTCTGTTCATCCACAACTGCTTTTTCTTCAAACCAAATAACGCAACCCCACTAAGCGGTCTGACAGAAAATAATAGGGGTGCGGATTTGTCTACGTTGAAGTGGTTTCTCTTAAACTGTCAAAACTTTCTCGACTTCTTCATTCATGGTTTCTTTGCGCGGTTTAGATTTCTTAACATTCGCATTGTATTAAGAATTAACATTAGCATCATTAGACAAGAGCTCTGAAATCTACGGTCCTCGAAGTCAAGTCGTCAATTACTGAACCAGAGAGATGGATCTCCTATCCGTACTGCGTGACTACACAATCAAAGAGACGTGGAGAGCATCAAGATTGTGGGAGACGACATCCATCTCGGGGAAGATTATAAATTCCCCTCCAACATCGAGACAACCTACAGATCCAAACAAGGTAGTCTCTACACTCTTGAATGCCTTGCTTTCTTTCTGAAAAATTGCCCATCTCAAGCACACTGAGTACATGCAACAAGCCCGAACACAGATCCAAACAAAGTAGTCTCTACACTCTTGAATG
The DNA here is from genome assembly GCA_031772625.1 of Pinus tabuliformis. Lineage (NCBI taxonomy): Eukaryota > Viridiplantae > Streptophyta > Pinopsida > Pinales > Pinaceae > Pinus > Pinus tabuliformis. The sequence goes on along the minus strand of CM062817.1, from coordinate 1,511,266,476 downwards.
CCTTGTTTTCTTTCTGAAAAATTGCCCATCTCAAGCACACTGAGTACATGCAACACGCCCGAGCGCATAAGTTCCACCAGTTTTCCATTCAGAAAATATTTGAACAACGTTAACGCCCTGGACGGTTGAAATTCTGGAACTTCATGCCCTGCTCCTCTAACGGTGGCAAATGTCAAACCCTTGTAAATCACAGTGTATCTGCCGACCTGCACCATTAATGGGAATACAGATCAAATCGATATTATCATCAGGATTTTATCGGTAAAATTAATGTGGCTGATTTGATTCTTTTACCTCGTCGCCATTAACCCACGGGTACCATGGAGTCTGAATTGGAAGCTTGAGCTCATCGATGGAGAGTTCTGTAGAGGTCATAGGGACCCTAGCATCTAGGTCTCCGCTGAAAATACGAAACGAAAAATCGGCGTTAATGAAATACTGGTATGATCACTAACAATACTGCATTTTTTTTTAATCTTTTAATTTTTAATTTTATTTATTTATTTATTTTTTTTCAGAGAGAAAAAAGTGGCATAGTATTATATAGAGTCAATATAACAAGTCCAGATGATTACAAAAACAGGCATCCGATAGCCAGCATATCAGACAGAAGGCCTGAAGGAGGTGTATAAACCAAAAACAAAAATGACCAAATATCAGTGATTACATTCATCGCAGAGAGATAGAACCATATAAAAAGAAACTCATGTGACTAGAACCAAAATAACAGAGACTGTGTGACTCGAGATTTTACACAAGTAGCAAATAAGATGATGAGAAAGACGCTGATCAGAATCCGGGAATAAAAAAATCCTGAATGAAACAGGAGGATTCTCCATCCAAAACCACCATGGACCATGAACCAGAGTCTAAGAACAACCCCTGCTTTGAAAGGCAATCAGCTTGATAGTTTTGGGACCGGAAGATGTGTTGAATTGAGCAGTCTCGCATGCGCCCCCAGAAAAACATAATTCTGTCCATCCACCCAGCTAAATGTGGGCATCTAATGTGGCAGGCACCCTTGACATGGTCAATTATTGTTTTTGAGTCGCCATAAATTGATATTTGCTGGATATCAAAAAACACACAGAAAGCAAGCAGGCCTGTAAGAGCCCTCGCCTCAGCCAGACTGTTAGTGCCTTTCCCTCCGTTCCATGAGATAAAGTATTGTAGCTTTTCATTCATAATAATGTGAACACCGCAGCCGCAATTATTTTGTTGCTCGGCCCCATCAAAAAAAGCACAAGGAACTCTGTTGAGGGAAAGTTCCTTCTCTTTTATGCGACCTTTTTTCATCTTGGGCTGATTTAAAGGCACAGAATCATAAATGGAAATGATGTGTTGCAAGATAGACTTTAGGGGGGCCTTTGAGTCATTGAAGGTTCTGTCGTTCCTCCATTTCCATGCGCACCATATGACGATGATAATAAAAGCTCTCCATGATTCTCTTTGAGCACACCACCATTCAAAAGCTGCATGGATTGAAACAAAAACAACATGAGGGAAACCATAAAGCAGAGACAATTCATACCAGATTTGCAAAGATGATTTGCATTGGAAAAACATGTGGTAATTGGATTCCTCCGCCGATTCGCACATAGAACATCTACTCGGCCCGTGCCAGTTCCTTTTCCTCAAATTTTCCCAAGTCAAATTCTTATTGTGGAAGACCAACCACGAGAAGAGAATCATTTTGAGAGGGCATCCCGACTTCCAGAGGATCGGAGGATATAAAGAAAAGGAGCTAGGTGTCTTTGATTTAATCAAATCTGTGTATATGTCTTTAACCTGAACCGGCAGCTTTGCATTTGGCACAATCCACGTAAGATGGTCCACCGTCCCTGTTCGATGGAAACCATAGCTACAAAGGACGTCCTTCACATAATTCCATATAGAAACTAGAGGCTCTGACAGATGAAGATCCGAAGCTTCTTTCCATAAGGGAATAGGACCGTGCCATTGTGATATTAATTTGTCCCACGTGAAGAAACCCTTCCTGTAGAAGAAGAACAAGAGATTATCGGGGATGGATAAGCATCCGCGCCCACCCAGAATGGGGTCGATTCCAACTAAGATGCTGCTACCGGAATAAAGACACCATCTCAGATTCTTTAAGAAGTAATGCTCAATTTTGCGGAGGCTAAGCCAAATAGCGGATCCATGTTTGGCTCCAATTGATCCCTTCCTGTACCAGAATTCCAGATCTTTTCCTTTCATGTATTTCTTTTTTATGGTGATACTCCACGGCCCCTCACCAAACATCCCCCTCCACAGAGTTTTGCATAGGAGCGCTTTACCAAAATTCCGCAAGTCTAACAGACCCCAACCGCCAAGATTCTTTGGAAGAGAGATCTTTTCCATTTTGGAGAGATGGAATTTCCTCTGTGTAGATTTACCGCCCCAGATAAAATTCGCAAATACCCTGTTCATTTTGTGAATAATACTTGCCGGGAGGAAAAAAATATGAGCCCAATAAACAGCTAATTGCCCAAGGACCGCCTGGGCCAAAATAATTCTGCCTGCCAGGGAAAGAGTCTTATATTCCCATGCCGAAATCTTCTTGTAATATCTTTCTATCACCCAATGCCAATCCGCCTTGGAATAGCCCTTGGCCTTTAGCTGAAATCCCAGATATTTCAAGCCCTCCTTGAGCGACCTCGACTCAATACCAAACAACTCAGAGATCCATATCACCATTTCCATGTTGGTATCGTTGTGAAATAGGGAAGATTTTGCTCTATTAATTTGTAAACCAGTAGCTCGTTGGAATCTATAAGGAATATCGTAGAGACAAATCCAGGAAACCCTGCAAAGCATTGCAAAGATGAGAACGTCGTCAACAAAGAGGTTGTGCGAGATATAGTTGTCCCTGCAGATCTTAACCGACCTGCACCTGTTTTCAGCCACTGCCTTGTTTATCTGGAGACTAAGAGAGTTCATCGCCAATATAAACAGAAGAGGTGAGAGGGGGCATCCCTGACGAAGACCCCGTTCAGCAAGAAAGAAAGGAGAAGGCATTCCATTTATGATGACCGCGTAGTGGATGTTTTCGACACATGACATAATCCAGCTGATAGACTTTGTTGATAGGCCAATCTTCGCCAGCAAACATCTAAGGAACCCCCAATCTAAGCAGTCGTAGGCCCTTTGAAGGTCAATTTTCATAATGGCGGCATCTGATTTTTTTGTTATCATTGAAAAAAGACACTCCTGAGTATTTGCGACAACGTCTAAAATATTGCGCCCCTTTAAAAATGCATGTTGGTCTTTGGAGAGATAGGTGGCCAGAACTCCTTTCATTCTTTCAGCAATAATTTTAGTGATAATCTTGAAGGATATATTGCATAATGAGATCGGCCTGTAATCTTGGAAAGATTCCGTATCTGCCTTTTTTGGGATTAGGGCAATCAGTGTGGATGTTATGATCTGATGAATATTTCCAGAGATACGAGATGCTTCCACCATCCGCAGCAAGTCTTCCTTGATGATATCAAAAAAGTGAGTGAAAAATTCAATGGTCCAGCCGTCCGGGCCTGGACATTTATCCTTTTTGAAGGCCTTCATTACTCCAAGGAGCTCCTCCTCCGTGATTGGCCGAAAAAAACTCTCATTCTTCTCATCATCAAACATTTGAGGAGCCAGTTCGATACCCCATAGGGTGTCCTGAAAATCACAAGCTTCCCTTCTTTTGTATTGGGCCTTGAAATGTCTAACAGCTTCCTTCGATATATCCTGTTGCGAGACATAAAAACCACCCTTACCATCACTTATTCTCCATATGGTGTTTTTTTCGCGCCTGGAATTAGCAAATTTATGAAAAAACTTAGTGTTCTTGTCACCTTCCTTCAGCCAAATTGCCCTGCTTTTGAGCCTCCATGAGGCCTCCTCCTGTTTCAAAAGATTCTATTTTTTACTTAAAACTCCAATACAGTACTGAATAGTTACTTAAAACTTAATTACGTGGTTAAGTTAATCTTTTTTTAATTCAAATTTTTAAAAAATAATTATGCGATTATGTTAATTTTTTTTTTTTTTTTTTTTTTTTTTTTTAATTCATTTTTTTATGTTTTTAGGTAATAGTTTAATATTTTGAATTAATCAAATTACATAAAATTAAAAATTAAAAATAAAATAAAGTAAAAACTCAAATTAAAAATGAAAATAAAATGGAAGTAAAATAATTTATTTATTTATTTTTTACATATTTTCATAATTCAAGGTTTAACTTTTGGTGTATATATACACACATTACTATTTTAGATCTATATGCCAATCTTAATCCTTGATCTACTAAGGCTCTAGGAGGATCAAATTTATTGAGGTGCAAACTTTTTTAATAGTGAAAAGATATTTGATTCCTTTTAGCACTAGGTAGATCTAGAATGCATCTTATAAATTTCGGAAAGGAATAAATCTATTGAGATTCAAACTTCTTTGAAAGTAAAAAAATATATAATACCTCTAGGAGCTTAGTTAATCCAAAATTATAGATGTATAATAAATTTAGTAGATCCAGAATTATAGATATCCTATTATATGTGGAGAAAATTATCTTTTTCTTACTTTGAATTTTTATATTATAATCATAAATAAAAAAATGTTAGCATATTATGATCATTTGGTCACATCAATAACTATTTACATTAATAGTAAAGGGTTATGGAATGTCCAACATTAACTATATTACATATTAAGATTTATATTTAATTTTTTTCACATTTAACTAATACAATTATAAAATTATTATATAAATTAAAAAATAAAAATGAAACAAAACAAAAAATTATATACATTAATTAAATAATAAAATATATAAATTAGAGATATACATTAATTAAATAATAAAATATATAAATTAGATATATAAATTAGATGCAAATTATCATTGTACACATTATTAACCAATAATAAATTATATAAATTGGATACAAATTATTAACAAATAATGCATGTAGTGTATCATCCACATTTGCTTATGTAACTGTGCTATTAATAAATTGGCAATTGTAATTAAAATTCTCTTATATCATAACTGAAAACAAAATTGTTTTATTTCATACCTGAAAACAATTATCCGCAACCCACTTGCAATTAGTTGACGATAAATTGGTAAGACCGTTGAAACAGAATCCGCCCAAGGCAGAACATCACTGGTACGTAGTCACATGAAACTATGTTTCAGCAGTAAAGTGATAAATTCCAGACGATTCGAAAATTAAATTTGCCACAGTAATTGATATCATTAACTAGGTTTAAGTCTAAAGACTGATACCTGCACGAGGTCCAGCTATAAGGTATGTTTGTCACGCACCATGGCATTCGATAGAGTTTGCAAGTCTTTACATAGGGATTGAACAAAGATATTCGTATATTGAATTCTCTTTGCATGCATTTTGATTCTTAGACCAATGAAATATTCTGAAAATCACAAGTCTGAGCTGAACTCACCATTATTCCTCTGAAATTAATGAACGATGCCTGCGACAACTTTTTGTGCCTTAAAATTGTTGAAGCCAACTCTGGAATGTAATATCCTAAAATCAATAATTAACGTTAGCACCTTCATGAAAAATTAATATATCCCTCTAAACTAGTGCATTATTTTAAGGGTAACAATCTGCAATTGCGCTCATCACAGTTTTAATAATAACTATTCAAAACTAAAAACTTGTGCATCATAGATAGTTATTACAAACGACACTACTTGCATAGCTTTCGGCTACTATGTAAAACTTTTCAAAATATTGCAGAATCTATAACAGAAATAATGATAACTACAAACATTTTGAATATAAAAGTTGGTGTAATAGATAGGGTTTATTTTACTATATATCTATCTCGTTTATAACTATTAAATTTCAAACTATTCTAAAATCTGCAATCTACATTAAAATGCACTAGCATTGTGAAAAACTTTGTAATAGGATTCTTGAATGCCTTACTTTCTTTCTGAAAAATTGCCCATCTCAAGCACACTGAGTACATGCAACAAGCCCGAACACAGATCCAAACAAAGTAGTCTCTACACTCTTGAATGCCTTGTTTTCTTTCTGAAAAATGGCCCATCTCAAGCACACTGAGTACATGCAACACGCCCGAGCGCATAAGTTCCACCAGTTTTCCATTCAGAAAATATTTGAACAACATTAACACCCTGGATAGTTGAAATTCTGGAACTTCATGCCCTGCTCCTCTAACTGTGGCAAATGTCAAACCCTTGTAAATCACAGTGTATCTGCCAACCTGCACCATTAATGGGAATACAGATCAAATCGATATTATCATCAGGATTTTATTGGTAAAATTAATGTGGCTGATTTGATTCTTTTACCTCGTCGCCATTAACCCACGGGTACCATGGAGTCTAAATTGGAAGCTTGAGCTCATCGATGGAGAGTTCTGTAGAGGTCACAGGGACCCTAGCATCTAGGTCTCCGCTGAAAATACGAAACGAAAAATCGGCGTTAATGAAATACTGGTATGATCACTAACAATACTGCATGCTCACTTGAAAATCCAATACAGTACTGAATAGTTACTTAAAACTTAATTACGCGGTTAAGTTAATCTTTTTTTAATTCAATTTAAAAAATAATTATGCGGTTATGTTAATTTTTTTTAATTCAATTTTTTATGTTTTTAGGTAATAGTTTAATATTTTAAATTAATCAAATTACAGAAAATAAAAAAATTAAAAATAAAATAAAGTAAAAACTCAAATTAAAAATGAAAATAAAATGGAAGTAAAATAATTTATTTATTCATTTTTTACATGTTTTCATAATTCAAGGTTTAACTTTTGGTGCACATACACACATTACTATTTTAGATCTATATGCCAATCTTAATCCTTGATCTACTAAGGCTCTAGGAGGATCAAATTTATTGAGGTGCAAACTTTTTTAATAGTGAAAAGATATTTGATTCCTTTCAGCACTAGGTAGATCTAGAATGCATCTTATAAATTTCGGAAAGGAATAAATCTATTGAGATTCAAACTTCTTTGAAAGTAAAAAAATATATAATACCTCTAGGAGCTTAGTTAATCCAAAATTATAAATGTATAATAAATTTAGTAGATCGAGAATTATAAATATCCTATTATATGTGGAGAAAATTATATTTTTCTTACTTTGAATTTTTATATTATAATCATAAATAAAAAATGTTAGCATATTATGATCATTTGGTCACATTATTAACTATTTACATTAACAGTAAAGGGTTATGGAATGTCTAACATTAACTATATTACATATTAAGATTTATATTTAATTTTTTTCACATTCAACTAATATAATTATAAAATTATTATATAAATTAAAAAATAAAAATGAAACAAAACAAAAAATTATATACATTAATTAAATAATAAAATATATAAATTAGAGATATACATTAATTAAATAATAAAATATATAAATTAGATACAAATTATCATTGTACACATTATTAACAAATAATAAATTATATAAATTGGATACCAATTATCATTGTACAATTATACATTTGCTTATGTAACTGTGCTATTAATAAATTGGCAATTGTAATTAAAATTCTCTTATATCATAACAGAAAACAAAATTGTTTTATTTCATACCTGAAAACAATTATCCGCAACCCACTTGCAATTAGTTGACGATAAATTGGTAAGACCGTTGAAACAGAATCCGCCCAAGGCAGAACATCACTGGTACGTAGTCACATGAAACCATGTTTTAGCAGTAAAGTGATAAATTCCAGACGATTCGAAAATTAAATTTGCCACAGTAATTGATATCATTAACTAGGTTTAAGTCTAAAGACTGATACCTGCACGAGGTCCAGCTATAAGGTATGTTTGTCACGCACCATGCCATTCGATAGAGTTTGCGAGTCTTTACATAGGGATTGAGCAAAGATATTCTTATATTGAATTCTCTTTGCATGCATTTTGATTCTTAGACCAATGAAATAATCTGAAAATCACAAGTCTGCACTGAACTCATCATTATTCCTCTGAAATTAATGAATGATGCCTGTGACAACTTTTTGTGCCTTAAAATTGTTGAAGCAAACTCTGGAATGTAATATCCAGAAATTAATGAACGATCCCTGGGACAACTTTTTGTGCCTTAAAATTGTTGAAGCCAACTCTGGAATGTAATATCCTAAAATCAATAATTAAAGTTAGCACCTTCATGAAAAATTAATATATCTCTCTGAACTAGTGCATTATTTTAATGGTAAAAATCTGCAATTGCGCTCATCACAGTTTTAACAATAACTATTCGAAACTAAAAACTTGTGCATCATAGATAGTTATTACAAACGACACTACCTGCATAACTTTCGCCTGCTATGTAAAACTTTTCAAAATATTGCAGAATCTATAACAGAAATAACGATAACTACAAACATTTTGAATATAAAAGTTGGTGTAATAGATAGGGTTTATTTTACTATATATCTACTTCGTTTATAACTATTAAATTTCAAACTATTCTAAAATCTGCAATCTACATTAAAATGCACTAGCATTGTGAAAAACTTTGTAATAGGATGAGATTAAGGCCATAGCTTCAATGTTGGTTTCTGATTGCCCTGGAATAATTGTTCTGTTAATTTGCCCTTACCTTTGCCTTTCTGGATGCATTCACTATGCACCTGGGAGCAAAGATACTGTAAATATCGATATTTCCCATTTCATTATACACTTGATTTTCCAAAAGTTGGCACACTGATTCATCGAATTTTGAATTGGTACAGTTGTTGATTACTTGCTCATAGGTTTGACTGGATATCAATGCATGACTCCGTGCGTACTGATATGTTCCGAGAAAATCTGTGTCACTATTCATTACGCCATTCCCCACCTGCATAAATTGAACGTGCAAGCTTCAGATTGATTGTGTACATAAGTTTCCAAATATGATAATTTAGCACCATGGCATTCGATAGAGTTTGCAAGTCTTTACATAGGGATTGAACAAAGATATTCGTATATTGAATTCTCTTTGCATGCATTTTGATGACCAATGAAATATTCTGAAAATCACAAGTCTGAGCTGAACTCACCATTATTCCTCTGAAATTAATGAACGATGCCTGCGACAACTTTTTGTGCCTTAAAATTGTTGAAGCCAACTCTGGAATGTAATATCCTAAAATCAATAATTAACGTTAGCACCTTCATGAAAAATTAATATATCCCTCTAAACTAGTGCATTATTTTAACGGTAACAATCTGCAATTGCGCTCATCACAGTTTTAATAATAACTATTCGAAACTAAAAACTTGTGCATCATAGATAGTTATTACAAACGACACTACCTGCATAACTTTCGCCTCCTATGTAAAACTTCCGGAATTTATACTGTGGAAACCTGTTGAACCAGTTTACCAGGAAAGCATACGATTCTTCGGCTGGAATAGAACAAAAACCCAGTTAAAAAGTTTAGATTTCGCGGCATCGCTTAACATGCAACACGCCCGAGCGCATAAGTTCCACCCGCCAGAGTAACTATCCAGAGCAGTTGCAACGGACACCCTTGAGCGGTTGCAACCGATTAGCTATCCAAAGCGAAACGCACGGGCAACTAAACACGTTTGACTCACCAGCGATAGTAGTTTGTACAGTTGGGAAAGCTAGCAACCGTCTTGCAATTCAAATCGATGGATCATTTTAACTCAATCGTCTAACAAAATATCTAATGGTATGACAGGGAGGCATTTAGGATATAGTTGATTTCAAAAGAAATGCTTACCGCATAAAAATTATTATTAAAAGATGAAAATCAATAATCATTTATATTTTTTTAAGTATTTGAAATAAAAAACTTTTGTTGAGAAATTATCAACATTGGCAAAACTTTATCTTTGAAAGTGCTACCTATTCCTAAGAAATTATGGAAGAATCCTCAACCCTATGGTGAAACTTGACAAGGCGATGCTAATCACCACAAAACATTCCTCAACCCTCTGGTGAAACTTGACAAGGTCGTGCTAATCACCACAAAGGCATTGTGCGTTCATACTAGGTGCAAACTAGGTAGTGGAAAAGACACTTCAATTTTAAGAGTTTAAATTTTAGGTGATACATTAATTTATAGCAATAAAACTGCTAAAAAGTAATACTAGATTAAGAATAACATTAATATAGAGTATTTAAGGTTTTATATTTAAAAAATTAAATTATAGCAATAAAACTGCTAAAAAGTAAGGAGTTGTTTTTAGTGGGATTTTTTTGGAAGTTTTTCGGATTTTTCTTATTTAATTTTTCTGAAGTGAGGTCGGAATTCATTGAAATCACAAGATTTCATTGAAATCACAAGATTGATGGGTAAATCCTGCACAATAGAAGTGCCCTGGGGTGTTTCATGTTGCTGAATCCATATATACAGTGAAAAAACTAGTTTAAATAATACAAATCAAGATTTGCACCTCAAATTTTTCCACCAGTAGAAGTGCCCTGGGGTGTTTCATGTTGTTGAATCCATATATACAGTGAAAAAACTAGTTTAAATAATACAAACCAAGATTGAAAAAACTAGTTTAAATAATACAAATCAAGATTGCACCTCAAATTTTTCCACCAGTAGAAGTGCCCTGGGGTGTTTCATGTTGCTGAATCCATATATACAGCGAAAAAACTAGTTTAAATAATACAAATCAAGATTGCACCTCAAATTTTTCCACCAGATTCCCACACCAAAAACTCCAAAAAGTAGCACTATAGACACCAAAAACTCCAAAAAGTAGCACTATAGACAATTCCTGAATTATGACATTAATATAAAGTATTTAATGTTTTATATTTTAAAAAATTAATATGGAGAATGATATATCTAATTTGGACTTGTTTTAAAATAAGACAAAAATGAATTAAGGATACATAATTGGTGGTGATAAAAGTATTAGCAAAAACTATTATAAAATTTTTCAAAAGCTTTAATAATTTAATAGTTATTTTTTCTAAGTTTAAAAATTAAATATATATATATATATATATATACACACACAATTAGCACAAAAAAAGCAATGCCCAATGTCTCAATAAACATTTTCATCTACATTACAATAGCATATATTGTATGAACGTTTTAAGCACTCACATATTATCCACATTTTGAATTCTAGACCTCATTGCTATAGGGCTGTAATTTATGATTATGTAAACATTTTAAGCACTCGCATAAAAAAGGACACATTGCTTACCTGACAAAAAATGCTACATGTTTTGGGCCTGCATTCAAATGAGCTTCTCTACACTGCGAATGAATTGTGCAATACACAACCATAAAACCATAAAACTATAAGATAAAATCCCTTACATCATGCAACTACCAAAATGACCACCATACATCGTGGAGAAAAAATCGTTTGTGTGATGCAAATAGAAAAATATCGCTAAGTTGATATGATGCACCAACTTGCACTATTTATGTGGTTCAATTTCCTTGTAATTTGAGTTTCTCAAATATCGCTAACCACGAGACGGTTGCATTTTGGAAGAACATTTTCAACTTTTTGTCCACCATGTAGAAAATAGATTTTACAAACGGTAACATTTCTTCGTGCAATTTCGAATAATACTCCACTTGACACTCGTGAAAATAACTCTTAGATTCACAAGACAAAAAATAAAATACAAATGATTTCACTTTCTTAATTTTGATGGGGCAGTAAGTTGTTCAAGATTAAAGAAACTTGCTTCATGGCTGTTTTACCAATGCGGCCTTATCTCCACGGCATTCACCTCAGCCCGTGACTGTCACCACCCGCAGGATTGGTAACACGAGTGGACGGCGGCGCACGAGAAAGTAAAATTTGTTGGGCGAAGCAGTCCTACCATGTATTGACCTCTCGTAATTTTTAATTAAATTAAAGTTTAATTTGTGCATGCTATTTTTTATTATTTAATTTTAAGTTTATTATTATATTGATGTATGAGTTTTTTGTTTTGTAAGATTTTTTTTTTTTAATTTTTATTAAGACATTATAGGGGTGTATGATATATTTTTATTAAGACAATATATTGGTGTATGACATATTTTTTCGATTTAAACTTCTAACTTTTTAAGAGAAAATACATGTTCTAACCATAAAACCCACTCAAATTATATATCCAAACTTAAATGGCAGACTGGGTTGGGTTTTTGTATAAATACAGCAAGCACCTCCTTCAGTTTATTGAATCAACACATCAAAATAATCTCTCTGGGTGGGGAGGCCTAAGGAATTTTTGGCAATGGGGAATAATAGTGGTAACCCAGTATTGGCGCTGGTGCTAGTCCTGCTACTGGTGGGTGTCAGTGTTAATGCTCAAAACTGTAGCTGTGCCAGCGGACTGTGTTGCAGCAAGTATGGATACTGCGGGACCACCTCTGCTTACTGCGGCGATGGCTGCCAGAGCGGTCCTTGTAGCAGTTCAGGAGGAGGATCTCCTAGTGGCGGAGATGGAAGCGTGGGGACCATAATTTCCCAGAGTTTTTTCAATGGGCTTGCGGGCCGAGCTGCCAGCTCCTGCGAAGGGGAAGGGATTCTACACTTACAACGCTTTCATAGCAGCGGCCAATGCATATTCTGGGTTTGGCACCACTGGATCCAACGACATCAGAAAGAGAGAACTCGCTGCCTTCCTCGCTAATGTTATGCACGAAACAGGAGGTATATTTCTGCTCTGTCACAATCATCTACCTTATAATTTTTTATTTTTTTGTCATGAGAAAAAAATATATTCCATATTTTAAAATTAAAATATACAGTATTCGATCTTACCCCATATTCTCAGATTATCATTTCTCCATAAGTGATTTTGTTGTCATTTATCCTAATTAATTTTGAATATCTGGATAAATTATTGATATTGCAACACATTTCATAACTGATCACACGACATAGAATACTAATTAATTCCTCTGGTTACAACGCATTTCATAACTAACCAGATGGAATTCAACGCTGTTAATTGCCATTGACCTTCCAATGGATCTATAATTTGTTTTCAATTTTTTCAATGTCAATTGATTAATCTTTGTGTCATGTCAGGGATGTGCTACATCAATGAGAGAAACCCTAAAATGAACTACTGTATGAGTTCAGCCATGTGGCCGTGTGCGAGTGGTAAGAGCTACCATGGACGTGGCCCTCTCCAGTTGAGCTGGTATGTATGTGAAAACTCTACACCCACTAATCACATCTCATCTCCTCTGTAATGGTAAAAAAGATTGAGACTAACAATTAGATTGTTACAGGAATTACAACTATGAAGCCGCTGCGCAGAGCATTGGGTTCGACGGGGAGAACAACCCAGAGAAGGTGGCGCAAGATCCCACCATTTCGTTCAAGACGGCCGTGTGGTTCTGGATGGACAACAGCAAATGCCACACCGCCATAACGTCAGGGCAGGGCTTCGGTGGCACAATCCAAGCCATCAACAGCCAGGAATGCAACGGCGGAAACAGTGATGAAGTGAAGAGCAGAGTGGACTACTACAAGAATATCTGTAACCAGTTGGGTGTCGATCCCGGAGCCAATGTCTCGTGTTAAAGCTATAATTTTTTCTTGTCCATGAAATATATGAATAAGATAGTGATAAAGTGCTTTGTTAAAGCATTACATATGTAACCGTAAATAAAAATTGCGCTGCACCTCTTCCGATGCAGCGTGAATCTATAATCTCTCAAAATATCATCTCCATCTTCATATTACTCATGAAATTTATTTAAAGTAAACCGTTTCAATTCTATCATTTATTTTCTATAATTTGGATTCTGATATGACTTTTTGCTTCGAACTTTGAAATTTTGGATGAGAGTCCTCCCAATAATAAATCGATTTTAAATATAACTGGTTATATTGTTTTTTACTAAGCTGTCTTTCGTTTGAATTTTTCAAAAGCGCGGCACTTTACTATTCAAAGAAGAGAAACAGCTACTATATCAATTCCTCAATGAAACGTCGTCGATAAAATTTAACCAATTTTAGTGAAATTTGCTTTTTAATAGGGTATCCTGGGGAAACGTTTTTATTACTTGGTGTAAAAGAAATACATTGTCATTTGGATTGTGTGGTAGACATACGATATTTGAATTTAATATTGTTCTACATGGCTCTCTCTATGATACATAAAACAAAATTTAAGTAACTCTAGCAATAGTCGAGTAGTTGTTATCCCTTGTGATGTGATTGTGAATTATAAACCCTGCGTGATGTAAAGTCTTTCCTCTCGTAGGTAAACCTCTTGTAGGTCGAACTTGGTGAGAGAATTGCAAGTGACGTGGAAAAGCTTCTTTATCTTTTGGCGCAAAACAAAGTATTTCTCTCCGTGGTGAGAGATTTGCAACTGACCTGGAAAAACTTCTTCATCCTCTGACTCAAAAAAAAATACTTCTTTGTTAGACATACAAATTCCCATGGAAATCTCCAATAAGTGATATGTTTGAGGGGGAGTCCGGATTTGCACCAAGTTAGCCAAGGGTTTGTTTAGGGTAGGCACTGTTTAGAGGTCGACATGGCCCGATTCAAGCATACAATTATGCAGAAGTGATTGGTAATATATTCAGTTCGGTTCCGATGAGCATCTAGCCTTAGATAGTTGATCTGCAATCCCATTTTGTCACATGTATATGTGGGCAATGGTGATGGACCATAATTATTTGATCAATGATTCAATGTCGTTTTTGCAATTACCAAGAGACATAGAGTGCACCAAGCCTTGCCCATTAGCCCAATCAGTGAAAACTTTGGAATCTCCAAAAATATTGATCTCCCGAAGTCCGAGCTAGTTAGCACAATGAAGAACGCCCCATAGGGCAAGGAGCTCAGCTCACGTGTTGGTTCCAGTCCCACCATACCAATGGAAACGATATGAATGTGTTGCATCTATGAAAATAGCCATGCCACATCTGCACAGGTTGAAGGAAGAAGACCCATCAAAGAAACCAACTAGGAATGATTCCCAAATGTTGTAAGGAGGAGGGATATGCTAGTGAGTTGAAGATGTTGGTGCACATAACTCTTGATGAAAGGTTATAATATTGCAGTAGGTACGCCAAATATTAGGTTGCTCATTCTTAAATATAAGAGTGTTCCAAGTTCGCCATATACCCCAGATGATGAAGAAAACTAGTGATCTGTGGAGATGTGAGTTCATGGTCCAGCTGTGAAGACAAGAGACAATGTTAGAACGATCCCAGGATTGTGGCTCCTCAAATGACTGTAGTATCTCGGTCCAAACTAATGTAGCGAAAGGACAGTGGATGAAAAGGTTGCTAATTTCGTCCCCATGTGCGTTGCATAGACAACATTGCCCAAGTCCTCGGAAACCCCTCTTAACCAACCAAGAAAAACATTTCAGCTTGAGTGGGAAATTCCATTTCCAGGACCTAGCCAACCAATGGTGCAGTAGATTCAGGTTAGGAGGTAGAGTAATAAGGAAGTAGGCCTCTTTGACAATGACTTTGACTAATTGTGTTCCTCCGCCCCATACAAGACAGTCTTCAACATTCGAAAGAATAATCCCAGAAAGCTTCAAATTATTGATATAATTTTTCCATTCCTGGATTAGGTGTCCTGAAAGATAGATCACAACAACATCTTTCCAATAAGTGTAGAATGTAGTGGACGTTCTGCAACAATGATATCCCAGATCACATGTAAACCATAGGAATGAAGAGAAGTGATGAGTGTCGGGGATAAGAGATGTGTATCATTCATACCAACCAATGGATCCAATCTGATCTTAGGGGAATTTCCTGAGCCAACAAACTAGTGAAGGTATCCAAAGTACCATTGCTTGGAAGAGAGAACACTGCGCCACGAACATGAGATTTGGGTGGGCACTAAAGCACAATTTCGAAGCCAGGTGTAGAAGCGCATGTTTTGAAGATATTTTGCAAAGATGACACATTGCCAAAGTCCCTCATGTTGGACAATCCTCCAGAAATTTTTTAGTAGTGCCGAGTTGAATGTGGTAGTGTCTTTCAGATTCCAACCACTAAGATTGACAGGGAGAGAGATCGATTCCATTTTGTCGAGGTGGAATTTTCTAGGAGATTTCGGGCCAACCCATAGAAACTTGGTCAGAATGGCATTAGTTTTCTGAGTGACATCCTTTGAAAGTTTATATATGTGCATCTAGTAAATAGGGATGCCATTGAGGATTGACTTAATGAGGATCAATCGCCTGCCTAAAGTTATAAACTTTTGTGACCAATGTGTTAGTTTCTTTTCAATTTTGTTGAGGAGTTAGGCCCAATCCTTGATCTTGTATCCCAGTGGCTTCAAGTTGAATCCAAGGTATGAGAATCCCCTCTCCAAGTGTTTGATAGAGACACCAAACTGATTAGCTATGACAAACGACGAATCCGCCTCTAGGTCACTAGATATGAGCCGAGATTTTCATTGATTCATGAGAAGCCTGTATGCGGTCCCAAAGTCTTGTAAAATCTCAAAATTATGTTTCCATTCCTGTGGATTGGATTTCCCCATGGTCAGAAGATCATCCACAAAAAGTAAGTGGGTGATAGGGACTGAGTCAATTATCAAACACCCAGAGATGAGCCTGGAGTTGTTGGCAACATTAAATATTATGTTAATTCCATCCATGATGGTGATAAATAAGAGTGGAGATAGGGCACACCCCCGATGAAGGCCACAGAATGCCATGAAGAATTCAGTGGGAAATCCATTGATCATTATGGAAAATGAGGTAGATTTGATGCAGGATTGGATCCAAACAATCATGGTGGAGCCGAAGCCAATCTTCCGCAGGGTCATCCATAATAGTTCACAATCCACGTGGTCGAATGCTTTGAGCAAATCAATTTTCATGAGGCAGGCATCTAGATTGTGAGATTTGATGGAATGGATACATTCTTGTGCTATATAAACTGTGTCATGGATCTGACATTGTTTTAAGAAGCCAAATTGTTCAGTAGTGATATGTTAATTTTTTCAACTGCGGTAAAATTCCACCTCGGAAGAATCAAATGACCAAGATGATCATTTCATTAGATTCCTCTTTTCGAGATGACTAAAATTAACCTAAAGATTACCCAATTTGGTTAAGCAAAAGTTGAGTTATGAATTATTTTATTCATACATGTATTATGGAATGGGTCAGCCTTAACCCCAAGTGAACCCTTAAGAAAACCTATAAATAAAAGAGACTTCAAGATCATTTGGACACATCTTCTCTTCTCTTTTGTCTTGTTTCACACACGTTTGACGAAAGGAGTTCGCTCAAGGGTCCGAAATCACGGGTGAAAGGTTCTATTGGCTTAGTGGGGCCTGACCTAGGTTCGGAAGTGATTTAGCCAAGCAAATTTCGGTACTACTAGCCCTTTTGGTAATAGTTCGCAAAGCACGGTCTGAGGTCTCACCCGAAATAGTATGGGAGGGTGCTAGAACTAGGTTTCCGCACCTTGAGGATGTCTGATATGAGGTGATTGGTACGTGGTCCAACCTTCACACTTACTATGCTACGCGCACTTACGGGCACCCCACACCCTGTGATATTGTCTTCACATAGTTCTAGCCAAAGCGCGACCCGCATTATTTACCCAAGTCTTCCTTAATTAGTCTTCTGTTAGCTGATTACTTAGGTTAAATTCACATATAAGCATTCATACACGTATTTACCATTTGCACGCAGTAAATATAGAGTAAAAGTAATGCATAACATCAACATAAAGATTCTAGATGCAAAGAATAAACTTCTTTTTATTATCTTTCAATCCCAAGTACAGACCTGACTCCGCCCTGCACACTCAGCTGCAGGGGTCCGCGCACTTAGCTGTGGACTCTACTAGGCCTCTGCGCACTCAGCTGCAGAGTCTCTTCCTACTACTACGACCCAATACACTCCAACTTTCACTCTATGCTCTTACCATGCCTTCACTATTCTATCTCTCTATGCTCTCCTAAGCTATTTTTACACTTAGACCCTCGCTCTATTTATACAATCCCATGGTCCGCGGACCACAGGTAGGCCGACAGATATTTACATTAAATTACAATTCTTCGGGCGAACAACCCTATTACTCGATTATACAATTCGCACTTTGCGCCCGTACTTCGCGGAGTTCTACACCATCTTTGACCAAAACTTGGGCTTTAAGCCCCAAAACCTACTGCAGGGGATCCCATGCCCAACAGGCCTGCAACATAATCATCATGACTCATCTCGAGTCGCTTCGTTGGTGCAACGATCTTTGCACAGAGTCCATCCAGCAGGTCTCGTGCAACTTGGGTGTCCGCGGCACAATGTTCCGCTGTCTGATGTACTTTCTACACGCGTATCTCTGAACCTTCGTGAGCAGGGTCACATTCCTATCTAATCGCATAAAGTCCCTGCATTTGTGCCAGCTTTCCTTCAATGGTAGCTGTAATTGTGAAAGCTTCATCGATCCATGGCTGGATGCATGCTTTAAGCAAGGCTTCTTTTTGTTACGCGGCGTCTAACTGGTCCTTCAGTGCCCTTGCTTGCTGTAGTTTGGCGAGTCGTTGAGTAAGGACGACCGTCTGCACGTCCCCTCGGACACCGTCGTACTCCTGCTGCAGCTCGCGCACCTCTGTCTCTAAGCACTGTAGGTTTGGATCTTCCTGCAGGTATGTTAGCATGGTTAGTGCTTGATCCAACATCTCGGTGCAGTCCTGTACTGCTTGGCCAATTTGCTCCAACCCCGTTTGGATAGTGCGGGCGCGCTACTCTCTAACCTTTGGGGGCGTGGAAGGCTACACCTTCAACCGTAGCTCGACGATCTGCAAGTTCAACTCCAACTGAACCTTCGTCGTTTCCTCCCTCGCCTCGCGATTCTGGCCGCCAATCAGTGGACCCACTCTACTACTAGTAGCTCTGCCGGCACGGCTAACTCTGGGATGCTCCTACACATATCCTCTACTGCCTGCTCCAGTCCATGAGCCTGCGCAACCACCTCATCACGCTGGAGGTTGAGCTGATCCATGTTGACTTTATGTACGTTCAAGACCGGATCGCGTGTCCTTCCATGACACGGAGCTCAGCTATGACCCCATCTTGTAACTGGTACATGGTTTCTTGTGGAAGGGTAGCCAAGTTTATGCTCTACCCCTTAATCCTGCCCACCGCTGCTTGATCAACTTCGTTTGTTGTTGCTAATGCGCCCTCGGGGAACACGAAAGTGTTGGTCACGCCGGCACGGAACATCTGTTCCATCGCTGATGTACCTATTGTGACATATGGGGCCATCGTTCTTATTTGTGGGAGCTGCACCTGTAGTCCCTGTAATTGCATTTGTAGCACCCCAACACAGTGTTCTTCTCCATCCTTACTTCTTGGAGCACGTCCTTAGTGATACTACGAACCATCTCGTCAATGTCAAATAGATCACCTTCTGTAAGCATGATTGGGTCAATGGACGTCTTAGATGACTTCGTCTTCTTTCTGGGGACCAGTTTCTCAGGGATGTGCGGTCGTTTCAATTGTTGCGAGGTAGTTTCCAGAACTGCGCGCTCTCCG
Source organism: Pinus tabuliformis (assembly GCA_031772625.1). Taxonomy (NCBI): domain Eukaryota; kingdom Viridiplantae; phylum Streptophyta; class Pinopsida; order Pinales; family Pinaceae; genus Pinus; species Pinus tabuliformis. The sequence goes on along the minus strand of CM062817.1, from coordinate 1,511,246,992 downwards.
TCCAGGTCAATTTCCTTAGCCTCCTGCCCTATGGACATTTCCTGGCCCCCCTCTGGCTCTTTTATTGGCGCTGTTGTGGTTTTTGCCATCTGTGCCGCTGCTGCTACATCGACCATCTTCTGCTGTGCGACTGCTTCTTATTCCTGGTGCCTCTTTTCAGCTAGCTCCACAATACGCAGCTTGGTGTCCTTCTTCCTTTGCTGGGTTGCAGCCTTTTCCATTCCTGCCAAGTCCAGGGAGTGCCACTCCGGAGGCCATGTTTCCAAGGCTGTGAAGATGGCGTCATCAATAGAAATAAACAGAAGCTTTGTCCATCCCTTTTCTAGATCCTTCTGCGCCCAAACATGAATGTTGTGCATGTCTGCTTTGAAATTTGCGAAGCTCTACAGAGTGGCATACACTATGGGAAACAACAGTGGCCTTCTATTGATCCACATTCGGATACTCACCTCCATCAGCACCCAGAAACCTTGCTTGTGTGAATCTGCTTTGCATCCTTCATGGCCCAGAGTGAAGCGTACTTCGCAGCCTCAAGAAGGTCCTGGTCAATAGGCGGGAACTGGCTCTATACCGGTAGTTCGCCTGCTACCAGCAAGATGGATAAGAGCAACCACGCATAGTGGAAGGTCTTACCCTGCTCTTGGGCCTCCTTGTAGTTTAAAAAAAATTCCTTACAGAGGAACTCAACCCAGTTGAACTGGACGCCCTTCGTGCACTGTTCAGCCAGCACCATCACAAGCGTTGGTACTTCATCTACACGACACTTCTGCATTACTTTGCCAGCCAAGAGCTAGGTGGCGATGCGTATGCATTTTTCCTTGATGCTCGCAATTGCATAGCCGCACTTCTTCTTTTCTAGCTTATATTTGGTTTTCATGGCTTCCACGAGAGCCAAATCGCTGCTTTTACTAGCTATTTCCCCGAGGTCCCTTCCCTTACAGGGAAGCTGAGAAATCCTGTGAATGAGTTCTACCATGATGGGAATAGGCTCCTCCAGCCATAGATACCCATCATGCACTAGGCATAGCAGCTTCCTAATGACAAAAATGGTGATGGGTGGGTGGTGAAAGTGGGGTATCCATCGTAGATGAATTAACCTGGCTTTCTCCACATCTTGCAACAATTTTTGTGGCTCCAACATTATCACTGCCCCTCCACCTTCTGTTTCATCAAGATTTCAGTCGCCATGTGCGGGAACTTCTTGCTGTCTGTGAGGTCCCAATATTCAAATTTCATGGTAGGCACTCATCCAAGGGGCGGACCTTCAAAAGTAATACTGTCAGGGAGGAGCGGGGTTTGGAGCACAGCCTTCATGGCCTCCAGGTCTTTGGCCAACTGAACTTTCCCCTTCCACGGAGGGATGTAAGTGGGTAACTTTGTTGCGGAAGCCATTGGTGGGACATCCTCCTCCTCATCGTCCTGCACCTCTATTTGGTCAATTAGCACCTGTAAGTCTTCCTCCTCTCCCTCGGCTTCGACGGTGACGGATTTGCCTTTTTCTTTCATTGAAAATTTGCTGAACTGTGGGTTTCTTAGTGATATGCGGACTGGTTCCATCGTCTGCTTGTATTTCTTCGGCCTCGACGTTCATGGTGATTTTGGAACTTCCGACGCAAGTGCCGCATCTCCGGTCTCCTCATGGACCATATGGGGCTCCGCAGCCTCAGTGGTATCTTCGGCAAATCACACTCCTGGTCTGGTAGTAGTCATCATGTTTTCATGGGATCTGTTTGATCGCGCACTCAAAGGTGATAAGAGTGCTCGATGCTTAATGCTCTGTAACTACTCAAATCTCAAACAACCAAGTGTTGTCTCATGGCTAGCGCTGGGGGTTTTATAGCGTCTTTTGAATTCGAATTTGACCATTCCCCCCACTTCTGAGTCATTACTACCTTCTTGGCAGTAGATCGTCCCAAATCTAACTCTTAATTCGTGTCTTAATTGCCCACCGCCCGCTGCTCTTTGTCTTAAATTGGATATCTTTTCATGATCAGTGACAACAACGGTCACTTCTCAGCCTACCTGCGCAGTAGCGTAGCCCCCTCTGCGACAGCGTGACCCCTATGAAATATTGATCCTGTGCGCAACCTCCTTATCACGCAGCTCCCACATAGACTCTTTTATAGTCCCGCGCTCTCTTTCCATTGCTCGGAGCGCTGCGACTGTGCTTCCGACGGCTAGTCAGGTGGCCACGCCACCTGTGTGAGATTGCAATTCACCTTTCAGCCTAGCCTGTGGGCACTTTTCAATTATCCTTGTGACAGCTAGCGATGTGCATTCTTCCTTCTGTGGTGTGCTTCTCTAGTTACTTTGTTTGGTAAGGCGCGGTTGCAGCCATGGTAGTAGAGTCACAAATCCTCAGCGACAATTTTCTAACGCAAGAGTCTAGCTATCCATATCTTGTTTGGTCATGTTGAGTCCATCAACACGACATGCTTGCGCGATTTTGTTTTCCAGGTTTTTGATCTCCGCGTCCATTAACATGCTTTTCTTCCTCATTCATACCTGATCTTCTTCGAGTTCGCGAAGCTTAAGGTTCCCTCGCTGAATGGCTTCCTGTAACTGCATAATTCCTTCGTCCGGGTCCTTGCGTACTGTCCCAACTGTGAGAGCTATTGCATGAGGATTCCTTTCCTCTAAAATTATAGTCTCAACTCTGCTCTTCAGCTTCAGAATCATCTCCGAGCTCAGGTTTTTCCACAAGGCCCTATAGGCCCATTGAACCGCTGGTACGCGCAAGTCCCAGTCAGTTCGTTTCGCCTGGTGAACCCTATTTAGGACTTCGCATAACTTCTTGAATGCTTCTACTTGGAACGTTTGTGGTGCACATCGCCTCTCCTACTGCTGTGTTCTATTCTGATTTTCGATCTTGAATTTGGGGTGTGCTTGTGTGGGCTGCACAACACATGTTTGTACCCATCGACATAGGTGGGTGCACAAGTTGCTCTGTCCTTGCTACCCGACTCTCGTTCGAAGCTATGGGCTTTCAAATCATAGGCGCATCATCCTTCTACATCTGTTCTAGTCCTCAAAGTTTCCTTGATGTGTACCCCACCATCGTGTGGGTGTTGCGCGCAGTGCCCATTTCAACGCATTGAACAACTATTGTTCCGGTACTGTGCTTTCAAATTTGCTCAGGAATTCATCCATCGTTGTCAATCCATCATATGTTGGCAGCTCTCTTGCCTCTATTGTCACACAACGCAGTGATCTAACCATCATGTTGCAATTCAGCGTTGTCAATTCGTGAAACCGATTTTGCCAACACTCTACTTCTTCATATGAATCTGAAGTGCAGGAGCTTTCGCATTCCCAAGAGATCCTCCCATCTGTAGTCAGATTCACCCAATCCTCGTCTTGTGTAGTTATCTTGTAAATGCGATCAAGATCATCGTCGTTATCATTGTTGTGCACTGGTTCAGTGTAGCGCGCTCCTTCGGCTGGGTCCAGCGGAACTACTAAGCGTAGTGACTTCTTCTCAAAGATCATTTTGCGCTTCTTCAGATTGATGACTCCATTCATATCGGTGGCCCAGTCTATTCCTAACAAGCAAGATAATGATTGTTGTCATCGACAATCTCTATTACTTCAAAATCTGCCTGTGCGCTCGCGCCTTCAATATCAATTATTACCCCTTGCAACCTTCCCATGGGAAAAATCTTCTGTTGGTTCGCCATTCATAATTGAATAGGGGGCCACTATAACGTGGGCCTGCCCATGCGTTTCCATGTTTGCTTCGGTAATACATTCGCGTCCGAACCCAAATCTAGGATTACCTGATCCATTTCATATTCCCCAATCTGTGTAGTCAATCTCATTTCCCTTCCAGTGCACAATGCATGCTTCCCCAATTTCAAGACGATGCGCAGTTCCCCTGACCTCGCGCACCTGGTGATCAGTTCCTGTAGTCCCTTAACCACCTTGTTGTCGCACAACAATTTCATGCATGTCTCCATAAAGGCAGTGAGCATTGAAGGGTCCATTCCTGGCTTTGGTTGATCCTTACTACTTGAAGTGGAGGCCTCCACGAAGCTCTTCTCAGCTTCCATGAATGTCTCCTTTGTGTGTTCTAGGTCAAATTTGGGTTCCCTTGGAGGAGCCTTGCGAACCCATGTACTTTCCTCTGGCTACTTCCTCGTATCCTCTCCCATGGATGTACTACTTCTGAGCATCATGTTTACATTCGGGTCCTCTTCGCGCCATTCAAACCTCATCATTTGTATATTCTGAGTCATAGGAGGCTGGAATACCCCCTTTTCGCACATCTTTGTGATTAACGTAGGACAGTATATTGTTTCATGATCAAACTGAGCACAATATGTACAGGATATCCTCATCGGGTTGGTACAATCGTGGGCATAGTGCCCTGATCCTCCACAATTATAACAAATTAATTGTCTGTGGCCCCTTCTTGGTCCCATTCCACCTCGTCCTCGACCTCACCCCTGAAATCCAATGCGCGCCATCCCCACATCTGGGTTGAGGGCTCACATTTCAGTCTGCATCCTATAGGCTGGGGTCCGATCCATCATTAGCTCGTAACTGCCGCAAGTGCACTCTTCGTGGCCTACCGACCCGTAGAAATTAAAAAATAATTGCTTGGGTGTCTATGTATATTTCTGCAGCAAATGAAAATTTTCCGTCATGTGTTTCCCTCCTATCTGACAGATTGTGCACCATAAAGCGGGTGCCGCGCTTGGCCTTGCGTGCGCCTTCGGTCTCAGCGACATTAGCCCTTCTCCTACCAAGTAGTTCACGAAAACTGGACAATGATCCTTGTCATGGCCCTGGCCTTTGAATTTTATGCACCCTACTTCCTCGCATGCCTCTGGCCGTGGTGCCCTATCCTGGTTCAAGCTTTGCATTTCTGAACACAAATTCTGTAGTTGTGCGTGGATTTGTTGAACTCCCAACCCAGGGTCTTGTATCAGGGTCTCATGTAATCTCATTTCCATTTCCAATGCTTTGGCTTGAGTGGAGAGTTTCTGTTGTGACAACGTCGTCCTCAAGTGCGGTGCTAGAGACGTTGCAAACCATGCGTGATGCTGTCCATCTTTCAATGTCATATTGGCTTTGCAGATCGTACTCCAGGCGTTGATCCAGATCCTAGGGAGTCACACCCAAGAGCATCACGATCTCTTTAAACCCGATGATTGATTGTGTTTCTGACTTTGGCCTGCTAAATTCCCTGTTCAACGCGTTTTGGATCTTTGCTATCCCTACGTTTGGGTGGTCGTTAGAGTGCTTGATATACCATGTCAATGCGCGATCCTGTAGCGTGATCACCAATGTAGCCTTCTTAATATTTTCGTCCATGACACCCTGTGCTTCCCATACTGCTCTTACCATGAACCAGAATTGGTCCAGATCCTCATTCCCTACTCCTTTGAACACTGGTAGTTTGATCGTGCTCGCCATATTGAACTATGGAGGTGGTGGAGGTGGAATGGGTGGAGATGGAGGTGAGGGAGGTGAAGTCGGTGGTGGTGTGGGTGGAGGTGGTAACCGCGGAATCCACTACCTTATCAAACTGACTGTGCTTCTCGAAGAAACCTTCGTGAGCTCATCCTCACTCTCCCGCGAGGATGAAATTAAGGGACTATTTTCTAATTCTTCGCTACTTCCGCTTCAGTAGATCTTTCTGCTCCGCGTAGTCCCAAACATTAATTTATTCGCATAACCCACTTTTCACATAACAACGTCTTAATCCAGGTGCTCAAAGATTTAATATACTTACCTCGCAGTCCCTTGAGAAAACATCGCTCTGCCTCACTATAACTGACGGTCATGTCCATCGTGAACTCAGTGATAAATCCTCATATTATTCGATCGAGCCAGTGGTCCATGACTCATGCTATCTTATCTTCTGAGGCTTCTAGTCTGCACACTAGTTCGAGAGTCCACACTATTTGTTGGTCGAGCCTACACCTTCCCTAGCTATCGGCTAACCTAGCGATCCACTCATACAACTTAGATAGAAAGGATGCAAAGAAAATCTCATGGATTTCCATATACACGTAGCGATCTAGCCACTTTTCCTTAGATACTTGCAGAGTTTTGTTTTCCTGTGTCGCGAACTTGTGAATATTCTTGTCCAACCACTCTTCAATTTCCTTCTTTGTTGGGTTCCAGTGGCATGACATCAGACATCCCTTATGCAAATCCCGGTTCCGGCAATGGAACCGTTTGTTGGCTTAGTGGGGCCTGACCCAGGTTTGGAAGTGATTTAGCCAAGCAAATCTCGGTACTACTGGCCCTTTTGGCAACAGTCCGTGGAGTGCAAACTAAGGTCTCATTCAATGTAGTATTAGAGGGTGCTAGAACCGGGTTTTCGCACCCTGGGGATGTTCGATATGAGGTGATTGGTACGCGGTCCAACCTTCGCACTTACTGTGCTACGTGCACCAGTGGGTACCCCGTGCCCTGTGATATTGTCTTCGTGTAGTTATAGCCACAATGCGACCCATGTTATTTACCCAAGTCTTCCTTAATTAGTCTTCTGTTAGCTGATTACGTAGGTTAAATTCACATATAAGCATTCATTCATGTATTTATCATTTGCGCAGAGTAAATAATAGAGTAAAAGTAATGCATAACATCAACATAAAGATTCTAGAATAGATGCATAGAACAAACTTCTCTTTATTATCTTTCAATCCCAAGTACAGACCTGACTCCACCCTGCGCACTCATCTACAGGGGTCTGCGCACTCAGCTGCGGACTCTACTAGGCCTCTGCGCACTTAGCTGTAGAGCCTCTTCCTACTACTACGACCCAACACACTCTAAATTTCACTCTATGTTCTTACCATGCCTTCGCTATTCTACCTCTCTATGCTTTCCTAAGCTATCTTTACACTTAGGGCCTTGCTCTATTTATACAATCCCATGGTCCACGGACCATGGGTAGGTCGACACATCTTTACATTAAATTACAATTCTTAGGGTGGACAACCCTATGACTCGATTATATAATTCGCGCTCCGCGCCCGTACTTCACGGAGTTCTACACCATCTTTGACCAAAACTTGGGCTTTAAGCCCCAAAACCTGCTGCGGGGGATCCCATGCCCAACAGGTTCGCTCTAGGTTAGGGTCTTCTGGATCTTGGTCGTTGGCATAGAACAAGGCATTTTAGTCCCTGGACACTAGCACACAAGCCTATGAGAGCGACCAGAGACCCATAGTCACTGGCACAAAGACTTATGGGAGTGCCTATGGCTTCAGAGGTAGATATGGAGGTATCGATCCCCTGTCGCTTGCAAAGAGTGGTCCTGAGAGCGACTAGGACATCTTGGTCGCTCACACAATAGCAATAAGGGAATGACTCTTGGTTTTAGCTACATTGTGCCATAGTCACACGCATAAAGAATTCCTGAGAGCAACCCTGCAGTCATAGTCGCTCGGATACAATGACTAGGAAGTTTTGATCGCAGAGAAAAAATATTAATGAGAGTGACCAGGAAGTTTTGATCACATGCAAGCAATTTTGATGAGAGCGATCAGAGTTCAGATCTAGAGTTTGACATCTTGGCTTCAATTGACTCCAGTGATCTGGTAGATCTAAGTTTCTCTCTACTGTTATACATATCTGTAGATCTTATTTGTTAGTTTCCGCCACAAACATATGTATCGGGCTCATTAATAGTGACAACAATATACAATAATTGACATCAGTTTGTGACAACGCATTACAACCATCTGTATGAAGGTTCTAATTCCTAGCATGATTAGATTTGTTTCATAGATATCATTATTGTTTTGCTGCATAGAAAACGTTATGGATCATTGTACTCTCTTTTGTTGCATCATTTGATGACGATCTAAGAAGAAGAATATTTGCAAGGGTTTTCCCCATAGTGGGTTTTGTCGTGGTCTTGGACCAATCCCGGTGTATCTATGTGTGTGCATGCTTTCTTCTACTATTCCTTTTATGTCCCCCTGCATTGATGATGATGGTGATGTTGTTTCTATCTATGTAATTGCATATGTTGATGTATAATGGTGTAGATCTGAATAATGTAATGATGATATGGGGGGAACTTAATGTATTAATGGTGAAATTCAATTAGTAAAGCAAAGAACAATGTCATACTAAGAAAATTTAACATGATATACATGGATATGAAGGGTTTGAGCCGCTTGGCTGTGGTTTTGGAAATGAGTTTATAGGTGGTGTTGCATAATGATATTGGGCAGAAATTAGAAAAAGAGCCAGGCTTGTCAATATTCCGGATTAGAGAGATGAAGGTGGCATTGGTGGCAGCAGAAACCCAACCATGAATTCTGGACTCTTCCACCATATCAGTAATCTCATCGATCATGATGTATTGAAAGTGTAGGAATAGCACCATGGTGCATCCATCGGGTTCAAGACTTTCGATCAAATAGGGACTCTAAAACCAAAAATTTAAGTCTACAATCCGTTCCAAGTCTCCACTCACACTGTCTATTAGAGCCTAGATCTACCTCAGGCTGAAGGAAGGCAGGTCTAGGGTAACATCAAACCACGCTTAACCTGGTAGCTAGCCCTACCAGGTTAGGAGAGAGCTCTCTCCTTGTCAATCTCAATTAGGATATTGGCAATTAGGGCTTGAGATGACTGAATTTAATGTAGCTTTTAGGCTAGGTATAGTAGCTCTAGGGTTTTTGATTGTTTTTTTTTGGGTCGAAACAACAAGAGAAAGGATGATTTGGATTATGGCATCAATGTCAATTTCTGCTAACAAACCTGGGGCAAATTAAGTGCCATGTTTAGCCAAGTGAAGTTTGTAAATGTGAGAAGTATAAGGGAGAAATCCTGATGCCCTGCAGGCATCAAACAAAGGATGGATCTACAACAACAACTTTAGATGAAAGAGAATAACAAGGTTGCTCAACAGAGCATCTAACAACAGATGAATTCTGCTAAAACTACCATTACAACTAACAACAAAATCATCATGAAAGGAGCATCATTATGGATGAATTCCTAACATATCACTTAGATGATGTTGAAACAAAGGAGAAAAACAGAATGTGTAAATGTATTATAGGAGAAAAAACATACAAAACATTTAAGCACCGTGATGAATCCCAGGCCTAAAGGGCAAAAACTGCTTTATTATGATATTCAATAAAACTTTACACAGTCCAAATGATTCTTTGCTGCCAAAATCCAACCTCTGTACACTGTTAAATTTATAAAATATATACATTTTCTCATCCCTGTACTAAGGGAATTGAGCTCAACCATTTTCTTCAAAATAGAACCAGTTGCATTAAACTTGGACCAATTTTTTGAAAATAGGTGTTGAAACGAACTCGTATCTCCTAAACCATAGCAGCTGTTACAAAAATGAAAGAGGTTTTTGTAGATGAGGTCATTTTGGAGAAATTTTTTTCTCAAATTTTGGAAATTTGTTTCCAGTTGCTCGTAATCGTGCCACAAAATCATCTCTAAAATAGAAAATCATTAAAAATTTAAATCTATGAAAATGAGTTGTAAAGAGCTAGTCACATATCCCAATTCATGACACCTGTGAATAAAATGAAAGATGTTTTTGTTATATAGCTCGTGTTTAACAAAAAACTCCTTGGGTTTTGCAAAATTACTTTCCATCTGTTGTAAAATGGCACCGCACTAAAATGATTAAAATAGTAAAATAAATGAAAAATTTGCTTTGTTTTAATGTAGGCTCCAAATATCACTGTATATCTCCCACATAGTAGCACCTGTGCATAAACTGAAGGAGGTTTTTTTTATTTGGTATGTGATGGTTTTGAAAAATTCCTTACCATTATTTCAGAAACTGATCTTGTACTAAACTTGTCATTGTGTGTGCAGCAACTGACCTCAAAACATGCATAACCAAGAATCACTCATTCATTTCGATCATATCTTCTGATCCAAAAACCGGTTATGGGAGTGTGATATACCATTGGAAATATTTTTCCAAGATTCTTCTGATGGAAATACTTAGGATATGATTTGCACTAAAGATCATGTGAAAAACATCTCTGAAAACTAGACATAGTAAGAGCCCATTTTGATCCCTGGTGATAGGCTGCGAAGACTGGAACTAACATCGGCCTTATTGGGGATGGCAACTCCTTGGAGGTGTCAAGAAAACTTTGACCAAGTGCCTCACCCAGTGGGCAATACGGTCAAACAACTGCAAAATCAAAACAACTCATACCAATCCAAACTGAAAGGCTGCCTTTGGTAGCTTATTTATTTACACAAACCTACCCTACTTTGTTGCAAAATCAATGGATCAAGTGATGTTGTAATGCCATATCAACCATTCAAGTAACTGTGACAAAGATGCTGCTTGGAAATTCTTGGACCAGGACACAAGTGGAAATTCTTCCAACAATATATACCCATAGTACCTCTGGCTCTGTAAAAGGCAACCTGGTTTTTATTTCAACTTAAAAATATATTCCATATATGCTACTATGGGATCATAGAAACTAGATTCTATCTGCTACCGCAGCTCATTAACATATGATTTTGGCTGGAGATTGTCACATCCTCGCTGTAAATCATAACATCCTTCAATCCAACCATCCAAGGGTAGCCTTATCTTTTCTTCTTTGGGAGGAGGGAGAGTTTCCAAGAATTGTTTAGGGTCTTGGAATGCATGTGATTTAATTTGAACATCCAATAATTCAATTTCATTTTCCAATCTTTCAAACACTAAGCCAAGAAAACAATATTTACTCTCAGGTGTGAGTCAGCTAGATTTTAAGCTAAGAAGCAATGATGTTAAAAAACTCCGATAAATCTAAAATTTTGCTAACTCATCCCTTAAAATCAATAACATTTCAATAGATAACGGATTTGCCACATACCCTGTCATCGGTGATTACCATCAACATTTTTGAAAACTGTATTCTTTGGTAGTGAAGTCAAAGCTCAGGATCTTGAACATTGGAGTCATCAGGTAGATGATTTCAGCCTTCATATGTGTCTGACTGTTGTCCACCATCAGCAACCAGATTTGCAACTTGAATGATCTTTCCCGGATGATCCGGATTTAGACAGGAACACAATAAAACACAGAGATAACCATAAATACAGATATGCAGCGGAAATAATACTTCATTTCATTACTGTAAAATACTGAAATATTCTTACAAATATAAATGGAAAGAAACCAGTTAGGGCGATGGTAGCTTATCTCTGAGGAGAGATGTGGCGGCTACATGCCTCTGAACTGTTCCGAACTGTGTTACAATGAGGCTCGAAGGCCTATTTATTGTTGAGAAACAATGGAAAACCCTTCACATCCCAAAACCTAACCCTAGAAGATGAAACGCCAATTTGTGGGCCCCGTTTGGGTAAATTGGTACATCAATTTCCCGGGGTCGTAACTTTGGCATATGATCTCCGTTTGACGCGTACGATAGCTCGTTAGAAAGATCTATCCGAGTACTAACACTTTCAAAGGCAACATCAGTCCATGAACCATGTTGCCCCAGATTTCCCAAAAAACGTCGTTTAAGGCCTCAAAACGGCTCCGGAAGTTCAGGACCCGCAAAACTGCTAAAAATAGTAAACTGTGCTACAATTTAGGAAACTAAAAAAGCTGAAAGAGACAGTTGTGGGGGTCCAAATGGGATAGGTGGGTGGCCACCAACATCCACCTGGATCATTCCTCCCCCCTTAGGAAGCAATGGTCCCCATTGTGTTGAGTTCCTCCATCTGCTGAACTTGTCGTGCAATCTCTGATGTGTCCAGTAATGGTAGGAAGCATGGTCGATGATGGTCCATATTGAACACTTGGTGCAGGCGAAGGAATGGAGGAATGATGTGCTCCAAAGCATTGTTCCCCATAGCCTTGGTACTGCTGTAAGGACCATGGCTGAGTGGTCTGAGCTTCTGATGGGTTCTGGTAAGGCGTTCTTTCTGTCGATGCAACCAGACTTTGTTGCCCACCTGAAACTTGTGTGGTACCCCTATGGGTCAGGAGAAGTTGTTCTTGTGTTCTGTCATGACCGTATCCCTTTGTTGCTGTTGCTGCGTGGAGGAACCCTTTGCAGGGGTCATGGATGTAGCAACGATCTTCCCCTTAGTTTGGGAGTGAACTAGACAAATGAATTTCCTGGTCTGGGAGATGAGCTTGCTCTCTTTCTTAGTAGTGATCAAAGAGGTGGCAGTGGGTGGGGCTACCTCTGGTATCCTGTATAATGAATTATTCAAAGAAATAATGACAGCATGAGGCCTGGACTCATACACAGCATGTCGCCTCCACAAGTATGGTTGGCCTAATAATACATCACAAACATCTAGAGGTGTAACATCACACAATACCTCGTCTATGAAGGGTTTGATGCTGTAGGGAAGGTGACACTGCTGGCGAACTTTCAGATCTCGTCCTTCGTGAAGCCACCCGATACTGTACGGCTGCGGGTGCGGTGTAGTTGGTAGGCCCAACTGCTTCACGATCTCTGCTGAAACGAGGTTCTTTTGGCTACCACTATCGATAATGAATTGTAGCGGTGAACCCTTCACCCACATCTGTGAGTGGAAAATACGCTCCCCCTCGTCTGGATCTTCGAGCTCATTTTTCTGGATCTTGGTAGTAGCAATAGTGGCGCTGGGATCTGCATCAATGATTTGCTTCCCTTTGCCATTCCCCTTGTCGGGTTCTGGCTCAGGGTCGGAACATGCATCTGATTTGGAAGCCTTCAACTCGGCCACCAGCGACTGCTTGGTCTGACACTCACTTGTGTTATGAGTGGGACTCTTGTGGAACTCACACCACTTTCCTGTGTCCTTCTTTGGCTTCGTGGTGTCGTTCTTTTCTTGTGGCTTCGACAGGTTGTCTTGAGTAACCCTGCCTTGGCTTTGTCCTTTGGGCTTCGAATTTGCAGATCCAAACTCTCGCTTCTTCTATTTGAACTTTTGCTCGATTTTGACAGCGTATCGGTATGTTGTGCCGAGTGAGGAGATGTTCAAGAACCCCACCTCTTCCTGGATGTATCTGTGTAGGCAGCCGCGGTATTTGAGTACCAGATGCAGCTCAGAATCTTTGATACCCAACTGTGTGCGAAGGGTATGAAAAATGTTTGTGAACTCTGACACATCTTGGTCTCGTCCCTGCCGCAATGTGGTCCATTTGATGTATTTGTCCTCATAGCTTCCAACAGGGTAGTACTGCTCCTTGATGGCATCCCGAAAGTCATTCCAAGTGGGTGCGGCTGAAAATAGTGAGCCTGCACTTTCATCCTTCTGCTCGCAATAGGTTTCCCACCAGTCCTTGACGTGGGGGGCTGCTTTGAAAAGAGCGAAAACCATCTTCTCCCGACTTGAAAATTCGTGAACAGAAAAATACCCATCTAGCAGATTTAACCATTTATCTACGACATCTGCGTCTATTTGACCCTCGAAGATGGGGATTTCAAAATTAACTTGTACCTTAAACGATGTGGCATTTCCAAAGTCGCTATTGGAAGCCGATGCGTCGCCTTTGGGTAGTCGTTGAAGGATCTGCGCAAAGTTATCCATCATCGCGTTCCTTTGCCGCTCGAGCGCTTCTTCGAGCAAGATTTTGATAGGATCTCCTACCCCCTCGTCTTTCTTCTCATCTGCCATGGGAAGCCATCGGGATTTGCGAGGCTGGTCTTGCAAAGGTTCGACCAGTTCAAGCCCTAACTCCTTATATCCCGACCTCGTTGGGGACATGCAAAGAAAAACAGAGAAAAAAGCAGACCGCTCTGATACCACTGATCCGGATTTAGACAGGAACGCAATAAAACACAGAGATAACCATAAATACATATATGCAGCGGAAATAATACTTCATTTCACTACTGTAAAATACTGAAATATTCTTACAAATAGAAATGGAAAGAAACCAGTTAGGGCGATGGTAGCTTATCTCTGAGGAGAGATGTGGTGGCTACATGCCTCTGAACTGTTCCGAACTGTGTTACAATGAGGCTCGAAGGCCTATTTATTGTTGAGAAATAATGGAAAACCCTCCACATCCCAAAACTTAACCCTAGAAGATGAAATGCCAAATTGTGGGCCCCGTTTGGGTAAATTGGTACATCAATTTCCCAGGGTCGTAACTTTGGCATATGATCTCAGTTTGACGCGTACGATAGCTCGTTAGAAAGATCTATCCGAGTAATACCACTTTGGGAGGCAACATCAGAAAATGGACCCATGTTGCCCCACATTTCCCAAAAAACGTCGTTTAGGGCCTCAAAACGGCTCCAGAAGTTCAGGACCTGAAAAACTGCTAAAAATAGTAAACTGTGCTACAATTTAGGAAACTGAAAAAGCTGAAAGAGACAGTTGTGGGGGTCCAAATGGGATAGGTGGGTGGCCACCAACATCCACCTGGATCACCGAGAAGATCTGTCACCTCTTCCCCAGTATGGTCGCCACCATGTTAGATCTTGGATCTACCTCAGGCTGAAGGAAGGCAGGTCTAGGGTAACATCAAACCACGCTTAACCTGGTAGCTAGCCCTACCAGGTCGGGAGAGGGCTCTCTCCTTGTCAATCTCAATTAGGATATTGGCAATTAGGGCTTGAGATGACTGAATTTAATGTAGATTTTAGGCTAGGTATAGTAGCTCTAGGGTTTTTGATTGATTTTTGTTTTGGTCGAAACAGCAAGAGAAAGGATGATTTGGATTATGGCATCAATGTCAGTTTCTGCCAGCAAACCTGGGGAAAATTAAGTGCCATGTTTAGCCAAGTGAAGATTGTAAATGTGAGAAGTATAAGGGAGAAAGCCCGCTGCCCTGCAGGCATCAAACAAAGGATGGATCTGCAACAGCAACTTTAGATGAAAGAGAATAACGAGGTTGCTCAACAGAGCATCTAACAACAGATGAATTCTACTAAAACTACCATTACAACTAACAACAAAATCATCATAAAAGGAGCATCATTATGGATTAATTCCTAACATATCACTTATTTAATTATTAGAAAAAGGAGAAAAACTTAATGTGTAAATGAATTACAGGAGAAAAAACATACAGAAATTTAAGCACCGTGATGAATCCCAGGCCTAAAGGGAAAAAACTGCTTTATTATGACATTCAATAAAACTTTACACTGTCCAAATGATTCTTTGCTGCAAAAATCCAACCTCTACACTATGAAATTCATAAAATATACACATTTTCTCATCCCTGTACTAAGGGAATTGATCTCAACCATTTTCCTCAAAATAGAATCAGTTACATTAAACTTAGACCGAATTTCTAAAAATAGGTGTTGAATATGAACTCGTATGTCCTAAACCATAGCACTTGTTACAAAACGGAAAGAGGCTTTTGTAGCTAAGGTCATTTTGGAGAAAAACCTCTCTCAAATTTTGGAAATTCATTTCCAGTTGCTCGTAATCTGTGCCACAAAATCATCTCTAAAACAGAAAATCATTAAAAATTTAAATATGTGAAAATGAGCTGTAAAGATCTAGTCACATATCCCAATTCATGACACCTATGAATAAACTAAAAGAGATTTTGTTATATAGCTCATGGTTAACAAAAACCTCCTTGGGTTTTGTAAAATTACTTTCCATCTGTTGTAAAATGGCACCGCACTAAAATGACTAAAACAGTAAAATAAATGAAAAATTTGCTTTGTTTTAATGTAGGCTCCAAATATCACTGCATATCTCCCACATAGTAGCACCTGTGCATAAACTGAAGGAGGTTTTTTTTATTTGGTATGTGATGGACAGAAACCTCTTTCACTTTTGAAAAATTCCATACCATTATTTCAGAAACTGATCTTGTACTAAACTTGTCATTGTGTGTAGCAACTGACCTCAAAACATGCATAACCAAGAATCACTCATTCATTTCAATCATATCTTCTGATCCAAAAATTGGTTATAGGAGTGTGATATACCATTGGAAACATTTTTCCAAGCTTCTTCTGATGGAAATACTTAGGATATGATTTGCACTGAAGATCATGTGCAAAACATCTCTGAAAACCAGACATAGTAAGAGCCCATTTTGATCCCTGGTGATACGCTGCGAAGACTGGAACTAACACCGTATAATCCCACAAGCAGTAGAACTGATACAATTTGTATTCATAATGTCATGCCAAAATTCACACCCATATCCTTACTAGCGTGATGATGCAGAGGATGGGATATTTCATAAATTGAGTTAGAAAACCCCTTGCAGATTTGATTCTCATGTTCATCTCATAATAGTAGAACATGCAATTACTTCCTCTATGGCAAGCTAGATTGCGAAGGTATTTGTTTAATCGAATTGTATTCTCTTAGTTGTGCAGTTTGGAAAACCATCAATCCCAAAGGTTCGATGCAAAGTTGGACCAATTAGGTCGCATTCCACCAACTGTGTTGGCTAGTAGAGAATGTCTCTATTCGTGGTATCTAATATTTCATGATCATGGCGTTGACCTATTGGACACTGGCCTGTGTTGTTGGTGCTACTGAAGTGTCGCCAAATGTCACTAGTTGAGGGCGGAGAGGAGACACGGTAGCTTGTATGTATAGTCTGACATAGTCTACGAGAGAGACGTGGTAGTAGCGATGAGATATTCTCTTTCAAGTTGCTCAGGATCCATAATTAATTTGTTCATAGTGTTGACATCCAATCACCTACCAACCATACCCATAGTGCTCCAATACAATGCTTCCAAATGTATGAGAAGTTGGGATATTATGCTGATGTAGAAACATATCCCGAAGTCATTGTTTATAAGATGTGTGCAAGGGGTTTAGTGTAAAGATGTATTTTTATTGACTGCTCCTTTATTGCCAGATCACCAACCGTCTTCCAATCCGTAATTGTCAGGAATTTCGAATCTCTTTGATTCAGCTCGATCAAGACACCTAACTGATGTTCAAAACATAGGCCATCTGTCCCAAGAGTTCTGAAATGATTTGTAAAAATCCCTCACTATATATTCACTACCATTCTGAACTCAGACAACAGAAGGGTATACCCTATGTACACCAGCCTTGTTATATCACAACTCTCCTATAACCATTGTATTCAATTCCTATCCTCTTATACAATATTATTTGCAGCTAACTATTCCATGACTCCACCATCATAGAACATGACAATGATGTTGTTAATGGAGAAAGATTTGTGCATTTCTAGAATAAAGAATTCAGAGGGAACCCTTAGCCTCTGAAACCATCTATATAGGTCTGTGATTCGTTCCATGACTCCACTCACACTGTCAAAGCCCTGAGGCAGCGGATCTAGTACAAGTTCGGTTCGTAGTGCCATCTCTCATGCTACTGAGCTGGGTCTCACCAAAGGTTGTCTCTAGGTCGTCGGATAACATTTTTTATTCAACCTACTGTGACTATTATTCATTTCCATGGTGCCTCTCACACTGTTATAAAACCTCAGGCCGCCAAACTCTACTAGCTAATACACTAAAACCTTAGAGCCTAACTCTACTCTAAAACCATAGAGACGAACTCTACTTACCTAAGGGTGACAAAACTAATAATAAACCTACAAATTAGATGACGAGATATGAGGTCCACGACCCGTTCCATTTCTGCAGTGTACAAGATTTTTCAATGTGAGGGTGTGTTCCTTTCTTGCCCTGATGTTGAGCCGTGTAGCCTTGTAAAATCCATGGCTACCAACTTCTCTCCTTGTTGTTTCTCACCATCTTTGTAGCAACTCCACCAGGTTCATCTTACCACCATAGATCTCTCCTCACTTACCATGGTCGTAGGTATCAATTATGTGTTCATACCAAATAAAATCACATTCAGGCATCAATTGTAGTATAGGATGAGGTCGATCAGAAGATTAAGAATGTGCATACCCAGCGTCCGCTAGCAATTCTACGGTCCTCTGGTAGATTTTTAATACATGGTTAGTTGCGTAAACCGAAAAATCGATGGAATTTGATTTGTAACGTCAACATAGCATTTTGGAACATAAGGGATTACTTTATTAAGTTTGAGTTTTTTCATAGATGTTGACTTAATGAATGGGTGGAAGACGATAAGCGAGAATAAGAGATAAATTATTTGAACTAGATTGAAAATACTAAAAATCCGTTATCTAATTAATATTTGAAAATTACCAATATATAAACCAATTTTTTATTTATCAAAATTTGGACCATTTCTCGATTTGTGTGTGTCGTGTGTCATCCTTACTCAAGGACCATGCTAGTATTCCATAATAATCTTTTTTGTATCGTTCCAATTTTATTAAATGTCTCAAAAAAAAATATATCAAAAAATTATATACACTAAAAATCCATTATCTAAATAAAAGTTGAGAAGAGTAATGGTCTTGCCATTGCACTTCAACCCTTTGTTGATAAGCAACTAAACAATGAATAATAATCAATAATGATTAAACAATTAAAATAAATAGTTATAATGAAGAAAAAGAAAGGAAATATTTTAAACAATTATAGGACATTGAAAGCCATAAAAAACAAAAAAATAAAGAGAGAATTTTTTTGGAAAATGTGTAAACAATTCAAATAAATAATTATGATAGAGAAAAAGGAATATTAAAAAAAAAAAAATATTTGGCATTGAAAACCGAACTTTTATATGAGAAAAATTGCAAAATTAAGTTTTCTTTTATAGTAAAAGAGTACATCCACATTAATAGTGGATGATTAACGCTGACAGTAATCATGATCTAGAGAATGGAGGTTGGTGGATGAAGGGTCTAGGGATCGGTGAGTGGATTGCGGAGGACCTTCGTAACAAATAAATTATAGAGGAACTTTGTAACAAGTAGATGAGGGATCCCATAATCGGAGGCAGACAAGTGGATGAGGGATGTCATGGTTGGATATATTGATTGCAAATAAAATGACTCCCACACCGCTTAGATCAACTGATGTTGCAAATGTTTGATGAAAAGGAGTGTGCATTCAAAGAAGAAATTTTAGATCTGAAAATTTAGTTATAGGAGGAAAGAAAAATTGAAAGTGAAATGAGGAAGCAATACAAGCAACTCGAGGATGAGTTCCAGAAATTGAAGGGTGAAGCAATTTTTGCAAGAGAAGAATTGGAGAGGTTTATAGATAGTGCTCAGGCATCAACAAGCAAATAAAAAATTATTGGAGCAACTAGTGGCAACAAAAAAATGGAGAATCAATAACAAAATCACCAGCCATGCATGAAGCCAAAAAATAAGAGAACTAAGAAGAATAATAGAATTGGAAAGTGTTATAACTATGGAATTCATGGACACATAACAACAATTTGCATAAATGGAGAGATTAATCTCTCTCATCAAAAGGAGTAGCCAAAGGAGAAGTTACATCAATCCTGCATGCAAAGAAGATCTTCATATGTCAGGTATAATAATCCTTTTTATGGTCATTGTTTCTCATGGAATGATTTTGGCCATAGGGCTATTGATTGCAGGGAACATACAAGGAATAAAAATTAAATCAACATAAGATATCAAGCTATTCCTCGGTTCCTTGGTCACATTAGATGTTTTGTGTGTGACAATATTGGTCGTAAGGCCAAGGATTGCAAATTTCCTATATGTTACAGGACATCAAACCAGAGAGAGAAGAATATGCAAGCCCAACCACACAAGAAGAAAAATGATCAACAAATAAAAGTATAGAGGAGAAAAAAAAAACAAGGAACTCCTACAAAAAATTAAGGCCTGCTTGGTCTCAAGGGGAACATATGGTTGCATCATGAGTTGCATGCAAATCCTTAATTATGCAGCCATATCGGAAAATGTTAATGAAGACAAATTTGCATTTTTAGAGATGCAGATGATTTGAAGATCAATTTTTTTTCCTGATCTATTTCTATTCTAATTTATTTATCAATTGGATAATCTATGTTGTTACTAACGATTTTTGGAGCAACTACATGTTGTGGTGTGATGGAGGTTTACACATTCAGGGGGAGAATTGTTTCTTCCTAATAGAGTTGCAGATGGTGGCATTATGTTCCTATGCGGTGCATATATTTGACATTGATTTGAAGTAGGGAAGAATTTTGTTGCTAATGTCATATAACTACAAAATCTATTTGCATAACATAGTTGGTATTTTGATGATGATCATACTGCTAGATCATATTTATGTCATGTATTGTCATGTCTGTGTAGCTGCCATGGATATTAGATGATATGATACATATAGAGTATATGTATAATTGCTTATGTCTTCTACTTCTAGATGCATGATACATGTCGTTGCTGACATGTATTTGGATGCCTGAGAGATGATGATTCACATTGCTTCTCATGATGTTTCATATGATTGATGCCGTGGTTTGGATTTTTCTCTCATTGGGAGAAAGAGTGAGTTGGTGGCTTGAGGTTGAGGAGATAATGATTTAATGTTGTTTCTACAGTGATTAGTTATTTTATTTTGTTGTTCGAATGCATTGCATATTGGCCATATCTTGATGTTGTTAGAGATATTACTTGTATTGGCTCATATGCAGATAGTTGCTTGTTCACTTGTTGCCCATATGTGGACTATAAATGCTTTTATACTCACTGATTTACTGCTTATACCTCATTGATGATGTTTCTCACATATGATGAGGAGATGATGAGTTTAGTGCTACTTATGGTGCTACATTGCTAGATATTATTCTATTGTTGCTACTGCTAGTATTGATGTGCTTCTCATGATTTGCGTTGATGATATTTTATGTTGATGATTGATGAGCCTCATGATGATGTGGATATATTTTCTCCTGCTACTATGACATATTGCTATATTGCTACCACCAATGGATTTTGTTGATGATGAACATATGGATCATGGTGGATGCTAATGGTTATCATAATTTTGCTGCATGATCTTCATTGTTGTGAAGGTGATGACCAAGATGTTGAGTGGCCATGCACTAGCACTTGGTGTGGATAGTGCTCCTATTATTGCTGCCACATATGGAGAGCTTATTTCATAGCTCATGGAGGCATTATATGCATATGCCATGGGTTGTATTATCATTGCTACTATTATATGGAGTATATATTGATGCTCATTGTTGCCATGAACTCATGTTATTTCGTATTTTGGGCATTTATAGATGAGATCACATTTATGTGCATATGTAAAATCCATGTATTGTCATTTTTTCGTATTTTGGGCACATTGCTCATGGAGAGACCCATTGTGTCTAGTATATCTTGTAATTAGCTATGTATGGGTCAATGGAAGTCCAACTAATGTATTATGATGCATATCATTGATGTAGCACCACTACATTAGGTGAATAATGTAAACTTAGGTCCATAGAGTCATGGTTGGTGATAGGTGTAGAGGAGTCATATGTCAGTCCTATGTACTTGCTCCATGAAGCATTATATTGTATTGCAATGCATTGTATATCATGTCCAAAGTTAGTTAGAGTCATGGCCCATGAGTAGTAGTCTCTTGCACTTAGCAAGGAGGTTCATTGCAATAGACAAAGTGTTTATTGCAACTCCATTACATGCTTAGGGAAACATGTTTAGTTTCAGAGATGGCATTGGTTAGAGACATGTTGGCAATTGAGTTTCTTGGTCTACATCATCCTTGTATCAACATGGTGTTATGTATGATAGGGGGATTCCTTATCTCATCCAATGCATTATTTTCATTTTTCTTCAATGTTGGTATGGTCCTTTGCCATTGATGTCAAAGGAGGAGAGAATTTGGATGGATAGTGGCAACTTCAGTATATCGAGATCAACCTCACATGTTGTTGAGGTTGACATCAATGCCAAAGGGGGCGTTTGTTGGCATTGATGTCAATAGGTTCATGGTTCTTCTTGTCATGTGAATGTGTGATGGATGTTTGGTGATGGTCCTATTGGTTGGCATTGATGTCAACTTAGTTATGGCATGACTTAGTGGAGGAGTTGGATTCTACATATGTTGAGTTGATTGGAGATGTTGTTGCTGCAAGTGGTTACAATGCTTCTATAATTGTTGCATATGTCTCTATATGTCTTGGAGACATTAGATATGTTGGTACATGTATTGATTTGTGGCTGATTGTGTTGGATATGCATCTATTAGTGTTGGAGGTAGTTGGATGATATGATGTTGTTGCTACAGTAGTTGGAGATTCTGCTACAGGTGCAGGAGGTGTTTTAGATATGTGGTTGCTGGTTAAGGAGACAGAGGTGTTGGTATTGGTGAGATTGGCAGGGTAGGTCTTGCATGTCAATGACTTATTCTTGGCCTATGCCATCACTTTCAAAGCTATTACATAGGCTTGAAGGAGTTTTCAGGAGCTGAAGAAGACATTCCATTAGTTGGCATAGGTTCTGGATTGAATTTCTAGTGTTTTGCTTCATCCTTAGCCCCAGTCGCTCCCTTACAGGCTCATCAGATCGAATTAAAAGCTCCAGTTTCTAGGAGGCAATCCCATGTGAGAGACCAAAATCTCCAGTTGAAATAAGGCATGCTTGTTCGTGCGAATGAGCCATTTCTCTAGTTTTCTTCGTGTTTCTTGTGTTGTTGAGCTAATTTTTGTATTATGGTGACATTCTTGATCAAAACTTTTCAGTTTATGGTTGGAAAAGTTTGTGGGACCTCTATAAGTTAATCAAAGTTGAAAAGCTCAAAAGACAAGTGGAGTTAGTGGGTTGATAGAGTCAATGAGTTGAATCTAAACCAAATCAAGCATATGAACAAAGTTATGAAGCCCAATAGTTCTTTGTAATTATTGAGTTGAGCACTTGAGTTCATCCATATATTGGAGGAATTTCAATGATAGTTTGGTTAGATGAGTGATGTATTGAGTGAGTGTGTGTTTGGAGGATTGTATGCAAGCTGTGTGAGGATTGTATTGCAAAATTTCTGAAACAATTTGGAGGTGGTACAACAATTTGTTGAAGTATGTTTCAGCCATGATATTTGTGTAGTGAGTGAGAAGATGAAGTGTTGATTGGAGTAGTGGTTGAAGAGAGTGTATTATTTCTTGTGGTGTAGTTGGAGTTTGGAGTTTTGATTCATATTTTGTTTGTGCTTTGACGCTATGTTTCTGTAGTGCTCATGTTGAGTAGTTCTCAGTTTTAGTCTGAAATATTTTGAAACGAGAACCACATAGAGGAGAAGAGTTGGAGGAATCATGTGAAATCAATGTAAGCGAACATATTTCCCAATCCAATGGTGGTTGGATAGTTCGATAAAAACTGGACGAGGCTCATTGGTCATGGTAGCTTCCAGCAAATCAGAGCCTGTAGAGTCAATTGATAATTCAAGATTAATTGGGCAAGGATCATTGATCGTGGTGGCCTTCAGTGGATGATAGTCCATAGATCCACATGAGGAAAAATATCCATTTTATAGCAGCCATATTTTTAACTCTATGTAACCAATTGTTTCACATAATAGAATTTGAGCAGTGCAACAACAACGGGTGGTTTTTAGGGGGTTTTCCACCAGAAATATCTATGTCCTTTGTGTTGATTGTTTCATGGTTTCTGGTTTATGTTTGATGCTCTAATATCTAATTATGTGTTTTAGTTAATGCATGCTTAAAGAATAATTAATTGGATAAAAAGTAATAAAGTGCTCACACTACTGATTCACCCCCCCTTTAAGTAGTGATCTAGTTTCCAACAACCATGACTTGCCTTCATAAAATATTTGACATTGTAGATGTCATCATAACTTTTCCAAGACACATAACCTTTTCTCATCAAGTTAAGGATGTCAATGTAGTCATCCTTGATTCCTTTTGGAAATAAGGCTTGCATAGTTTCATCCTCCAAATGACTTTATCTATATTGTTGCATATTGTAGTTAAAACATACTACATAATATTCTAGGATTTCTTCTTCTTTCTATGTCATTTTGAATAGTTATTCTTTCAGGTCTATGTCCATTGCAATAATCTTGATACTTCTTAAGGAATGTATTTTTCATTTCTACCTAATCATTAATGTTGTTTCTACCAAGCCCGCTAAACCATCATAATGTAGCACTGTTTAAGGTGGAAGGAAGGAGTTTCAATTTCTATAGATCCAAAATGTAATCATAGCTTTTGCAAAGGAATTCAAACTTAAAGAGGAATGTATTAGGGTCCTCGCTAGTTAAGCCACAAAATTTTGGTAGGGTATAGGGAGTAATATTTTTCATTTTGTTTAATTTAAGGTGGTAGTATTGTCTTTTATATGTTGGTTGAATTCCTATGTGATTCCCATCAAAATATTGTGACCTTATTCTACTAGAAGTGACAATGGATTGCTTGGTCCTTGATACTAAAAGTCTAATTATTCCTTTGATTCGATATTTATACTTTCTTTAGGGACTACAATCTTAGCTTGCAATGAAGATGTAGCATATGTAAGAATAAACGGTTGAAACCATTATGCGATGGAATCCCTACACTTGGAAAACAAGTTGGATATAGGCATTTGATAATTGTGTTGGTTGATCCCTTCCTCTTTCATTGATTTTCTCACACTGTTCGTTCTTGGGATTTTTCCATTTAATTACTAAATTGTCCTTTCAAATACCTATGTATTCTCATTATTCAAAGAAAACATGTCACACTACCTAAATTCGTTAGAATATGAGAAAATAGAAGGTCACCATAGAATCTCCAAGGTGTATAAACAAGTTCTTACTTCTCGTCTTACTACTTATATTTCCATTGTTTTGAGGCACACTTACTAAACATTAAAATACATAGGATGAAAATGATACACTCTATGTAAAAATAAACACCTTGGCTGAAAAGCTTGCTTGGATGAAAAGAAACAAGCCGAAAATGAACACACAAGGTTAGGAAATAAAAACACTATTGGAAACAATATAGTATAGGAAAATAAAAATTTTAACAAATTATTTTATGGAAGTAAATGGAAATGAAATTAAGTTGCTTGAAACAAAGAAATAACTAAAGTCTATTAATCAAATGAAAATTCTATATTGTTTTAATCCTAATTATAGGATATGAAATGAACTAATTGTTGCTCAAAACAAAATGATTGTAGAAGGAAATGACTCTTTGGAAGGATAAAAAAATAATTAAGAAGTGACCTCTCTAGTATGTATTTGAAGACTCTCAAACTATAATTAGGTAAACAATGGAATTGGAATAGAGCATAACCGAACAAACTAGATTTGGAGTCTTATCTCAAACTTTTACAACCTTAATATAATCAACAAAAAATGTGATGTACCATTTAGGAAAGTCTGGAACCATAAAAAAAAAGAATATTATCATATACAAAAACAAGTTAGTGGAATGTTGTAACATAATTCTCAATTCTTGAAATTGCATGCAAAACCCAAAAGATAAAAATTAACCATAAAATAACTAAATCCAAGTATAACAATAACTAGCTAACGAAGGGGTCCTATCTCCTTAGATGAGGTAATGAGACAAACAAGCAATAGCTACTCTATTTTAAGTCTTCATTCACCACGAAAAAACAAAGGTTAAAAACTCAAACAACTATTTTATTGAATAGTAAATGATTCATAATGTAACAAAATTACAAGATAAAACCACCCCTTTCTCTAGTGGAGTGGGATATTTATGCAATTTTGCAATCCTTTTTCTTTAGCAAAGAATGTTAGGGGCAGTCATGAGAATCTACACCTTTTAGGATATCCCTAACTTCTCGACATAAATAGGCACCCATTCCCAATAGTTGGGCTAAAATATAATGAAGTTACAATTCATTATGAGGAATCAACCTCATCCATTCAATCAATGACAATAATGAAAAAATATCATACT
The DNA here is from genome assembly GCA_031772625.1 of Pinus tabuliformis. Taxonomy (NCBI): domain Eukaryota; kingdom Viridiplantae; phylum Streptophyta; class Pinopsida; order Pinales; family Pinaceae; genus Pinus; species Pinus tabuliformis. Next base: position 1,511,221,321 of record CM062817.1, on the reverse strand, counting down.
CAATACATCATGGTGGTTATAGCTAGAAAATGCCTACATAAAGCTATAGTTGTCTCCATTGACTCGTTCTAAAGAATAAGGGTCCCTATCCATGCAATTTTCCTTTATTAAACAATAAAATCATGCCATTCGAGCAATAACATCATCCTTAGCATGGAAGCATCAATAAGAAATATCGATGTAAGAGAAATGGTGCCATTAATGTAACAACAACAACACCCCATAGGTGTAATAATAATGGTGACCATCACTATAACAACATCAATGATCATCAATGTAATAGCAACAATTTACTATTAGTGTAACAAAAATCATATCTAGAAATGTAACAACAATAATAGTAATCTAACAAAAATGATAGCATTGTAACAACAACAAGATGCATCTGTGTACAATGGTAGTGTACTAGCACTATAGAAACAATGGTATCCACTGCCTTGTGGTGGGCTCCAGTATTGCAGCAATAATGCTGCAACTCCTGGGACTCCCTTCTTTGCTTTTATCAACCCGGTAGTTCGTAACAAACTTGGAAGCGACGGTGCTGTATGCACAAGTACTAGCTCTTGCCGCAGCTGTCACTTGGTCAGCTGGCACAAGTCTGCTAGGGGCTTAAGCAAAATTATATGAGCTCTTAGAAGAAGCTTTTTAACTGATGGACGAAAGCTAACTCAAAGGAAGCTAATCTATTTGCAGAAAGAAACTGAAAGCCAAGAAGTAACGCAAACCCTAGCAAACCCTAATTCTACCAGCTAGTCCTCCTAATGCAAAGGAGAGGATGCAAACTATTAAAAGAGATGACATTACTTCTATGAAGGTAAAATGCATGTGTCTCGACTACATCTATCTAAAGAAAACATCTTTTTGTATTTTTGAATAAGTTATCAAAATTATCATACATGTGTTTTTAACTGGCTTTTTGTTGTGCAGGGGTGGATCAAGGAGGATAAATGCTTGGAAAAGGTTGGGAAGGTTTAGAGAGGGTCTAAGGAGTCCCTAACACCCTTTCAGAGAGTCTCATAGAGCTTGGCTATCAAGAAATCTCATTCCTGAGCTTCTACAGGAAGTCTGCAGGGGTTCTACAGGATGTTTCAGGAATTTCTACAGGATGTTCAGAAGTTTCTACAGGATGTTTAAGAATTGGATTTTGGAGGATGGGTGAGTGGAGGAAGATGCATGGATGGATAAGGAGGTAGGATAGGGGCCTGAAATGGCCCAGGGACTGATGGATGGAGTGGTGAGAGGGTGTAGAAGGTTGACTTGGCTTGAAGAAGGCTAAGACAATGGAGGAGCAAGAAGGTAGGGTCACGTGGGCAGAAGAGCAGTTGTGAGACGACGAACCTAACTAGGAGATGGAGCAGTTGGCTTGGACGAAGCTTAGGTGGATGAGAGAGAGGTGTAGATGCCCTGCACGGTGTACACTTAACCAAATCAACAAAGTCCTGCACACAATCAAAGTCTTAGCTAAGCTACTCTAACTGTCAATGAAACAAATAAACAATAGCTTTATTTGTAAAGAGAACCATGTACATCACTCAAGCAAAGAAACATTTCAGAGGTCTGAATGCATAACTAACTTCTACAAATGAAAACATTACACCAAAGATTGCATGGTCAAGCAAACTAGTGTTTTTGTTTGGGCAGCACTGTTTCTGCAATTCCAACCCCTGATCCAATAAGGATGAGGTGAAACTGAGAGTGTTGTCAACCCTTTTCTTGGATCTTTATCTGTTATTATCCTACCAATCCATTCTACACATCTGCAACAATTCTATTTATCACCAGTGACCTATTTAACCAACACAACTAAATCTGCTCAACAGAAACACGTTTCAAATGCATAAGAGGAAAATCACGATGCATAAAGAAAAGGTAATAGTACAAAGAAGGAGGCCCTAGGCTCTCAGGTTGGGCCCAACCTCGAGAGCTATGGCTCCTATAAAAAACTCAGAGCTGATATCAAATCGGACTGCTTCTCATTATCAAAAAAATAATCATAAGTCAAGAGTTATGCCAAAAATGGCTACAAGAGAACAAAATGAAGCTAGCAGCACTGTAGTGCAAAGTATGCAAGAGTTTTCCAAAAGTCCCTCACGAAGGCTGAGGTCTTAACATTTATACACCACGAGGCCCTAGCTGGCCTCCTAAATCTATGGGACTTGGCTGCCCAAACTGTGAGTGAACAACTCCTTCCAAAATCTGCTTGGCTGCCTTCTAGATCCGGTTTTGGTGGCCTTTGGAGCTCGAAGTTGGGGGTGAAGATCCCGAGGGAGGCTATTTAATGCCATAGAAAACCCCCCTACGAATCCTCAACCCAAGCTTGGATGTCTTCTAGCCCATGACTGCTCGGTTTTGCTCCAACATATGTCAAAAAACTTGAAATGAGCACGTGTTAGCCACCTAGGAAGAGTGACTACCCTTATTCGTACAAATGACATAAACATACTGAAAAATAATGCATGAGTTATGAAAAATGAAGGATGGAACAAGGATAATTAGGCCAAATGAGCCAAAAATGTTACCAAATTTGGGGCTCATCATCACCCCGTGATAAAATGATTGCTCATCCCTGAGCAACTAGTCCAGCTCCTCATCTTTCATTGCTTTAATCGCCACTCTCACATCCCAGGCTTCTGAAGTAGTATCCTCCTCATTGTCATGGAATTCGGCCTTCCTTTCCACCTCTTCCCACTGCTTATGCTCGTCTTTCTCTATGCTTCCTTCTACCAATCCCAAAAGCAAAGGTGGGCTTAGCTTGAGGCCGATCCAGCTGGCCTGGAGGTTCTGCATGGACTTCTTGTAGAGAGGCACCCGTACCAGGGCCTCCCTCATTCTAGTTGGAGTGTGATATTCCCTGATTTTGAGGCTGTGGGACAAAGTATTCCACCTACGGGTGCAAGCATGAACACAATTGTCCCCTAATAATCGCTCCATATCCTCGAAGTGTGCTATAGCCTGAGCCTGCCGATCCATGTATTTTAATAAAGCCTGAGAGTTGGTTGCTAGGTGCTGGTGGGCTGATATCAATGCGGTGGGGTCCCCTGTCTCTGCTCTAATCAACAGTGGTTCATGTAGCTCTCGGTTCATGACATCTTTGACCTCTGCCGCTCTCTTTTCTTCGTGGTTTAACCGTGAGGTTAATGCCATCAGCTGCATATCTCCCACGACTGTGTTGGGGTGCCATGAAGTTACATTTGGAAGGCCAAATTATGAAGGTAGAACTCTGATAGCTTGGCCTTGTCCTCTGTTGAACTGCTGTTACATAAATCTGTGAACTGCTGGGGGTTTTGGATTTGGGAGATACCCCTCTGTGCCAATGCATTAATTTGGAATTGTAGCCACTGGTCCCGTAGGTATAGGCCATAAGATTTGGCCGGCTGCCTACATTACAAAGCGTCCATTGCCCAACTGGCCATGCTGGCTAGTTGCGCCTCCTTTTCTTGCACCTGCTATTTTAGTGCTTGTACCTCTATGCTTGCTTGCAATTCTCTTTCCTGTAGTTGCTGGTTTAGTTACCCAAGATCAACTTGCATTCCTTGTTTTCCTTGAGCTTCTGCTGTGGTGTCTTCTAGTGCTGTGTCCCCTTCTTTCCTCTGTCCTTGTAGCTGAAGTTTGAGCTTCTCATTTTCTTCTTGTAGAAATACTCGCTGGCAGTTCCCCACATGTTTGGCCATAGCTAATTCTCTTCTTGCCTCCTTGAGTTGTTCCTCCAAAGGGCCTATATCTGCTACTCCTTTAGACTTGGCTATTCTCATCCATGTGTGGGTCCTCACTCTTTCTTCCTCTAGTGCAATGAAAAGCGGCAATGTGAATTTCTGTGGAATGATTTTTTCGGCCTCCAAAAAGTTATAATAAGAGACCAATCAGGGCTGGGGGCTAGGTTCCATAACGTGCTCTACCTCTTCTTCCTTTTGTGGTGATTTGGCTGCCTCCCCTTCCATTCTTTCGGTCTCCTTGAGCCTGGCCAATGTTTCCTGTAAAACGGCTTCAACATCCTGTAAAGAGGTTTTTGAAGCCAATCCTTCCATTCTCTCCCTCCAGGTAGATGTCTTCAGGCTCCCTCGCTCATAAGTGACTGATTCTTTGGAGGGGGACTTCTCCTTTGGCGAGGCAGGTGTGTCTTCAATGGTAATTGGGTCTTTGGATGGAGGTTGGGGTCTGCCAGTTTTAATTCTTACACTTATTCTTACTTTGAAATACAGAGGAGTCTCCCTCTTTCGTTTTTCCTTTGGCTTGGGAGAGGTACTTAGGGTGGCCAACACAGCTGCTGCCTCCCTAGAAAGAATTTCGACTGTTTTCTCCTTCTGTTTTCCTTTTTCAGGACTTCCTGTAGAAAGCCCTGTAGTGGCTGATTTCTGGCTTCCTGTAGAAGCCGTTTTTAAACTTCCTGTAGAAACAGACGGCACCGTTTTAGCCTGCTTGGCTGAGGGTGCTTTTTCTTTTAACTTGGCTGAGGCTGCCTTAGAGGTGCCCTCACTGCCTTGGACTTTTTCAGTCCTTTCTACCCTGCTCTGTAGTCTTTTCTCTCTGGGTGTTGGTGTAGTTTTACCACCCCCTGTTTTGGCAGCTTGGCTTTTTTCTTGTGTTTCCTTCTGCTCTTTCTTTGGTGTTTTTCCCGGGGTTTCTTGGCCTTTACCTTTCTTCTCTGCTTGAGTGTGCTCCTTCTCCTCGCTGCTGGAGGAAGTGAGCTCCTCGGCCAAAATTCGGATGTCATCATCCTTAGTCAGATTCCGTAAAGTTTCCCAGGAGAGAGGGACAGTGTAAGTGTGAAGTGCATCTTCCATGAGGAGCTTGATAAGCCCATGATGGGCTAGTTGGTCTGGCGTCCCCTCTCTCAGTTTGGTGGCACACTCAATCATGGATTGCAGGAGGAAGTAAGGAATGCTCAACTTTTGCTCTGAGGGTAGGTCCATTTGGTGCCTGAGTTCTGTGAGCAACCAGAAATGATAGCCATACACGATGCTAAATCACCCCTCACACGTAATATACTTCATAATCTGGAGGCTAACTTCACTCCAGAGCGGCTGTAGGCTAGTGCTTCGAACTTCTTTATTGTCCTCTGAAAATTGTTCCTCTAGCAAGAAGAACTCCTTCGTAGCTTTCTGACCCAGTTTTCTCTCCTCCTTATCCCAGGGTACCCCCATAGGTAGATCAGTTACTCTGCTAATGAGCTGTGGGGTGAGTCTGAGGGTCAATCCTCTGAAGTTGACAACGGCCAATGTCTTTGAATTTGGCTTCAAGGACCTTAGAAATTCTTCTGCAACTTCGTCATCGTGACCTTGAAGCTTGTCACAGAATGACATCCAGTGTGCACGGGAAAACAAGTCCACCACCTCAGGGGTTTCCCGTAACTTCTTGGACTCCGAAGGTTCTTTTCTAATGAACCCTCCCGCCATGGTAAAAACTTGTTTTGTTGTCCTGAGCTTGCCTGCTCGTGTACAGAAGTAGAGCTTTGGGATTTTCTTAGACAGAGCGCAAAGCTATGTCTCTGTTATGCACACAGTTATATAAAATTCACAACTTTCTACCAGTGAGCCTTGACAGTGGCTCAATTATAATTCAAAACCCCGGAGAAAATCCCGCATACATACTACGACGACAATTCTCATGCAGCGATAAGAAAACGGCTTGTAAATTCATGAACAAACTTTTATTCACATTTTCCTACCCCTTCAACACGTCGACTGCACCACCTTTTGAATCAATTGCATGGGATAATTATGTTCAGGCTTACCTTATTCCAGAATTTCCACCTTCGACATGAACAGTCCACATTCCTCCGTAATGCTGGGCTTCTTGTAGCGCAGCTTCCTGTAGGAGTCGTGCATGGATTCTGGGGAACACTTCAGTGGTTCTGGACCTTCTGTGCAGCAACAGGACGTTGGAATAGGCCGAGAACTCGGGCTAATAGCCTTCAGAGAATTGAGGACGCGTACTCGACTGCAAAATGGTTGTGAATAAATGACTACAGTGCATCATAAGTCATTCAGCCCGCTGATTTGAATTGCTGCGGAATTCATGGCGCGGTGGTGAGCTGTCCCCGTCGACTCGTTGGCCGATGTCACTGCTATCATTCCGCTGCATGTATTCCTGTCCACCGAATCCTTCCCTTTGTATCTACTACTGCCATTCCTGTTAGACTGCCGCTTCTCTCCGACTGGACGCTTCCCACGTGTCCATTTTCTGTCTTTTCGACATAACCAAAGCCTTTCGGATTCGACAAGGCCATAAGACTGGTTGTGGTGGCTAGTTGAATGGCTACCCAACTTGTTCAATCCGTTCATTTTCACAGTTACGCACATTTTAGAGTATAGCTCATGTAATTTGACGAAATAAGGTTAGGCACTTACCTGTGTGGCCGTGGACGTAGTTTTCTCAGGCTTTAGGACGAGGAATGATGGATCCGCTTGCTGCTGCTTCATGCACATGCACTGGAGCTCCTCTTCATTGGCTGCTACTAGTTACGAGACCTTGAGACCCGGTTTCCTGGCTGTGAATATTGCATGCGCCGGCTTCATGAGCTGCAGGTGTCTCCATGGTATGTGCTCCAACCGGATCAGCTGCTACAGGATTCCTGTAGGACATCCTGTAGCCGTTTCTCCTCCTGGGGTGCATGCCGAGATAATTAAGTCACGTTCACAGGTGAAGGGTCCTGATATTGCCTTGACAGGTAAGGTATGCGAGCATCTGCATGCATTTATTTCCCAAATAAATTCCTTTATCTGAGAAAACAAAGTTCTGGTATGACTGTGCAGGTATATTTTGACCGTATGGCAGCAATGGCGGTGAAAGGAGGTGAAACAAGTGGAGGATGGACGAAAAGAGTGGTTGCATGCCTCCTCAACAAACTTCAAGCTTCCAATTCTTCTTTATGATCGGTCCTGGCCCGCCCAAAGGCTCTACAGGATGTTTCCTGTAGAAATACACAACTTCCTGTAGAAAGTCTTGTAGGTTCCTGTAGAAGGTTAAACTATGACCAGATTGCGTCCAAACCTTGGAAGAGGTGAGTGTTCATGGAGGGAGTGTTTGTGTGGTTGCCTGGTAGCTTGGTAGGGACCCTTGTCCTTGAGTTGAGAGGCCTCCTTTTTGCATTGAATCCCTGCAACTTGCAACAATTTCCAAAGATTAAGCCTCTTTTTCTGTTTCTGCCTCTTTCTCTCTCTCTTTTTTTTTTTTTTAAGAGACAGCAGGGGTGCCTCAATGAGGTTTTCACCCCTACTATCTGCCTTGGGCACCTCAGAGAGGTTTTCACCCAAGGGTCTTTTTATTCCAATTCTTTTCAAAGAGACAACAGGGGCGCCTCAATGAGGTTTTCACCCCTACCATTTGCCTTGGGTGCCTCAAAAAGGTTTTCACCCAAGGATCTTTTTTATTTTTTATTTTTTTTTATTTATTTTTATGATGCTCAGGGTATGCCCAAAACAGAGGCAGAACCCTTCTCTATGACCAGAACTGATTTTTCCACAGTTTTGATGAACTCTTGCCTCGAAATAGGTTTCCTGTAGATCTTTAGTCGATGCCCATTGACGAGCATGGGGATGGCTTCTTCATCAATGGTCTGAATAAGGACAGAACCATTGTCATTACACTTCTCCATTTCATATGGTCTTAGCCATATTGTTCTTAGCTTCCCCTTGAAATCCTTATGTCTGGAATCATACAACAGCGCCCAATCTCCCGGCTGGAACTGTTTGTCATTGAGGTGCCAGTCATGCCATATCTTTCTCTGAAGTTGAACCACTTCTGAGTGGAGAAGGGCCTGCATTCAATGTTCATCTAACCCATTCAGCTGCAATAACCTTTCTTGTTGGGCATGGCTAAGATCTAGGTCCAGCTGAGCTGCCATCCTCAATGTGTTGTACTCGAACTCAATTGACAGCAAAGCTCTCTTGCCATAGACCAGCTCATAGGGTGTGAAGTCGGTTGTGGTCTTCCAAGTGGTGTTGTAAGCCCAAATGGCCTCAACCAGGCGATCTGCCCAATCCTTTCTGCTGCTGCTCACCACCTTAGTCAAAATCCCTTCTAATTATCTATTGGTGACTTCCACCTGCCCATTTGCTTAAGGATGATAGGGGGTGGAAGTCCTATGCTTGTTGTGATGAGCGAGCAAGTCTTCAATTAAGTTGGAGGTGAACTGGCTTCCTTGATCAGTGACTAACTCTCTTGGGTAGCCAAATTTGTAGAAGATGTTTTCTCTTAAAAACTCAGCCACCTTTGCTTTTGTCGCTGCTTTGATTGCCTTAGTTTCCGCCCACTTTGTCAGATAGTCTGTGCACACAATGATGTAAGACCTTTGCCTTGAAGGAGGATTGATAGGACCCACAAAATCCATACCCCACTTCTCAAATGGTTCAAGAGTCACTTGAGGTTGGAGAGGCATTTAGTCCATTGGAGTCGGCTTCCCCATCCTTTGGCATCGGTCACATTGGCTGATATATCTTTTGACATCTTGATGAGGCATGGGCCAATAGTAGCCTGCTTGTAGAATTTTGAAGGTAGTCCTCTTGGCTGCAAAATGTCCTCCACAAGTCCCATCATGACAGGTTATGAGGATGTCAAAGACTTCCTCCTCCCTTACACAACGCCTTAAGATCTGATCGGGGCCAAGTTTGAACAGGTTGCCCCCGATCCAAGTGAATGAAGCACTTTTCCTCACAATTCTGCTCTTCTCTTTTGAGGATATATGCGGAGGGAACTGTGCCGAGACCAGGTAGTTTTCTATATCAGCAAACCATGGAGAGAGTACTGAGATAGCAAACAGATGTTCATATGGCATTTGGTCATCCACTGTTCCATCTTCACCTGTAGGTAAATCCAATCTAGACAAGAAGTCAACAACAACATTTTCTTTACCTGGTTTGTCAACGATAGTCAAATCAAACTGCTGCAACAAAAGTAACCATCTAATAATACGAGCATTCACATCCGGTTTATTCATTAAATATCTAATTGCAGCATGATCAGTATGTACAAATGTTTGATAGCCAGTGATGTAGTGTCGGAACTTGTTCGGGGCATGGACCACGGTCAAGAACTCTTTCTCAGTTACAATATAATTCATTTCTGCCTTGGATAAGTTTTTTCTGACAAAGTATATGGCATATGGGAGTTTTTGTTCAACCTATCCTAAGGCTGCCCCTATGGCTTTGTTCGAGGCATCAGTGTGGATGTCGAAAGGTAGGGCCCAGTCTGGACCTCTCAAGACCGGGGCGGACACCAACTTATCATTTAATTCCTTCAGAGCCCTTTAACAGTCGTCCGTCCATTTGAACTCAACATCTTTTGCTAAGAGGCCAAACAATGGCGAGGCTAGCTTACTGAAGTCTTTAATGAATCTTCTATAATATCCTGCTAAGCCTAAGAAACTCCGAACATCTCTTACCTTCTGAGGAGGTGGAACCTTTTTGATGAGAGCAATTTTATTAGGATCCACCTGTAATCCTTGGTGAGAAATGGTATGTCCTAGCACGGTCCCTTCAGTCATCAGGAATTCACATTTTTCAGGACTAAGGGACAGGTTCATCTCAATGCACTTGGTTAGAACCTTTCCCAGATTGGACAATGCTTCCTGGAAGTTGGATCCATAAGGAGTGAAGTCATCCATATAGATTTCCACCGAATCATGGACCAGCTCAGAAAAGATGCTCAATACTGCTCTTTGGAAAGTGGTAGGAGTGTTGCATAGCCGAAAGGGAAGGACTCGATAAGCAAAGGTACCCCAAGGAGAAGTGAAGGTGGTCTTATCATGGTCCTCCGAGCTGATTTGGATATGGTTATACCCACTGAACCCATCTAGGAAAGAGAAAAACTTCTTTCCCGCCAGTCCATCCAACACTTGATCTATGAAAGGCAGAGGGAAGTGGTCTTTCTTGGTGGCTTTGTTCAGTTCTCTGTAGTCCACACAGATTCTCTGCTTTCCATTTTTCTTGGGTACCAACACTAGAGGGGAAACCCACTCGCTATCCGAGATGGGGTAGATGAATCCTGCATCCAACAATTTTTGCAATTCTTCTTTGACAATGTCCTTAAGGGTTGAATTCATTCTCCTCTGAGGTTGCCTAGCTGGATTACGATCTTCTTTAATGTAGATGTGATGGGTACAGACCGAAGGATGGACTCCTTCCATCTCCTTATAGCTCCAAGCAAAAGCATCTAGATGACTGGCCAGCAAGCTACACAACTCCTTTTCCTGGGAAGGAGATAGGGAGGAGCTGATCTTTAAAGTTGTCTCGGGGCCAAACTCCACATTTTTAACTCTAGGAGAGGTTGGATCAGTCACACAGAGGTCCACTAAGGTGCTGGCTCTAGTATCCTCCACCAATTTCCCTAAGGACAATGCACTGGGAGGCGCATTCTGAATCAAGGTCTAAATCAAATCATCCTCGGTTTGAGGACCTCCACTGGTGGGTTCTAAGGTGCACAAGGGTGCAGAGTATACCTCATCCTCTTCTCCTTCTTCCAACCAAGGTGGTAAGTCATGCTCTAGCAGAGGTTGGGAAGGAGGGTATAGGACTAGTTGCTTGGACATAGGACCATTTTTGATGGTCATGTTTCCTGCTCGGCGGCTTATGTAAGCATCCACAGTGGCTAACCAAGGCCTTCCCAAAATAAGGGGGTATCCAGTAAGCTTTTCCTTTGGTTGAAGGACCAAGAAGTCCGCAGGATACTCCCAAGAGACAACAGAGACCAAGACATCCTCCACAATCCCTTCGGGAGTCACAGTGGAGCGGTCTTCCAACTGCAGGACTGTCGAGGTCTTCCTTAAGGAACCCTGAAGGTTGAGTTTGAGCATGGTATCCCTGGTCATCACATTAATGGCAGCCCCTAAATCAATCAAGGTGGGGTATGATGGTGCCATTGATATGGACATCAACTACAGGACTCCCAGGATCCAAATACTTTGGATAGATTACTTGCCCCAACATAAGATCAGACAGTTGTCCTATGACATTGATAGTTGAGGCATCTCTTTTTCGCCTGCCTGGGTGCCTGAAACACTTTTCCTTAACCAATTTTTTGTATATCGGTACGTCCTTGATGGCTTGGAGAAGTGGTATTCTCACACACAACTGTTTGAGTTCTCCCAGAAGCTCATTCTCTTCTGGGTTGGGTTGTGTGGTTACTGTTAGTCTCTCAGGAAAGGGTGGAATGGCTTTGGGTTCACTTTCCTATTTATCTTCCTCATCCTCCGGGGGAGGAGGTTGGCGATCCGGAAGAGTCTTCCCGGATCGCAGGTTGATCTCCTGGATTTCCACAGCATAGGTAGGGCATGTTGTTTCCCCAGTATATACCTGCTGGACCTGTCAGTCGTTGGGGTTCAGGTTCGGTTGAGCAAGCATTTTGGGTTGTCTGGGAGGAGCAGGAGGTAATGGTTGTGGTTGAGCTGCTGGTGGAGGCAAAATGGCGGGAGGAGTGTTGTACTAGGGCCTCCACCCTGGTTGAGGTGCATTCCACTAAGGCTGTGCCTGGACATGTGAGTGAAATGAATGAGTAGTGGGCTGAGTATGGTATTGAGGTGGGTAAGACCATGCAGGAGGTACAGACCAGGAAGGATGAGCGGGGGGACCCCAAGAAGGCATAGGAGCAGATTGGTTGGGGCTATAATAAGCTTGGGATGTCCCTTGCATCCCCTGCTGGTAAGGTCTAGGTCCATGCGACCTCCTTTGGTTGAGGAAGTAGAGAGGTTCAGTGGGTGCCTCAGTCCCTTGGTATATGGCTTTAAATCCAGGTAAGGTTGGGCATTGGTTTGTGGGGTGGTCCTCCTCACAAACAAACATACCTCTACCAAGTGTAATGGACACTCGTTCTTAGGGTGCTTCCTTGTACACCTAGGACAGAAGATGGCCAAAGCCCTCTCAGCTTCCTCTTTCTTTTGCTGGATTCAGAATGTATCAAGTTGCATGGAAATGGTCTATCTCACCTCACTTTTGAGGTCCTCTAGCTAATTAGCAAACTCATGCTTGGAGAAGGTAGTACTAGCTGAAAGTGGGTTTCCCCTACCTCTTTTCCGGGCTGCCCTAGAGTGGTTTCTAAACACAGTCTTTATATCCTCATAAGGTAGTTGGTAAATATCTCCTCCAGCTAGCATGTGAAGGGTATCTAGAAGGTCTTCAGGGACTCCTCGGAGCAGTACCAACTCGAGAGATTCAGGGTCAAGTGTGCACCTAGCCCGTTTATAGCTAAGTTGGAACCTTTCCTCGTAATATTCTAAAGACTCATCGTTTCCCATGGTCATCCGAAAGATTTCTCCCTTGGCTTCCTTGGACCTACAGTAGTCCCGGTATTTTGTATTGAAAGCTCGCTGCATCTAAGCCCAAGTGGTGATACTGTTTCCAAGTAAGCCCATGAACCAGCGTAATGCTACATCCTTGAGGGAAGAGGGAAAGAGTTTAAATTTTTGCTCATCTTCTGTATAGTCATAGGTTCGACAAAGGACAGAAAACTCAAACAGGAAGGTATCAGGGTCTTCAGTAGTCAATCCATGGAAGTGAGGTAAAGCGGAGGCGCTTATGTTTTTCATTTTCACGTCTCCATTGGTCTCTCGGATGGGAAAGGCACCTTCTATTCTCTCATCTTCTCTTCTACCGTTTCGGTTTTCAGCCATGGCTTCAGATGGAGTGTTTTCTAACTCTTGTTTTGTTATAGGATCTTCGTATATCTCAGGAGGCTCACCTATAGGTTCTTCTGGATCACTGTCACCAAAGAAGAGAGAAGGGTGACTCAGTGAAGTGGTGGGGGTGTTGGGTAAGAATTTGCCGGTTTTATCTCTGTTCCTACGAGGCATGAAATGGAAAGACTTTTGATTGATTTTTGCCTTTTTTTTTTGGTTGTACCTACAAAAACTAAATAGATTGAACTGCAACTAACTATCTTGCTGAAACGAAAATGCGGAACTGAAATGAAAGCAGGAAAGGACTAATCTATTTTGCTCAAATGAAATTGCAGGAATGAAATGCTAGTCTATGCTTGCAGAATTGAAATGCTAATCTACAATTGCAAAATTGAAATTGAGGAATTGAAATGCTAGTCTATGAAAGCAGGGAATATTTACTCTACTTTTGCGGAAATGAAATTGCAGAATGGAAATGAAATAAACTATTTAGCAGAAGGCGAGAGTAGAAAAATAGAAGAAAATCAACAATCACTAATACTCTGACGCTTCCCCGGCAATGGCGCCAAAAAGATGGTGGGCTCCAGTATTGCAACAATAATGCTACAACTCCTGGGACTCCCTTCTTTGCTTTTATCAACTCGGTAGTTCGTAACAAACTTGGAAGCAACGGTGCTTTATGCACAAGTACTAGCTCTTGCCGCAGCTGTCACTTGGTGAGCTGGCACAAGTCCGCTAGGGGCTTAAGCCAACTTCTATGAGCTCTTAGAAGAAGCTTTTTAACTGATGGACGAAAGCTAACTCAAAGGAAGCTAATCTATTTGCCGAAAGAAACTGAAAGCCAAAAAGTAACGCAAACCCTAGCAAACCCTAATTCTACCAGCTAGTCCTACTGATGCAAAGGAGAGGATGAAAACTATTAAAAGAGATGCAATTACTTCTATGAAGGTAAAATGCATGTGTCTCGACTACCTCTATCTGAAGAAAACATATTTTTGTATTTTTGAATAAGTTATCAGAACTATCATGCCTGTGCTTTTAACTGGCTTTTTGTTGTGCAGGGGTGGATCAAGGAGGAGAAATGCTTGGAAAAGGTTGGGAAGGTTCAGAGAGGGTCTAAGGAGTCCCTAACACCCTTTCAAAGAGTCTCACAGAGTTTGGCTATCAAGAAACCTCATTCGTGAGCTTCTATAGGAAGTTTGCAGGGGTTCTACAGGATGTTTCAGGAATTTCTACAAGATGTTCAGAAGTTTCTACAAGATGTTTAAGAATTGGATTTTGGAGGATGGGTGAGTGGAGGAAAATGCATGGATGGATAAGGAGGTAGGATAGGGGCCTGAAATGACCCAGGGACTGATGGATGGAGTGGTGAGAGGGTGTAGAAGGTTGACTTGGCTTGAAGAAGGCTAAGACAATGGAGGAGCAAGAAGGTAGGGTCATGTGGGCAGAAGAGCAGTTGTGAGACGAGGAACCTAACTAGGAGATGGAGCAGCTGGCCTGGACGAAGCTTAGGCGGATGAGAGAGAGGTGTAGATGCCCTACACAGTGTACACTTAACCGAATCAACAAAGTCCTGCACACAATCAAAGTCTTAGCTAATCTACTCTAATTGTCAAAGAAACAAATGAACAACAGCTTTATTTGTAAAGCGAACCATGTACATCACTCAAGCAAAGAAACATTTCAGAGGTCTGAATGCATAACTAATTTCTACAAATGAAAACATTACACCAAGGATTGCATGGTCAAGCAAACTAGTATTTTTGTTGGGGCAGCACTGTTTCTGCAATTCCAGCCCCTGATCCAATAAGGATGAGGTGAAACTGAGAGTGTTGTCAACCCTTTTCTTGGAGCTTTATCTGTTATTATCCTACCAATCCATTCTACACATCTGTAGCAATTCTATTTATCACAAGTGACCTATTTAACCAACACAACTAAATCTGCTCAACAGAAACACGTTTCAAATGCATAAGAGGAAAATCACGATGCATAAAGAAAAGGTAACAGTACAAAGAAGGAGGCCCTAGGCTCTCAGGTTGGGCCCAACCCTGAGAGCTATGGCTCCTATAGAAAACTCAGAGCTGATATCAAATCGGACTGCTTCTAATTATCAAAAAAATAATCATAAGTCAAGAGTTATGCCAAAAATGGCTACAAGAGAACAAAATGAAGCTAGCAGCATTGTAGTGCAAAGTATGCAAGAGTTTTCCAAAAGTCCCTCACAAAGGCCGAGGCCTTAACATTTATACACCACGAGGCCCTAGCTGGCCTCCTAAATTTATGGGACTTGGTTGCCCAAACTGTGAGTGAACAACTCCTTCCAAAATCTGCTTGGCTGCCTTCTAGATCCGGTTTTGGTGGCCTTTGGAGCTCGGAGTTAGGGATGAAGATCCTGAGGGAGGCTATTTAATGCCATAGACAACCCCTCTACGAATCCTCAACCCAAGCTTGGCTGTCTTCTAGCCCATGACTGCTCGGTTTTGCTCCAACATATGTCAAAAAACCTGAAATGAGCACGTGTTAGCCACCTAGGAAGAGTGACTACCCTTATTCGTACAAATGACATAAACATACTAAAAAATAATGCATAAGTTATGAAAAATGAAGGATTGAACAAGGATAATTAGGCCAAATGAGCCAAAAATGTTACCAAATTTGGGGCTCATCATCACCCCCCTGCTAAAATGATTGCTTATCCCTGAGCAACTAGTCTAGCTCCTCATCTTTCATTGCTTTAATCGCCACCCTCACATCCCAGGCTTCTGAAGTAGTATCCTCCTCACTGTCATGGAATCTGGCCTTCCTTTCCACCTCTTCCCACTGCTTATGCTCGTCTTTCTCTGTGCTTCCTTCTACCAATCCCAAAAGCAAAGGTGGGCTTAGCTTGAGGCCGATCCAGTTGGCCTGGAGGTTCTGCATGGACTTCTTGTAGAGAGGCACCCATGCCAGGGCCTCCATCATTCTAGTTGGAGTGTGATATTCCCTGATTTTGAGGCTGTGGGACAAAGTGTTCCACCTACGGGTGCAAGCATGAACACAATTGTCCCTTGATAATCGCTCCATATCCTCGAAGTGTGCTATAGCCTGAGCCTACCGATCCATGTATTTTAATAAAGCCTGAGAGTTGGTTGCTAGGTGCTGGTGGGCTGATATCAATGCGGTGGGGTCCCCTGGCTTTGCTCTAATCAGCAGTGGTTCATGTAGCTCTCGGTTCATGACATATTTGACCTTTGCCGCTCTCTTTTCTTCATGGTTTAACCATGAGGTTAATGCCATCAGCTGCATATCTCCCACGACTGTGTTGGGGTCCCATGAAGTTACATTTGGAAGGGCCAAATTATGAAGGTAGAACTCTGATAGCTTGGCCTTGTCCTCTGTTGAACTGCTATTACATAAATCTGTGAACTGCTGGGGGTTTTGGATTTGGGAGATACCCCTCTGTGCCAATGCAATAATTTGGAATTGTAGCCACTGGTCCCGTAGGTATAGGCCATAAGATTTGGCCGGCTGCCTACATTGCAGAGCGTCCATTGCCCAACTGGCCATGCAGGCTAGTTGCGCCTCCTTTTCTTGCACCTGCTATTTTAGTGCTTGTACCTCTATGCTTGCCTGCAATTCTCTTTCCTGTAGTTGCTAGTTTAGTTCCCCAATATCAAATTGCATTCCTTCTTTTCCTTGAGCTTCTGCTGTGGTGTCTTCTAGTGCTGTGTCCCCTTCTTTCCTCTGTCCTTGTAGCTGAAGTTTGAGCTTTTCATTTTCTTCCTATAGAAATACTCGCTGGCAGTTCCCCACATGTTTGGCCATAGCTAATTCTCTTCTTCCCTCCTTGATTGTTCCTCCAAAGGGCCTATATCTGCTACTCCTTTAGACTTGGCTATTCTCATCCATGTGTGGGTCCTCACTCTTTCTTCCTCTAGTGCAATGAAAAGCAGCACTGTGAATTTCTGTGGATTGATTTTTTTTAGCCTCCAAAAATTTAGAATAAGAGCCCAAGCTGGGCTGGGGGCTAGGTTCCATAATGTGCTCTACCTCTTCTTCCTTTTGCGGTGATTTGGCTGCCTCCCCTTCCATTCTTTCGGTCTCCTTGAGCCTGGCCAATGTTTCCTGTAAAACGGCTTCAACATCCTGTAAAGAGGTTTTTGAAGCCAATCCTTCCATTCTCTCCCTCCAGGTAGATGTCTTCAGGCTCCCTCGCTCATAAGTGACTGATGCTTTGGAGGGGGACTTCTCCTTTGGCGAGGCAGGTGTGTCTTCAATGGTAATTGGGTCTTTGGATGGAGGTTGGGGTCTGCCAGTTTTAATTCTTACACTTATTCTTACTTTGAAATACAGAGGAGTCTCCCTCTTTCGTTTTTCCTTTGGCTTGGGAGAGGTACTTAGGGTGGCCAACACAGCTGCTGCCTCCCTAGAAAGAATTTCGGCTGTTTTCTCCTTCTGTTTTCCTTTTTCAGGACTTCCTGTAGAAAGCCCTGTAGTGGCTGATTTATGGCTTCCTGTAGAAGCCGTTTTTAAACTTCCTGTAGAAACAGACGGCACCGTTTTAGCCTGCTTGGCTGAGGGTGCTTTTTCTTTTAACTTGGCTGAGGCTGCCTTAGAGGTGCCCTCACTGCCTTGGACTTTTTCAGTCCTTTCTACCCTGCTCTGTAGTCTTTTCTCTCTGGGTGTTGGTGTAGTTTTACCACCTCATGTTTTGGCAGCTTGGATTTTTTCTTGTGTTTCCTTCTGCTCTTTCTTTGGTTTTTTTCTCGGGGTTTCTTGGCCTTTGCCTTTCTTCTCTTCTTGAGTGTGCTCCTTCTCCTCGCTGCTGGAGGAAGTGAGCTCCTCGGCCAAAATTCGGATGTCATCATCCTTAGTCAGATTCCGTAAAGTTTCCCAGGAGAGAGGGACGGTGTAAGTGTGAAGTGCATCTTCCACGAGGAGCTTGATAAGCCCATGATGGGCTAGCTGGTCTGGCGTCCCCTCTCTCAGTTTGGTGGCACACTCAACCATGGATTGCAACAGGAAGTAAGGAATGCTCAACTTTTGCTTTGAGGGTAGGTCCATTTGGTGCCTGAGTTCTGTGAGCAACCGGAAATGATAGCCATACACGATGCTAAATCACCCCTCACACGTAATATACTTCATAATCTGGAGGCTAACTTCACTCCAGAGCGGCTGTAGGCTAGTTCTTTGAACTCCATTCTTGTCCTCTGAAAATTGTTCCTCTAGCAAGAAGAACTCCTTCTTAGCTTTCTAACCAAGTTTTCTCTCCTCCTTATCCCAGGGTACCCCCATAGGTAGATCAGTTACTCTGCTAATGAGCTGTGGGGTGAGTCTGAGGGTCAATCCTCTGAAGTTGACAACGGCCAATTTCTTTTACTTTGGCTTCAAGGACCTTAGGAATTCTTCTGCAACTTTGTCATCGTGACCTTGAAGCTTGTCACAGAATGACATCCAGTGTGCACGGGAAAACAAGTCCACCACCTCAGGGGTTTCCCGTAACTTCTTGGAGTCCGAAGGTTCTTTTCTAATGAACCCTCCCGGAATGGTAAAAACTTGTTATTTTGTCCTGAGCTTCCTGCTCGTGTATAGAAGTAGAGCTTTGGGATTTTCTTAGACAGAGCGCAAAGCTATGTCTTTGTTATGCACACAGTTATATAAAATTCACAACTTTCTACCAGTGAGCCTTGACAGTGGCTCAATTATAATTCAAGACCCCAGAGAAAATCCCGCATACATACTACGACGACAATTCTCATTCAGCAATAAGAAAACGGCTTGTGAATTCATGAACAAACTTTTATTCACATTTTCCTACCCCTTCAACATGTCGATTGCACCATCTTTTGAATCAATTGCATGGGAGAATTATGTTCAGGCTTACCTTATTTCGGAATTGCCACCTTCGACGTGAACAGTCCACATTCCTCCGTAACGCTGGGCTTCCTGTAGCGCAGCTTCTTGTAGGAGTCGTGCACGGATTTTGGGGAATGCTTCAGTGGTTCTGGAGCTTCTGTCCAGCAACAGGACGTTGGAACAGGTCGAGAACTCGGGCTAACAGCCTTCAGAGAATTGAGGACGCGTACTCGGCTGCAAAACGGTTGTGAATAAATGACTGCAGTGCATCATAAGTGATTTAGCCGGCTGATTTGAATTGCTGCGGAATTCATGGCGCGGTGGTGAGCTGTCCCCGTCGACCCGTTGGCCGACGTCACTGCTATCATTCCGCTGCATGTATTCCTGACCGCCAAATCCTTCCCTTTGTATCTACCGCTGCCATTCCTGTTAGACTGTTGCTTCTCTCCGACTGGACGCTTCCCACGTGTCCATTTCCTATCTTTTCGACATAACCAAAGCCTTCTGGATCCGACGAGGCCGTAAGACTGGTTGTGGTGGCCAGTTGAATGGCTACCTGACTTGTTCAATCCGTTCATTTTCACAGTTACGCACATTTTAGAGTATAGCTCATGTAATTTGATGAAATAAGGTTAGGCACTTACCTGTGCGACCGTGGACGTAGTTTTCTCAGGCTTTAGGACGAGGAATGATTGATCCGCTTGCTGCTGCTTCATGCACAAGCACTGGAGATCCTCTTCATTGGCTGCTACTGGTTACGAGACCTTGAGACCCGGTTTCCTGGCTGTGAATGTTGCATGCGCCGGCTTCATGAGCTGTGGGTGTCTCCATGGTATGTGCTCCAGCCGGATCAGCTGCTACAAGATTCCTGTAGGACATCCTATAGCCGTTTCTCCTCCTGGGGTGCATGCCGAGATAATTAAGTCACGTTCACAGGTGCAGGGTCCTGAGATTGCCTTGACAGGTAAGGTATGCGAGCCTCTGCATGCGTTTATTTCCCAAAGAAATTCCTTTATCTGAGAAAACAAAGTTCTGGTATGACTGTGCAGGTATATTTTGACCGTATGGCAGCAATGGCGGTGAAAGGAGGTGAAACAAGTGGAGGATGGACGAAAAGAGTGGTTGCATGCCTCCTCAATGAACTTCAAGCTTCCAATTCTTCTTGATGATCGGTCCTGGCCCACCCAAAGGCTCTACAGGATGTTTCCTGTGGAAATACAGAACTTCCTGTAGAAAGTCCCTTAGCTTCCTATAGAAGGCTAAACTATGACCAGATTGCGTCCAAACCTTGGAAGAGATGAGTGTTTATGTGGTTGCCTGGTAGCTTGGTAGGGACCCTTGTCCTTGAGTTGAGAGGCCTCCTTTTTGCATTGAATCCCTGCAACCTACAACAATTTCCAAAGATTAAGCCTGTTTTTCTGTTTCTGCCTCTTTCTCTTTTTTTTTAAGAGACAACAGGGGCGCCTCAATGAGGTTTTCACCCCTACTATCTGCCTTGGGTGCCTCAGAGAGGTTTTCATCCAAGGGTCTTTTTATTCCAATTCTTTTTCAGAGAGACAACAGGGGCGCCTCAATGAGGTTTTCACCCCTACCATCTGCCTTGGGTGCCTCAAAAAGGTTTTCACCCAAGAATATTTTTTATTTTTTTATTTTTTATTTTCTTTATGATGCTCAGGGTATGCCCAAAACAGAGGCAGAACCCTTCTCTATGACCAGCACCGATTTTTCCACAGTTTTGATGAACTCTTGCCTCGAAAGAGGTTTCCTGTAGATCTTTAATCGATGCCCATTGACGAGCATGGGGATGGCTTCTTCATCAATGGTCCGAATAAGGACAGAACCATTGTCATTACACTTCTCCACTGCATATGGTCCTAGCCATCTTGTTCTTAGCTTACCCTTGAAATCCTTATGTATGGAATCATACAGCAGCGCCCAATCTCCCGGCTGGAACTGTTTGTCATTGAGGTGTCGGTCATGCCATATCTTCCTCTGAAGTTGAACCACTTCTGAGTGGAGAAGGGCCTGCCTTCGGTGTTCATCTAACCCATTCAGCTGCAATAACCTTTCTTGTTGGGCATGGCTAAGATCTAGGTCCAGCTGAGCTGCCATCCTCAATGTGTTGTACTCGAACTCAATTGAAAGCAAAGCTCTCTTCCCATAGACCAGCTCATAAGGCGTGAAGCCGATTGTGGTCTTCTAAGTGGTGTTGTAAGCCCAAATGGCCTCAACCATGCGATCTGCCCAATCCTTTCTGCTGCTGCTCACCACCTTAGTCAAAATACCTTCTAATTCTCTATTGGTGACTTCCACCTGCCCATTTGCTTGAGGATGATAGGGGGTGGAAGTCCTATGCTTGATCTTGTGATGAGCGAGCAAGTCTTCAATTAATTTGGAGGTGAACTGGCTTCCTTGATCGGTGACTAACTCTCTTGGGTAGCCAAATTTGTAGAAGATGTTTTCTCTTAAAAACTAAGCCACCTTTTCTTTTTTCGCTGCTTTGATTGCCTTGGTTTCCGCCCACTTTGTCAGATAGTTTGTGCACACAATGATGTAAGACCTTTGCCTTGAAGGAGGATTGATAGGACCCACAAAATCCATACCCCACTTCTCAAATGGTTCAAGAGTCACTTGAGGTTGGAGAGGCATTTCGTCCCTTGGAGTCGGCTTCCCCATCCTTTGGCATCGATCACATTGGCTGATATATCTTTTGACATCTTGATGAAGCGTGGGCCAATAGTAGCCTGCCTGTAGAATTTTGAAGGCAGTCCTCTTGGCTACAAAATGTCCTCCACAAGGCCCATCATGACAGGTTAGGAGGATGTCAAATACTTCCTCCTCCCTTACACAACGCCTTAAGATCTGATCAGGGCCAAGTTTGAACAGGTTGCCCCCGATCCAAGTGAATGAAGCACTTTTCCTCACAATTCTGCTCCTCTCTTTTGCGGATAGATGCGGAGGGAACTGTGCCAAGACCAGGTAGTTTGCTATATCAGAAAACCATGGAGAGAGTATTTTGATAGCAAACAGATGTTCATCTGGCATCTGGTCATCCACTGTTCCATCTTCACCTGCAGGTAAATCCAATCTAGACAAGAAGTCAGCAACAACATTTTCTTTACCTGGTTTGTCAACGATAGTCAAATCAAACTGCTGCAACAAAAGTAACCATCTAATAATATGAGCATTCACATCTGGTTTATTCATTAAATATCTAATTGCAGCATGATCAGTATGTACAAATGTTTGATAGCCAGTGATGTAGTGTCGGAACTTGTTCAAGGCATGGACCATGGTCAAGAACTCTTTCTCAGTTACAGTATAATTCATTTCTGCCTTGGATAAGTTTTTGGTGACAAAGTATATGGCATATGGGAGTTTTTTGTTCAACTTGTCCTAAGGCTGCCCCTATGGCTTTGTTCGAGGCATCAGTGTGGATGTGGAAAGGTAGGCCCCAGTTTTGACTTCTCAAGATCGGGGCGGACACCAACTTATCCTTTAATTCCTTCAGAGCCCTTTGACAATCGTCCATCCATTTGAACTCAACATCTTTTGCTAAGAGGCCAAATAATGGCGAGGCTAGCTTACTGAAGTCTTTAATGAATCTTCTATAATATCCTACTAAGCCTAAGAAACTCCGAACATCTCTTACCTTCTGAGGAGGTGGAACCTTTTTGATGAGAGCAATTTTATTAGGATCCACCTGTAATCCTTGGTGAGAAATGGTATGTCCTAGCACGGTCCCTTCAGTCATCAGTAATTCACATTTTTCAGGACTAAGGGACAGGTTCATCTCAATGCACTTGGTTAGAACTTTTCCCAGATTGGACAATGCTTCCTGGAAGTTGGATCCATAAGGAGTGAAGTCATCCATATAGATTTCCATCGAATCATGGACCAGCTCAAAGAAGATGCTCAATACTGCTCTTTGGAAAGTGGTAGGAGTGTTGCATAGCCCAAAGGGAAGGACTCGGTAAGCAAAGGTAACCAAAGGACAAGTGAAGGTGGTTTTATCTTGGTCCTCCAGGCTGATTTGGATCTGGTTATACCCACTGAACCCATCTAGGAAAGAGAAAAACTTCTTTCCCACCAGTCCATCCAACACTTGATCTATGAAAGGCAGAGGGAAGTGGTCTTTCTTGGCGGCTTTGTTTAGTTCTTTGTAGTCCACACAGATTCTCCACTTTCCATTTTTCTTGGGTACCAACACCAGAGGGGAAACCCACTCGCTATCCGAGATGGGGTAGATGAATCCTGCATCCAACAATTTTTGCAATTCTTCTTTGACAATGTCCTTAAGGGTTGGATTCATTCTCCTCTGAGGTTGCCTGACTGGTTTACGCTCTTCTTTAATGTAGATGTGATGGGTACAGATCGAAGGATGGACTCCTTTCATCTCCTTATAGCTCTAAGCAAAATCATCTAGATGACTGGCCAGCAAGCTACACAGCTCCTTTTCCTGGGAAGGAGATAGGGAGGAGATGATCTTTAAAGTTCTCTCGGGGCCAAACTCCACATTTTTAACTCTAGGAGAGGTTGGATCAGTCACACAGAGGTCCACTAAGGTGCTGGCTTGAGTATCCTCCACCAATTTCCCTAAGGACAATGCACTGGGAGGTGCATTCTAAATCAAGGTCTCAATCAAATCATCCTCGGTTTGAGGACCTCCACTGGTGGGTTCTAAGGTGCAAAAGGGTGCAGAGTATACCTCATCCTCTTCTCCTTCTTCCAACCAAAGTGGTAAGTCATGCTCTAGCAGAGGTTGGGCAGGAGGGTATAGGACTAGCTGCTTGGACATAGGACCATTTTTGATGGTCATGTTTCCTGCTCGGCAGCTTATGTAAGCATCCACAGTGGCTAACCAAGGCCTTCCAAAATAAGGGGGTATCCAGTAAGCTTTGCCTTTGGTTGAAGGACCAAGAAGTCCGCAGGATACTCCCAAGAGTCAACAGAGACCAAGACATCCTCCACAATCCCTTCGGGAGTCACGGTGGAGCGGTCTGCCAACTGCAGGACTGTCGAGGTCTTCCTTAAGGAACCCTGAAGGTTGAGTTTGAGCATGGTATCCCTGGTCATCACATTAATGGCAGCCCCTAAATAAATCAAGGTGTGGGGTATGATGGTGCCATTGATGTGGACATCAACTACAAGACTCCCATGATCCAAATACTTTGGATAGATTACTTGCCCCAACATAAGATCAGACAGTTGTCCTATGACATTGATAGTTGAGGCATCTCTTTTTCACCTGCCTGGGTGCCTGAAACACTTTTCCTTAACCAATTTGTTGTATATCGGTACGTCCTTGATGGCTTGGAGAAGTGGTATTCTCACACACAACTGTTTGAGTTCTCCCAAAAGCTCATTCTCTTCTGGGTCGGGTTGTGTGGTTACTGTTAGTCTCTCAGGAAAGGGTGGAATGGCTTTGGGTTCACTTTCCTGTTTATCTTCCTCGTCCTCTGGGGGAGGAGGTTGGCGATCCGGAAGAGTCTTCCCGGATCGCAGGTTGATCTCCTGGATTTCCACAGCATAGGTAGGGCATGTTGTTTCCCCAGTATATACCTGTTGGGCCTGTCAGTTGTTGGGGTTCGGGTTCGGTTGAGTAGGCATTTAGGGTTGTCTGGGAGGAGCAGGAGGTAATGGTTGTGGTTGAGCTGCTGGTGGAGGCAAAATGGCGGGAGGAGTGTTGTACTAGGGCCTCCACCCCGGTTGAGGTGCATTCCACTGAGGCTGTGGCTGGACATGTGAGTGAAATGAATGGATAGTGGGTTGAGTATGGTATTGAGGGGGGTAAGACCATGGAGGAGGTATAGAACAGGAAGGATGAGCGGGGGGGCCCCAAGAAGGCATAGGAGAAGATTGGTTGGGGCTATAATAAGCTTGGGATGTCCCTTGCATCCCCTGCTGGTAAGGTCTAGGTCCATGTGACATCCTTTGGTTGAGGAAGTAGAGAGGTTCAGTGGGTGCCTCAGTCCCTTGGTATATGGCTTTAAATCCAGGTAAGGTTGGGCATTGGTTTGTGGGGTGGTCCTCCTCACAAACGAACATACCTCTACCGAGTGTAATGGACACTCGTTCTTAGGGTGCTTACTTGTACACCTAGGACAGAAGATGGCCAAAGCCCTCTCAGCTTCCTCTTTCTTTTGCTGGATTCGGAATGTATCAAGTTGCATGGCAATGGTCTGTCTCACTTCAGTTTTGAGGTCCTCCAACTGATTAGAAAACTCATGCTTGGAGAAGGTAGTACTAGCTGAAAGTGGGTTTCCCCTACCTCTTTTCCGGGCTGCCCTAGAGTGGTTTCTAAACACAGTCTTTATATCCTCATAAGGTAGTTGGTAAATATCTCCTCCAGCTGGCATGCGAAGGGTATCTAGAAGGTCTTCAGGGACTCCTCGAAGCAGGACCAACTCGAGAGATTCAGGGTCAAGTGTGCACCTGGCCCGTTTATAGCTAAGTTGGAACCTTTCCTCGTAATCTTCTAAAGACTCATCGTTTCCCATGGTCATCCGAAAGATTTCTCCCTTGGATTCCTTGGACCTACAGTAGTCCTGGTATTTGGTATTGAAATCTTGCTGCATCTGAGCCCAAGTGGTGACACTGTTTCCAGGTAAGCCCATGAACAACCGTAATGCTGCATCCTTGAGGGTAGAGGGAAAGAGTTTCAGTTTTTGGTCATCTTCTGTATAGTCATAGGTTCGACAAAGGACAGCAAACTCAAACAGGAAGGTATCAGGGTCTTCAGTAGTCAATCCATGGAAGTGAGGTAAAGCGGAGGGGCTTATGTTTTTCATTTTCATGTCTCCATTGGTCTCTCAGATGGGAAAGGCACCTTCTATTCTCTCATCTTCTCTTCTACCGTTTCGGTTTTCAGCCATGGCTTCAGATGGAGTGTTCTCTAACTCTTCTTCTGTTATAGGATCTTCGTATATCTCAGGAGGCTCACCTATAGGTTCTTCTGGATCACTGTCACCAAAGAAGAGAGAAGGGTGACTCAGTGAAGTGGTGGGGGTGTTGGGTAAGAATTTGCCAGTTTTATCTCTGTTCCTACGAGGCATGAAATGGAAAGACTTTTGATTGATTTTTGCCTTTTTTTTCTGCTTGTACTTGCAAAAACTAAATAGATTGAACTGCAACTAACTATCTTGCTGAAATGAAAATGTGGAAGTGAAATTAAAGCAAGAAAGGACTAATCTATTTTGCTAAAATGAAATTGCAGGAATGAAATGCTAGTCTATGCTTGCAGAATTGAAATGCTAATCTACACTTGCAGAATTTAAATTGCGGAATTGAAATGCTAATCTATGAAAGCAGGAAATATCTACTCTACTTTTGCGGAAATGAAATTGCAAAATGGAATTGAAATAAACTATTTAGCAGAAGGTGAGAGTAGAAAAATAGAAGAAAAGCAACAATCACTAATACTCTGACGCTTCCCCGGAAACGGCTCCAAAAAGATGGTGGGCTCCAGTATTGTAGCAATAATGCTGCAACTCCTGGGAGTCCCTTCTTTGCTTTTATCAACCCGGTAGTTTGTAACAAACTTGGAAGCGACGGTGCTGTATGCACAAGTACTAGCTCTTGCCGCAGCTGTCACTTGGTCAGCTAGCACAAGTCGGCTAGGGGCTTAAGCCAACTTCTATGAGCTCTTAGAAGAAGCTTTTTAACTGATGGTCGAAAGCTAACTCAAAGGAAGCTAATCTATTTGTGGAAAGAAACTGAAAGCCAAAAAGTAACGCAAACCCTAGCAAACCCTAATTCTACCAGCGAGTCCTACTGATGCAAAGGAGAGGATGAAAACTATTAAAAGAGATGCCATTACTTCTATGAAGGTAAAATGCATGTGTCTCAACTACCTCTATCTGAAGAAAACATCTTTTTGTATTTTTGAATAAGTTATCAGAACTATCATGTATGTGTTTTTAACCGGCTTTTTGCTGTGCATGGGTGGATCAAGGACGAGAAATGCTTGGAAAAGGTTGCGAAGGTTCAAAGAGCGTCTAAGGAGTCCCTAACACCCTTTCAGAGAGTATCACAGAGTTTGGCTATCAAGAAACCTCATTCCTGAGCTTCTATAGGAAGTGTGCAAGGGTTCTACAGGATGTTTCAGGAATTTCTACAGGATGTTCAGAAGTTTCTACAGGATGTTTAAGAATTGGATTTTGGAGGATGGGTGAGTGGAGGAAGATGCATGGATGGATAAGCAGGTAGGATAGGGGCCTGAATTGACCCAGGGACTGATGGATGGAGTGGTGAGAGGGTGTAGAAGGTTGACTTGGATTGAAGAAGGCTAAGACAATGGAGGAGCAAGAAGGTAGGGTCATGTGGGCAGAAGAGCAGTTGTGAGACGAGGAACCTAACTAGGAGATGGAGCAGCTGGCCTGGATGAAGCTTAGGTGGATGAGAGAGAGGTGTAGATGCCCTGCACGATGTACACTTAACCGAATCAACAAAGTCCTGCACACAATCAAAGTCTTAGCTAATCTACACTAACTGTCAAAGAAACAAATGAACAACAGCTTTATTTGTAAAGAGAACCATGTACATCACTCAAGCAAAGAAACATTTCAGAGGTCTGAACGCATAACTAACTTCTACAAATGAAAAAATTACACCAAGGATTGCATGGTCAAGCAAACTAGTGTTTTTGTTGGGGCAGCACTGTTTCTGCAATTCCAGCCCCTGATCCAATAAGGATGAGGTGAAACTGAGAGTGTTGTCAACCCTTTTCTTGGAGCTTTATCTGTTATTATCCTACCAACCCATTCTACACATCTGCAGCAATTCTATTTATCACCAGTGACCTATTTAACCAACACAACTAAATCTGCTCAACAGAAACACATTTCAAATGCATAAGAGGAAAATCACGATGCATAAAGGAAAGGTAACAGTACAAAGGAGGCCCTAGGCTCTCAGGTGGGGCCCAACCCCGAGAGCTATGGCTCCTATAGAAAACTCAGAGCTGATATCAAATCGGACTGCTTCTCATTATCAAAAAAATAATCATAAGTCAAGAGTTATGCCAAAAATGGATACAAGAGAACAAAATGAAGCTAGCAGCACTGTAGTGCAAAGTATGCAAGAGTTTTCCAAAATTCCCTCACGAAGGCCGAGGCCTTAACATTTATACACCATGAGGCCCTAGCTGGCCTCCTAAATCTATGGGACTTGGCTGCCCAAACTGTGAGTGAAAAGCTCCTTCCAAAATCTGTTTGGTTGCCTTCTAGATCCGGTTTTGGTGGCCTTTGGAGTTCGGAGTTGGGGGTGAAGATCCCGAGGGAGGCTATTTAATGCCTTAGACAACCCCCCTATGAATCCTCAACCCAAGCTTGGCCGTCTTCTAGCCCATGACTGCTCGGTTTTGCTCCAACATATGTCAAAAAACTTGAAATGAGCACATGTTAGCCACCTAGGAAGAGTGACTACCCTTATTCGTACAAATGACATAAACATACTGAAAAATAATGCTTAAGTTATGAAAAATGAAGGATTGAACAAGGATAATTAGGCCAAATGAGCCCAAAATGTTACCAAATTTTGGGCTCATCATCACCCCGTGCTAAAATGATTGCTCATCCCTGAGCAACTAGTCCAGCTCCTCATCCTTCATTGCTTTAATCGCCACCCTCACATCCCAGGCTTCTGAAGTAGTATCCTCCTCACTGTCATGGAATCCGGCCTTCCTTTCCACCTCTTCCCACTGCTTATGCTCGTCTTTCTCTGTGCTTCCTTCTACCAATCCCAAAAGCAAAGGTGGGCTTAGCTTGAGGCCGATCCAGCTGGCCTGGAGGTTCTGCATGGACTTCTTGTAGAGAGGCACCCATGCCAGGGCCTCCGTCATTCTAGTTGGAGTGTGATATTCCCTGATTTTGAGGCTGTGGGACAAAGTGTTCCACCTAAGGGTGCAAGCATGAACACAATTTTCCCCTAATAATCGCTCCATATCCTTGAAGTGTGCTATAGCCTAAGCCTGCCGATCCATGTATTTTAATAAAGCCTGATAGTTGGGTCTAGGTGCTGGTGGGCTGATATCAATGCGGTGGGGTCCCCTGGCTCTGCTCTAATCAACAGTGGTTCATGTAGCTCTCGGTTCATGACATCTTTGACCTTTGCCACTCTCTTTTCTTCGTGGTTTAACCGTGAGGTTAATGCCATCAGCTGCATATCTCCCATGACTGTGTTGGGGTCCTATGAAGTTACATTTGGAAGGGCCAAATTATGAAGGTAGAACTCTGATAGCTTGGCCTTCTCCTCTGTTGAGCTGCTGTTACATAAATCTGTGAACTACTGGGGGTTTTGGATTTGGGAGATACCCCTCTGTGCCAATGCATTATTTTGGAATTGCAGCCACTAGTCCTGTAGGTATAGGCCATAATATTTGGCCGGCTGCCTACATTGCAGAGCGTCCATTGCCCAACTGGCCATGCAGGCCAGTTGCGCCTCCTTTTCTTGCACCTGCTGTTTCAGTGCTTGTACCTCTATGCTTGCCTGCAATTCTCTTTCCTGTAGTTGCTGGTCTAGTTCCCCAAGATCAACTTGCATTCCTTCTTTTCCTTGAGGTTCTACTGTGGTGTCTTCTAGTGTTGTGTCCCCTTCTTTCCTCTGTCCTTGTAGCTGAAGTTTGAGCTTCTCATTTTCTTCCTGTAGAAATACTCGCTGGCAGTTCCCCACATGTTTGGCCATAGCCAATTCTCTTCTTGCCTCCTTGAGTTGTTCCTCCAAAGGGCTTATATCTGCTACTCCTTTAGACTTGGCTATTCTCATCCATGTGTGGGTCCTCACTCTTTCTTCCTCTAATGCAATGAAAAGCGGCACTGTGAATTTCTGTGGAATGATTTTTTCGGCCTCCAAAAAGTTATAATAAGAGCCCAAGCTGGGCTGGGGGCTAGGTTCCATAATGTGCTCTACCTCTTCTTCCTTTTGTGGTGATTTGGCTGCCTCCCCTTCCATTCTTTTGGTCTCCTTGAGCCTGGCCAATGTTTCCTGTAGAATGGCTTCAACATCCTGTAGAGAGGTTTTTGAAGCCAATCCTTCCATTCTCTCCTTCCACGTAGATGTCTTCAGGCTCCCCCGCTCATAAGTGACTGATGCTTTGGAGGGGGACTTCTCCTTTGGCGAGGCAGGTGTATCTTCAATGGTAATTGGGTCTTTGGATGGAGGTTGGGGTCTGCCAGTTTTAATTCTTACACTTCTTCTTGCTTTGAAATACAGAGGAGTCTCCCTCTTTCATTTTTCCTTTGGCTTGGGAGAGGTACTTAGGGTGGCCAGCACAGCTTCTGCCTCCCTAGCAAGAATTTCGACCGTTTTCTCCTTCTGTTTTCCTTTCTCAGGACTTCCTGTAGAAAGCCCTGTAGTGGCTGATTTCTGGCTTCCTGTAGAAGCCGTTTTTAAACTTCCTGTAGAAACAGACGGCACCGTTTTAGCCTGCTTGGCTGATGGTGTTTTTTCTTTTAACTTGGCTGAGGCTACCTTAAAGGTGCCCTCACTGCCTTGGACTCTTTCAGTCCTTTCTACCATGCTCTACAGTCTTTTCTCTCTGGGTGTTGGTGTAGTTTTACCACCCCCTGTTTTGGCAGCTTGGCTTTTTTCTTGTGTTTCCTTCTGCTCTTTCTTTGGTGTTTTGCCTGGGTTTCTTGGCCTTTACCTTTCTTCTCTGCTTGAGTGTGCTCCTTCTCCTCGCTGCTAGAGGAAGTGAGCTCCTTGGCCAAAATTCGGATGTCATCATCCTTTGTCAGATTTTGAAAAGTTTCCCAGGAGAGAGGGACGGTGTACGTGTGGAGTGCATCTTCCATGATGAGCTTAATAATCCCATG
Source organism: Pinus tabuliformis (assembly GCA_031772625.1). Classification (NCBI taxonomy): domain Eukaryota; kingdom Viridiplantae; phylum Streptophyta; class Pinopsida; order Pinales; family Pinaceae; genus Pinus; species Pinus tabuliformis. The sequence goes on along the minus strand of CM062817.1, from coordinate 1,511,191,063 downwards.
ATGGGCTAGCTAGTCTAGCGTCCCCTCTCTCAGCTTGGTGGCACACTCAATCATGGATTGCAGGAGGAAGTAAGGAATGCTCAAATTTTGCTCTGAGGGTAGGTCCATTTGGTGCCTGAGTTCTGTGAGCAACCGGAAATGATAGCCATACATGATGCTAAATCACCCCTCACACGTAATATACTTCATAATCTGGAGGCTAACTTCACTCCAGAGTGGCTATAGGCTAGTTCTTCGAATTCCATTCTTGTCCTCTGAAAATTGTTCCTCTAGCAAGAAGAACTCCTTCTTAGCTTTCTGACCCAGTTTTCTCTCCTCCTTATCCCAGGGTACCCCAATAGGTAGATCAGTTACTCTGCTAATGAACTGTGGGGTGAGTCTGAGGGTCAATCCTCTGAAGTTGACAACGGCCAATGCCTTTGACTTTGGCTTCAAGGACCTTAGGATCTCTTCTGCAACTTCGTCATCGTGACCTTGAAGCTTGTCACAGAATGACATCCAGTGTGCACGGGAAAACAAGTCCACCACCTCAGGGGTTTCCCGTAACTTCTTGGAGTCCGAAGGTTCTTTTCTAATGAACCCTCCCGGCATGGTAAAAACTTGTTTTGTTGTCCTGAGCTTGCCTGCTCTTGTACAAAAGTAGAGCTTTGGGATTTTCTTAGACAGAGTGCAGAGCTATGTCTCTGTTATGCACACAGTTATATAAAATTCACAACTTTCTACTAGTGAACCTTGACAGTGGCTCAATTATAATTCAAGACCCTGGAGAAAATCCAACATACATACTACGACGACAATTCTCATGCAGCGATAAGAAAACGGCTTGTAAATTCATGAAAAAACTTTTATTCACATTTTCCTACCCCTTCAACACGTCGACTGCACCACCTTTTGAATCAATTGCATGGGAGAATTATGTTCAGGCTTTCCTTATTCCAGAATTGCCACCTTCGACATGAACAGTCCACATTCCACCGTAATTTTGGGCTTCCTGTAGCGCAGCGTCCTGTAGGAGTCGTGCACGGATTCTGGGGAACGCTTCAGTGGTTCTGGACCTTCTGTGCAGCAACAGGACATTGGAATAGGCCGAGAACTCGGGCTAACAGCCTTCAGAGAATTGAGGATGCGAACTCGGCTGCAAAACGGTTGTGAATAAATGATTACAGTGCATCATAAGTGATTCAGCCGACTGATTTGAATTGCTGCGGAATTCATGGCGCGGTGGTGAGCTGTCCCCGTCGATGTAGTTTTCTCAGGCTTTAGTACAAGGAATGATGGATCCACTTGCTGCTGCTTTGTGCACAGGCACTTGAGCTCCTCTTCATTGGCTACTGCTGGTTATGAGACCTTGAGACCCGGTTTCCTGGCTGTGAATGTTGCATGCGCCGGCTTCATGAGCTACGGGTGTCTCCATGGTATGTGCTCCAGCCGGATCAGCTGCTACAGGATTCCTGTAGGACATCCTGTAGCCGTTTCTCCTCCTGGGGTGCATGCCAAGATAATTAAGTCACGTTCACAGGTGCAGGGTCCTGATATTGCCTTGACAGGTAAGGTATGCGAGCCTCTGCATGTGTTTATTTCCCAAAGAAATTCCTTTATCTGAGAAAACAAAGTTCTGGTATGACTGTGCAAGTATATTTTGACCGTATGGCAGCATTGGCGGTGAAAGGAGGTGAAACAAGTGGAGGATGGACAAAAAGAGTGGTTGCATGCCTCCTCAACGAACTTCAAGCTTCCAATTCTTCTTAATGATCGATCCTGGCCCGCCCAAAGGCTCTACAGGATGTTTCCTGTGGAAATACAGAACCTCCTGTAGAAAGTCCTGTAGCTTCTTGTAGAAGGCTAAACTATGACCAGATTACGTCCAAACCTTGGAAGAGATGAGTGTTCATGGAGGGAGTGTTTGTGTGGTTGCCTGGTAGCTCGGTAGGGACCCTTGTCCTTGAGTTGAGAGGCCTCCTTTTTGCATTGAATCCCTGCAACCTGCAATAATTTCCAAAGATTAAGCCTGTTTTTCTGTTTCTACCTCTTTCTCTTTTTTTTTTTTAAGAGACAGCAGGGGCGCCTCAATGAGGTTTTCACCCATACTATCTGCCTTGGGCGCCTCAGAGAGGTTTTCACTCAAGGGTCTTTTTATTCCAATTCTTTTTCAGAGAGACAGCAGGGGCGCCTCAATGAGGTTTTCACCCCTACCATCTGCCTTGGGTGCCTCAAAAAGGTTTTCACCCAAGGATCTTTTTTATTTTTTTATCTTTTATTTATTTTTTATGATGCTCAGGGTATGCCCAAAAAAGTGGCAGAACCCTTCTCTATGACTAGCATTTATTTTTCCACAGTTTTGATCAACTCTTGCCTCGAAAGAGGTTTCTTGTAGATCTTTAGTCGATGCTCATTGACGAGCATGGGGATGGCTTCTACATCAATGGTCCGAATAAGGACAGAACCATTGTCATTACACTTCTCCACTGCATATGGTCCTAGCCATCTTGTTCTTAGCCTCCCCTTGAAATCCTTATGTCTAGAATCATACAACAACGCCGAATCTCCCGGCTGGAACTGTTTGTCATTGAGGTGCCGGTCATGCCATATCTTCCTCTAAAGTTGAACCACTTCTGAGTGGAGAAGGTCCTGCATTCGGTGTTCATCTAACCCATTCAGCTGCAATAACCTTTCTTGTTGGGCATGGCTGAGATCTAGGTCCAGCTAAGCTGCCATCCTCAATGTGTTGTACTCGAACTCAATTGACAGCAAAGCTCTCTTCCCATAGACCAGCTCATAAGGTGTGAAGCCGGTTGTGGTCTTCCAAGTGGGGTTGTAAGCCCAAATGGCCTCAACCAAGCGATCTGCCCACTCCTTTCTGCTGCTTCTCACCACCTTAGTCAAAATACCTTCTAATTCTCTATTGGTGACTTCCACCTGCCCATTTGCTTGAGGATGATAGGGGGTGGAAGTCCTATGCTTGATCTTGTGATGAGCGAGCAAGTCTTCAATTAAGTTGGAGGTGAACTGGCTTCCTTGATCGGTGACTAACTCTCTTGGGTAGCCAAATTTGTAGAAGATGTTTTCTCTTAAAAACTCAGCCACCTTTTCTTTTGTCGCTGCTTTGATTGCCTTGGTTTCTGCCCACTTTGTCAGATAGTCTGTGCACACAATGATGTAAGACCTTTGCCTTGAAGGAGGATTGATAGGACCCACAAAATCCATACGCCACTTCTCAAATGGTTCAAGAGTCACTTGAGGTTGGAGAGGCATTTCATCCCTTGGAGTCGGTTTCCCCATCCTTTGGCATCAGTCAGATTGGCTGATATATCTTTTGACATCTTGATGAAGCGTGGGCCAATAGTAGCCTGCCTGTAGAATTTTGAAGGCAGTCCTCTTGGCTGTAAAATGTCCTCGACAAGGCCCATCATGACAGGTTAGGAGGATGTCAAATACTTCCTCCTCCCTTACACAATGCCTTAAGATCTGATCGGGGCCAAGTTTGAACAGGTTGCCCCCGATCCAAGTGAATGAAGCACTTTTCCTCACAATTCTGCTCTTCTCTTTTGAGGATAGATGTGGAGGGAACTGTGCCGAGACCAGGTAGTTTGCTATATCAGCAAACCATGGAGAGAGTACTGAGATAACAAACAGATGTTCATCTGGCATCTGGTCATCCACTGTTCCATCTTCACCTGCAGGTAAATCCAATCTAGACAAGAAGTCAGCAACAACATTTTCTTTACCTGGTTTGTCAACGATAGTCAAATCAAACTGCTGCAACAAAAGTAACCATCTAATAATACGAGCATTCACATCCGATTTATTCATTAAATATCTAATTGCAGCATGATTAGTATGTACAAATGTTTGATAGCCAGTGATGTAGTGTCGGAACTTGTTCAGGGCATGGACCATGGTCAAGAACTCTTTCTCAGTTACAGTATAATTCATTTCTGCCTTGGATAAGTTTTTGGTGACAAAGTATATGGCATATGGGAGTTTTTGTTCAACCTGTCCTAAGGATGCCCCTATGGCTTTGTTCGAGGCATCAGTGTGGATGTGGAAAGGTAGGGCCCAGTTTGGGCCTCTCAAGATCGGGGCGGACACCAACTTATCCTTTAATTCCTTCAGAGCCCTTTGACAGTTGTCCATCCATTTGAACTCAACATCTTTTGCTAAGAGGCCAAACAATGGCGAGGCTAGCTTACTGAAGTCTTTAATGAATCTTCTATAATATCCTGCTAAGCCTAAGAAACTCCGAACATCTCTTACCTTTTGAGGAGGTGGAACCTTTTTTATGAGAGCAATTTTATTAGGATCCACCTGTAATCCTTGGTGAGAAATGGTATGTCCTAGCACGGTCCCTTCAGTCATCAGGAATTCACATTTTTCAGGACTAAGGGACAGGTTCATCTCAATGCACTTGGTTAGAACTTTTCCCAGATTGGACAATGCTTCCTGGAAGTTGGATCCATAAGGAGTGAAGTCATCCATATAGATTTCCACCGAATCATGGACCAGCTCAGAAAAGATGCTCAATACTGCTCTTTGGAAAGTGGCAGGAGTGTTGCATAGCCCAAAGGGAAGGACTCGGTAAGCAAAGGTACCCCAAGGGCAAGTGAAGGTGGTCTTATTTTGGTCCTCCGGGCTGATTTGGATCTGGTTATAGCCACTGAACCCATCTAGGAAAGAGAAAAACTTCTTTCCCGCCAGTCCATCCAACACTTGATCTATGAAAGGCAGAGGGAAGTGGTCTTTCTTGGTGGATTTGTTCAGTTCTCTGTAGTCCACACAGATTCTCCACTTTCCATTTTTCTTGGGTACCAACACCAAAGGGGAAACACACTCGCTATCCGAGATGGGGTAGATGAATCCTGCATCCAACAATTTTTGCAATTCTTCTTTGACAATGTCCTTAAGGGCTGGATTCATTCTCCTCTGAGGTTGCCTGGCTGGTTTACGATCTTCTTTAATGTAGATGTGATGGGTACAGACCGAAGGATGGACTCCTTTCATCTCCTTATAGCTCCAAGCAAAAGCATCTAGATGACTGGGCAGCAAGCTACACAGCTCCTTTTCCTGGGAAGGAGATAGGGAGGAGCTGATCTTTAAAGTTCTCTCGGGGCCAAACTCAACATTTTTAACTCTGGGAGAGGTTGGATCTGTCACACAGAGGTCCACTAAGGTGCTGGCTTGAGTATCCTCCACCAATTTCCCTAAGGACAATGCACTGGGAGGCGCATTCTTAATCAAGGTCTCAATCAAATCATCCTCGGTTTGAGGACCTCCACTGGTGGGTTCTAAGGTGCAAAAGGGTGCAGAGTATACCTCATCCTCTTCTCCTTCTTCCAACCAAAGTGGTAAGTCATGCTCTAGCAGAGGTTGGGCAGGAGGGTATAGGACTAGCTGCTTGGACATAGGACCATTTTTGATGGTCATGTTTCCTGCTTGGCAACTTATGTAAGCATCCACAGTGGCTAACCAAGGCCTTCCCAAAATAAGGGGGTATCCAGTAAGCTTTGCCTTTGGTTGAAGGACCAAGAAGTCCGCAGGATACTCCCAAGAGTCAACAGAGACCAAGACATCCTCCACAATCCCTTCGGGAGTCATGGTGGAGCAGTCTACCAACTGCAGGACTGTCGAGGTCTTCCTTAAGGAACCCTGAAGGTTGAGTTTGAGCATGGTATCCTTGGTCATCACATTAATGGCAGCCCCTAAATCAATCAAGGTGTGGGGTATGATGGTGCCATTGATGTGGACATCAACTACAGGACTCCCAGGATCCAAATAATTTGGATAGATTACTTGCCCCAACATAAGATCAGACAGTTGTCCTATGACATTGATAGTTGAGGCATCTCTTTTTCGCCTGCCTGGGTGCCTGAAACACTTTTCCTTAACCAATTTGTTGTATATCGGTACGTCCTTGATGGCTTGGAGAAGTGGTATTCTCACACACAATTGTTTGAGTTCTCCCAGAAGCTCATTCTCTTCTGGGTCGGGTTGTCTGGATACTGTTAGTCTCTCAGGAAAGGGTGGAATGGCTTTGAGTTCACTTTCCTGTTTATCTTCCTCATCCTCTGGGGGAGGAGGTTGGCGATCCAGAAGAGTCTTCCCAGATCGCAGGTTGATCTTCTGGATTTCCACAACATAGGTAGGGCATGTTGTTTCCCTAGTATATACCTGCTGGGCCTGTCAGTTGTTGGGGTTCAGGTTCAGTTGAGCAGGCATTTGGGGTTGTCTGGGAGGAGCAGGAGGTAATGGTTGTGGTTGAGCTGTTGGTGGAGGCAAAATGGCAGGAGGAGTGTTGTACTAGGGCCTCCACCCCTGTTGAGGTGCATTCCACTGAGGCTGTGGCTGCACATGTGAGTGAAACGAATGAGTAGTGGGCTGAGTATGGTATTGAGGTGGGTAAGACCATGGAGGAGGTACAGACCAGGAAGGATGAGCGGGGGGACCCCAAGAAGGCATAGGAGCAGATTGGTTGGGGCTATAATAAGCTTGGCATGTCCCTTGCATCCCCTGCTGGTAAGGTCTAGGTCCATGCGACCTCCTTTGGTTGAGTAAGTAGAGAGGTTCAGTGGGTGCCTCAGTCCCTTGGTATATGGCTTTAAATCCAGGTAAGGTTGGGCATTGGTTTGTGGGGTGGTCCTCCTCACAAACGAACATACCTCTACCGAGTGTAATGGACACTCGTTCCTAGGGTGGTTCCTTGTACACCTAGGACAGAAGATGGCCAAAGCCCTCTCAGCTTCCTCTTTCTTTTGCTGGATTCAGAATGTATCAAGTAACATGTCAATGGTCTGTCTCACCTCACTTTTGAGGTCCTCCAGCTGATTAGCAAACTCATGCTTGGAGAAGGTAGTACTAGCTGAAAGTGGGTTTCCCCTACCTCTTTTCTCGGCTGCCCTAGAGTGGTTTCTAAACACAGTCTTTATATCCTCATAAGGTAGTTGGTAAATATATCCTCCAGCTAGCATGTGAAGGGTATCTAGAAGGTCTTCAGGGACTCCTCGGAGCAAGACCAACTCGAGAGATTCAGGGTCAAGTGTGCACCTGGCCCGTTTATAGCTAAGTTGGAACCTTTCCTCGTAATCTTCTAAAGACTCATCGTTTCCCATGGTCATCTGAAAGATTTCTCCCTTGGCTTCCTTGGACCTACAGTGGTCACGGTATTTGGTATTGAAAGCTTGCTGCATCTGAGCCCAAGTGGTGATACTGTTTCCAGGTAAGCCCATGAACCAACGTAATGTTGCATCCTTGAGGGTAGAGGGACATCAAACTCAAACAGGAAGGTATCAGGGTCTTCAGTAGTCAATCCATGGAAGTGAGGTAAAACAGAGGGGCTTATGTTTTTCATTTTCACGTTTCCATTGGTCCCTCGGATGGGAAAGGCACCTTCTATTCTCTCATCTTCTCTTCTACCGTTTCGGTTTTCAGCCATGGCTTCAGATGGAGTGTTCTCTAACTCTTCTTCTGTTATAGGATCTTCGTATATCTCAGGAGGCTCACCTATAGGTTCTTCTAGATCACTGTCACCAAAGAAGAGAGAAGGGTGACTCAGTGAAGTGGTGGGGGTGTTGGGTAAGAATTTGCCAGTTTTATCTCTGTTCCTATGAGGCATGAAATGGAAAGACCTTTGATTGATTTTTGCCTTCTTTTTTTTTCTGCTTGTACCTGCAAAAACTAAATAGATTGAACTGCAACTAACTATCTTCGTGGAATGAAAATGCGGAACTGAAATGAAAGCAGGAAAGGACTAATCTATTTTTCTCAAATGAAATTCCAGGAATGAAATGCTAGTCTATGCTTGCAGAATTGAAATGCTAATGTACACTTGCAGAATTGAAATTGCGGAATTGAAATGCTAATCTATGAAAGTAGGAAATATCTACTCTACTTTTGCGGAAATAAAATTGCAGAATGGAAATGAAATAAACTATTTAGCAGAAGGCGAGAGTAGAAAAATAGAAGAAAAGCAACAATCACTAATACTCTGACGCTTCCCCGGAAACGGTGCCAAAAAGATGGTGGGCTCCACTATTGCAGCAATAATGCTGCAACTCCTGGGACTCCCTTCTTTGCTTTTATCAACCCGGTAGTTCGTAACAAACTTGGAAGCGACGGTGCTGTATGCACAAGTACTAGCTCTTACCGCAGCTGTCACTTGGTCAGATGGCACAAGTCCGCTAGGGGCTTAAGCCAACTTCTATGAGCTCTTAGAAGAAGATTTTTAACTGATGGACGAAAGCTAACTCAAAGGAAGCTAATCTATTTGCGGAAAGAAACTGAAAGCCAAAAAGTAACGCAAACCCTAGCAAACCCTAATTCTGCCAGCTAGTCCTACTGATGCAAAGGAGAGGATGAAAACTATTAAAAGAGATGCCATTACTTCTATGAATGTAAATTGCATGTTTCTCGACTACCTCTATCTGAAGAAAACATCTTTTTGTATTTTTGAATAAGTTATCAGAACTATCATGCATGTGTTTTTAACTGGCTTTTTGCTGTGCAGGGGTGGATCAAGGAGGAGAAATGCTTGGAAAAGGTTGGGAAGGTTTAGAGAGGGTATAAGGAGTCCCTAACACCCTTTCAGAGAGTCTCACAGAGTTTGGCTATCAAGAAACCTCATTCGTGAGCTTCTACAGGAAGTCTGCAGGGGTTCTACAGGATGTTTCAGGAATTTCTATAGGATGTTCAGAAATTTCTACAGGATGTTTAAGAATTGGATTTTGGAGGATGGGTGAGTGAAGGAAGATGCATGGATGGATAAGGAGGTAGGATAGGGGCCTGAAATGACCCAGGGACTGATGGATGGAGTGGTGAGAGGGTGTAGAAGGCTGACTTGGCTTGAAGAAGGCTAAGACAATGGAGGAGCAAGAAGGTAGGGTCACGTGGGCAGAAGAGCAGTTGTGAGACGAGGAACCTAACTAGGAGATGGAGCAGCTGGCCTGGACGAAGCTTAGGCAGATGAGAGAGAGGTGGAGATGCCCTGCACGGTGTACACTTAACCGAATCAACAAAGTCTTACACATAATCAAAGTCTTAGCTAATCTACTCTAACTGTCAATGAAACAAATGAACAACAACTTTATTTGTAAAGAGAACCATGTACATCACTCAAGCAAAGAAAAATTTCAGAGGTCTGAACGCATAACTAACTTCTACAAATGAAAACATTACACCAAGGATTGCATGGTCAAGCAAACTAGTGTTTTTGTTGGGGCGGCACTGTTTCTGCAATTCCAGCCCCTGATCTAATAAGGATGAGGTGAAACTGAGAGTGTTGTCAACCCTTTTCTTGGAGCTTTATCTGTTATTATCTTACCAATCCATTCTACACATCTGCAACAATTCTATTTATCACTAGTGACCTATTTAACCAACACAACTAAATCTGCTCAATAGAAACACGTTTCAAATGCATAAGAGGAAAATCACGATGCATAAAGAAAAGGTAACAGTACAAAGAAGGAGGCCCTAGGCTCTCAGGTTGGGCCCAACCCCGAGAGCTATGGCTCCTATAGAAAACTCAGAGCTGATATCAAATCTGACTGCTTCTCATTATCAAAAAAATAATCATAAGTCAAGAGTTATGCCAAAAATGGCTACAAGAGAACAAAATGAAGCTAGCAGCACTGTAGTGCAAAGTATGCAAGAGTTTTCCAAAAGTCCCTCACGAAGTCCGAGGCCTTAACATTTATACACCAGGAGGCCCTAGCTGGCCTCTTAAATCTATGGGACTTGGCTACCCAAACTGTGAGTGAACAGCTCCTTCCAAAATCTGCTTGGCTGCCTTCTAGATCCGGTTTTGGTGGCCTTTGGAGCTCGGAGTTGGGGGTGAAGATCCCGAGGGAGGCTATTTAATGCCATAGACAACCCCCCTACGAATCCTCAACCCAAGCTTGGCTGTCTTCTAGCCCATGACTGCTCGGTTTTGCTCCAACATATGTCAAAAAACCTGAAATGAGCACGTGTTAGCCACCTAGGAAGAGTGACTACCCTTATTCGTACAAATGACATAAACATACTGAAAAATAATGCATAAGTTATGAAAAATGAAGGATTGAAGAAGGATAATTAGGCCAAATGAGCCCAAAATGTTACCAAATTTGGGGCTCATCACCTTGCACATTCCATCCTAGGGTAGTGGCTTGTGAACTTGTTTTTGAGTGAGCATAAATGGTTAATTCCTCTTAATTTCACTAGCATAATGCACTAAAATGATGTAAATCATAGGAGAGAATACCTTGGACAAAATGCATTGTTATAACTAAATTTAAGCTCAAAAAGTAAATAAAAAGGTATGGAAAAATAGTCAAAGAGGAAAATTATGGTTGTCGAAAATATGGCATTTCAAGAACCCATCAATAGTCCTCATATCTCTATCTCCCTTTCCATGAGTAACAGGAGCTAATGTTGCATCCATTCATGCCATGGTGGTCAAATCCGATAAGTTAACTTCCAAATGAGATAAATTTTACATATGGATATGATTAATGTGATTCTTGCATTGTTGGAAAGGTATCTATGGGAAGAATAGTGTCATGTGGTCCATGCTTAAGTGAGAAAGTTTAACAACCAAAAAACATCATTTAGGGCCTCATAAAGTTCAGACCCTAATTCTCCAAACTTGGGCTTGTTGATAAAATTACTTTCGCAAGCTAATTCCTCCAAATTTTCTACTTTAAGAACATCAGGATAGATGAAAAATTAGATAATGATCCAATCAAGATCATTAATACCTATGGATTATTAGGATACTAGAGAACCCTAAATCCATTTATTATGCTCTCTTATCCCCACTCCTATTTTGTTTACTCTACTATGGAACAAGATAAATCAAATAAAATGGAAACCCATCTGTTCAAAATGGCTCTATTTTAACATTGTCCAATAACCAACTAGGGGTTAGGTCTGACTCCTTTAACTCTCAACCAAAGTTACAACCTTGACCCTTCTAGAGTATTCTTCACAATCCACATGAAACTAGTCCCCTTTTGTGTGATTAATGGGTGTTGACATGTCATTTTCATAAACCATGGTAGTCAAACTATAAGCTCAACTTCTAGGAGGAAAAAAATTCGCATACAAACTATGTTGACATACTTGTTAGAACATTGGGAATTTCTCTTAGTTTTGAATAGTGCCAAGGGGTCTAGTTTTAGTTTTTTGTAGCATCGGATGGCGTTCTAGTATCGGAACTTTGTGGAGATACTAAAACATAGGATTTCTTTGAAACCTAGAAATCGTTTCTGGAAATCATACCTAGAGATAGCTCGATTAAATTAATTAACCATCAATTAAATTTTTCCTAAGACTAACTTAGGAAAGTTGGTTAATTAATAGTAATAAATTGAGAAATGTGAGAATTCTCTAGAAACTCACACAGATCGACTTGGAGATGATCTCAACCATTGATTACATTTTAATCATGGTTGTTGGAGTCCCAACTAGAGATTCTAAGAGGAGGTCGATGGGTAAATGGAGGACACACTAGTTGTAGATACTCGATGATCAAGGCAGTTCGATTTCCCAGTTGAAGGTGATTCAGTAGTGAGATTGAGCCAGTGTTCGAGTAGCAGGTAGCATAGAGAATTTCTGAAATAGTTTCCAGTTCTGAAAGAGGCAGAAGAGGAGGTCGAATGTTTTCTTCTGGAATTTGTGTAGGGGCAACACAAAGCCTCAATTGAGAAATTTGATTCAGTGAGGTCGATTCAACTTCCAATGGCCAAGAAAATTTCCAAAAAGGACAAGAGGATCACTTCCATAGGCAGAGACAGATAGACCATCATCTTCAGAGGTAGATTCTAGATAGTGCATGTAAGCTTGTGTAGAGGCAACGTAGAAGGGCTTGTGCAAGTGTTTGGATGACCATTTTTTGAGGCAACTTGTTGTAGGATTGACTGTGGAGGAGGGTAAACTCCCTCAGTTTTCTTTTTCCACTATTTCTCTTGGATATAAACGCCACTTTGGAATCATTTTATTGTTCTCAAAATTTCCGTTGCGACATAATGAAAAAAACCCTTAACTGCTACACTGGTTTTCCCACATCGGAATTTTCTGGGGACATTTGTCCAAAAATAATAGTATCAAGTTTTATGCATGTGTGCTATCATTTCTCAATTCCTATTTTTGCTTCTGGAATATTTTTTATGGTGAATAAATAACAGTGTGAATTATTCGTTGTTTGTTGTGGCAAATATATTGCATAATAATTAACTAGTTAGAAGAATAATTTCTAGTTGTTGCATTTCAAGGAAATTTTCATATGGTATCAGAGCATATTTGACAGACAGGAGGCTCATAATCGAAGGAAGAGAATTTCATTGTTCAAAGGGAGCACCAGGATGAAGTTTTTTGGGGTTCTGCAGTGCCTAGCTAAGCAATGAAAATTGTTAGACAGGGTTCAATTTTTTAGTTGCAGGTGGCAAAACAAATTGATTTGTCCAGGAAATGATTCCAGTAGTCAGAGGGAGAAACATTTCAATATTTTATAGATATTACTCTTACTCTAGGCATAGAGGGTTTGCAACAGTTTCTAGAGTAGATTCAGTGCCAGGTGGGAGAAAGTGCACACATAGAGGGAATTTCTCCCAGAGAGTTCCTAGGTTTAGAAATCCAAATTTTCTAGCTATAGTAGGTAGTCACGGTGAGAAATTTTTCTCCCCAAAAGGGAGTGTGAATAGAAATGATAGCAGCCAAGTAAGTGAAAGAGGGTGATTTCCATCCTAGGTCTTTGTAGAGATGGCCACAATTGGGCTTAGAGATCAGGACAGGTTGGATGGGGCATCCAACTATATCATCTGGAAGGCGAGGATGTGCTTCTTGCTAGATGAACATGGCCTAAAGAACTTTGCAGAGAATGTAGTTGTAGAACCTACCGATGTAGATCAACTGAAAAACTTCAAGAAGGATATGGAAAAGGTAAAGCAGATGATCATGGATGGAGACTAATACCATATAGTCCCACATATATCAGGCAAAAACACAACCAAAGAGATGTGGAATGATCTCTCAGGGTTATATCAGAATCCTTCCAAGCAATGAAATATGTTCTTGAAGGAAAAGCCTAGGAATTCTAGGATGCAAAAGGGTGAAGGAATTAACCTTTTCCTCACCAGACTTCTGGATATCTGAGATGAGCTTGAAACTGTAGGAGAGATGCCTCCCCCTACATAAATGGTAAAGTTGGTCCTCAATAGTGTCATGGAGGTTTGGGAGAATTTTATCTAAGGAATTCTGGCATGAGATAAATTGCATGGGTGGGACAAGATATGGGATGATCTCACCTAGTAGGAGATGAGGCGAGTTCTAGTAAAGAGATCCATCAGTGGTAGTAGCATCAAGGAATCAAAGGGCGTGAAGGAGAAAGAAAATGTGGCCCTTGTATCAAAGGGGCAAGAAAAATGTCCTAATGAGGGACAAGGCTCGCAAGGAGAGAAGAAGAAGAAGAAAGATCTATCCAAGTTAAAGTACTATGGGTGTGGCTAGATCGGACACTACAGTACTCAGTGTCCTTAAAGTAAGAAGTACAAGAAGCGGGATCAGGTGGTAGCATCAACATAAATTGATAATCTTTTCTCTAAGACAGAGGAATATTTTTCCATATTTGCAGTTATATCTCCAGGGGTAATGTGGGGTGATGTAGAACTTTAGTCCTAGAGTTGCATAGAGATTTGGGCAGGGTCCATCGAAGTAAGCATCAGATGGTGTTTTATCCTTAGACCATTTTACTTACAACAGGGGCCCATAATATTAGGAGTAGGAGGATTAGAGTCATATGGTGCAGTTAATTCTAGAGTGACAATTGTATACTATTTGCTGTCAGATGTTGAGGAGTGGAAAGTAGTATTGATAGCACTGCAAGAGGCATAATGTAGAATCAAAAGCAACATAGATTTCCCAGTAGACAATGCAAAGACTAGTAGCAGTCAGAGACTTAGGAGATGACTACAACATAGAGACACAACTGATTCAATATTTCAGATGCTTCCCATTTTTAGCAGTAGCAGAAACAATGAGAAGGATTGGTTGCAGTGTTGGCAACAATACAAGTTGTACAATGCAGAGTCAGTAGTAGCAAAGATGCAACATTTTCATATTTGTGCAGCAGTTGGTGGGTAGTGGCAAGTTGTCACAGTGGCCAAACATCAACAACATGTATGATGTTATGGAGACTAGAGAACACCTTCCTTACTAAGAGAGAGTGTTAGTTTTTTGTAGAATCAGATGGTTTTCTCGTCTCAAAACTTTGTGGAGAAGATAAAACACGAGTTCTCTAAACCCCAAAAATCATTTCTAGAAATTCCACCTAGAGATAACTCAATTAAATTAACTGACCATCATTTAAATTTTCCTAAGTATAACTTAGGAGAATTGGTTAATTAATAGTAATTAAGTGAGAAAGGCAAGAATTCTCTAGAAACTCACATGGAGCGACTTGGAGATGATTTGAAACATTGATTAACTTTTAATCATGGTAATTGAAGTCACAATTGGATATTATAAAAGGAGGTCGATGGGTAGATGGAGAACACACCAGTTATATATACTCAATGATTAAGGCAGTTCGATTTCCGAGCTACCAAAGTCCCACATTGACTAGAAGTGGGGAGGATCATGGGTATATAAGGATGGACAAATATCTCCATTGGTATGAGACCTTTTGGGGTAAAGCCCAAAAACAAATCCATGAGGGCTTAGGCCCAAAGTGGACAATATCATACCATTGTGGAGATATGTGGTGTCCAGAGTCCTAACAAGTGGTATCAGAGCCATGCCCCGAAGTTAGCCAAGTGGATGAATCCTCGAAATACCGAACGAAGGTGGTGGGCCCCGGTAATATCACGATGGGATCCATGGATGAGCTCGGTTAGACAGGCGGTGTGCTTCGGATTCTTCATGGACGTGTCCTAGTCCCAACACAGTGAAGAGGAGTTGACCTGTGATAGAGCAAGCTCTCGAGGCAGCTGGTGCTTCCATGTAAGGTATGTGCTTCCAACGCATTGGAGCGGAGAATCCTGGTTGGTAGAGAGTGGACGGATGGATAATCGTTTGAGGGGAGGCTCGATGGTCCTTTGTTCGAGGGGAGGATTGTTGGGTATACGACCAAAGTCCCACATTGACTAGAAGTGGGGAGGATCATGGGTATATAAGGATGGACAAATATCTCCATTGGTATGAGGCCTTTTGGGGTAAAGCCCAAAAACAAATCCATGAGGGCTTAGGCCCAAAGTGGAAAATATCATACCATTGTGGAGATATGTGGTGTACAGAGTCCTAACAATTCCGCAGTGAGATCAAGCCAGTGATTGAGTAGCAGGTGGTAGAGGGGAAACACAAAGAATTTATGAAGGATTTTATAGTTCTTGAAGAGGCAGAAGGGGTGGCCAATTTTTTTTTGCAAAAGTCTTCATAGGGGCAGCACAAAGCCTCAATTGATCATTTCAATTTAGCTAGGAGTGAGGTCGATTCAACTTCCAGTGGTCGGGAAAATTTCTAGAAGGCCACAAGGATCACTTTCAGAGGCAGAGACTGGAAGGATTTCATCTTCAGAGGAAAATTCTAGCTAGTGCATTTAAGCTCACACAAAGGTAATGCAGAAGGGCTTGCACAAGGGTTTGGATGCCTAGTTTTTGAGACAACTTGTTGCGAGATTTACTTTGGAGGAGGGTCCCTCAGTTGATTTTTTCTAGTATTTATCTCGGATAGAAACACTAGTTTGGCATCATTTTAATGTACTCAAAATTTCTACTGTTGCATAATAATGAAACCCTCAACTGTTGCACTGATTTTCCCACATTGGGTTTTTCTTGGGACATTTGTCCAAAAATAACGGTGTCAATTTTTATGTATGTGTGTTAGGATTTCTTAGTTCCTATTTTTTCTTATTTAGTTTTTTTTATGGTGAAGAAATTACCGTGTGAATTATTCATTGTTTGTAATAGCAAGTAAACTACATAATAATTAACAAGTTAGAAGAATAATTTCCAGTTGCTGCATTTCAAGGAAATTTTAACATCTAGCATAAGATTATATGAACCCTAAAAGACTCTTTTAATGCCTCAAAAAGTATCCTAAATGTTTTAAACTCTAATTCTCCATACTTGGACCCACTGAAAAATGGTCTTGCAAGTTTGATTCCTCCAAATTATCAAATATTATAACTATCCAATATGGATCGCCTTGCCCATGGTTCTTGGCTTGAATGACATCACTTACTTTCATATATGACCATGTAGACCCTCTAGATACTTTAGGAGCACATTTGGGCACTTGTGAGAGATACCAAATATGATGGCCATCTTTCTAAATGCAGTGGTAATCCATATTTAAACAGGAACACAACAAATTATAGAGATAACCATAAATACAAAGATGCATTAGAAATAATACTTCATTTCATTAATGTAAAATAGTGAAATATTCTTACAAATAGAAATGGAAATAAACTAGCTCAGGTGATGGTAGCTTATCTTCGAGAAGAGATGTGGTGGATACATGCCTCTGAATTGTGTTACAATGAGGCTCAAAGGCCTATTTATTATTGAGAAACAATGGAAAACCCTAAACATCCAAAAACCTAACCCTAGGAGATGAAGCACCAAACTATGGGCCCCGTTTGGGTAAATTGGTACATCAACTTCTAGGGGTCGTAACTTTGGCATACGATCTTTGTTTGATGTGCATATCACAATTTTCCTAAAAAACGTCATTTAGGGCCTCAAAATGGCTCCAGAAGTTCTGGAGCTGAAAAACTGCCAAAAATAGTAAATTGTGTAGAGCTAAATTAGAAGCACAATTGGAATGGAGAGTCATGTGGAAGAACACTTAGGGGGCACATTACTTGAATCAATTTAGTTGTAGTTGCAAAGTAATTTTGATGCAACAACAAGATGAGATTGATCAAGAAGACTTCTTTTATGCAGTATGGGAAGCCATGCATGGAGTACACACTTGGGAAGTGTAGATGACAACAGAGATAACATTGACCAATGTGCAGTAGAGGAAAAAAACTAAGGATTGCAATTGAGCATTTGGGGAATGTAGCATTGTTGAGTGATTTGTGTGGAGAGCTCTATGTGTGAGAGAGTTGCTGAGAAGAGGCCAAGTGGGCATGCACTGAAGAAGAGGGACGAGAGTAGAAAGCTTTGAGTGAGGCTTGTGTTGATTCATATGGCTTTTTTTATGGTTTGTTAATGGTTGCTCTCATATAGTGTATGCCAAGTTTGAATGAGTAAATATAAATTGCCATAAATTTTTAAATTAGCCTTAATACTGATTCCCCCCCACCCCCAGTATTAAACATTGTTTCCTATAATTATTAACTTGTAAATAGTTTTTATTACAATACCATGGGCTAATACCATGGCTTATCAATAGAACATGCTAAAAAACCATAACTCATTTTGCAATAAAAATATAAATTTAAAATATAATGTAAAATTAGAAACAACTTGTTTGTCATTGCATTCGAGAAGTTTGCACAGAGATTTCATGAGTGGATAGGGGATAATTATATTTTTATTTTTGAAAATAGATATCCAAACCACATGAAATTTAATCATATCAATTTCTATCTTTTACATTATATTGTTCCCTTTTTAATTAAATATAAAATTAGAATATGCTAATTATATTAATTTTTTAATTAATTATAAAATCAAAATATGACATTTTGAAAGTTAGAATATTTTTAACTAATTTGCAAGTATTTAATTTAATGTACATTTATTTGAAAATTATATAAAAAAATTACATAAAAGTAATAAATTAAAGATCATTTGATTTCAAAGCAATTATACTATACACACCACATTCTAAAAATATAATAAATAAATAGATAAAAATTATTATTTTTTGGTTGGCCTAACTCAAGATTTGAACTTTGAATCTCATGATTTTACATAATAATTCATAACAAGGTGATTGTCAATTGAGTTACACTCCATAAGCTAAGGTTTTTTTTTTTTTTTTTTAATGTGTGAAAAAATTTAAATTACTTCAACGAAAAACTTTGATATAAATTTGCAAGAAATTAGGTACAATATAACAATAATATATATATAAGCCTAGGGGTGGAAGCAGGTGGAGGGGTAATGTTCAACCATGATGTAAACGTATAAATAGAGTACATATGGGGCCTTGAAAAACTAGCAAACAACTTAGAGAAGGCCTATGGATTGCTGCAAAAATGCGTTGAAGCCGAATTAATTATTTTTAATGAGATTCAGTCTATTGTTATTTTTTAATAATATCACGGCTCCTTAGTGTTAGAATAAGAATGTTAATTGTCTTCGTTGTATTGACTTCAATTATTAGCTTCATGTTTGTACAAACACATAGTTAAGAGGGTCAAAGCTATTTGTTCAACATGTAATGTTGTCCTTTGGTGGATCTCATTCACCTCAGGGGAAACTATGTTGTACAATGACCTCACTTTATATCAAAAATACAAAAAATACTTAGAAACATTAGAAAAAAAAAAAAGCAAACATACTCTAATTTTGTAGAAAAATAAGTGGCAAACAATAAACCTACTTTATTTACATAAAATAATAGAAAGTAGATGTGCTTTATTCAAAGAAAGGTAAAGAACAACAAATAACCCTATTCTCATTGTAGGAAAGGAAAAGAAACAAGTAAAGCTAGTTTAATTGCATGAAAATAAACAAAATCATTTCCATAAGCTTGAATGAAATAAAGTTTGTTCTATCATCCCCTGTAAACCAACTGTAAACCTTAATTTGCTTAAAGAAAGTTGTTTTGCTATAAGTACCCAGTTAAGGATTCTAAAGGGTCTCCAAACTTCTAAATTCCATCTTTAGAGTATGGTATGCATTGTATTGTGATAAGGAATGATAGCCATGATTTGGATGTAAATATGGAGGTGTTCTAATGTAATTAATTGATTACTACAAGATGCCCCTGGGTCACTAGAGGATATGAACAATTGTCATATGATACAAGTTATATGGTTAAAAGTCTTGCTACATATTTTCTTTTTAATTTAGTTAATTCATATATATAATACTAATATAATTATTTAAGATAAAGTTTTTTTTATCATTTGTTTATGTGCAATTTGAAATATAAGATGGAAAAAATATTGTCATATTTAATATACATTAGTTAATTAAATTATATATATAAACTAATTTTTTGGTTTGAATAATAAACTAATTATAATTTTATGTTAGATAACCAGTGTGATGTATTTATTAGTTATTTAATTTATATATATATAAACTAATTTTTTTTATTTGAATAATAAACCAATTATAATTTTACTCAGATAACCATTATTAAACTAAAAAAACGGCTAATTTCCATCATTTGCCATATATATTTAGTTACCAAATACCGGTAAGATTGCCACTTCGTTTCAAAAATGTGTTTTTCAGAATTGGTGTAATGAAACACCTACAAGGATAGACGATCCGTGACGCGGAGTAAGAACAGTGTAATGTAGATCAAACCCCTTATTTTTTTTCATGCGATCTAAATGTTATTTTAAAAAAATAAAAGGACACATATATATATTTAAGAAATTATTTATATCATTGATATATTAACAACAAATCTACAAATTATTCATAATTATTATATTGTAGAAATCTGTGAACTTTGCCAATCCATTCCAAATACCAAAATTCTAAAAAAGTTAATACTGTACGAGATAGAAAATCTAGAAACATTTTTGAACATGAAAAGTAAATGCAAATTCAGAATTTGTAACTGGGAAAACGCCTAACTTATTATCGATATGTTTGTTTCAAGAAATCGATTTCCCATTGTAACATGAAAATCGCGAGGCTGTGCTTGGCTGCTGGATTCAACTTCACTCGATTAATATCTAATCCTGGGACCAAAATTGAACCATAAACTTAATTACATATAGATAGATCTTAATTATTACATTTCTTCCCAAGTATTTAATGAAAAATGTCTTTAATTGCTTAGAGTCTTAAATTTAAATTGATCACTTCTGAATTTTAGGTCATTCATTAAAAGGATTTAAGTTCGATGAAGTATTCTGGAATATTTTCCCAGTCCTAGAACTGAAAGTTGCCAGGAAGGAAAGAGAGTGACAGTATGCATGGAAATCGAAGTGATTGCTTCAGTTGTAGGCATCGACTACTCAACTTCGTTCTACCACTTCGTTTCTTGCACAATTTACCAAGTGGCAGTTGTGCATGCCAAGTCGGATACCATCTCCAGTTCCAATCACTTCGTTTCTTGCACAACTTTTTCTCAAGTTACCGCGAAGGAAGGAGAGTGATTGCTTCAGTTCTACTCAATCAACGTGCATCGAAATTGAAGTGACTATTCAACTTCAGTTCTACCACTCCAGATATTTTGTGGCACAAGAAGTTTCTCGTAAGTTACTGACATACAGTACGCATTGAAATCGATCGAAGTGAAGTGATTGCTTCAGTTCGTTCTAGGACTGGGAATTAAATGTTCCAGAATGTTCTAGAAGACTCCATTCAATTTAAATATGCCTTAGGAATCAGCACACCATTAAGCTCATATGCGGAGGAAGGAAAGTTAAAGCTAAGATTTAACAAGATTTAGAAGAGAGAGCAGAAAGAGGAAGGAAAAGGCCGGATGTATTTTGTAACAAACTGAGTGGATGTTATGGAGCAATTAATGTACTCAGTTTGTTGCAGGGATTCATCCCGCTTTATTCCTCCTTCTTTGTGTTGTGTAATCTGAATCTCGTTGAATTTTAGCCATGAATCATCTATATATGAATATATATTTTAGCAAAATATATATATGAAGTGGAGGAACCATTGAAGCAGCCGTTGGGAACTCCTCCTTGGGAAAAAGTCACCGCTCCACCAAACTCCTTGAGGCCGTCGATTGGTAGAGCAAATAATCAGAAAACACACGCCCGCCGAAGCGGCCTATGAATTGCCATATCGATATGAGGCTGACGAATATGCTCACCTCTAACCAAGGGCAGTTGCTACCTGGTTCCAAAATAATATGTAATAATTAAATAAAATTATATATATTGTAAAATAATGAGATATAGATTAATTAATTTGCGGAGGATTTAGTTTTTTTTTACGGTTAAAATATTTATATATTTTAGGTCAAGGATATACATATTTGGTCTATTATATCAAAGTTTATTATCTTATTTAGAAAATTTAAATTTTGATGGTAAATATTTAATCATTTCTTCAATATTAGTAGTTCATTGGCTGAACTCATACAGTAGTTCATTGGAGGGTTTCTCTCATTGATGTGGCACATCCCTGACATGACACGCAAATTAATCAATTGACAGTGAAAAAATTGAAATCAAAGGGCAATTAAAGCTTTTCTCATAAAGAAAAAGGATTACTAGGTAAATAATTATGATAGAGCAGAATATGAACCTCCAGTTTCGTGCATAACATTAGCGAAGAAGGCCGCGAGTTCTCTCTTTCTGACGTCGGCGGATCCGGTGGTGCCAAATCCAGAATACGCATTGGCCGCTGCGATGAAAGCATTGTAAGTGTAGAATCCCTTGCCCTCGCAGGAGCTGGCAGCTCCGCCCGCGAGGCCATTGAAGAAACTCTGGGAAATTATGGTACCCACGCTTCCACCTCCTCCACTTGGAGATCCTCCTCCTGAACTGGAACATGGACCGCTCTTGCAGCCGTGTTAAATATTTTGGGGCAGGAATGTATATTTTGTTTACCAATGGCTTCTCCTGCTTTTTTGTCCATCTTAAATATTTTGTCTGTACTTTTTAACAATGCTGGACTCTGATTTTACGAAAAATTACAACATATCAATACGCGGCGGGACGCACTTCGCTCGGATCTTTGAACAGACCCACTTTTTGTTTGTAGTGCACTGCCTCGCACATAGTTGCTCCACGCCAACGTTGAACAGTAATAATAGTTTATTCATTGATTTAAAAGTTGTGAGAAGTCACGAGATAGATAAGATCACTCGCTCGGAGATGAGATTCTACCACTTGGATAGCATGGTTTCTTTGCTTTTTGGCCCTGCCAAATATTTTGTAGCGGACATGTAAATTTTTAATATGCCCAAATTGTTACCAATTATTGGTTGATCTAAAATGTCGTTGTACATATATATTTTTTACTTTGAACCAAAATTATACTCCAAAGAGGAATATGCCTTAACGTAGGCATATACTAGTCTTTCAACCAAAACTATACTCCAAAGAAAAATATAATCATACGAGGAATAGTCTAATAATTATATATAACTTTCAACCAAAATTATATTCTAAAGATGAATATAATTCATGTTAGGCATATATTACTCTGTGAACCAGAAGTATATTTCAAAGAAAATATAATCCATACGAGGCATAGTCTAAGAGTGGAACTAGCCCCATCCAAAAAAGAGTGGATGTCACTTATCCATGTGAATGTCATACGAAGTATAGTCCAATGAAGAGTGGAATCCACCTTCATTCAAAGAAGAGTGGATTTCTTTATCTATGTGAATACCATCTTCGATCTCTTTATCCATGTGAATGCCATCTTTGGGAAGACCATGAGAGGCTTTGGAGTCCTTCCAGAATGGATCTTGCTTGCAATCTCTTCTTCACCCTTAACCAGGTTGAGAATTTGGCAAATATTGCTATTAGCCTTCATTGCAACATGGTGCCCTCTCTTGGAGATGATTTCGCTTGGGTTGGAGAGGTTAGGCCCTTGCCTTTGTTCCATGTTGGATCACTTTGTCGTGGTTGGTCTGTTTGGATGGTCCTCTCTGCCTTTCGGGATGTTGTCATTGATCCTGTTTTTCCACCTAATTTTGTTGCTCCTCGATCTTCCTTTTGCATCTTCAAGAAAATAATATTATATTGTAATAAAGCCTATTTACAAGTTAATAATATCCATGGTAAAATAGGGTGAATATCCATGGTTAAAAAACTTGTCATATTATAATTATTATGTCTTTATTTTAATCCATGTGTTAAAATCGATTTTAATTTATAACTACTATTTATGTTAATTTATAACTATTGTTTATATGTTATATATTTTAATGTGATATGTATATTATAATTTTCTTTTATTAAAAAGTTGTTTCTGATTTTATTGATAGAAACAAAATTAGAATATAACAAATTGAAATAATTGAGCTAATATTTAAATCTTTACACTCATTTATGGACACTACAATATATGCACCATATCTTTTTTATTTTGCCATTTTTTTGAAAAATATTTTAAAATATTTTGATTTGGAAACCACTTATGGTTATTGGGCATTCCATATTCATAGGTCATGGTATTAGACTATGTAAATATTCATGTTTAAAAATCTTGTTATAATATAAGTTTATTGTAAGTATTAAGTTTTTATTTGCTTAGTAATTAAATTTAAATATGTTAGAGAATGAATATAAAATGAATATGCTATGATAAAAAGAATATATCTATGAATAAGATATTATGATTTTCTTTTTTACTTAAAAAATTGTTAGTAATTTTATTAATAAAAACAAAATTACAATATAAAATAATTGAACTAAAAAAACATACATCTCTTCTGTAATGAACTTTAACAAGATAAGAATTATTATATTTTACTTTCTCCCAAATGGGAAACCTCTTCTAATGGTTCCTGCTCTCCAGGGAGTTTTGGAACTGTATATGAATGTTCTCTTTTCAGCGGGAGCTACAATGGGAGCTGGGCAAAGTTGCGAGAGCTTTGAAAACTGTTTTTTAGTTCCATTCCCTGGGGTTGGGGAATACAAAACCACTAGAGAAATACGCTGCCCACAAAACATGAGCCTATGTTGAAACCTTCCGAGGAAGAAAGACCAAAGATATCCTTAACACTGATATCCTTAATTGAGAAACTAGAGCAATCTCTTGATGGGTTAAGGAAGCATGGGGCACCTAGATGTAAGGGTGATATATGGGATATTATGTTGATGAGTATTTTTTTGTTGTTTTTTATGTATATCTCGGATGTCATGCTGATGAGTATATTTTTTGTTGTTTATGTATATATATCTCAGAAGATTGTGTGCGCATATTATATGTGGCAGTCAATGGTTAAACATTAGAGTTGCTTTACTTTTTCTCTTAAGAATAACTAGAGAAACATGTAAACTATTCCTTTATATTTTTAAGCCATGTGTAAGAGAACTGATAATGAACTTGACATTTTAATGTTAGATTTTAAGCTTCGGTGGCTGTCATTTAGGGATTTTTATTCGAATTATCCACAATATTGTGTGCCTCTTGTTGTCGACATTTCGAATCCCAACCTGGATCCATCTTCAAGAAGAAGTGATAGATTGAAAGATAAAGTTACCAACCAAAACAAATAATTTCAAGTGAGTGGGTCTTCTTTCAATCTTAATCCTTAAATTTTTGTGAAAACAAATCTCATTCCATATATTCCTTCTATACAAAGAATATTAATTTTAATTATTATATAAATTATATAATTAAAAAAATAGTTTTTATTTTTATCTTCTATATTTTTGTAATATATAATATTATTGCTTCCAATTAGTCGTTACCTCTAAATTTATATGAATTTTTTTTTTATTTCAATTTCTCAAAGTGTAATCCCTCTTCGGAATGAAATCCATCGGCATATAAAATTTTAAAGTTATTTTCATCTTTATATGAAAAAGATAATCCATTTCAAATTTTCAAAATGTAATCCTTCTCATTAATGGAATCCATCAACACGGTCGCCATAGTTTCCAAACAAAGCCAAAAGTAGCGGGACGGTTTTGGCATCTTCCAGAAGGAACTTCAAGAGGTGGGCCCTTTTCATTGAAAATGTGCTTCTATTTAAGGAAACATGTAGTCTAACGAGGCGACAGAATTGCCCAGATAGTTATGGGAATTTAGGTCATATTTAGAGAAAATCCAACAAGGATTTTTGTAAATACAAATTATAGCTGTTAAAATTCAAAATTTTAGGTGTCGTAAATGTTTTCGATGGTGCTGAATCCATTTCCACCATCAAAAACACTATTCAAACACTGCCTCTACAAGATTTTTTGAAATTTTTTTTACCCAGATTCCAGCCACTTTTAACCGTCCGGGCAATTCCTCCACCTTGTTAAATGACTCCGACCTCATCCTATCTTGCAAAAGGAACTTATGAGGTGGGCCCTTTTCATTGAAAATGTGCTTCCACTAAAAGAAACCTCATTCCCACATCCCTTTGGCCGCCCAGTCGAGCCAATTCATTCGCCTCTTCTGTGTAATGACCCCTGTCAATTAATCTACACGGTAAATAAAAAAAATTACATGGGTTACACATATTTCTTGCCCGGCAAGGTCCGGTACATAGTTGTTTACACCAATTTAATACCCTTGACACGCGGCAAACACAGGGAAGGTTCAAGAGTAGAGGTATCTGGATGTTTATGGTCACATTGAAAGTTTTCTGCGGAGGATGGAATATTTGATGGAATGTTTGTCTGCGGACATAAATGTCACTGGCTGCCTCCAGTCCACCTGTCCTATTTCATTTATGCAGACTGGCCTGATCACGTGGCAGTGGCCTCTCTACCTTTGCGCCCTCGGGGCTCTCCCCGCATCGACGGTGAAGATGGAAAGAGGTCCATCCGAGGGTGGATCCAGCTCGAGGCATTTCATTTGAGTTTTATTGTTCCATTATGGTATTCCATATCGCATTTGATTCAGGTCTGCACTACCGCAACCCCTGCGCAGCACCGAGAAGACTACTGTTTGCTACCCGGTCGTATCACCAGTTGGCTGGAAGCTGTGTTCCTTTCCACAACCGAGGTATTGGTAAACCCTCTCTGTGTTACACAGATTTTTGGTCTATAGCTACATATTACTCTGTTTCCGCTCAGGTTTTGATCTTAACTCACTACAGGATTGTTTGCTGCCTGTAGGCAAGGAAGTGTCCTTCTTTTTTCTTTCCTGTAAGTCATGTTTGGATGTGGAAGCGGTTGACTCACGCCGATTAACAGGTATGTTCCTGCTCTATACATGTCTATTGCAAGTATCGAGGGTTTCGCTGAACCAGAAGAACTGCTTATTGATTAAGTTTACTAAGGAGGCACTCGAACCGACTCCTTACAGTCTTTTTCTCTATTTCTTTTCCTACGAAATGGCAGGATGCTGACGGGGTTTGAACCTGGCGAATCCGCCAGCTCACACCGAGTTAAAGATCCTTCTGCGAGAAGGTTCCATTTTCTTTCTAGGCTGATACTTGCGTCGAGCTCTCGAGCTCTGATGCATTATTGATTATTGTAATGGAATTTTGTTAATAATTTTATCTGGGTCTTTGTCCTGGTGAAGCATTTGACTTCTAAATTACTGTGATTCATGCGCTCCTTAAAATTATGCAAGTACCAGTTCTCTTTCGTTCCTCAACTACTGGCTTGGTCTCTGCCAACCAAATTCTGCCATTGTAATGGCCATTGTCTATCCTGTAGTTACAAACCCCTGTTTTAATTTATAAGTTATGAAGTTTGAAGGATAGACTACTGTAATAATGCGCATCTGGTCCTTATTTATATGATATGTGTTATGATGACTATGCCACTGCAATAGTATAAATCTTGACGATATTTATATGTTGTATGTTGCCTATGGGGTTCGGTTCTATAATGTACAGAATTTATTTCAGTATTGCAAGATGTTCGATATATTGTACTCTGCATGATAACGAGTTTTCTGGTTTAAGATACAACAGCCGCTGCATGCTATGAATCCCAAGAGTATATCCGTCAAGGCTAGACTCTAAATTCGACCTCGTATTTACGTTCCTTCTGAGCCCTTCGATTCAGTACGGGGTCAAGTCCTGTAGAGTCTTATTGCAGTTATGCTTTATTTATATACATGTATATGGGTAATTTACTTGAATTTCTTATCTTACTGTCTTCTAAGGGTTTTGAATATACCCTAACCCTAGCCGTAAAACCTGTCTCTCCACACAGGTGCAGTTATGCCGCTCAGGAAATTTCCTTTCTCTTTTGACTAGTTTATGTTTCGATAGCCTTATTATCTCAAGGTTCATGGCTATGCATTAAATTGTCTGTATGTTTCATCTCTGTACTAGGCATATTATCTGAGTTTACTTTGTGTGAAATAAACAGTAACAGTTTTGAGGATTACTGGTTCACCGTATAAAGGACAAAGATTCAATTGCATAGCTAGGGTCAAGGCTACCGCTTAACTGGCTGTTCTAAGCCTTGTGGCTTTAACCCTTAAAGGCCTTCTGTTGTTATCAACGTGTCATAATGAAACTAACCTAACTCCTACAGACCATCTAAATAAGAAATTTGCTGGCCAACTCAGAACTATAAATTTGCCTCATACTCAAACCGTCTTTCTGTGCACTGTTTATCATTTCAACTTTTTCCTATTTCGCAACCCTTCTAACAGGACTAACCAAATAACTTAAATAGAACTTTCAGTAGTACAGTAACTACAGCACAAGATTGTCATAGCGGTACTTACCTGTATCCGGTATGAACAGTACTTGTTTTCTCTTTACTCAGAACCTTGTCACCACTGGTTCTCTGCTTGTCTTCCTCCCGTCCGCGAGATTTGTCTGCGCGACCAAATCTCCCCCCAAGCTTGTCTGCCAGGTCACAACCTTCAGCAAACTTTTCCTGCACTGTCGTGCCAATGCTATCTGGTCCTTACCAGACTTAGCATAACTTTGCCATCATTGTCCCGTCTGTCCCCACAGCACGGTTCCCCCTTTCCTCCCTCTTTTCCTTTTCCTTTTCCCACCCCCTTTCCTTGGGTGGTTACGGTTGGGAGGAACAGTTAGGTTTTTTGGCAACTGTTTTATTATTAAAAGAAACAACTTCCAAATGGGAAGTTACAATTTTCAAGTATGACTCGATTTAATTCTCAAGTGCAGAGTTAACAATTACCATTAATTCAAAACAGTAAATAACACATTGTCCAATGTCTTTTAACCTACAGCAGTAATAAAATATTTACAACCATCTTTTGTCCGAAAATATTACATTCTGCTTCCCCTCAATCTCCCAATTTAGCCTCGGCTGGATCTATCTAGCCAACCAAAAATTTGCAGGTTCGACCCGCCTGTGCCCAGAAAAGGCCATTTCTTTTGCTTTTGGAATGATCACTTTAGTTGGAGGTAATGTGGCAGTGAGGTTGTTAATTTTTTCGCAAATTAATATTAAAATTTAAAGATTAAACAAAAGTATTATTATTAAACGTATTACCTTTTAATTCTAAAATATACCCACTTATGGTTTATCAATTTAATTAATAATTATTAATAAAAATATATATTTTTTAAATTATAATACATGTAATAAATAATAAAATCTTTAAAAGAAATTTTGAATAGCTTTTAAATTCCTCCGATTTTAGAGTTATATTTTGATTTTCATATAATTTATAATTTAAGATTAGTATAACTTTTTTTATGCTCTGTAATGAACTATAGTATTGAGATGAACAAGTTATTGATAGATGTTTTTGGTATATGTAATTTTTTTGCCACAAAATATTTAACAGTGTAAACAATTTCGGCATATTAACAAATGATATATGTAATGTTGTTATAATTTCAGTATATTAACGAGTGTAATATGCAATGTTATTGCTTAATACTCGTCTCTTATCAATATTTACATAAAACTATAATTTTTGATAAAAGTGATATTCAAAATAACAATTTTGACTCCAAAAATTAATTAAATTTAATAATAATAAATAAATTTAAAAAAATATAAAATTTTATAATATTATAATTGGTATAAAATTATGTCTTTCCTTAATATTTTCTAATTAAATTGAAAACTTACCTTAAACAAAATCTATTATAACTTATAATAATTTGCTATATTGCAAAATTTATCAATCTAATATTAACATAATCCAATATTTTTTGTTAAGAAAAAAACAATGGCAATGAAACATGATCTTTTACCATTCATTTAAACAAACCCTCCACCTACATGCATAGAAATGTGCTCTTGATTTAAAATTTTAAATTAATCTATAAATTCTCTTTCTCAATTTAAAATTTTATTATCATTATAATAGGATTATTTATTTTTTTATTAATACTTTTAAAAATATATATTATATCAACACTTTTGATGGTCAATTTTTTTCTCTTCTTCTTTTTGAAGTTCATTCTACAGCCAAGCGTGATATATAATACTGGTCATCAAAACTGAAATTTTGTTATGTCCTTTAACAAAATAAAAATTTAAAATAATTATAAAAAATATTTAAATAATATAAGCTCATACAAAAATTTGTGCTTAAAAAAATTAGATCCTCTGAATTCATATTACATTTATATTTAAAATAATTCTATACTAATATATTACAATTTTCACCCTTTCATCCCTAATTAACACGTATCCAAAACACATGAATGTCTCACGCTGCAAATTTCTGTGTTGACTATATACGACGCAAAATCCATCGTCTTTTCTTAGAAGTACAGTGTATGCAACTTAGCATTATCTTCAACGTACAATGTGTGCAAAGTACGTACAATCGATAAAGTAGTTGTTGCTCTTCTTTGAATAGTAAGGGCTGACAATTTGAAAAGGAGTAGTCTTTAACGCGACTTTTTGAAAGCCTTTCCGGCGATTTTTTCCGGTGAAAATCCGGCAGTAATTTATTGGAATCCAAGTTTGATAGCTAATTTCTGCACAATGAAAGCGTCCCAGGGGTTTTTCAGGGTGCTGAATCCGAATATGCAGTTAAAAAACCATTTTAACTGCAACAAATCATGATTTCATCTCAATTTCTTCCGCCGGATTCCGTCACCGGAATCTCAAAAAGTCGCATTATAGACAACTCCATTTGAAAAACTCAGCCATAACATAGAAGAATGGCCGCCTCAAACAACTCGTTAAAACAATAAAAGAAGCAACAACCCTATTTAAAACCAAACTATTATCTCAGTGTTAATATTAAATATTCTGTGTTTTATTCTGCCCTGAAGGAGGCCATTAATATTTTGCCAAATTTTACCATTTTAATAACTGGAACAGAATATCCAAACACAGGAAGACGCGTTCCTTGCAGCGCTTCTTGTTACATTGTATGCATGAAATTTTTAGTATGACCAACCTTACATATTCCAACTTTAATATTTGAGGTTCTTAATATTCAAGTTTTAATTTTACATCTCATTTATATATATATGAAGTTAAACAAAAATCACATTAAAATGCAAATAATGAATGATAAATTCGAAACTGTTTAATTCAAAGAAATTTCATTAGGAAGATGAAGATGATATTTGCAAAGAGATGTGCAGAGCAATTTTTATTTAGTAGGTGGCCATGGCCATGGACATCAATGATCATTGATGTCTTATTCATATATTTAGTAGCCATGAAGAAAAAAAAGAGATTTAGCACGAGACGTTGGCTCCAGGATCCACACCCAACTGGCTACAGATATTTTTGTAGTAGTTCACTCTGCTATTCACTTCCCCACTGTTTCCGCCGTTGCATTCCTGGCTGTTGATGGCTTTGATTGTGCCACCGAAGCCCTGCCCTGACGTTATGGCGGAGTGACAGTTGCTGTTCTTCATCCAGAACCACACGGCCGTCTTGAACGAAATGGTGGAGTCTTGCCCCACCTTCTCTGGGTTGTTCACCCCGTCGAACCCAATGCTCTGCCCAGCCGCTCCATAATTGTAATTCCTGTAACAATCTAATTGTTAGTCTCAATCTTTTTTACCATTACAGAAGAGATGAGATGTGATTAGTGGGTGTAGAGTTTTCACATACATACCAGCTCAACTGGAGAGGGCCACGTCCATGGTAGCTCTTACCACTCGCACATGGCCACGTGGCTGAACTCATACAGTAGTTCATTGGAGGGGTTCTCTCATTGATGTAGCACATCCCTGACATGACACACAAATTAATCAATTGACAGTGAAAAAATTGAAATCAAATGGCAATTAAAGCTTTTTCTCATAAAGAAAAAGGATTACTAAGTAATTAATTATGATAGAGCAGAATATGAACCTCCAGTTTCGTGCATAACATTAGCGAAGAAGGCCGCGAGTTCTCTCTTTGTGACGTCTGCGGATCCCGTGGTGCCAAATCCAGAATACGCATTGGCCGCTGCAATGAAAGCATCGTAAGTGTAGAATCCTTTGCCCTCGCAGGAGCTGGCAGCTCCGCTCGCGAGGCCATTGAAGAAACTCTGGGAAATTATGGTACCCACGCTTCCACCTCCGCCACTTGGAGATCCTCCCCCTGAACTGGAACATGGACCGCTCTTGCAGCCAGCGCCGCAGTAAGCAGCGCTGGTTCCACAGTATCCATACTGGCTGCAACACAGTCCGCTGGCACAGCCACAGTTTTGAGCATTAACACTGACGCCCACCAGTAGCAGGACTAGCACCACCACCACCACCATTACTGAGTTACCGCTACTACTCCCCATTGCCAACAGTTTCTTAAGACTCCCCACTCACAGATATTATTTGATTTGTTGATTCAAGTTCGTTCTCTATTTATACAGAAACCCCGACCCACTCTGCTCCTCATTTTCTTCTTTGTGTCGGCAAGACTATTAAGGACATTGATTTTTCGAAACAATTGCAACCGGTCAATACACGGGGGCTGCGGTCCTGATCGTTGAACGTAACAAGTTTTATAGTGCGCCGCCTTCGACTTACCTGCTCTAAAAGCTGAACACGCGGCGGAACGCTTAGGATAGTTGAACGTACCCATTTTCACAGAGCTGCTCCATATCAATGTTCCACGATAAAGATAATGTTTCACCGACTTTCATTGATTTAGTGGTTGTGAGAAGTCGCGAGATAAAGATGCCATGACTTTTGTGCTTTTTGGCCGTGTTAAATATTTTGGGGCAGAAATGTATATTTTGTTTACCAATGGCTTCTCCTGCTTTTTTGTCCATCTTAAATATTTTGTCTGTACTTTTTAACAATGCTGGACTTTGATTTTACTAAAAATTACAACATATCAATACGCGGCGGGACGCACTTCGCTCCGGATCTTTGAACAGACCCACTTTTTGTTTGTAGTGCACCGCCTTGCACATACTTGCTCCACGCCAACGTTGAACAGTAATAATAGTTTATTCATTGATTTAGCGGTTGTGAGAAGTCACGAGATAGATAAGATCACTGGCTTGGAGATGAGATTCTCCCACTTGGATAGCATGGTTTCTTTGCTTTTTGGCCCTGCCAAATATTTTGTAGCGGACATGCACATTTTTAATATGCCCAAATTGTTACCCATTATTGGTTGATCTAAAATGTCGTTGTACGTATATATTTTTTACTTTGAACCAAAATTATACCCCAAAGAGGAATATGCCTACTGAGGCATATACTAGTATTTCAACCAAAATTATACTCCAAAGAAAAATTTAATCATACGAGGAATAGTCTATCTTAAATTACACTATCTTAAATTATATGAAGTCAAAGAATTGGAAAGTTATTCAATTTTATTTTCTTTTATTCTTTTCATTATTTTATTTCATTTTTTTATTTCATTTTTTTCATCTTATTACTTTAACATTTTGTTTGGAAAAGTATTGCTATCCTTTTTACTTGGGTTTAATTAACCTGAGTTCATAAAAAACATGCTTCAAATATACTTTGATAAACACAATAAAAATAAAAATATCTTTTGAGTTTTCAGTAAAGTTTCTTGAAATTAAATTTGGTTAAAATTCCTAAATTAAGTCAAAATGTTTTATAGGTGCTTCAATGTCTTAAAATTTATAATAAACTTGTTGAATTAATGTGCCTCACTTAAGAGGAAATTTAGTACTTGTTGGGATAAAACTAGTTAAATATATAATAACATTAGAGATAATTTTTTGACAGAACTTGTTTTTTCGAGAGATATTTCATCAAAATGATGGAGTATTTTTCTATATTGTTGTTGGATGGTATCAGGTAGACTTCTCAAGGTAGAATAGTGCCTCTAACTTAAAGGGATTCAAATTAAGCACTTGTAAACATGGAACTAACCAAATACTCATAAATGTTTACAATAATTGGTGGAACTAGTTCTTTGAACCTTTCTTTGTAAAATTATGGAATTGTCCTCATGGTCTTCATTGAATGATTGAAAATTATTATTTTTTAAAATATGGAATAGTCCTCACAATAGTCGATAAGGATGTCTATTTTGGAATATGGATTCTGGGATTTTAGTTTAATTATCAATAATAATTAAGTAGATGAGGAGATTTAAACTCCATGGAATATTCTAAAATATTCTCAGTAGTAGTCACAAATCAATGGTTTAGATTTATCTCAAAAGTAGTTATGCTTTTTCTCTACTTTTAATTAAATTAGTTCATAAAAAAATGTCATATAAACATATCCCATATGAATATGAGTTATGACTTTTTGAGCATATGGTATTAGTAAACCACGGTATTGGTCACTTGTTGTAACAAAGTCTATTTACAAATTATAATATCCATGGTTAAGAATCTTGTTACATATTATAAAGTTATAATTTAGTTCATTTTTATGATTTTTTAAAATCTTGACAATGTGAGAAGTATCATGAGGTAAGCATTTTTTAAATGTATATGCATGCATTAGTTATATCTATAGTGACAATCAAACTTGAATTGGATGGATACATTACGAGTGGTCGTATTTTCATTGGTTAGGTTATCACATTAAAGGAGAGGATATTGTTTTCATGATGTCAAAAAAGATACCTTCTATCTTGTTGGTACAACCTACTCATTAATATCCATACTTGTAGGCCAATTGTTATTGGAAATAATGCATTGGATAGGGCAAACAAAAAATTTAAATATATCTTAATATTGAGCTTGTGCAAAGTCTTTCCTTCTAACTATCACCCTGAAGACATGACTATCCTAGGTTTCATTGTTCATGTGTCATCCTTAGGTTCTATTGTCCATATCCCATCCTTAGATACCTAGTCTACTTGCCTTAAACCACTTGGCCATGGTGCTACAAGGCTTATGCTCAATGGCATGCTTGTTACATAGATAAGCATCCTAAATATGACCACCATGAATTGCTACAAATTATGAAATCAAAGACAAATATATAAATGTTGAATGAAAGAAATGTTGTTTAAGTCTGTAGAACTAGATATAACAACAATTTTGGTTTTATCTTCCACATAGGCCATGCCACATAAAATAATAATTATAATCTTGATAGGAGGTAGTAGAGGGGCAGAAGGAAAAATATTTTTGGGTTTCATTTCAAATGTCTAGATAAAAAAAAAAATATTCAATATTTCTTTTTTTTTGTGACTAGAGGAATCAACAACTGGGTTGGTTTCATACTCGCGTGACACAAGGTCGATTCTGATTGCTATCACTATAACCTCTACATGCCTACATATGCCCCTTTCACAGAAACGAGTGGAGGGATTCGAACCTTGAATCTCTTGGTACATAAAACTTTATTATCACGACACTTGCTAATTGAGCTACCCCGCAAGGGCTAACATTTTTAGCATTTCATTATGGTCTTGAGGGTTTTGTTTTTTGTTTTTTTCTTCTTCTAGTTTTTTTAATGAATTTTTCATATGTGGGCCATTTTGATCTACTTCTTGCTAGTAAACACTGCCAATGTGACCAAGCAGGAACTGCACAAGATAACTTCATTTATAGAGATGTTTGTGGATGTGTGCAAATGTCCATGCTAAAAGGGTATATGTTTGGCCAAGATGGAGTTTTGGAGTCAGGCAAGATTTGACTTGACTTGGGTTGTTTGCAGAAAAATGAGTGCAAGATTTTGATATATCCTTAATGCATTAAAATACACATTGCATTCTATGGAAGTTAACATATATATAGTCCATGAGATGACTCATCTGCTATATGTGTTTTCTTGATAGAAATTTCAGAAATATTTTATCTCAAGTACAAAATTTGCATGGAGGGAGAGTGCAAGTGTGCCAACTCCCACAATTGAAGCCATTCGTTTCCTAAAATGGAAAAATAAGAAAGTATGCTATCAATATTAAAACCATAGGAATAAAACATGGTGAAACTAGGTCATTTTCAATGTACAAATTAGTTATATGAATACTTTAAAACCTTAATGTTCATTAATCAATATTGAACGTGACAAATTTCATTCATTGCATGTTTAGAAATTTATTCATAGAAGCTTGCATGAAGGAGAAATGGCATCTATTTTTTCATTTGTTCAACTAGAAAGGAAAGACATGTGCATTGAGGCTAGCTATTTGTATACAAGCCTATTGAAGGTCCTATTAAATGCCTTCAAGCGACAAGTATTGTTTTTGCTATTTTTACTTTATGGATGCCTTGGTGGGGGATGGGCTTTTTGGCTCTCTGACTACCTTTGTGGGGGTTGGGCTTCATTTGTAGTTTTTTCTATTTTTACTTTATGGATGCCTTGGTGGCGGATGAGCTTCTTGGCTCTATGGCTACCTTGGTGGGGGTTTGGCTTCATTTATAGTTTTTGCTATTTTTACTTTATGGATGCCTTGGTGGGGGATGGGCTTCTTGGCTCTGTGACTACCTTGGTGGGGGTTGGGCTTCATTTGTAGTTTTTGCTATTTTTACTTTATGGATGCCTTGGTGGGGGATGGGCTTCTTGGCTCTATGACTACCTTGGTGGGGGTTTGGCTCCATTTGTAGTTTTTGCTATTTTTACTTTATGGATGCCTTGGTGGGGGATGGGCTTCTTGGCTCAATGACTACCTTGGTGAAGGTTGGGCTTCATTTGTAGTTTTTGTTATTTTTTCTTTATGAAGGTCTTGGTGGGGGATGGGCTTCTTGGCTCTATGGCTACCTTGGTGGGGGTTGGGCTTCATTTGTAGTTTGGGATGGTCCACTCCCATGCCATAAGAATGCTTTCCACTGTACAATATGTCATCTTCATATGACAGATGAAAGGGAAACGTCTTGCTAGGTGAATGTGGTGGTTAAATAGATGGTGGATAAGTTCTAACAAAATAAAATTATAAAAGATTTTGTGTCCAATTGTTCACGTTGCAAGAGAGGTTCAATACATACAAGTTAAATGTTATGTTAGTTTCATGTTCGTTGGTTTCAATTTACTTACTGGGTGGCCATGGACATCAATGATCATTGATGTCTTATTCATATATTTAGTAGCTATGAAGAAAAGAGAGATTTAGCATGAGAGGTTGGCTTTGGGATTCACACCCAACTGGATGTGGATTTTTTTGTAGTAGTTCACTCTGATATTCACTTCCCCACTGTTTCCATCGTTGCATTCCTGGTTGATGATAGCTTTGATTGTACCACTGAAGCCCTGCCCTGACGTTATGGCAGAGTGACAATTGTTGTTCTTCATCCAAAACTAGACAATCGTCTTGAAAGAAATGGTGGGGTCTTGCCCCACCTTCTCTGGGTTTTTCACCTCGTCAAACCCAATGCTCTTCCCAGTTCTTTATCCAGAACCAGACGTCCGTCTTGAATGAAATGGTGGGGTCTTGCCCTACCTTCTCTAGGCTATTCACCCCATCGAACCCAATGCTCTTCCCATCCACTCCATAATTGTAATTCATGTAACAATCTAATTGTTAGTCTCAATCTTTTTTACCATTACAGAGGAGATGAGATGAGATGTGATTAGTGGGTGTAGAGTTTTCACGATCCACGCATCATACATACCAGCTCAACTAGAGAGGGCCACGTCCATGGAAGCTCTTACCACTCGCACAGGACCATGTGGATGAACTCTTACAGTGGTTCATTGGCGCTGAGCTTATCTTGATTTCATATTCATCAAGCTCGTTGACGTGGCCAGTGGGGCCCTCTCGATCTCCCTTGCTGGTTCTGTTAACGTAGACTGAAGCGCCCACCGTTGAAGTGGGAAAGAGCCCCCAAAAATCTCGAGGAATTTGCAGTAGACAACCCTTGGAAGGTCTTTTCACTGTACTTAGCATACGGTGATTACTGGGAAAATATTAACAGAAAGTCACTAAGCTAATCATTGGCTTAGTCGCTGACCAACATGCATGCATGGTATGGATGGCAATTACATATCTCCCGGCGAATAGATAAACTTTTTTGGTAGATGGCCAGCGATGTTGATTGATGGCCTATTAATGCGACTGCTATATGGGAAATGGATGACGTCCGACGAAGTCTTATTAATGCTCTTATCAATTAATGTGAAATGGCCTGCCAACTACCAGACACCGAGCTGTTTAATCTCTGAAAAGATACCTACTGCAGGAGCCATACCAAAAATCGCTTAAGCATTCTCTAATTTTGATACTACTTGGTTGTCGAGAAAGAGCACAAGCACAAGAAGGAGCAAAATAGGTTGGTTTCCCCATTTTTTTACTTGCTAATATCACGTTATAATTTGTGAAAATATAATGGCTTCGCTTTCTATAATTTGGCATTTCTTCTCATCCTCATTCCCATGGACTATAAAATGTCTTCACAAAATTGTGAGTGTTGATACATCCACTTCTCTTTACTCTACCACGCTTATAGGTTATCTGATTCTGTCTCCGCTAGTGAATACAGTTAGTACGAAGGAAATAGGAAAAGATTTGCATTTACTTTACTTATTTCATCAAACCCAACCATATCTAGTGTCGATGAACCAAAAAATGAATATGGAAAAGCTAGACCAGAAGATACTCAACCTACAGGAGGAGATTCATAGTCGAGAGTTATTTCACCTTCAGACCTAACTGTCAATCTGCGGTAACCATTCGATGTGCCCACGTCATATCCACCTCCATCAATTATCACATTTCTCTAAGCTCCAAATGAATAAACTACGCCTACCGATGAAATGCCTAGTGTCCTTGTTGCCGGTGAGTTTTGTACAAACCTATGTAGTCCTTGTTGCTGGTGAATTTTGTGCATTTTGTGCAAAGCATAAAATCCCTGCAAAATTTAACCAAATTACAGGGATTTCACATTGATTGGCACCTCCATCAGAGCATATATCCTTTACTAAACCCAATTGATAGAAGCTACTAGCAAAAATCCCTTGTTGAACCCAATTGGTAGAAGGCCAAAGGAGAAAGGTAAACCAATCTAAGACTTCAAACAGAAGCAGTTCTTGCACAAACCTGACTAACAGAACACTGAAGTACTAACATTTATGGGAAATGAAAATGAAACTCACACTTTCAAGAATGTTAAAATAATATAATTACTCCTGCATGAGGAGTTGGCTAAACTTAGAGAGTGAGTTACCTGAGTTTGAGTCAAGTCGAGTTAAGTGATAGATGAATTTTAGTGTGTGGTTGCATGTAAAGATATTTTAGGCAAGTCACTAGTGGGAAAAGGTTAAACACCCTTCACCAGGTTCATTGTAAGAATCAAGTTTTGTGTGATCAATAGAAGAGCTGCAGTTGGTGTGTTTATGTATGAATTATTTGTTTTGTCTCCTCCACCTTTTCAACAAATTGGTATTAGAGCGAAGTTACAAAGAGCGAGAGAGAACAGATTAGCAGTCTGTGTGAGAGGAGAAACATATTTTTTCTCTTGGTTAATGGTATAACACACCTTGTAGGTTATGCATAGGGTGTTATAAGGCATACCAGTGTAAACAAAAACCGTGTTACAAGTCTCAAAGTTATCGTGATTTGCATGCACGCAGGTTCCTTTGGCGTTTGAAGCGTTATAGTAATAACGCGGGAGTCTATCCCTGTGAGGCGATATCACGCATGCCATCACCACAATGGCTGCATTAATCAACCAAAGGATATGTAAATGCGAAGTCAAAGGTCCTAAAACTCATGTGGGAGTAATAAGGTTTACGTTATTGCTTTTCATAAAATGTTTTTATGAGGTTCACTTGAGACTTAAGTAAGGTTTTGTTTTTAAAGTTATATAAAGGATTTTTCAAAAAAGACATATTACTAAAAGGGGTTTATCATAAAGGTTTTATTGTTTTTATATGTAAATATTTTTTTTATAAAAAGGTTTTTTTTATTTATAAAAATAAAATTTAGGGTTTTATTGAAACGGGTATTTTTGAAAAGATCTTTGCAAAGCTTATAAAAGGAGAATTTTAGGTTTTTTTAAAGAGAAATTTTTGGAGAAAGATGACTTTCTCAAATTTCCAGCCCCAGTTCCCACCGTTTATAGGGAAGGATTATGATGTGTGGGCCATTAAGATGGCGACCACTT
This sequence comes from Pinus tabuliformis, assembly GCA_031772625.1. NCBI lineage: Eukaryota > Viridiplantae > Streptophyta > Pinopsida > Pinales > Pinaceae > Pinus > Pinus tabuliformis. The sequence continues at coordinate 1,511,151,974 of CM062817.1, read as the reverse complement.
TGCAGGCTCATGATGTTTGGGATTATGTCCAGCTTGGGTTTTCATAACCTAAGGATGAAGCAGCAGAATGAGCTCTCAATAATACAAAGAGAGAACAATGGAAGAAAGACAAGAAGAAGAATGCACAAGCATTGCATCTTATCCAGCAGGGAGTGGACCGAGCAGTGTTCCAGAAGATTATGATCACATTTTCAGCAAAAGAAGCATGGAATACTTTGGAAACAAACTATACAGGTATGACCAAAGTCAATATTGTTAAGTTACATAATACTAGGAGAGATTTTGAAAGTCTGCAGATGAAGGAGACAAAGGACATCAATTCTTTCATGAATCGAGTCATAACTGTCGTAAATCAGTTAAAAATATATGGTGAGGAAATTAAAGATCAAACAATGGTTGAGAAGGTCCTCAGATATTTGTCTACCAAATTTGATGTTATGGTAGCAGCCATAGAAGAAGCCGGGGATTTGGCATTATTAACAATTGATGAGCTAATGGGATCACTTCTATCACATGAGGCAAGGATAGACAGAAATGTGGATTCCACTTTAGAGACCGATTTCAAAATCCAGGTTTTTATTTCAAGAGACAAAGGTCGAGGCAGAAGTAGATCAAGAGGCAGAGGACGAAGCAAATATATGGTGGTCAGAGAGATGGCTGAGAAGAGCATGAACATGAAAGTGGAAGCAACTACAAAAGCTTCAACAATAATAAAAGAGTTGACAAATCAAAGGTGAGATGTTATTATTGCAATAAATTTGGTCATTATGCTAGTGATTGCAGGAAGAAGATAGTTGATCAAGGGAACCAAAGAGCTAATGTCACTACAGAGAGTGCTAACTCCATGTGCCTAGCTTGTCATACTATGCATGAACCTTCTTCTAGTGTGTGGCTTTTAGACAATGGTTGCAGTAACCACATAACATGCAACAAGGATTTGGTTGCAAATTTCGATCAATCTATGAAAACAGAGGTAAAGTTGACAAGACTGTGGATGTAGATGGCAAAGGAGTGGTCAACATTCTGACCAAGCAGGGGGAGCCGAAGAAAATATCATAGGCATATTATGGTCCTAGTCTCAAACATAATTCAATAAGTGTTGGTCAATTGACATAGAAAGGATACATAGTTATCTTTCAAGGTCAAGAATGTGTTATATATGACAAGCCCCCAAGCAAGCACTTGATAGCAAAGGTGAAAATGATGAGGAACATATTCTTTCCTCTAATTATGAATTACAGTGGTCAGGTGAGTTCTTTTACAGTTGCATTTTCTGATGATTATTCGTTATGACACTTTCGATTTGGACACTTGCACTTTTCTGGTTTAAGATTGTTGTAGTAGAAACAGATGGTCATAGGATTACCTCCCATCAAAGAACCTACTAGTACTAGTGAGTGTTGCATCTTGGGAAAGCAACATCATGAAAGTTTTCCAAAGGGAGTTGGATATAGAGAAAAGCAACTTCTATGGACCTCTGAGAACACAGTCGATTGGTGGAAGTTGTTACTTCCTTACTTTCATTGATGATTACAGGAGAAAGACTTGGGTTTACTTCTTGAAGCAGAAGTCTGAAACTTTTGCAAAGTTCAAGGAATTCAAAGCCTTAGCAGAGAACCAAAGTGATCTACAGATCAAGGTATTGAGGTCAGATCGTGGTGGAGAACTCTACTTGAATGGTTCATGAGGCACAATACTCGCTAAGGTTTTGTAAATGGGGTAGCAAGCTAAGTGGGCTCGATTGTGGGGAAAACTCCATAGTTAAGTGTGCTTGAGCTAGAGGCGATCTGGGATGGGTGACCTCCGGGGAAGTCCTAGTTACCATGTGCAAGCCCCGGAAGTGATGATTGATGCTATGTGATTCATTTCACTGGTTTCAATCCCACTTCTTCACCCCTATGAGCATCACCCAATGCAATGAGTGCTAAATGAACTATTCAAAAATCATGAGAAATTAGTCAGTTACAACTACCTCTCATGGAAATGGTCATAGATGAATGACTTACTTAATGCAGTTGAATCCCAAAATGATATCTAATATAATGCACTGCTGAAACCCCTTAATATTTAAATTCAAAAAATAATATGTTAATATTATTTCATATTAACCTATTACTTTAACATAAATTTATATTAAGTAAGTTTAAAAACAATATTATATTTTTCTCAATATTTTTTTATTATATAATAATAAATTTATATTTAAACATTTTTTAGAATTTAAAAATATCTAAAACGGTGTTCTTGAATGATTTAAAAAAAAATATTATATTTTTAAATTCCAATTAAAAAATGTTAATTAAATTTTAAAATGTTGAAAAATTAAATATTAAAAAAACATTATGTGATAGGTATAATAAATTATTTATAGAGAAATAAATTTATGTTAAATAATTTAAAAAATAATATTAATTTTTCTTAACATTCTCATATATATATATATATATATATATATATGAATGCTAATTTTTAAAAACGATTATCTAAATTGATGTGTATTTTAATATTTGATAGTTCCATTATTTTGATCCATAAGCATAATTTAAATTATAAAAAAAAATCAATAATTCATTAAAAAATAAGCATAGTCTATTGAACATTAAAAAAATAAGATGTTAATTAAGATATTTTAACATATTATTTTTATAATTTAAAAGAAGAGAGAAAATAATATGTTAATATTATTTCATATTAATCTATTAATTTAACATAAATTTATATTAAGTAAGTTTAAAAACTATATTATATTTTTCACAATATTTTTTTATTATATGATAGTTTATATAATAATAAATTTATATTGCCCCCAATCGGGGTATGAAGGGATAAGAAACCCCCGTAAGGATCATCGTTATGATTAAATAAGTTTGGAGCAGGGCAAGTGGGCAGCCCACCCAATGCAACCACATGCTCAAGGCAATTAAGGATATGACGACCCCTAACCAAGTGGCAAAACGGACCTTGGGCACAATAATTTGGGTTTTACAAGTGGTAGGTCTGGCATTTTTCATGCAAACGTTGTGGTTTCACCTCAGGAGTTGTTGTGAGGTGGTGAAGGTTGTTCGCGAGACTAGAGACCTGCGCCACAGGCTGAGCACCCAGGGCAACATCAACGGCGCGACGGCAAGGCAGGGCTACTGGTATGTCTCTCAAGCCTTCTTAGTTCATGAAATGGCGGTCTTGTTGCAAGGAACGAAGCCGGAATGGCAGGGTTTGGTGATGGTAGTGCATGGGTTAATTGGGATTGGGTTAAGTCTGTCTCTGTTAGCATCTGGAATGTCGATTTCAGTCTTTTATGGAAATCTATTGGCTTAGATGGGCATGTATGGGGAGTCGGGGCTTGCATTTAGTACTATGTCTGTAAATTCTGTTAATGTGTCCTTTAATTCTAAGCGTCTGAGGCCTGGATGGGCCTAGGGTCGATTAGAGAGTCCGACATCTTCTGGAGATATTCTAGCCCAGAGGGGCATGTGTTGGCTTGGTGGGTCCTGACTCAGGTTCAGAGTTAGTTTCACCAAACAAATCCCTACACTACTGGCCCTTTCGGCATTAATCCACGAAGTGTGGACTAAAGTATCACTCAAAGTAGTATGGGGGGATGTTGGAACCAGGTTTCCGCACCCAGAGATCCGTGTAATGTCGTTTTACGCCCTAAATATGCCTTTGTGCAGATCGATAAGCCTTTATGGCTTATCGATATAACTCTCTTTAATCAATCTTTAGACCTCCGCGAAGGTCTACGACTGTCTTTTGCGGACTCTAAATAGGTGAATCAACTACTTACGTGCATCAGAGATTACTTATAACTCAGTAATTACTCGGATCGGCTTAAGTGTTCGATAACTTCAACATACAACAAGATAATCTTTGCGTAAACAATTAACATCAATTTCGTTCATACAATAATACAAATCGTGTAAAGTCGTACATTAATAAAGTATCATTTCATAAAACCATCATTCATCACAACATAAACCGCATTCACGTAAAACAGAAGTAAAGAGGTAAACATGGGTATTTCTACAACAACTTTCTTTATTAATATCCAATTCAGCTTACAGACTTAAGACTTCCCTGTACACTTAGATGCAGGGGTCTGCGCACTCAGCTACGGAATATACTCTAGGCCTCTGCGTACACAGCCACAATTTCTTCTACTCTAAGACTTTTACGATATTTCTTCTACTGACCCATTACATTCATCTTCATCATCTCTTACTTGCCTTAGACATCCTAATACACACCTATTTATACAATCCCATGGTTCGAAAGATCCCCAAAAAGCTGACTCAACTTACATAAACAATGGTAAAACCCTTTATGACTCCTTAAATATCTACGCGCTCCACGACCACAATTTGCAAAGACTTTACATTTTATACAACAAAACCTGGGCTTTTTCCCCAAAATTGACCCTAGGGGACCCCATCCCAACAGGCCCCAACACAAAGATCGTGATTCGCCCTCGAGTCACTCTACCGACAAGGAGATCTTACTATGAAGATCCCCTAGCTCCACTTGTGCCACTGCCACTTTAGCCGTGCTCTACGTGGTTGCCTACTTGATCTGCTCCACCAACTGCTCTGTTTCCGGCCCTGCACTGTCCTCCTTGATTTTCTGTTGCGTATTCTGTAAATTTGCCAACTTTTCCTAAATATTGGCAGAGAGGATGTAGGCCTCATTCAGCCAAGGCCCCAATCTAGCCTTGAGGACTGCCTCTTTCTTCTGTGTTGCTTCCACCTATGCAAGCAACTACTGTAGCTTGGCTAGACATTGTGATGTAGCAACAGTGCACACCGTTGCCCTTACTTCATCATATTGTTGCTAGAGTTCGGGTGCTTATGTGTTTAAGGCTTGCAAGGTGGGATCCTCCTGCAGAGCCGTGACTACCTCCATTGCCTACTCAAAAAGCGTGGTGCAGTCTACCACGGCAGCATCCACCGTCGCGACTCCATCCTTCGTAGCACCTTTGTGTTGTTCCCTTACCTCTGGCGGAGTTGAAGGCTATGACTTCAACTCCAACTCTGTGATCTTCAAGTTCAGCTCAAACTGAACTTGAGCCACTTCTGTCTTAGCATCACGCACACCTACAACCAACTTTCTGATGTTCACCTCCAACGGGTCTTCCTTTGGTATATGCAGCTCAGGGACTGTTCTGCGGGTTTCTGCCACTGTGGCTGCAAGTTGGGCGTTTTGTGCCTAAATTTTCTTCTGTGCCTCTAGTGCCTCTAACTTTTCAACGAACATTTGTTCATTGTTTACTCTGTATTCACTGATAAGGCTTAGTGCACGCTGCTCCCAAGCTTTGAACTCTGCTATCACACTTGCTTGCAGCGTGTGAAGAAACTCATTGGGGAGCATGGCCAGGTTGAGGCCAATGTTCTTCAGAGAAATGACAATAGCCTTGTCAATGGCCGCCTTCGTGCTTAAGGCTCCATCTGGCAGTGTGACTGCCTGGAGATCTAGTGACCGAACCATCTTTGCTGCTTGAGTGGTTCCTAGTGCCAAACTTGTTGATGCAGCGTTGATCTACCCTCCATTTGCCTAGATTCTATTCGTTTGAATCTGCAGCTCATGGAAATCCTTCTGGATAGTGCTTAGTGCCTGTTGTTGCTGCTACTCAAACTATTGCAGCAATTATGCTGTAGTATCTCGCACCTTGTCGCCTATCTCGTCTAGGTAGCCGTCTGTCAGAGTAATCGGGTCCAGCGACAGCTTGGTGGCTTTCAATTTCTTCTGCGGCCCTTCCTTTTCCTACTCCCTGGACTACTTCACTCGGAAGGGAGTACTCTGCTCATCCTGACCACCGCCGCCCTTCTCTGACTGCTCTTCCTCCTCCATTTGGGGCGAAGGAGACTTATCACTCCGCTTAGAGCCGTGTTCTTCCTGTTCAACATGATTCTTCGTGACGCGCTCCGCTTCCACCAGAACCTTCTCCTCAGCCTCTTTTATTCACCTTTTAGCCAACAGTTGAACCTTCTGCTTGGCCACTTCCTTCTTCTTCTTCTCTGTGGACTTGCTAGTCCTTGCGGCTAGATCAGATGGAGAATTCCAATCTATCAGCTAGCACTTAATGACCTCCTCAATATCATCATCTGTAGCAAGGTAGGGTAGTTCAAACCATTTTTTCTGTGGATCCTTCCGTGCCTGGATGTACATGCGGTGGAAGTCAGCTTTGAACTCTACGTACCCTGAAAGTTGTTCAAACACGGTTGGTGACAACTGCAGCTTCTGGTTGATGGCCATGCAAATGCTCGCCTCCATCAGTACCCAAAAGACTTTGGTCTCTGTGACCCACGCAACATCTTTTGTGGCCCAGAGAGATGCAAAATTTGTAGCCTCCGACAAATCCTTCTCCACGGGAGGAAATTGGCTGTCCTCCGGAAAATCCCAAGCGACGAGCACAATGGAGAGCAACAACCATGAATAGTGGAATCTCTTACTCTCATCCTATGCCTCTCTACAGTTCGCGAGGAACTCACTACGCAGGTAGAACACCCAGTTGAACTGCATGCCCTTCGTGTACTGTGCAGCCAAAGAAACCACTGGCGCCGGAACCTCGTTTGCCCGACATTTTCTCATAACTTTGCTAGCAAGGATCTACATGGAAACCTTTATCATGAGGTCAGTGATCGAGGTAAAATAGTACCCGTGTAGCTTCTTCACAAGCTTGAACTTGTCCTTCATCTTCTTCGCAAGGTCACGCTCGCTCGTCTTGTCGCCAAACTCCTTGGTCGGATTCAACCCTGAGTGTGGCAACAGCGTGATCCAATAGATAATACCTCCTTTATCTCCCTAATTCCGAAGCAGGATAATGCCCAAACTCCAGAGAGGTATAGACCCATCGCTTTATGCAATGTTGTTTATAAGATAATTTCCAAGGTTGTGGCCAACAGACTCAAACCTTTACTGCCTTCACTGGTTTCGGGGGAACAATCAGGTTATGTGGAAGGTAGACAAATTCTAGATAACATCATACAAGCACACGAGGTGGTACACTCGTTAACTAGTGAAAGGAAATCGGGTATGATAATGCAATTGGACATAGCCAAAGCATACGATAAAGTGAATTGGACATATATCAAGAAAGTGCTTGCAGTGTTTGGTTTTGATCATAATTGGATCAGATGGGTCATGGCCCTGGTGACTTCCTCCAGCTTTTCAATTTTAATTAATGGCTCTCCCTCTGAAATTTTTCTGCCTTCTAGAGGACTTAGACAGGGAGATCCACTCTCTCCTTTTCTCTTCATCCTCATGATGGAAGGGCTGGGGCGGTCCATCAAGCATGCTAGAGCAACCGGAAAAATTCAAGGACTCCAACTTTCGAAGAATGGTCAAGTTCTGACTCATCAACAGTTTGTAGATGATACCATGCTACAGGGAATTCCCACGGTCAAGGAAGCGCTAGCATACAAACAGATTTTGAAAGACTTTGCTTTGGCATCAGGTATGGAAGTTAATCTTTCCAAATCAAAAATATTTTTCTTTAATACACATATAGCCATCCAGAGAAATGTCTCCAGAATCCTTGGATTTCAAAGAGACTCTCTCCCCTCTAAGTATTTGGGAGTTCCTCTAACGGCTAAACCTATGCTCAAAAGCATATGGGAACCATTAATCATTAAGATGCAAGATAAGGTTAGGAAATGGGCAAACAGGTCTCTAAATCTGGCTGGTAGATTGGTTCTCACAAAGGTAGTGCTCCAAGCTATCCCTGTCTTCATGTTATCAACTCTCCCAGCTCCAAAAGGAGTTTTACAGCAATTTAGAAACATCCAAAGAGATTTTCTCTGGGGAAAAGAGGAAATAAGGAAAAAATGGGCTTTAGTCTCATGGGATAAGATTTGTAAACCCAAGAACCAAGGAGGCCTTGGATTGGATGATATAGAGATTCTAAGTAAGGTTCTAGGGGCCAAACTTTGGTGGAGGTGGGTTAAGGATCCTAAGGCTCAATGGGCAAGCATGTGGAAGGAAAAATATGCCTAGCTTTCTCATGATATCATAAGAATGTCTGGAAACATAAAGGGCTCTCCCATATGGAATAAGGCCTAAGAGAACAGAGAGGTTGTCCAAAAGAATAGTTTCTGGGAAATCAGAGATGGAGATCTGGCACTATTCTGGGAGGACAAATGGCAACAAGAACCAACTCTTTTGAGAGAGGAATTTTCGGGCCTCAAACAGGAGACACACAACTGAGGATTAGTGAAAGTTAAGGACTTTTGGGAGCATTCTCACAATACAGAAAAATGGAGAACATGGAAAAAAATAGATGGCAGAGAGAACAGGACCCTGAACAGTAGAGCAGAGACCCTTAAGAGGTTGTTGGATCAGAGGATGATTTTAGTTACTGAAGGGCAGGATCAACTAAGATGGGGCATCAACAAAGAGGGCAACTTTAACATTAAGGAAGCAAAAGGTATTCTCCTTGGGCTGGAATCCTAAGCTACGGACAGAACTTGGCAGAAGCTATGGAGGCACAAGGGTTGGATGAAGATCAAACTCTTTATGTGGCTGGTTCACCATAGGAAAATATTAACCTGGGATAATATCAGGAAGAGAGGTATGCTGGGACCCTCCAGATGCCAGCTCTGCGAAGTCCAAGAGGAGACCATTGAACATCTTCTCAATAGCTGCATTTTCACCTCCAGGTTATGGGACTTTTTTGCCACCATCTTCAAACAGTCGGATAGAGACAAAGGAAGCATCACTAAAACCCTGAACAATTGGAGGAATAATTTTTCGGATTATGAAGTTCTTAACTCTACCTGGGCTCTGTTGCCAAGTTTCATCATATGGAATGTGTGGAAAGAGAGAAACAGAAGAATCTTCAAAGAAGAGAAGAGTTCCTCTCTTCGCTTGTTGGAGCAAATCTCAAAACAGCTTAAGGAGACAGTCAGCACTACAGTTAGGGATCTCCCCAAAAATCCTCCCTCAGAAGTAGAGTTATCAATTCTCAGGCAATTATGCATGCAGGGGCTTAGTCCACAAGGTATAGACAACCAAGTGTGATGTATAACACTCGTCATCAAAATTGAAATTTTTCTCATGTCGTTTGACAAAATAAATTTTTTTAAATAATTTTAAAAAATAACTATAAAAATATTTAAATAATATAGGGTAATACAAAAATTTGTGACTAAAGAAATTAGATCCCTCTAAATTTATGTTAGATCCATATTTAAAATAAATTTATATTAATATATTACAATTTCCACCCATTCATCCCTAATTTAACACATATATCCAAAACACATGAATGCCTCGGGTTGCAAATTTGTGTGTTGATCATATATAGGCTTTTTTAATTAATACTTTAAAAAATATATATTATATCAACACTTTTGATTGTCAATTTTTTTTCTTCTTTTTATGTATAAGACTCCTCATCAAAATTGAAATTTTGCTCATGTCGTTTGACAAAATAAAAATTTAAAATAATCTAAAAAAATAACTATAAATAATATAAGATCATACAAAAATTTGTGCCTAAAAAAATTAAATTCCTCTAAATTTATATTAGATCCATATTTAAAATAAATCTATATTAATATATTACAATTTCCACACATTCATCCCTAATTTAACGCATATATCCAAAACACATGAATGCCTCACGTTGCAAATGTCTGTGTTGACTATATACGACGGAAAATCCATAGGCTTTTCTTCAAAGTAGTGTTTGCAACTTAGCGTTATCTTGAACGTACAATCGATAAAGTAGTTGTTGCTCTTCTTTGAATAGTAAGGTGCTGACAATTTGAAAAACTCAGCCATAACACAGAAGAATGGCTGCCTGAAACAACTCTTTAACAAAAAAGAAGCAGCAGCCCTATTTAAAACCAATCTATTATCTCAGTATTAATATTAAATATTCTGTGTTATATTGCCAAACTTTACCATTTTAATAACTGGAACAGAATATCGAAACACAGGAAGACGCGTTCCTTGCAGCGCTTCTTGTTACATTTTGAAACTTGTATGCATGAAATTTTAGTATGACCAACCTTACACATTCCAACTTTAATATTTGAGGTTCTTGATATTCAAGTTTTAATTTTACATCTCATTTATATATATATATGAAGTTAAGCAAAAATCACATTAAAATGCAAATAATGAATGATAAATTCGAAACTGTTTAATTCAAAGAAATTTCATTAGGAAGATGAAGATGATATTTGCAAAGAGATGTGCAGAGCAATTTTTATTTACTAGGTGGCCATGGCCATGGACATCAATGATCATTGATGTCTTATTCATATATTTAGTAGCCATGAAGAAAAAGAGAGATTTAGCACGAGACGTTGGCTCCAGGATCCACACCCAACTGGCTACAGATATTCTTGTAGTAGTTCACTCTGCTATTCACTTCCCCACTGTTTCCACCGTTGCATTCCTGGCTGTTGATGGCTTTGATTGTGCCACCGAAGCCCTGCCCTGACGTTATGGCGGTGTGGCAGTTGCTGTTGTCCATCCAGAACCAGACCGCCGTCTTGAACGAAATGGTGGAGTCTTGCCCCACCTTCTCTGGGTTGTTCACCCCGTCGAACCCAATGTTCTGCCCAGCCGCTCCATAATTGTAATTCCTGTAACAATCTAATTGTTAGTCTCAATCTTTTTTACCATTACAGAAGAGATGAGATGTGATTAGTGGGTGTAGAGTTTTCACATACATACCAGCTCAACTGGAGAGGGCCACGTCCATGGTAGCTCTTACCGCTCGCACACGGCCACGTGGCTGAACTCATACAGTAGTTCATGGGAGGGTTTCTCTCATTGATGTAGCACATCCCTGACATGACACACAAATTAATCAATTATCAGTGAAAAAATTGAAACCAAATTATAGATCGATTGGAAGGTAAATGGCAATTAAAGCTTTTTGTCATAAAGAAAAAGGATTACTAGGTAAATAATTATGATAGAGCAGAATATCAACCTCCAGTTTCGTGCATAACATTAGCGAAGAAGGCCGCGAGTTCTCTCTTTGTGACGTCTGCGGATCCGGTGGTGCCAAATCCAGAATACGCATTGGCCGCTGCGATGAAAGCATCGTAAGTGTAGAATCCCTTGCCCTCGCAGGAGCTGGCAGCTCCGCCCGCGAGACCATTGAAGAAACTCTGGGAAATTATGGTACCCACGCTTCCACCTCCGCCACTTGGAGATCCTCCTCCCGAACTGCTACAAGGACCGCTCTGGCAGCCATCGCCGCAGTAAGCAGAGGTGGTCCCGCAGTATCCATACTTGCTGCAACACAGTCCGCTGGCACAGCCACAGTTTTGAGCATTAACACTGACACCCGCCAGTAGCAGGACTAGCACCACCACCAGCACCATTACCGAGTTACCGCTACTACTCCCCATTGCGAATAATTTCTTAAGACTCCCCACTCACAGAGATTATTTGATTTGTTGATTCAAGTTCGTTCTCTATTTATACAGAAACCCCGACCCACTCTGCTCCTCATTTTCTTCTTTGTGTCGGCAAGACTATTAAGGACATTGATTTTTAGAAACAATTGCATCCGGTCAATACGCGGCGGCTGCGGTCCGGATCGTTGAACGTAACGAGTTTTATTTGATAGTGCGCCGCCTTCGACTTACCTGCTCTAAAAGCTGAACACGCGGCGGAACGCTCAGGATAGTTGAACGTACCCATTTTCACAGAGCTGCTCCATACCAATGTTCCACGATAAAGATAATGTTTCACCGACTTTCATTGATTTAGTGGTTGTGAGAAGTCGCGAGATAAAGATGCCATGACTTTTGTGCCTTTTGGCCGTGTTAAATATTTTGGGGCAGAAATGTATATTTTGTTTACCAATGGCTTCTCCTGCTTTTTTGTCCATCTTAAATATTTTGTCTGTACTTTTGTGTGTAATTTTTAACAATGCTGGACTTTGATTTTACGAAAAATTACAACATATCAATACGCTGGGGGACGCACTTCGCTCCGGATCTTTCAACAGAACCACTTTTTGTTTGTAGTGCACTGCCTTGCTCCACGCCAACGTTGAACAGTAGTAATAGTTTTGTTCATTGATTTAGCGGTTGTGAGAAGTCACGAGATAAGATCACTGGCTTGGACATGAGATTCTCCCACTTGGATAGCATGGTTTCTTTGCTTTTTGGCCCCGCCAAATATTTTGTATCGGACATGCAAATTTTTAATATGCCCAAATTGTTACCCATTATTGGTTGATCTAATATGTTGTTGTACATATATATTTTTAGTCCCTCCCAATGGCATGGGATTATAGTAATCAGAATGGTTGCTATTTATATTAATATTAGTTTGAGCTGCTTACGATTAAAGTTTTGGATTCAGGATATATTTTTTACAATGAAAATTTTTCCGCTGTTTTATTTGGCCTCTTGAGGGGGAGAGGCCAGAACCATATGTTATATTTTTTTTATTTCCTTAGCATCTTCATTTTTCCCATCAACATTTAGAATTGCTGAACTAATGCTAACATTAATTCAAGACATTAGATATCCCATGCAAATGTAAGAGGCAACCAAAGTGGGATCTATATTTAGATACGTCAAATTAAACACAACCTCATGCATGGTTTACACATGGCTCACCTAGCCAACGCACTATCATTGCTGTCATTGTTGTGCTCAGGTAGAGTCGCTATGGAGTGTCACTATGGAGTCGGTTCTGTTGAAGGAGCACAGTGAGAAGCTTATACAACATCATCAGCATCATCAACAGTTGATTCATTCCTAGAATACCTAACTTCCCATTAAAAATACAGAGGATACAGGGGAAAGACAAGAGGTCCATCAGGTATAAGTTTGTTTATACATACATTAACAAAGCAATCATGAAATTGGAGGCGCATGACTGAAGCAACATTTCTGGGGTTTCTTTGAATGGCTTTCTGGAGTACAGAGGTTACCAGAGACTCTGCCTCTGGACAACTGTTTCTGTAAAACCCACGGTGCAGTTCGGCTTCTACTGCCTTCAAATCCAGATATGAGGGCCTCAAGAATACGCAGCAATTTGATCATTTGGCTTGCAAATACAACCATGATTTTAACAGCAACAGTAAGAAACTAGATGATTCCTTGCAGTCACACACGTTGGCAACTGGTCCATGGACGTGTACCGGGCATTTGCTATATATGAGTGACAAATCTGTGGGCTAGCAAACCAGGTTCAGGTCGATGAAAGCTAAACCCCACAAACCAGGTTCAGGCCGAGGAAAGCTCTTAACCAGCACAATAAACTGTGATAATTGCTCTTAACCCAGGTTCGAGCCGAGGAGAGCTCTTAATAGCTGCATACATAGCTGCATAGTTGCTTACATGGCTACGATACTGGCAATATGGCAACATCAGTTTCGTCTGAATAAGGTAATCATGAACTAAGTTGTTGAATTGAACTAAGTTGCTTAATTTAAACACTGATATGCAATCTATGTTTTTGGAAGCTTACCATAGTCGTTAGAAATTTACCAGTCATTGTCCATCACCTAGGTAACCTGACTAAGCACCACCAGCACAAGTAGCAGAGGAAGCACCACCAACACAAGTAGAGCAGTATTAGCCCGCCTCCAACGCTGAGACAAGCTCCCTCCGCTCTGGAAGTATCTATACCCATGCAGTCTCCTCCGGTTTCTCCGTGCCTTCGAAAATTCTTTAGTGATCCAATCGTCATGGAAGCAGTTCCTCTTTCCTGCATTGTTTCATTTCTGAGCCAGCGAACCAGTCACCTAGAGCCACTATTGTTTCATTTCTAAGCATTCTTGCAGCTAAGCCTTTGCCTTTCTGAGCATTCTTGCAGCTAAGCCAGGTATTACCCAGCCCGACCCGATAAAGATTGTGCTTGCCAAGCTCCGCTGCGGAAATGCATCAGACAACTATTAGCCTTATTTATTAATCTGCCAACTCCACCATAAGCAGAAAGTAGGATAGCTTTACTTTACGACCATGGCCGAACAAAGAATTTCATGGATGGAGCTCAGCTTATCCTTCTCTTGAGCAAGAGGCATAATTTTTTGGGGGTGGTTTATTTTATTATGTTGTTCGAACTATCCAAGATTATGTTGTAATGCATGCAAGCTGGCGGGTCTTCAAAATGGTGGCCACGGTCTTTTTGTTCCATCAGTCGAACTATCCAAGATTATGCAAAACAGGTGTAACACATGTAGGGAGGGTCTTCAGAATGATGGCCACAGTCCTTTTGTTCCATTAGGAAGCTGGTGTTTTTTAATTATATTTCTAAAAGACTTTTATAATATTTTATTAATATATTTTGGCATTGATTTCAGTTTTCGCTCAACTCCACACACGACAGATCTATTATGCAAGAGCCACTGATCTTGTTCATAGTGCAGAATCACAGGGAAGACAATTCGATAAACTTGGGGTTTTTAAGAAAACCTGGAACTCTAAGGGACAACAAATTACGATGGATTTTCACGTTTTCTAATGATAGTGGGGGTTTTGTAACTGTATGCAAGCATATCTTGTGTATATGTGATCATTCGATCAGAAGAATTTCACGTAGGCAAGAGGGCATGCTCCAGTTTGTAATCTTTTAATTGGGGGTCATTGACGGGTTCAATATGTTCTACAGTTCCAGGTCACAACCCTGGTGCATTTAATAGGTTGGTTATCTCATGAGATTACATGACAGCGGGTGCAGAATTTTGGAATTGTGGGCTAGCAGGGCTAGAATCACTTACTTCAAACCGTTGATGGTTTCAGGATTATTAGAAATTTATGTGATTCGGAGACAGTTTGCTTGTTGTAGTTGCACTATAGTACTCCAATTTGTGAATGAAGAGGAGCCATCTTTCCATGGCCATTTACCATTTTCAGCTTTACTTTTCATTGTTTGTGGATGAGCTATCTCTCTTACATGATGAATGGTGATATCTCATGCTTTCTTTTGTCTTTAATCAATATTAATGAATGATTGATGTGAAAAGAGAATGGCGGTCCAAAATTAAAATTGCAATCATGATATATGTCTCTGGCATCGTTGGAATGTTATGCATGGACATGCCTAATTATGGAAATATAGATACATGGAAAATTATGCAGCCTCGAACTCCATATCACTGCTTGATTGCCACCGCCTTATCTTCATTATAAAAGTGTTTTATGGATAACAGAGGGTGTATCATTTTCGAGTTCTTACCCATAACATTTAAGAAGCAATGGTCATTTTCAGCTATTATGCTTGAGTAGGAACATTGAGTAGCTTTGTGGACGATTCTCTTAGTGAATCTTTAGTTCAACTATTTCAGTTGTTTTGTACTTGTATGTGGACTATTCTCTTACACGTAAACAAAGTAACTGTTTTGGTCTCAAGTATGATAGTTTTCACCCTCTCCTTTGCTCCAAGTCAAGCTATCTTGGCTTGGATAACTAAGCATTTTATATTAGAGTGCATTCATATTTTCACCTTTGTTTATTATATTGAATACCATCTCTTTTCTTTTGCGGCAGCTGGGCCCTTGTACGGGAGGAGGTAGCCATACCAAACGGGAGTGGGGCTAATTGGGACCTGCTACGGGTTACTCTCCCTTGATCTGTTGGAGGACATTTTTTCCCCTTAACAGATTAAGTGGTGCTAGAAGGAGGGCCGAATATCCTGTTTGATAATTCTACCCTTTGAGTTTTATCCTCTCTTGTTAGTTTTGAAACCCTCACAGATTTATTAACTAAGAAGAAAGGCTTGTGATAGCTTTCTTTTCTTTCTCATTTTTAGAAGCCTGATCATCTTCTGAATATTAGAATGGAAGGCTAAAGTTATGAATGGCTGGTAGGAATACTTTTCTTCCTGAAGGATCAACCCGAGTTATCTCAAATTGCTTCTCAGGAGCCAACTCCTTTTAAGTCTCCTGAGCATCAACCTGAATCATCTTTGGTTCTTGATCCTTCTGTTTCACATGTGTTAGAATAAATTTAGCATTCAAGACCTATTACTAGAGCTTTTGCTAGAGAAATAACTCAACATTTGCCTGCTTTTCAAGAGTTACCATTTGGTAGAGCTAGGATAAATAGAACTTATAATCTTTAAGTTCCTAGTGTATCTGCTGCTGATTTTGATACTTTTGGTGTGCAGGGTTTAGATCCGGAAGATCCATTAACTGCTGCACTAGCTGCTGCAGCCAAGATAAGAACTGGTGGTGGTATACCTCCAAGTCTACCACAAGAACCTCCACAAGTTGCTGCAGAGCCACTAGAACAAGAGTCTCCAAGAGAAAACATGGCAAATAAAAGACCAAGACCTTGGATGCAACCAGGAGCCATTGCGGTACCTGGAGCTGTCCATGCTTTACCCAAGCATCCAGACAAGTTTTTGCCAAAGTTTGATCCGGAAAGAGGAGATTCACCTGAAGATCATGTGAATGCCTTCATGTTGGCAATCAGTACAATGAGTGTTTAACATGAAGATGATGTGTGTAGATTGTTTCCTCTTACATTCATGGTAAAAGCATCCTCGTGGTTCTTCTCACTACCACCTGCTTGTATTACAAGTTGGGATGACTTTTAGGACCTCTTCATTGCCAAGTTTGGGGAAGACAAGTCTCCCACAACCATGGTCCTCGAGCTTTCAAGAATGAAGATTAAGGAGAAAGAGAAAATAGAAGACTTCAATCAAAGATTCCTACAACTCAAGTATAAAATTCCGGATAACTTCCAACCTGCGGAGGCAGTATTAGTGGAGTTCTATCAGTCTGCTCTCCCCGAGTTAGTACAAATGTTTGTAAAGAGAGCGGAGAGACCAACTCTAACAGAGAACTTCACTGAGGCTCTGAAAGTGGAGAAACAGATGATCTCCATTTCTGGTCAAACACCATCGGAAGCAAAGAAGGAAGTGCCTACAAAGAAGCAAGCCTCTTCAAACAAAGTGTCTACTGAGAAGAGCAAGGATTCTACCGAAATGGAAGACTTGCATAGGATTGTAAAGAAGCTATCCGATGACATGACTGACTTGAAGAGGAGCACTGCTGAAAGTTATTCCAAGAAGACATTAAGACCTCCTTTCCGAAGAAACACTCCTCCACCAATTATATGACACAAAGGCATAGTCAGAAAATTGCCTCCAGGAACGTTGGATCACGCCTTTACAATGGTGCAATGTAGGTAAAGGTGCAAATGATGTATGTAAAGATGAAAATTCCATCGAGGAGAGCTCTATAGGGGTACTGACCGGGATAAAAGTTGATATCACTCTTATGAATAAGGGGCTTCATTATAACTAAGAACTTTAATTTTTGAATTTTATATGTAGATAGAAGCAGCAATTCCATGTGCGTTTCTGGAGAGAAAACACCACGCATTGGAAATCAAGGTATTTTCATCTCTGTGAATTATAGCATTAAATGAATAAGTAGAACAAACACAGTATCAATGTGAGTTTTATTGATTCAAATTCTACATCATCAAGTTCAATTGGGTACTTTTTTGGTTTTCTAGTGAGCATTGATACATAATATCAAGTCCTTTTCTAAGTTCCATAAGCCCAGGAATCAGCCGGTGATTGTGTGTTCTCATAAATTGGATAAAATCATCGGTTCTTGAAGATTTAAACTCATACCTCGGCATGTCTTTTTCCTGGGGAGACACTGATAGAGATTCCATGGCGCTGAGGACGTGTGCTCACCTCCGACTCAAATTCCATTAAATGCCACTCTTTCTAATAGTAGCATTAGAACTGTTTGAGAAGTGGCTCATTGATTTAATTGGATGTCTTTGATTTCTTATTGGATGCGTAGAATGCTCCCAGGTATTTGAAAATCCTTTTTTGATGCGTAGAATAGTTTTCACTTTTCCATTCATTGTGCTTGCTACACCAACCATACTTGGTTCTTTCTGCTTGACTTCAAGCCAGCTCTTTGTCTTTATTTCTGCATAAATTTACAGGGGCATCATTATATGCAAATGTATTATTTTAGCCAACTCATTGCTGCAATGCTACTTACAAAATACTTATGTCATTGCTCAATTCGCCCACTCAACTACCCTGCTCCTTTCCTCGCTCCCCTTAAGGCAAGAACTAGCTGCCGTGCAGCCCATATTGTTTAGTTTGAACCAAAATTATACCCCAGAGGAATATGCCTTAGGGTAGGCATATACTAGTCTTTCAACCAAAATTATACTTCAAAGAAAAATATAATCACACGAGGAATAGTCTAACAATTATATATATATATATATATATATATATATATATATATATATATATATATATATATATATAGATATATATATATATATTTCAACCAAAATTATACTCTAAATATGAATATAATTCTTGCTAGGCATATATTAGTCTGTGAACCAAAAGTATATTTCAAAGAAAATATAATCCATACGAGGCATAGTCTAAGAGTGGAACTAGCCCCATCCAAAATAGAGTGGATCTCACTTATCCATGTCAATGCCATACGAGGCATAGTCCAAGGAAGAGTGGAATTCACCCTCATCCAAAGAAGAGTGGATCTCCTTATCTCTATGGATACCATCTTCGATCTCCTTACCCATGTGAATACCATCTTCGGGAAGACCATGAGAGGCTTTGGAGTCCTTCCAAAAGGGATCTTGCTTGCAATCTCTCCTTCACCTTTACCCAGGTTGAGAACTTTGTATATATTGCTATTAGCCTTCATTGCAACATGGTGCCCTCTCCTAGAGATGATTTCGCTTAGGTTGGAGAGGTTAGGCCCTTGCCTTTGTTCCCTGTTGGATCACTTTGCCCTGGTTTCTCTGTTTGGATGGTCCTCTATGCCTTTTGGGATGTTGCCATTGATCGTGTTTTTCCACCTAATTTTGTTGCTCCTCGATCTTCTTTTTGCATCTTCTAGCAAAGTTTCTGTGTTCATGAGAGACCTTGCACTTATTTTCTTTTTGCATCTTCTAGCAAAGTGTCTATGTTCATGATAGACCTTGCACTTATTTTCTTTTTGCATCTTCTAGCAAAGTGTCTGTGTTCATGATAGACCTTGCACTTAAAAAGAACTTGGTTATAATCCACCTCTTGGATATGGGACCATGGTTGAGATTTATGATGGCCAGAAGCCCTTTGTCAAGATCTACTTCCACATAGATCCTGACACAAGAAAACAATCCCTCTTGTAGCTCGACACATTCAATATACTTACCCAGGGCATTTCCAATACTTTCAATAGTGGCGTTGTTCCAACAATAGATAGGAAAGAAGGGGAGTTTAACCCAAATCAGAATTGTTGAAGGAACATCACGTTTTGGGTTAAGATACATGCTCAATTGATCTAAATAGAGACCCTGGGAACCCATGAAATAAGGGTTGCTTCTCAAGATCAAGTCCCAATCTTCCTTATTCTCGATGAAGAAGGTATAAAACCCTCTCCCACAGAAAGAAGAGGAAACTTGACCCTTTATTAGTGGTAACCAAGTTTTATTTACCCACTACTTCAAGGAACACGGGGAAGGCCAAATCCCCATGATCTGGCCCACTAAACCTCGTTTCGCAAGTTGAAGAGCCCTTATTCTGGACCGAGAAGCATTTATCTCTACCTTCGAAATATACTCAAGCTTTTTGACAAAGCCTTAGGGCTTCATCTTCTAGAATTTTAGCTTGTTAGAGATTAGAGCATTGAAGGCGTCTATATTAGGCACCCATAGAAGGGGTGGGGAAGCAGGGCCACCCAAGCTAGTGGGAGATCGACTAAGCACTGCAAAAACTCTCACAATACCTTTATGCTATGGATAGATTTTAAGAACACATTGAGATACACTCATATATATACATCAATTTTATCTAAATTTTTATTATTGAATTTTATCCATATTACACTATCTTAAATTATATGAAGTCAAAGAATTTGAAAGTTATTCAATTTTATTTTATTTTATTTTATTTCTTTCATCTTATTACTTGAACTTTTTGTTTGGAAATATATTGCTGTCCTTTTTACTTGGGTTTAATTAACCGGAGTTCATAAAAAATATGCTTCAAATATACTCTGATAAACACAATAAAATTAAAAATATCTTTTGAGTTTTGAGTAAAGTTTCTTGAAATTAAATTTGGTTAAAATGCCTAAATTAAGTCAAAATGTTTTATAGGTGCTTCAATGTCTTAAAATTTATAATAAACTTGTTGAATTAATGTGCCTCACTTAAGAGGAAATTTAGTACTTGTTGGGATAAAACTAGTTAAATATATAATAACATTAGAGATAATTTTTTGACAGAGCTTCTTGTTTTTTTCGAGAGATATTTCATCAAAATGATGGAGTATTTTTCTATATTGTTGTTGGATGGTATCAAGTAGACTTCTCAAGGTAGAATAGTGCCTCTAACTTAAAGGGATTCAAATTAAGCACTTGTAAACATGGAACTAACCAAATACTCATAAATGTTTACAATAATTGGTGGAACTAGTTCTTTGAACCTTTCTTTGTAAAATTATGGAATTGTCCTCATGGTCTTCATTGAATGATTGAAAATATTTTTTAAAATATGGAATGGTCCTCACAATAGTCGATAAGGATGTCTATTTTGAAATATGGATTCTGGGATTTTAGTTTAATCATCAATAATAATTAAGTAGATGATGGAGATTTAATCTCCATGGAATATTCTAAAATATTCTCAGTAGTAGTCACAAATCAATGGTTGAGATTTATCTCAAAAGTAGTTATGTTTTTTCTCTACTTTTAATTAAATTACTTAATAAGAAAAATGTCATATAAACATATCCCATATAAATATGAGTTATGACTTTTTGAGCATATGGTATTAGTAAACCACGGTATTGGTCACTTGTTGTAACAAAGTCTATTTACAGATTATAATATCCATGGTTAAGAATCTTGTTACATTTTATAAAGTTATAATTTAGTTCAATTTTATGATTTTTTAAAATCTTGACAATGTGAGAAGTATCATGAGGTAAGCATTTTTTAAATGTATATGGATGCATTAGCTATATCTATAGTGACAAACAAACTTGAATTAGATGGATACATTATGAGTGGTCGTATTTTCATTGGTTAGGTTATCACATTAAAGGAGAGGATATTGTTTTCATGATGTCAAAAAAGATACCTTCTATCTTGTTGGTACAACCTACTCATTAATATCTATACATGTAGGCCAATTGTTATTGGAAATAATGCATTGCATAGGGCAAACAAAAACTTTAAATACATCTTAATATTGAGCTTGTGCAAAGTCTTTCCTTCTAACTATCACCCTGAAGACATGACTATCCTAGGTTTCATTGTTCATGTGTCATCCTTAGGTTCTATTGTCCATATGCCATCCTTAGCTACCTAGCCTACTTGCCTTAAACCACTTGGCCATGGTGCTATAGGGCTTATGCTCAATGGCATGCTTGTTACATAGATAAGCATCCTAAATATGACCACCATGAATTGCTACAAATTATGAAATCAAAGACAAATATATAAATTTTGAATGAAAGAAATGTTGTTTAAGTCCGTAGAACTAGATATATCAACAATTTTGGTTTTATCTTCACATAGGCCATGCCACATAAAATAATGATTATAATCTTGATAGGAGGTAGTAGAGGGGTAGAACGAAAAATATTTTTGGGTTTCATTTCAAATGTCTAGATAACAAAAAATATTCAATATTTTATTTATTTATTTATTTTGACTAGAGGAATCAACAACTGGGTTGGTTTCATACTCGTGTGACACAAGGTCGATTCTAATTACTATCACTATAACCTCTACATGCCTACTTATGCCCCTTTCACAGACACGAGTGGAGGGATTCGAACCTTGAATCTCTTGGTACATAAAACTTTATTATCACGACACTTGCTAATTGAGCTACCCCCCGAGGGCTAACATTTTTAGCATTTCATTATGGTCTTGAGGGTTTTGCTTTTTCTTTTTTCTTTTTCTAGTATTTTTAATGAATTTTTCATATGTGGGTCATTTTGATCTACTTCTCGCTAGTAAACACTGCCAATGTGACCAAGCGAGAACTGCACAAGATAACTTCATTTATAGAGATGTTTGTGGATGTGTGCAAATTTCCATGCTAAAAGGGTATATGTTTGGCCAAGATGGAGTTTTGGAGTCGGGCAATATTTGACTTGACTTAGGTTGTTTGCGAAAAAATGAGTACAAGATTTTGATATATCCTTAATGCATTAAAATACACATTGCATTCTATGGAAGTTAACATATATATAGTCCATAAGATGACTCATCTGCTATATGTGTTTTCTTGATAGAAATTTCAGAAATATTTTCTCTCAAGTACAAAATTTGCATGGAGGGAGAGTGCAAGTGTGCCAAGTCCCATAATTGAAGCCATTCGTTCCTAAAATGGAAAAATAAGAAAGTATGCTAT
Source organism: Pinus tabuliformis (assembly GCA_031772625.1). Lineage (NCBI taxonomy): Eukaryota > Viridiplantae > Streptophyta > Pinopsida > Pinales > Pinaceae > Pinus > Pinus tabuliformis. The sequence continues at coordinate 1,511,129,634 of CM062817.1, read as the reverse complement.
CAATATTAACACCATAGGAATAAAACATGGTCAAACTAGGTCATTTTCAATGTACAAATTAGTTATATGAATACTTTAAAACCTTAATGTTCCTTAATCAATATTGAACATGACAAATTTCATTCATTGCATGTTTAGATATTTATTCATAGAAGCTTGCATGAAGGAGAAATGGCATCTATTTTTTCATTTGTTCAACTAGAAAGGAAAGAAATGTACATTGAGGCTAGTTGTTTGTATACAAGCCTATTGAAGGTCCTATTAAATGTCTTCAAGCCACAAGTATTGTTTTTGCTATTTTTACTTTATGGATGCCTTGGTGGGGGATGGGCTTCTTGGCTTTATGACTACCTTGGTGGGGGTTGGGCTTCATTTGTAGTTTTTTCTATTTTTACTTTATGGATGCCTTGGTGGCGGATGGGCTTCTTGGCTCTATGGCTACCTTGGTGGGGGTTGGGTTTCATTTGTAGTTTTTGTTATTTTTACTTTATGGATGCCTTGGTGTGGGATGGGCTTCTTGGCTCTATGACTACCTTGGTGTGGGTTGGGCTTCATTTGTAGTTTTTTCTCTTTTTTCTTTATGGATGCCTTGGTGGGGGTTGGGCTTCATTTGTAGTTTTTGATATTTTTACTTTATGGATGCCTTGGTGGGGAATGGGATTCTTATTTCAATGAATACCTTGGTGGAGGTTGGGCTTCATTTGTAGTTTTTGTTATCTTTATGGATGTCTTGGTGGGGGATGGGCTTCTTGGCTTTATGGCTACCTTGGTGGGGGTTGGGCTTCATTTGTAGTTTGGGATGGTCCACTCCCATGCCATAAGAATGCTTTCCATTGTACAATATGTCTTATTTGAATGACAGATGAAAGGGAAACGTCTTGCTAGGTGAATGTGGTGGTTAAATAGATGGTGGATAAGTTCTAAAAAAATAAAATTATAAATGATTTTGTGTCCAATTGTTCATGTTGCAAGAGGGGTTCAATACATACAAGTTAAATGTTATGTTAGTTTCTTGTTCATTGGTGTCTTATTCATATATTTACTTACTGGGTGGCCATGGACATTAATGATCATTGATGTCTTATTCATATATTTAGTAGCTATGAAGAAAAGAGAGATTTAGCACGAGAGATTGGCTCTGGGATTCACACCCAACTGGTTGCGGATTTTTTTGTAGTAGTTCACTCTGATATTCACTTCCCCACTGTTTCCGTCATTGCATTCCTGGTTGTTGATCGCTTTGATTGTACCATCGAAGCCCTGCCCTGACGTTATGGCGAAGTGACAATTGTTGTTCTTCATCCAGAACCAGACGACCGTCTTGAAAGAAATGGTGGGGTCTTGCCCCACCTTCTCTGGGTTTTTTACCCCGTCAAACCCAATGCTCTTCCCAGTTCTTTATCCAGAGCCAGACGGTCGTCTTGAACAAAATGGTGGGGTCTTTCCCCACCTTCTCTAGGTTTTTCACCCCGTCGAACCCAATGCTCTTCCCAGCCACTCCATAATTGTAATTCCTGTAACAATCTAATTGTTAGTCTCAATCTTCTTTACCATTACAGAGGAGATGAAATGAGATGTGATTAGTGGGTGTAGAGTTTTCATGATCCACGCATCATACATACCAACTCAACTAGAGGGGGCCACGTCCATGATAGCTCTTACCACTCGCACACAACCACGTGGATGAACTCTTACAGTAGTTGATTGGCGCTAAGCTTATCTCGATTTCATATTCATCAAGCTCATTGACATGGCCAGTGGGGCCCTCTCGGTCTCCCTTGCTGGTTCCGTTAACGTAGACCGAAGTGCCCATTGTTGAAGTGGGAAAGAGCCCCCAAAAATCATGGGGAATTTTCAGTAGACAACCCTTGGAAGGTATTTTCACTATACTTAGCATACGGTGATTACTGGGAAAATATTAACAACAAGTCACTAAGCCAATCATTGGCTTAGTGACTGACCAACATGCATGCATGGTATGGATGGAAATTGCATATCTCCCAGCGAATGGATAAACGTTTCCGGTAGACAGCTAATGGTGTTGATTGACGGCTTATTAATGCAATTGCTGTATGGGAAATGGACGACGTCCGACGAAGTCTTATTAATGTTCTTATCAATTAATGTAAAATGGCTTGCCAACTACCAGACATCGAGCTATTTAATCTCTAAAAACCTACCTCGTGCGGGAGCCATGCCAGAAATTGCTTGAGCATTCTCTAAATACGATACTACCTAGATGTCGTGAAAGAGCACGAGCACAAGAAGGAGCAGAATAGGTTGGTTTCCCCATTTTTTTCTCACTAATATCGCGTTATAATTTGTGAAAATATAATGGCTTCGCCTTCTATAATTAGGCATTTCTTCTCATCCTCGTTCCCACGGACTGTAAAATGTCTTCACAAAACTGCGAGTGTTGATACATCCACTTCTCTTTACTCTACCGCGCTTATAGGTTATCTGATTTTGTCTCCACTAGTGAATACAATTAGTACAAAGGAAATAGGATAAGATTTATATTTACTTTACTTATTTCATCAAACCCAACCATAGCTAGTGTCGATGAACTAGAAAACGAATATGGAAAATCTAGACCAGAAGATACTCAACCTGCAGGAGGAGATTCGTAGCCGAGAGTTGTTTCACCTTCAGACCTAACTGTAAATTTGTGGTAACCATTCGATGTGCCCACATCATATCCACCTCCATCAATTATCACATTTCTCTAAGCTCCATAGCTACTAATTTTTATTGCAAATGAATAAACTACGCCTATCGATGAAATGCCCGGTGTCCTTGTTGCCGGTGAGTTTTGTACAAACATATGTAGTCCTTGTTGCTGGTGAATTTTGTGCATTTTGTGCAAAGCATAAAACCCCTGCAAAATTTAACCAAATTATAGGGATTTTAAACTGATTGGCACCTCCATCAGAGTGTATATCCCCCAAATTGATAGACGCTGCTAGCAGCAATCCCTTGCTGAACCCAATTGGCAGAAGACAAAAGGAGCAAGGTAAACCAATCTGAGACTTCAAATAGAAGCAGTTCTTGCCTAGACCCAGCTAACAGAACACCAAAGTAGTAACATTTATGGGAAATGAAAATAAAACTCACATTTTCAAGAATGTTAAAATAAGATATTTACCCCTGCATGAGGAGTTGGCTAAACTTAGAGAGTCAGTGAACTGAGTTTGAGGGTTGAGTCAATTCGAGTTAAGTGATAGACGAATTTTAGTGTTTGGTTGCATGTCAAGATATTTTAGGCAAGTCGCTAGTGGGAAAAGGTTAAATACCCTTCACCAGGTTCATTGTAAGAATCAATTTTTGTGTGATCAATAGAAGAGCCACAGCTCGTGTGTTTATGTATAAATTATTTGTTTTGTCTCCTCCACCTTTCCAACAAATTGGTATTAGAGCGAGATTACAAAGAGCGAGGGAGAACAGATTAGCGACAGTCTGTGTGAGAGGAGAAACATATTTTTTCTCTTGGTTAATGGTATAACACACCTTGTAGGTTATGCATAGGGCGTTATAAGGCACACTGGGGTAAACAAAAAACGCATTGCAAGTCTCAAAGTTACCGCGATTTCCACGCAGGCGGGTTCCTTTGGTGTTTGAAGCATTATAGGAATAAAGCGGGAGTCTATCACTTTGTAAGGTAATAGCACACATGCCATCACCACAATGGCCCCATTAATCAACCAAAGGACATATGTAACTACGAAGTCAAAGGTCTTAAAACTCACGTGGGATTAATAAGGTTTACGTTATTGCTTTTCATAAAGTGTTTTTATGAGGTTCACTTGAGACTTACATAAGGTTTTGTTTTTAAAGTTATATAAGGTATTTTTCAAAAAAGACATATTACTAAAAGGGGTTTATTATAAAGGTTTTTTTTGTTTTTTATATATATGGATTTTTTTTATAAAAAGTTTTTTTTTTAAAATAAAATTTAGGGTTTTATTGAAAGAGGTATTTTTGAGAAAGGATCTTTGCAAAGCTTATAAAAGGAGAATTTTAGGGTTTTTTAAAGAGAAATGTTTGGAGAAAGATGGCTTTCTCAAATTTCCAGCCCCAGTTCCCACCATTTACAAGGAAGGATTATGATGTGTGGGCCATTAAGATGGCGACCACTTTGCAGGCTCATGATGTTTGGGATTATGTCCAGCTTGGGTTTTTAGAACCTAAGGATGAAGCAACAGAACGAGCTCTCAATAATACAAAGAGGGAACAATGGAAGAAAGACAAGAAGAAGAATGCACAAGCGTTGCATCTTATCCAGCAGGGAGTGGACCGAGTAGTGTTCCAGAAGATTATGATCACGTCTTCAGCAAAGGAAGCATGGGATACTTTGGAAACAAACTATACAGGTATGGCCAAAGTCAATATTGTTAAGTTGCAGAATACTACGAGAGATTTTGAAAGTCTGCATATGAAGGAGACAGAGGACATCAATTCTTTCATGAATCGGGTCATAACTATCGTAAATCAGTTAAAAATCTATGATGAGAAAATTAAAGATCAAACAATGGTTGAAAAGGTCCTCAGATATTTGTCTACCAAATTTGATGTTGTGGTAGCAGTGATAGAAGAAGCCAAGGATTTGGCATCATTAACAATTGATGAGCTGATGGGATCACTTCTATCGCATGAGGCAAGGATAGACAGAAATATGGATTCCACTTTAGAGACTGCTTTCAAAATCCAGGTTTTTATTTCAAGAGACAAAGGTCGAGGCAAAAGTAGATCGAGAGGCAGAGGACGAAGCGAAGATATGGTGGTCAGAGAGGTGGCTGAGAAGAGCATGAACATGAAAGTGGAAGCAACTATGGAAGCTTCAACAATAATAAAAGAGTTGACAAATCAAAGGTGAGATGTTATTATTGCAATAAATTTGGTCACTATGCTCGTGATTGTAGGAAGAAGATAGTTGATCAAGGGAACCAGAGAGCTAATGTCACTACAGAGAGTGCTAACTCCATGTTCCTAGCTTGTCATACTATGCATGAACCTTCTTCTAGTGTGTGGTTGTTAGACAGTGGTTGCAGTAACCACATGACAGGAAATAAGGATTTGGTTGCAAACTTCGATCAATCTGTGAAAACAGAGGTAAATTTGGGGACTGACAAGACTATGGATGTAGATGGCAAAGGAGTGATCAACATTCTGACCAAGCAAGGGGAGCCAAAGAAAATATCAGAGGTATATTATGGTCCTAGTCTCAAACATAATTTTATAAGTGTTGGTTAATTGACATAGAAAGGATACAGAGTTATCTTTCAAGTTCAAGAATGTGTTATATATGACAAGCCCCCAAGCAAGCACCTGATAGAAAAGGTGCAGATGACGAGGAACATACTCTTTCCTCTAATTATGAATTATAGTGGTTAGGTGAGTTCTTTTACAGTTGCATTTTCTGATGATTATTGGTTATGGCACTTTCGATTTGGACACTTTCTCATTTCTAGCTTAATATTGTTGCAGTAGAAACAGATGGTCAGAGGATTACCTCCCATCAAAGAACCTGCTAGTACTTGTGAGTGTTGCATCTTGGGAAAGAAACAACGTGAAAGTTTTCCAAAGGGAGTTGCATACAGAGCAAAGCAACCTATTGAGCTAGTACATACAGACTTCTGTGGACCTAAGAGGACACAGTCGATTGGTGGAAGTTGTTACTTCCTTACTTTCATTAATGATTATAGTAGAAAGACTTGGGTTTACTTCTTGAAGCAGAAGTCTGAAACTTTTGCAAGGTTCAAGGAATTCAAAGCCTTAGCAGAGAACCAAAGTGATCGACAGATCAAGGTATTGAGGTCAGATCGTGGTGGAGAACTCTAATTGAATGGTTCATGAGGCACAATACTTGCTAAGGTTTTGTAAATGGGGTAGCAAGCTAAGTGGGCTTGATTATGGGGAAAATTCCACAGTTAAGCGCGCTTGAGCTAGAGGCGATCTGGGATGGGTGACCTCCTGGGAAGTCCTAGTTACCAGGTGCAAGCCCCGGAAGTGATGATTGACACTATGTAATTCGTTTCACTAGTTTCAATCCCACTTCTTCACCCCTGTGAACATCACCCGATGCAATGAGTGCTAAGTGAACTATTCAAAAATCATGAGAAATTAGTCAATTACGACTACCTCTCATGGAAATGGTCATAGATGAATGACTTACTTAACGCAATTGAATCCCAAAATGATATCTAATATAATGCACTGCAGAAACCCCTTAATACTTAAATTCAGAAAATAATATGTTAATATTATTTCATATTAACCTATTATTTTAACATAAATTTATATTAAGTAAGTTTAAAAACAATATTCTATTTTTCTCAATATTTTTTTATTATATAATAATTTATATAATAATAAATTTATATTAAAATATTTTTTAGAATTTAAAAATATCTAAAACGGTGTTTTTGAATGATTTAAAAAAATATTATATTTTTAAATTCCACTTAAAAAATGTTAATTAAATTTTAAAATGTTGAAAATTTAAATATTAAAAAAAACATTATGTAATAGGTATAATAAATTATTTATAAAGAAATATATTTATGTTAAATAATTTAAAAAATAATATTAATTTTTCTTAACATTCTCATATATATATATATGAATGCTAATTTTTTAAAACGATTATTTAAATTGATGTGTTTTTTAATATTTGATAGTTCCATTATTTTGGTCCATAACCATAATTTAAATTATAAAAAAAATCAATAATTCATTGAAAAATAAACATAGTCTATTGAACATTAAAAAAAAAAAGATGTTAATTAAGATTTTTTAACATATTATTTTTTTAGTTTAAAAGAAGAGAGAAAATAGTATGTGAATATTATTTCATATTAACCTATTAATTTAACATAAATTTATATTAAGTAAGTTTAAAAACAATATTAATTTTTTCACAATATTTTTTTATTATATAATAGTTTATATAATAATAAATTTATATTGCCCCCAATCGGGGTATGAAGGGATGCGAAACCCCCGTAAGGATAAGCGTTATGATTAAATAAGTGTGGAGTAGGGCAAGTGGGCGGCCCACCCAATGCAACCACATGCTCAAGGCAATTAAGGATATGACGACCCCTAACCAAGTGGCAAAGCAGACCTTGGGCACGATAATTTGGGTTTTACAAGTGGTAGGTCTGGAATTTTTCATGCAAACGTTGTGGTTTCACCTCAGGAGTTGTTGTGAGGTGGTAAAGGTTGTTCACGTGACTGAAGACCTGTGCCACAGGCTGAGCACCCAGGGAAACATCAACGGTGTGATGGAAAGGCAAGGCTATTGGTATGTCTCTCAAGCCTTCTTAGTTCATGAAATGGTTGTCTTGCTACGAGGAACGAAGCTGGAATGACAGGGTTTAGTGATGGTAGTGCATGGGTTAATAGGGATTGGGTTAAGTTTGTCTCTGTTAGCATCCGGAATGTCGATTTTAGTCTTTTATGGAAATCTACTAGCTTAGATGGGCATGTATGGCAAGTTGGGGCCTACATTTAGTATTATGTCTGTAAATTCTGTTAATGTGTCCTTTAATTCTAAGAGTATGAGGCCTGGATGGGCCTAGGGTCGGTTAGAGAGTCTGACGTCTTCTGGAAATATTCTAGCCCAGAGGGGCATGTGTTGGCTTGGTGGGTCCTGACCCAGGTTCAAAGTTAGTTTCACCAAACAAATCCATACACTACTGGCCCTTTCGACATCAATCCGCGGAGCGTGGACTGAAGTCTCACTTGAAGCAGGATGGGGGGATGCTGGAACCAAGTTTCCGCACCCAGAGATCAATGTAATGTTCTTTTACGCCCTAAATCTACCTTCGCGTAGATCGATAAGCCTTTATGGCTTATCAATATAACTCCCTTTAATCAACCTTTAGACCTCCGCGAAGGTCTACAACTGTCTTTCGCGGACTTTGAATAGGCAAATCAACTACTTACGCGCTCAAAGATTACTTATAACTTGGTAATTACTCAGATCGGCTTAAATGTTCGATAACTTCAACATACAACAAGATAATCTTTGCGTAAACAACTAACATCAATTGTGTTCATACAATAATACAATCGTGTAAAGTCGCACATTAATAAAGTATAATTTCATAAAACCATCATTCATCACAACATAAAGGGCATTCACATAAAACAGGAGTAAAGAGGTAAACATAGGTATTTCTGCAACAACTTTCTTTATTAATATCCAATTTAGCTTATAGACTCAAGACTTCCCTGCACACTTAGTTGTAGGAGTCGACGCACTCAGCTACAGAATCTACCCTAGGCCTCTACGCACACAGCTGCAGAGCCTTTCTTCTACTCTAAGACTTCTACGATCTTTCTTCTACTAACCCATTACATTCGTCTTCATCATCTCTTACTTGCCTTAGACATCCTAATACACACCTATTTATACAATCCCATGGTTCGACAGATCCTCAAAAATCCGACTCAACATACATAAAGAAGGGTAAAACCCTTTATGACTCCTTAACTATCTACGCGCTTCGCAACCATAATTTCTAGAGACTCTATATTTTATACAACAAAACTTGGGATTTTGCCCCAAAATTGACCCTAGGGGACCCCATCCCAATAGGCCCCAACACAAAGATCGTGACTCGCCCTCGAGTCACTCCGCTGGCACAAAGATCTTACTGCGAAGATCCCCCAGCTCCACTTGTGCCACTACCACTTTAGTCGTGCTCTATGTGGCTGCCTACTTGATCTACTCCACCAGCTACTCTGTTGCCGACCTTGTGGTGGAGTAAAATTATAAGTGTGGACACGAACGAATTCCTCTAGCTTGATAATGGGTCTAGCCACAAAAGATACTTTCTATGGAAGATTTCCTTAGGTTAGAATCAATCAAGAGGGCCTACCTCTTGGTCGCTTATCCTACTTGATGATGTTCTCGCTTGCTCGCTCCAACAATCTTTTGCTTCCTTCTTCAAACTCCTGAAACAAGTAAACAACAACAACACACAAACATAATAGTAGACAAATTGCAATTCAACCTACTTAAAAAGTCAAGAAACATTAAGCCATGAATATGTAATATTACAAAACATGTAGGAAATCAATCGATAGCTGCATATATTAATATCAAAGAGAGATTACAACCATTCGTCTTGACGTCGCAGTCTTCCTCTGACAAGACCAGGTTCCCACACACTTCTGCTAGCATTCCATGATGGCCTCAATCAACAATAGTTTTAAGGCTCTTCCCTTTAGAATTCACTCCAAACCAAACACACTTCTCCCTCACACAACTAGATGGCTACAACTAGTAATAGCTTGCTTGTCTAATCGAAATAGTATACTCACACTCAACCAACACTCTAACTGTGACTAATTTGTGCTTGGGAAGAAGGGAGGTTTATATAGGAAATATGAATGGGAGATGGATCCTATTCTCATGGGAGAAGGACTTATCCCTTGAGGTAGTTCCATCATTATAGGGGAAAGGAGCCCAAACTGTCATCCTCAACCCCATCCAGCCAAACCATTTACTACACTTCAGCTATGAAGATTCTAGAGTTGGAAGATTCAGTTCTAATTTGAAAAAATTTCCATAACAAGACCAACGTGACTGGAACACAGCTCAGTCACACTGATCGGCACAGGGAATAGTGCTAATCTCTACACATCGGCGCGAGGGAGACAAAGGCCATTAGCGCCGATCTTGTAAACTGGGCAAAACATAAGTTTCAGGGGAAATGGTGCAAAAGAGAAATGATCTGCTCATGAAGAGGGACATAATGGGAGTTTCTTCATGAAGGCAAAGCATGTGGGGTTCACTATAGAGGTCCTCCAGGATCAAGGAATGGGGAGTACAGGGACAGTGAGAAAATGTCGTGTAACAGATGCCCCCTAAAGCGTGAAGGCCTAGCCGGAGTGAGGGATGAAATGCTTTATAAATCAGTGAGAGGAACTGGCTTGCCGTCAGAAAACCTGCAAGAAAGTACATATACATATACATAAACTGAGATCTCTTTATAATGATACATGAATTTTGGCATGGACGTAGCCATCCAGAGAATGATCACGTAAATGGATCCAGGTATGGGCGCAACCAGCCGTCAAAGAGGATCATATATGATAACTCATGGTCTGGTCGCAGCTAGCCATCTGAAAGAGACATGCATATCATCATAAACCATGTCACACCACTTCGCAACCTGGACTTGTGTGATATGATTCCAGGGTCTTGCGCTCCAACATGACTCAATCAAAGTACATATTCTAGCATGTGAATAGATGTGTTGACGTCGAACATGCTAGAAAGTCGCTTGATTACTAGTCAATGATGTAAACTATTAACAAGCGCAAGAGAAACCATCAATAATGACAATGGCCCTCAAGGTACTATCATCACAATTCACGAAATGTGAATACAGGAACTGAAGTTGAACACCCGTGAAATCACTCGATCAAAAGCCAATGATGTGAACTTGTCGTCGAGTGTGAAGAACTTGCCATTGAGGCATGCAAGCTCTAAGGTACTGGAAGGGAGTCTCTCGGTCAACTTCCCAGATAATGAGTCGAAGTAGACGGAAAGTGACCGCGTCGAAGGAGGGCCATAATGAATCCCACATCATCGACGCAAGAGAAGAGGATGCAAAATGATTTTGGATGATACAGAGAATCAGAGGTAAGTGTAACTGCAAAAGGACAACTCTTGAACATATCGGCGACACAAACTAGAATTCTGGCAGCTTTTGGATCCATAGGATCGGTGGTCATGATGACATTGCAGAGATCAAATAGAAGGAAAAAATGAATGGCCCAAACCCAGGAAGGTCAACGATGCAAAGGAGGATGTCCGAACCCAACATGAAGCAAAGAGTGTCAAGTTCGAGAGTAAGCTGCCGACACAACTGATAGATTTCCAAATTCCCCCCCACCATTTCTGGCGAATTACAAGCTTGAAGGGGATAGCATATGCTTGCACTGTAAGTTCATTCTTCGAACGAATACAACCTAGTAAGTTTAATGAGCCCTAGGAAGGAGAAGCTCGTTTTCATCACGGTGATGAATTTGATGTCGTTTAATAGTTTAACGAGTCCGACAAAGGTGTATCTCGGTATCTTTTTCATGTTTTAGAGAGTTTGAAAAAGACGCATAAAAGAAAACTCCTCATGGTCCCTTTTCATACATTTGTGTCTCTCGAGCCTGAAAAGGTATAAAACAATACTTGAGAGAACCGCTTGACCATTTGAGTCAAGGAGTACCTTTTTTGTAAATAGTTCCTCCCCGCTCGAAAAAGGGATAAATTTGTATTTGGCGCACGACGTTTCGCATTCGTTAACGAGTTCGAAACGATAAGTGTTTGGTTATCTTTTTTCTTTTAAAGGGTTGGAAAAGAGCTGAAAGCAGACCCCCCATTTTATTCTCTCTTATGAGTCAAAAGGAAAAAAATACTCGACAATATTTTCATTTTTTACGAGTCAAAAAAGAGCTTAAAGGTGACTTGTCCTGGAGGAACGAGTGGTATAAAGGGTAGCAACTGGTTTCGACAATGGTGGAACTGCTCAAAAAATGTAATGGTCAAGTGGATGGCTAATAAAACCACTCATTGCTGCGGTCCCTCAAGAAAGGAAAAACAACCAAATGAAAGCATGTGATCAGCCAAAGAGATGGTGGTGATGGAATGAAACAACCAAGGCTCATCTAGTAGAAATTAGCTGATAAAAACAGAAATCACGAGATGTAAATTGGGCATGGGTTCATTTTTACACAAGCTTGAACCATGGAGAACTCCGTTTGGATTCAGTTTCATGTTTACACAAGCTTGAAATGAAAAACTATGCTTGCTATGAGTTTGCATGCCCCTGGCATAATGACGCAATCGAGGTACATGCCCCCCCAAGATTCATTTCAGTCAACTAGGTAGATGGACTGAAGGTTCACTTTCGAGATCTTGGAAAGACTCAATTTGGAAATGGGAGGTGTTTCATTTTTTAACGATGTTGACATAGTAAAATAACTATCCTCGATCCCTTCTTTCATTTTTTAACGAGCTTGACATAAGACAAAGAACTATGCTCACACCCTTTGTTTCATTTTTTAACGAGGTTGACACAATACTAGGAACTATCCTCATCACATCTGTTCATGAACCATACGAGAACATGGCTCCCAAGAGGTCTTCACTAGACAGAAGAACCACACTCTGGGAGGAATACATGTCATTTGGTACCAAAGACAGATCGGGTTCCAATGCCCCCAGTACATAATGTACTATACCATTTGTGTGATCATCAGCAGATGTGGAGATGGAACGGGTAGCCACATAATTGACTTGTGGCGAGGAAGGTACTGCTTGCAAATAAGAGCCGATAGGGGATGATGGTTGCAAAGGAGGCACCTGGTGACCAATGAATGACAATTGATCAATAGTCACAATTCTCCCTTCGTGCGGAAAACAAACCACACGGAAAAGTGAAGAAACAAGAGCTCCCATGACATAAACATAGTCGCGTCCAAGGAGAAGATTGAAATCTAAGGGACCTTGGACTACCATCATGTCTATATAGATGGTCTTTCCTCCCAAAGTAATAGGGAACTTTGGAAGGATCCCCAAGGGCTGACTGGTTCCTCCATTGAAAGCCAACAGATTTTGGGTGACAAACACAAGCTGTGGGGAACCCAAAGCTTGCCAAGTAGTAGAAGACATGATGCTAACAGACGCACCTTCATCTAATATAGTGCCAAGTACTACCATATTATAGGCTTGTACTGTAATCTAGAAAGGCACATAATATGGGAGGTAGAAAGCAGTCAATGGACCCCAATCGAAAGAGATGACATAACTACTTGGTGGGGGTATCATATGATTGCCCCCATGCTATATAGGAATAGGATAAGGACTCTCATAAATAACCAAGATGGGAGGGTCACTCTTCGATTCATGAGAATCTGAGGAGACAAGAAGAACATGAGCAGTATGATCACTACTCTCTTCTGGAACAGAGTGAGCAACTGGTGGCAGAACCAAGTCGACACTCTTTTCGACCAATGGTTGGTCAGGAATAGACACAAGAGAGTCTCGCTCAAGAAGAGCAGGATGGGCAAGAGATGAATCCAAGTCAATCTCTTTACCAACTGGGAGAGGGTTAGAAGAAAGCCTCTGATAACCAACAAGAAGTTGGGGTAGAGGAGCTGCAAGGTTTTCCAAAACTTTGGAAGCTTTATCCATGAGAGGACAAAGGTGAAGAATATGCTCTCCTTCACATAACCTACAGGGGAATCTAATCTTTCCCTTCTTCTTACCATCATTAGCTGAAGGCATAACATCGACATGATCTCCAGAGGTCAACGGGGATGGTCGATTCAGGTTTTGAGACCATACCTCTAAGACTCTGGGAATTCCAGGACAGTCTTGAAGGAGATGGTCACCCTTACACAGCTTGCAAGGGAATTTTACCTTCCGTGAAGGATCAAAAGGTTTGTCGATGGGGGGTTCATTTGGATTAATAGCTACACGATTGACCTCTCGCTTATTTGACTTCTTCTTCTTCGTCTTCTTCTTATTCTTCTTAGCCTCCTGGTTACTGGATTTCAAACTTTCACCAAGTGAAGTAGAAGAGGAGGGTGAAGAAATGGGGGAAGAAGGCGAGGGGTCAAACTTAGAATCATCGTGACGTGATTCAAATGAAGGAGATGTTTGCACATGATTCGGGACACTTGGGACCACCAAGGTCAAAAATAACCAGGCAGGTAAACCAATGGTTAACCCAGGGAGGGACAACGTCGCCATATAAGGAGCACTAGCATTTCCAAAAGAAGGAAAAGGACCAGGATTCCCATCCGAGGGGAACCCTTGACTGGTAGAATTTGGGAATGTTTCCATTGGAATCAACCCTAAAGAATCACTAAGGAAGATAACTTTAACCAGGAATATTTCGTGGGCAGTTAATTTTAAGACATTGAAACAAAACTTTTCCTTTTCATATTTTAAGAGTCGAGAAAAGGACGAAAGGTGACTCTATCACTTTCGATTGGAAATGAGCTCGAAAGGAAAAGCGCTCAAATGATATTTTAAGTTTAATGAGTCAAAAAGATAAAATGACTACTCTAGATGATCTAGGTAAATAGGATTACCAGGCAACCATGAACTGCAGAATACCTCTTGGCGAACCAAGAAGTACGAGCAGGAAATCTCCCCGAATGCTGTGTTCGGTGTATCACGTTCGCAAGGCGGCCGACTCGACTTCCTAAGGATAAAAGGATTGCAGCCTAGTGGGGTCTCCCGTTATATACGCGATGGTACGGGGAGCACAAATCCATGCTAGCGCTGTCTAATGCCAAAGCTAACGACAACTGCTAGGTTTACAGACGCCAGAACACATCTCTAGCCTAGACCTTCTAGATGTGATCGTTAATGTCAAATGTGCCTTAGGTTAATTGAATTCATTTTAGAGTTGATCTTGAGTTAAGTTTCAGTTTTCAGGTCTTAGCGATGCTACTCGAAAAACCTAAAAATGCAACTAAATGAGACAAGACCCTTTCAATTCGATGAAATGCTTACACTAGAGAGAGTAGAAACCGCTCAATCAAAATGCAAACAATCAAGCAACTGAAAACGAAATGATTTTTCACTACTTTACTTTTCAGATAATAAACTAATGAAAAATGCATTCCAATTCCTAATTTCCTGACAAGCACTTATCTATTAGTCCTTTTGAAATGAGAATTTTTTTTTCTTTTTCAAATGCTGATGCAATTCTAGTTTTTTAAGAGATGCGAATCATACTGATGCAACAAGCTAGAATTTCACACTTTCTCATGAAACAACGAAACAAACTTTTCGCATACAATCCTTCAATGAAAAATTTTCTGAGACTATGAGCTCTTCAAGCAAATGAAAACATAAAAAGAGAAGTTCATTCAGATCAATGAAACATAGATTTTGTCAAGCACAAGACCGATAGTGTAATCCATGCCAGAAAAGTAAACAAAACTTTTTCAAAAAACTTGTGCAAAAGAGGTCAAAATCGTAGAGAGGACCAAAAATAAAATGCAAGGAGAAGACACACCTACAGCCGGACTCGATGAGTCCACAAGCTACTGAATGGATGACTAACTAGATGTCTTAGTGTCACTAGCTAGTCAATGGCTCGATCAATCAAATAGTAAGATGACAAGCCTACAAGCAAGAAAAAACCAAATGAAAAGTAGCTTTCTAATTAGGGAGAAAATAGTCAAAAGGCTCACAGGGTCAAAAACACAAGAGCAGAACACACTAGCCAAGATTGGGGTCTGGCCCTAATCTTCACTTACAGGGATTCGCGTGACTGCCTAACTGACGACAAGCGCCAGAGGCGGGTCGGAGCGACTGTTCCTCCGCAATTCGCGCTAATTGGCACGACTTTCAGCCGATTAAACGCACTGTCTAAGGGAACTAAGGAAAAAAAAAAAAACAAGGACCCGATTTGCTACTATGGATTTTAGACTTAGGCCATTAAGCAGGAGAAAAGCAACAAAACAAAAGGGAAAACACGAAACTAGAAAAGTTCTCATGGAATCATGAAATCCAAAACAAACAAAAAGATGGGATCTCCCAGCGGAGTCACCAATTTGTGGTGAAGTAAAATTATAAGTGCGGACACGAATGAATTCCTCTAGCCCGATAATGGGTCTAGCCACAACAGATACATTCTATGGAAGATTTACTTAGGTTAGAATCAATCAAGAGGGCCTACCTCTTGGTTGCTTATCCTACTTGATGATGTCCTCGCTTGCTCACTCCAGCAATCTTTCGCTTCCTTCTTCAAACTCCTGAAACAAATAAACAAAAACAACACACGAACATAATAATAGACAAATTGAAATTCAACCTACTTAACAAGTCAAGAAACATTAAGCCATGAATATGTAATATTACAAAACATGTAGGAAATCAATTGATAGTTGCATATATTAATATCAAAGAGAGATTACAACCATTCGTCTTGATGTCGCAGTCTTCCTCTGACAAGACTAGGTTCCCACACACTTCTGTTAGCATTCCAAGATGGCCTCAATCAACAATAGTTTTAAGGCTCTTTCCTTTAGAATTCACTCCAAACCAAACACACTTCTCCCTCACACAACTAGATGGTTGCAACTAGTAATAGCTTGCTTGTTTAATCGAAATAGTATACTCACACTCAACCAACACTCTAACTGTGACTAGTTTGTGCTTGGGAAGAAGGGAGGTTGATATAGGAAATATGGATGGGAGATGGATCCTCTTCTCATGGGAGAAGGACTTATCCCTTGAGGTAGTTCCATCATTATAGGGGAAAGGAGCCCAAACCTTCATCCTCAACCCCATCCGGCCAAACCATTTGCTAGACTTCCGTTATGAAGCTTCTAGAGTTGGAAGCTTTGGCTCTAATTTAAAAAACTTTTCATAATAGGACGGCGCAACTAGAACACATCTTAGTCACACTGATCGACGCAGGGAATAGTGTTAATCTCTGCACATCGGCATGGGGGAGACAAAGTCCATTAGCATCAGTCTTGTAAACTAGGCAAAACAGAAGTTTCAGGGGAAATGGTGCAAAAGGGAAATGATCTGCTCATGAAAAAGGACATAATGGGAGCTTTTTCATGAAGGAAAAGCATGCGGGGTTCATTGTGGAGGTCCTCCAGGATTAAAGAATAGGGAGTATAGGGACAATGACAAAATGCTATGTAACAAACCCTGCACTGTCCTCCTTGATTTTTTGCTGTGTATTATGTAAATTTTCCAACTTCTCGTGAATATTGGCAGAGAGGACGTAGGCCTCATCTAGCCAAGGCCCCAATCTGGCCTTGAGGACTACCTCTTTCTTCTGCACTACTTCCACCTATGCAAGCAGTTGCTTCGCCTACTATAGCTTCGCTAGCCATTGTGTTGTAGCAACGGTGCACACCGTTGCCCTTACTTCATCATATTGTTGCTGGAGTTCATACGCTTCTATGTTCAAGGCCTGCAGGGTGCGATCCTCCTGCAGAGCCGTGACTACCTCCATTGCCTGCTCAAAAAGCGTGGTGCAGTCTACCACTGTGGCATCCACCATCGTGACTCCATCCTTCACAACGCCTTCACGTTGTTCCCTTACTTTTGTCAGAGTTGAAGGCTATGACTTCAACTCCAACTCTGTGATCATCAAGTTCAGCTCAAACTAAACTCGAGCCACTTCTGTCTTAGCGTCGCACACGCCTGCATCCAACTTTTTGATCTTCGCCTCTAATGACGGTTCCTCTGGTATATGCAACTCAAGGACTGTTCTGCGGGCTTCTGCCACTGTGGCTGCAAGTTGGGCATTCTGCGCCTAAATTTTCTTCTGTGCCTCCAGTGCCTCTGATTTTTTAGCGAACATCTGTTCATTGTTTACTTTGTATTCACTGATAAGGCTTAGTGCACGCTGCTCCCAAGCTTTGAACTCTGCTATCACACTTGCTTGCAGCATGTGAAGAAACTCATTGGGGAGCACAACCAGGTTAAGGCCAATGTTCTTCAGAGAAATGACAATAGCCTTGTTAGTGGTCACATCCGCGGTTAAGGCTCCATCTGGCAGTGCGATTGCCAGGAGATCTAGTGACCAAACCATCTTTGCTTCTTGAGTGGTTCTTGGTGCGAAATTTTTTGATGCAATGATGATCTTCCCTTCACCTGCTTGGATTCTAGTCATCTGAATTTGCAGCTCACGCAAATCCTTCTGGATAGTGCTCAATGCCTGTTGTTGCTGCTACTCAAATTGCTGCAGCAGTTTTGCTGTAGTATCCCACACCTTTTCGCCTATCTCGTCTAGGTCACTGTTTGTCAGAGTAATCAAGTCTAGCAACAGCTTGGTGACTTTTGATTTCTTCCGCGACCCTTCCTTTTCCTACTCCCTATACTGCTTCACTCAGAAGGGAGCACTCTGCTCGTCCTGACCAGCACTGCCCCACTCTGACTACTCTTCCTCCTCTATTTGGGGCGAAGGAGACTTATCACTCCACTCAGATCCATGCTCTTCTTATTCAACCTGATTCTTCGTGGCGCACTTCCACCCGGGCCTTCTCCTCAACCTCTTTTCCTCGCTTTTTATCCAACTGCTGAACCTTCCACTTGGCTGCTTCCTTCTTCTTCTTCTCGATGGACTTGCTAGTCCCTACAGCCATATCAAATGGAGAATTCCATTTTGTCAGCCAACGCTTGATGACCTCCTCAATAGCATCATCTGTAGCGAGGTAGGGTAGGTCAAACCATTTTTGCTGCAGATCCTTCCACGCCTGGATGTACACACGGTGGAAGTCAGCTTTGAACTTTGTGCAACCTGAAAGTTGTTCAAACATGGTTGGTGACAACTACAGCTTCTGGTTGATGGCCATGAAAATGCTCGCCTCCATCGTTACCCAAAAGACTATGGTATTTGTGACACACGTAGCATCTTTTGTGGCCGAAAGAGATGCAAAATTTACAGCCTTCGTAAATCCTTCTCCACGGGAGGAAATTGGCTGTCCTCCAGCAAATCCCATGTGATGAGCACAATGGAGAGCAACAACCACGAATAGTGGAATGTTTTACTCTCATCCTATGCCTCTCTACAGTTCATGAGGAACTCACTACACAGGTAGCACGCCTAGTTGAACTGCACGCCCTCCGCGCACTGTGCAGCCAAAGAAACCACTGGCACTGGAACCTCATCCGTGTGACATTTTAACATAGCTTTGCCAGCAAGGATATGCGTGGTAACCTTTACCGCAAGGTCATTGATCAAGGTAACATAGTACTCACACGACTTCTTCACAAGCTTGAACTTGTCCTTCATCTTCTCCACGAGGTCGCGCTCACTCATCTTGTCGCCAAAATCCTTGGTCGGATTCAACCCTAAGTGCGGAAACAGCGTGATCTGATGGATCAACATGTCAGTGATAGGGATCAGCATGCTCAACCAAAAGCATCCATCATGCACCATGCACAACAACTTCTTAATGACGATCAGGTTTATGTTAGAGCGGTGGTAGTGGGGCACCCATAATAGGTTCAACAACCCCGACTAGCTCACTCCACGAATCCACTCCACAGGCTCCAGCGTGGTAACACCAGATTCTTTGTAGAAGACCCTCTTCATATAGGTATCTGTAGCAAGGTGGGGGAACCGCTCCTAGTCTGCCAAATCCCAGTCTTCTAGCTTGAGATGGGGAATCCACGCTAAGCGCGAACCTTCAAAGGTTAGGTTCTCCAGTAGCAATGGTGTATTAAGGAGGAATGATCCTTCATCTAGGTCATTCGAGACCTTCACTTTTCCCTTGCGTGGAGGGATGTAATTCAGCAATTTGGATATCGAATCCATCCCCTCGGTTTCTATGTCCTTTGCGCCCTCTTCTGCCTCCAAGTCCACCACTTTCCCCTTCTCTTTTGCGCTCGACTTTTCTTTCCTTTGGGCCTGTGTAGTGACATGCTTCCTCAGTGACTCGTGCACCAGTATGGGCTTCTTTTGTTTTTCCTTCTTGGGTTTGGGGACTTCCTTCACTGGCATAGGCTTCAGCCTAAGCGACCTCAGCGCCATAGGCACTACAACTGGAAACTCCACTCTCGTCACCTATGGAGCATCTCCCTCAGAGGCGATAGTTTCTCTAGTGTTAGCGGTTTCAGCGAGACTTGGTCCTAACATGATGTCAGTAATGATTTTTCGATCTAACTCTAGCAACTTGTCGAATTCAGGGCTTGCAATCAAAGCTTCGAAATACTCGTGATTCATGCACACTAGAAAACACAGCACATAAATTCTAAGGATGCAAAGTGTTTCTCATTAGACGACCACGTGTAATATATAGGTGAATCAAATTCAAGTTCGACCGTTTCCCCAAAAATGCATCCATATATGCTAGATTGGCGGCAGATTTCCAAAGATTTCACCCTTAAATTCAGTCTTAAATGCCTTAAATGCTACCCTGCCACTCCTCTTAACCGTCTCCTGGTAGTCAAATCTTGAATAGTGACTGTAACGGTTACTTTCTGGTCATGTTGCGCGGTCTCTCCCCCTATAATGTAGCTCCCTTCGTGCTTCTTTTGGTATTGTGACACCATCTTGTTTCACGCAGATGCCCTATCACGTAGCTCTACAAACCAGGCAGTGTAGTTTATAGTCTTGTGCCTCCTTTTAGTTGCCTGGAGTACTAAGACTGTGCTACTGTCATGTAGTTGTTGGGATGAATCCCCGGTGTATGGCTTCAATCATCTTCCATTTACCTTTCCTGGAAATGGATCTTCATCCAACTTCACGAGCTAAACTGCTCCACCATCTGTAATCTCTTTTATAACATAGGATCTCAGCCAATGCATCTGAAATTTTCCTGGAAACTTATCAAACTTACTTTCATATAATAAAACCAAATCATTTACCTTGAAGAGCGTAGTTTGATGTGCCAATCGTGCCATGCTTTTTCGTGTTCCTTCTAAACTTGCTGATGGAATCCAGCCAAAAATCTATCTTCCTTGAGCTCTATTAGCTGCACGAGCCTTTCTTCTAAGGCTTCCCAGTCCACCATTCCTATGAAAGCCATTATTCGTAGACTGGGCACAATGTACTCCATAGGCATCACATCTTTTATGCCATAGACCAACCTAAAAGGTGTCTGACCAGTAAGCTTCTTACAGGTAGTTCTGTAAGCCCATAACACTGCTGGTACGCACACATCCCAATCATTCCTCTGCGTGTTGCAAACCTTTGTCAGCGCATTCTCCAATATCTTATTAAAAGCTTCAACCATTCCATTGGCCCGAGGATGATATGGCATACTCTTCTGATGATAAACCTGGAACTCTTCTGTCACCGCATTGATTGTTTCATTGAGAAAATGCGTACCGTGATCACTCATCAAAATATTCGGGCAACTAAACCTAGTCAACACATATTCAAATAAAAACTTCGGTGTTGTTGCCCCTATACAGTCCTTCACAGGCTGTGTCTCTGCCCACCTAGTCAAATATTCAGTTGCAGTGATGATATACCACACACCCGTCTTCTTCCCTGGAGGATGAATCGGTCCTACAAAATCAATTGCCTATTTCTCAAAGGGCTGCAATGACACCTATGGATTCAGAGGAAGCTCATCCCTCCGTGATGGCCTGCCCATTCTCTGACATGCATCGCATGCCCTACAATATTCTTTAGAATCCTTATGTAGCATCGTCCACCACAACCCAACGCGTAAAATCTTTTGCGTTGTTGCTTTTCCTGCATAATGCCCTCCCGCAGCTCCTCCATGAGCTTCAATGAGGATACTATATACAAATGGCCTGCAATATCTGAAAAGTCTGTCGTGCGTACCACCAATTCCTTCTTATGTTGACTAGTGTATCCCTCTAGAGCCATCTCTGTAGTCAGAAAATGGATAATGTCCACAAAGTGATTATCTGCTATGTGCATCGCGAAGAGCTGTGCGTCGGGTAACCCTTCCTCGAAATTGGTAGATTGCTCTCCTATTTCAATGCGCGATAGATGGTCTGGCCCTGCATTCAATCGTCTTGGATTCACAATCACCTCAAAATCATATTCTTGAAACAACAGCAACCATCTGCATATTCCCCCCCCCCCCAACACAGACTTATTAACTAGATATATCTATGTAGAATGGTCTGTGTACATCTTGAAATGTCTGCCTAGCAGGTAATGTTTGAACTTTTGGAGCGCGTACACCATAGCCAATCCTTCATGCTTTGTCGTTGAGTAATTATTTTCAGCGTTAGACAACTTCCTACTTGCAAACGCTATAGGGTGATCCAATTCTCCTTCATCAGCCCATGTCAGCACTGCTCGCAACGCAATACATGAAGTGTCCACATGCACATGAAATTCCTTCTTCCAATCTGAGAAGACTAGGATTTGTGCGGTGACCATTTTCTCCTTCAATACATTTAGACTTCACTAACATTCTTCATCCCAACAGAATGTAGCATTATTTTTCGGTATCTTTTCCATAGGTGTGGTAATCTGAGAATAACTTTTGATGAACTTCTGATAATATCCAGTATGCCTCAGTGTTGTGTGCAACTATTTAACAGTCCATGGTGCCTCCAAATTGATTATAACCGCAATTTTAGCAGGGTCCACCATTAATCCCTACCTGCACACCACATGGCCCAACAAGATTCTAAAAGGGATGCAAAACAAGCATTTCTTCAGGTTTAGTGCAATCTGATACCTTTGACATTTATCCAACATAAAGAGAAAACTAGCCACATGGCGCTTTACCAGTCCAAACACGGTTCGATCATCAAAATATACCTCCAAAAATTTGTGAATGAACTCTTTGAACGTCGCAATGACTACACGCGAGAATATCGTCAACACATTCTTAAGTCCAAAAGGCATCACGGTATACTAGAAGCATCCCCACTTTGTTGCAAAGGTCATCTTGCTCCTGTCTTCTAGCGCGATCTTAATCTGGTGGTATCCAGAGAACCCATCAGTGAATGAATAGGCCTCCTACCCTCCAACATTATCCAATACTTCATCTGTGAACGGTGTCGGAAAAGGATCATGAACGCAAGCATCGTTAAGCTTCTTGAGATCTATGCAAATTCATATTTCTCCCTTTTGTTTCTTTTCCTGGACTACCATTGGGCTCACCAAATTAGATTCCTCCACTGGTTCAATAATACCTGCTTCCAGCATCTTATCTAACTCCAAGCAGACCTTTTCTTTATACTTGGGATTAAGGCAATAGGGCCTTTGCTTAATCGGCTTCACGTTTGGCTTCAAGGTAATCTTCATTACACCTAAGTCCCCTATGATTCCTTTAGGGAACATATCCTGATACTCGTGGAGCAAATCAATGACCTTATCTATTGTGGCATCATCCCAGTAGTCCCTAATCTTTACAAACTTCAGCTCCGCCTCTGTGCCAATGTTCACTTGTCTAGTTTTCAGTGGCGCGGTGATATCTGGATTCTCTATCTGCGGTCCCTCAACTTTGCGGTGGCCTTCTGCCTCTAGGATGTTAATGTTCCTTGGATCCTCATCTTCTTCTTCGGTAGTCACATTATAGCATTCTAACACGACGCAACTGGGTGCTCCAATCTGGTTGAATCAATTCCAAAGTATCCTGCGGTATTTTGAAGATTGTTTCCTTGACCTCCTACAGTGCCTCATCAATGTATTCGAACCCATATTTATAGTTGAATGTCATTAAGAATCCCTGTTTCAAAATATCCCACTCTTCCGTGCCGTGGTGGAGTTCTGTTTCGAGGTACCAATTCATTGGTATTACATCCAAAGTGTGATAGAATAAATGAACCCACTCTAGTTGCAGCTCCGTTCCATAGACCTTAGTCCACTTTGGTAAATGTTGCCTTGTTGGGGCCTGACCCAGGTTCGGAGGTGATTTACCCAAACAAATCCCGATACTACTGGCCCTTTCGGCAATAGTCCGTGGAGCATGGACTAAGGTCTCATCCGAAGTAGTATGGGAGGGTGTTGGAACCAGGTTTTCGCACCCTTGAGATGTCTGATGGTTTCAAGTGGTCCGTGGCATGCACGTCGCTATGCACACTTACCTGTTCCCCGTATCCTGTGATGTTGCAACCCTACTCGGGGGCCGAACAATGCTATTACCCAAATACTTACTAGTAACCCGATATTAGTTGATTAACTTAGCTTACTTGCATGTGTAAAGTATACTTAGCAACATAAATCATTCATACAGGTGTGCATAGTAACTAAACAGTACATTAGCAATTGATATCAAACATGTAATAACTCAAGAACAGATACGCAGAATTTAGATAAAATTTTTCTTTATTATTCTCTTCCTTCGGTTACAGACTCTTTTTTTCCCTATGCACTCAGTTGCATGGGTCTACGCACTCAGCTGCGGACTCTACTAGGCCTCTGCGCACTCAACTGCAAAGCCTTCTCCTACTCTATGACCCAAGACACACTTCGCACTTCGACTTAATCTCTAAGACCTTTCATGCCTATCCTCTATTCGACCTAATTAGATGTGTTTACAACTTAGAGCCTCACTCTATTTATACAATCCCATGGTTCGCGGACCATGGGTAGGCCGACATTACATTCAAAACTTAGGGCGGGCATACCTATGACTCTAACATACATTTCGCACCTGCAATTCACGGAGCTTTACAACAATATCAACTCAACACTTGGGCTTTGAGCCCCAAAACATGTCATGGGGGGATTCCATGCCCAACAGGCCCCCAACACAAACATCGTGACTCGCCCTCAAGTCACTCTGTCGGCGCGACGATCTTGGCGCGGAGTCCCTCCAACTGTCCTCGAACTGTGCTGATGTTGGCAACGCACTGAGCTGCTACTTTCTGAACCTATTGCATTCGTTCTTCTCAGACCTCTATGTTTGAATTATTTCCTTACATCTGTAGTGGAATCTGCTGCATATGTTTATAGTCCCGCGCCTTTGTCTGGCTCGTCGAAGCACGAACATTGTGCTTTGGTCGACTAGTCAGATAGCCGGCCCACCCATGTAGGGCTTCAAGCGGCTGCCATTTACTTTGACTGGGAAGGGTTCTCCATTTAGTTTGACTAGTTGGACCGCACCTCCATCTGTGACCTCCTTAACCACGTATGGTCCTAGCCAATGCATTATGAATTTTCCTGGAAATTTTTCAAACTTACTGTCATACAGTAGCACTAAATCATTTACCTTGAAGGCGCACAACTTGATATGGCGGTCGTGCCAGGATTTTTCATGCTTCTTTTGGACCTGCTGATGAAACCCAACCAAAAATATTTCTTCGTCAAGTTATTCCAATTGCACGAGCCTTTCCTCCAGAGCTTCGCGGTCTGTCATCCCTGTGAGCACTGTTATTCGTAGACTAGGTATGATATATTCCATCAGCATGACAGCTTCCACACCATAAACTAACCAGAAAGGTGCATGTCCCATCAGTTTCTTGCACGTTGTCTTGTAAGCCCATAGCACGATAGGTACGTGCAGGTCCCTATCATTTTGCTGCACGTTGCACACTTTGGTCAGGGCAGTCTCTAGTATTTTGTCAAAAGCTTCTACAGTCCCATTGGCTTGTGGGTGGTATGATGTACTTTTTTGATGATACACCTAGAATTCTTCTGTGAGCGCGCTGATGGCTTCATTTAGGAAATGTGTTCCGCGATCACTCATTAAGATTTTTAGACAGCCAAATCGGTTCAACACATTTTCAAACAAAAATTTCGTAGCCGTAGCGGTCGTGCAGTCTTTGACTGGCTGTGCCTCCACCCATCGTGTCAGGTACTCCGTTGCGGTGATGATGTAGCGCGCGCCCGCCTTTCCCTGAGGTTTGATAGGTCCCACAAAATCGATTTCCCATTTTTCGAATGACTGTAGTGTCATTTGTGGATTTAATGGAATTTTGTCCCTCCGCGATGGTTTTCCAGTTCTTTGACATATATCGCAAGCCTTACAGTAGGCTTTTGAATCCTGGTGAAGGGTTGGCCACCATAACCCTGCGCGAAGAATATTTTGCACAGTCACACATCCTACATAGTGTCCTCCTACAGTGCCCCCATGTGCTTCCGCGAGGATCTGACTTCGTTCAAATTCAGGTACGTATCTTCGCAATATCTCATCATTTCCCATTTTGTATAGGTGCCCCGCAATGACAGAAAAATCCGTCGCGCGCACCACCAATTCCTTCTTCTGTTGGATGAAGTATTCCTTCGACGTGGTCCTTGTGGTTAGAAAGTGGATTATATCTTCGAAGTGTCCGTCCGTGACACGCACAGCAAAAAGTTGAGCGTCAAGTAGTCCCTCCTCCAAATTAGTGGGTTCCTCGCCCGTCTCAATGCATGACAAGTGATCTGGTCCTGCGTTCAGGCGTCTCGGCTTTACTATGACCTCAAAATCATATTCTTGGAACAATAAGAGCCACCTGCATATGCACTCCCCCAACACAGGCTTATTGACCAAGTATTTCAACACGAAATGGTCAGTATACATCTTGAAATGCCCTCCGAGAAAATAGTGTTGGTATTTTTGGAGCGCGTATACCATTTCCAACCCCTCGCGCTCGGTGGTGGAATAGTTCTTCTCTGCTTTGGAAAACCTCTAACTTGCAAACGCGATAGGGTGATCCAAGCCTTCCCTGCCCTCCTATGTGAGCACTGCTCCCAGCGCGATACACAACGCATCAACATGAACATGAAACTCCACATCCCATTTTGGGAAGATCAGGATTGGAGCGGAGGCCAATTTCCCCTTCAGGACATCCAAACTTTTCATGCAATCGTCATTCTAGTAAAATGTAACATCCTTTTTCAATAGATTTTCCATCGGTGAGGTGATTTCGGCATAGCTCTTGATAAACTTTCTGTAGTACCCGGTGTGTCCCAAGGTAGTGCGCAGCTGTTTAACACTTCACGGTGCTTCCAAATTTAGAATAATGGCAATCTTCGTAGGGTCCATCATCAGTTCTTGTTTGCAGAACACATGTCCCAATAGGTTTCCAAAGGGAACGAGGAATGTGCACTTCTTAAGGTTCAGTGAAATCTGGTGTCGTCGGCAGGTATCCAGCATCAAGCGTAAACTTGCTACGTGGTGCTTAACTAATCCAAAGACAGTCCAATCATCCAGATAGACCTCCAAGAACTTGTGGATGTATTCTTTGAACGCGGCAAAAACGATGCGCAAAAAGATGGCTGGTGCGTTCTTCAATCCAAACGGCATAACGGTGTATTGAAAGCAGCCCCATTCCATTGTGAAGGTCATTTTGCTCCTGTCTTCTGGTGTGATCTTGATCTGGTGGTACCTCGAGAACCCATCCGTGAACGAGTATGCTTCCTGTCCACCAACATTTTCCAATACTTCATCTGTGAACGGTGTCGGGTATGGGTTGTGTACACAGGCATCATTCAGCTTCCTGAGGTCCATGCATATTCTTATTTCGCCCTTCTTATTTTTCTCTTGTACTACCATAGGACTCACCCAGTCAGATTCTTCCATTGGATCAATAATTCCGATTGCGAGCATTTTGTCTAATTCTACACGGACCTTTTCCTTGTACTTCGGATTCAAGCAGTAAGGCCTCTTCTTGACCGGCTTCACGTTGGGTTTTAGGGTGATCTTCATCATCCCTAAGTCGCCAATGATCCCTTTTAAATCTGTAATTTTGGTCGAGAATAAGTCTTGGTATTCGCGGAGTAACTCAACGACCTTATCCACTATGGCATCATCCCAATAGTCTCCAAGCGTTGCATACTTTGGTTCCGCCTCCGTTCCAATGTTTACCTACTTTGTTTTTAGCGGCACAGTGATGTTGGGATCCTCAATCAACGGTCCTCAAACCTCGCGATAGCCTTCCGTTTTTGGAATGTTAATATTTCGTGGGTCCTCATCATCCTCCTCAACATTTACATTGTAACATTCCAGCGCGCAGCTTAGCTGTGTCGCCCATTCCAGCTGAAGCACTTCCATTGGCTCCTGGGGTATTTTGAAGATAGCTAATTTTACTGCTTGTAGCGCGTCATCAACAATATCCCACCAACGATCTTCAAATGTGAAGGTTAGCAACATAGAAAATTTTAGGGGCCCTTTGGCGAAATTAAGGGGTTTTAAATTTTTAGTGGGCAAATATTTTGTATTATAGTACATTTTTACAAATCACCTCAAATAGCCCACCTTATTTTAAGGGAGAGGGTAAAAAAGGTAAATTTAGCCCTTGAAATTAGGAGTTACAACCTTCCATTCGCCCATTTTCAAGAATAGGTTTTATTTAAGTGAATCCTATGGGCCAAATACCATATTTGTAAAAGAGGTATGGTAAATTAATAAAAATATAAATAAGCGAGAGGTATGGTAAACAAATAAAACATTTTTTTATATTTACTCCATAAGTCACCTTATATTTACGAACACTCAAAAAATGCCTTATATTTAGGTGAAAGCTATGGGACAAATACCATGGACTAGATTGTTATTAATACCATGCAAAAAAACATTATTAACCCTAATATTAGTATTAATAAAAATAAAAATGGCACATGGTATTGACCCATGGTATTCACCAAAATAGCACATGGTATTGACCCATGGTATTCACCTAGAATGTAGCCTATTTAAATGGGGGAATTAAACCAGCATAAATCCATCTTTACTCTGGATCTACTAACCCCCGAGAGGTATCAAATATCGTGATATGCAAACTAGCATAGAGTGAAAAAATATTTGATCCAATCAAGAGTAAAAATGGATGTTGTAATTTAATGTATGTTAAACATTTTAGCTTGGTTAAAATAAAAAATAAAATAAAAATCAACTATTAATTTTATTAATTTTTATAGATTACTAATAGTAATTTTTAAGCTCCAGGTTTATGATAACCCATGGTATTGACCCATGGTAATACCATGGTATTCATGTGAGCATAGACTATTTAAAGGGGAAATTCTATCATCTTAGATCCATCATAATTCTGGGTCTACCAAGTGCTCAGAGGGATAAATAGATTTCATCCCTCTAAGAGTGGTAGATGTGGAGTTAAGATGGATATAGGTTGGTTTTTATGATAATGAAGATATTAAATAGACTTAGGAAATTATATTGTAAAAACATCTTAAGGTGAATGGTTAAAGCATAGACAATGGACAAGTATATTTGTATACTTCTGTTTTAAACTGAAACAAATCCAAGGCTAAAAGGAATGGATTGATTGCACTAGTCATCCTTCTATAACTTTCCAACATATGCTGGAGTAAACAGATTGTAATTTGGGTAATTTTTCTAATTGCAAACAAGAACATACTTGTGTATTGGCAAGGTGGTTACGAGGTCCCTAGAAGTGATGAATTTGAATTTTTCTTGGTTTTATATATAGTATTAGGTTTTTTCTCATGCTTTCTGTGAATGGCACGGGTGAATTTTACCCTACACCCACTAGGTTATCGATATGTAATTTCGGTAATTTTGATTTCAAAAGATATTTTAAAGAAATGCAATGATTTCATTTGTGTATTCAATAAACACAAGATTTTATAATTGAGTAAAATATTCGCCATGCCTGGTGAGAGATTCGCCAAAAAATTATATATACATATCATATTATTGATAAAATAGCCTTCCATTTTTCCTATATACCATGGAGATTCGCCCATTTATTATACATGTAAATTTAGGGGGGGTTCTTAAAATTTTCCCTGGTTAGCAAGAATCCTTCATGCAAGATGTCCCATTTTCTCGTGCCATGGTGGAGCTCTGTCTCAGTATGCCAATTCATGGGTATGACATCCAGAGTATGACAGAACAAATGCACCCATTCAGGTTATGGCTCTTCCCTGTAGACCTTGGTCCATTTCGTGAGGTGTGTACGTGGATCATCTCGTCCGTCATACTTGTCTGCTAGCCACATCTGCGGTTTCCTAAATTGTAGGCACATCATCCTCCTGCATCCGCACCAGTCCTCAAAACTTCTTTGATGCATACCCCACCACCTTGTAGGCGTAGCACGCAGTGCCCATTTCAGAGCGTCAAAATGTTGCTGTTCTGGCACTTCTCTTTCAAATTTTTTCAGCATGGTTAGCCCATCATATATAGGAAGATCTCTTACCTCTATTGTCATGCAGTGCAGTGATCTTACCATCATGTTGCAATTGAGCGTGGTTACCTCATGTAACCGATTCTGCCATCGTTCTATTTCCTCATCCGAATCTGATGTGCAGGAGCTTTCGTGCTCCCACGAAATCCTACCGTCCATCGTAGGATTAACCCAATGTTGTTCCCGAGCGGTTATCTTGTAGATAATGTCTAGCTCATCGTCACGCACTGGCTCTGTGTAGCACGCTCCTTTCGCAGGGTCTAAAGGTACCACTACGCGCAGTGCCTTTTTCTCAAAAATCATTTTGCGCTTCTTCAGGTTTATCACTCTATTCATATCAGTGGCCCAATCTATTCCCAGTAGCGTGGGATAGGGATTGCTATCATCAACAATCTCTATCACTTTGAAATCTACAAGTGTGCTCGCACCTTCGATGTCTACCGTTATTCCCTGCAATCTTCCCATCGACAAGATCTTCTGCTGGTTCGCCATTCGCAATTGGATAGGGGACCATTGCAACGCGGGCCTGCCCATGCGCTCCCATGTCTGTTTTGGCAGTACATTTGCGTCCGATCCTAAATCTAGAATCACTTGATCCATTTCATATTCTCTGATTTGCACAGTCAATCTCATTTCCCTTCCTGTTCGCGATGTGTGCTTCCCGAGCTTCCGGACTACGCGCGGTTCTCCTGACCCAACACACCTAGTGATAAGTTCCTGCAGTCCCTTCACCACCTTGTTGTCATGCAGTAGCTTCATGCATGTCTCCAGAAAGGTAGTGAGCATTGAAGGATCCATCTCCAGCTCTAGTTGATCCTTACTACCTGAAGTGGAGGCCTTCGTGAAGCTCTTCTTAGCTTCCATGAATGTCTCCTTCACGCGCTCCAAATAAAATTCAGGTTCCTTTGTAGGAGCCTTGCGAACCCACACACTTTCTTCAGGCTACTTACCTTTGTCATCTCCTGTTGTGATACCGCTTTGAAGCACGATGTTTACATCCGGGTCCTCTTCGCGCGACTCAGACCTCATCATTTGCAAATTCCAAGTCGGGGGAGGCTGGAGTATTCCTTTATCACGCAGACTCGCTATTAGTGTAGGGCAGTGCTCCGTCTCATGATCAAACTGAGTACAATATAAACATGATGCTCTTGTCGGATTTGTACAATCACGGGCATAATTCCCTGGCCCTCTGCAATTGTAACAAATTAGCTGTCCGCGACCCCTTCCTGGTCCCATTCCACCTCGACCTCGTCTGCGCCCCTGAAATCCAGTGCGCGCCATCCTTGCATTTGGATCGAGGGCTCACGTTTCAGTCTGCACTCTATAGGCAGGAGTCCGATCCATCATCAGTTCATAACTTCTATAGGTGCACTCATCATGGCCTACCAACCTGCAAAAATTACAAAATAATTGTTGGGACGTCTACGTATACTTCTGTAATAGATGACAATTATCTGTAGCATGTTTTCCTCCTATCTGACAAATCATGCACCATAATGTGAGCGCCGCGCTCGGCCCTACTTGTGCTTTTGGTCTTAATGGAATTGGCCCTCCTACCGCTAGGTAGTTTGCGAAGACTGGACAATGGTCCTTGTCATGCCCCTGGCCTTTGCATTTTGTGCACCATACTTCCTCGCGCACTTTTGGGCGAGTTGTCTAGCCCTATTTCAAACTATACATTTCTAGACACAAATTTTGTAGTTGTGCATGGATTTGTTGGATTCCCAGGCCAGGATCTTGTGTTGGGGTCTCATGTAGTCCCATTGCAATCTCCAAAGCTTTGGCCTCGGTGGATAGCTTTTGATGTGACAACGCTATCCTTAAATGCGGCGTTAGTGATGCTACAAACTATGCGTGATGTTGTACACCTGTCAAGGTCATGTTCGCTTCGTGAATCATACTCTTCAGTCTCTAATCCAGATCCCATGGGGTCTCGCCTGGAAGCATCGTGATTTCCTTAAACTCGATAATCGATTGTGTCTCCGATTTTGGCCTGCTAAATTCCCTGTTCAGCGCAGCCTAGATATCTGTGATCCCTGCATTTGGATGGTCATTAGAATGCTTAATGTACCATGTTAGTGCGCGATCCTACAACGTGCTTACTGGTGTTGCTTTCTTTACTTTGTCATCTACAACTCCTTGTGCTTCCCATACAGCTTTTACCACGAACCAAAATTGGTCCGGATCTTCGTTCCCTACTCCTCTGAATACCGGAAATTTTATCGCACTCGCCATATTGAACTGTGGTGGTGGCGGAGGTGGTGTGGGCGGAGATGGAGGTGAAGATGGTGAGACTGGTGGTGGTGTAGGTGGAGGTGGTATGCACGGAATTCGCTACCTTATCAGACTGATCGTACTTCTTGGTGAAACTTTCACGAGCTCTTCCTAGGTTTCTCACTAAGGCGAAATCAAGGAGCTAGTTTCTATTTCTGCGCTACCTTCGTTCCTATAGATCCTCCCACTTCACATAGCCCCAAACATCAATTTATTCGCACAACCCGCTTTTCACACAATAGCATTTTAATCCAAGTGTTCAAAGATTTAATATACTTACCTCGCGGTCCTTTGAGGAAGCATCATTTTGCCTCACTGTAGCTGACTATCGTGTCTACCGCAAACTCGATGATAAACCCTCCTATAATTCGATCGAGCCAATGGTCCACAGTGCGCGCGATATTATCTTCCGATGATTCTAGTCTGCGCACCAATTCTGGAGTCCACACAATCGGTTTGTCGAGCCTACACCTTCCTTAACTGTCTGCTAGTTTTGCGATCCACTCATACAACTCAGAGGGGAAGGATGCAAAGAAAATTTCGTGGATTTCCGTATATAAGTAGCACTCTAACCATTGTTCCTTTGATACTCGCGGATTCCTATTTTCCTGCGCCGCGAACTCGTGAATTTTTTTGTCTAACCACCCTTCAATTTATTTCTTCGTCGAATTCTAGTGACACGACATCAGACATCCCTTATGCAGATCTCGGTCCCGACAACGGAACCATTTGTTGGCTTGTTGGGACCTGACACAAGTTTGGAGGTGATTTAGCCAAACAAATCCCGGTACTACTGGCCCTTTCGGAAACAGTCCGCGGAGCGCGGACTGAGGTATCACCTGAAGTAGTATGGGAGGGTGCTAGAACTAGGTTTCTGCACCTCGGAGATGTCTGATGGTTTCAAGTGGCCCGCGGAACATGCATTGCTACTCGCACTTACCCGTTCCCCGCAACCTGTGATGCTGCAGCCCTACTTGGGCGCCGAACAGTGCTATTATCCAAATCCTTACTAGTAACCCGATATTAGTTGATTAACTTAACTTACTTTCATGTGTAAAGTATACTTATCAACATAAATCATTCATACAAGTGCGTGCAGTAAATAAACAATACATTATCAATTGATATCAAATATGTAATAACACAAGAACAGATACGTGGAATTCAGATAAAGCTTCTCTTTATTATTCTCTTCCTTCTGTTACAGACTCTATTCCACCCTGTGCACTCAGCTGCAGGGGTCTGCGCACTCAGCTGCGGACTCTACTAGGCCTCTGCGCACTTAGCTACAGAGGTCCGCGCACTTAGCTGTGGACTTTATTGGGCCTCTGCGCACTCAGTTGCAGAGCCTCCTCCTACTCTATGACCCAAGACACACTTCGCACTTCAACTTAATCTCTAAGACCTTTCATGCTTATCCTCTATTCGACCTAATTAGATGTGTTTACAACTTAGAGCCTCGCTCTATTTATACAAAACTTAGGGCGGGAAACCCTATGACTCTAACATACATTTCGCACCTGCAATTCGCGTAGGTTTACAACAATACCAACTCAACACTTGGGCTTTGAGCCCCAAAACATGCCATGGGGGGATTCCATGCCCAACACTAAATGATCGCACAGATCATTTCTCCCATCATATTTCTCAGTTAGCCAAACTTTGGGCGACCAAACTGCAATATCATCATTTTTCTGTACTCGCGTCATTCATCAAAATTGTCCTTATGCGTACCCCACCACCTTGCAGGTGTAGTGCACAGAGCCAAATCCAAGGCTTGGAAGCGATGCTTCTATGGTACCTCCCTTTCAAATGCATCCAAAAATTTATCTACATTAGTTAGACCATCATAATAAGGCAAACTTCTTACCTCTGATGATACACATCGCAGCGATTTAGTCATCATATTACAAGAGCTTTCACGGTCCCATGCAATGCATCCATTAGCTGTCAGATTAACCCAATATTGATCTCATGCTGTTATCTCAGAGATCTGGTCCAAATTATCATCACTTTCCTCATAATTGCAGGCCAATTCAGTGTAGCACAGTCCTTCGGTAGGATCCAAAGGTACTACTACGCAGAGCGATTTCTTCTTAAATGTCATTGTCCGCTTCTTCATATTGATTACCCCATTCATGTCGATAGACCAATCAATTCCCAGGAGTGTGGGGTATGGATTGTTGTCATCAACAATTTCTATCACTTCGAAATCAGCCAACGCGCTCATGCCTTCTATATCTACTGTTACTCCATGCAATCTCCCCATAGGGATAATCTTCTATTGATTTTCCATCCTTAATTGAATCGGAGACCACTGCAGCACAGGTCTCCCCATCCTTTCCCACGTCTTTTTAGGCAAAACATTCGCATCCGACCCCAGATCCAAAATGACCTAGTCCATTTCATACTCTCTTATTTGCGCGATGAGCCTCATCTCGTGCCTTGTTCTCACCTTGTGTTTGCCTATCTTTCTGACTGCATGGTGCCCTTTAGGAGTAGTTTCCTTACTAGCACAACTGTTTATTAGTTCTTGTAACCCTTTCATACAAGTCTCCAAATATGTGGTAAGCATAGAGAGGTCAACTTCTTCAGATAAATTATCCTGGCTTCCTGAAGTAGAGGCCTCAACGAAGCTTTTCTTTGCTTCCATGAATGTTTCCCTCACATGCTCCAGATCAAATCCAACCTACTTTGTGGGGCCTTGCGAACCCACTCACTTTTTTCAGGCTGCTTTCCTTTATCACCGTCGGTCATCATCCCACTTCACAACACAATATTCACATCGGGATATTCTTCATGGGGCTCAGCCCTCATCATTTGTAGATTTTGGGTAGGTCGTTGAGGCTGCATCTTCTTCTCATGCATATTAGCTATCAGCATAGGGAATTCCTCTATCTTGTGGTCAAACTGTGTACAATACTGGCATGACGGGCGTGTCTGGCTCGTGCACTCCCACGCGTAGTGTCCTGGCACTCAGAAATTATAGCAAATAACTTGCCCCCGACCTCTACCAGGTCCTCCTCCTCCTCGGCCTCATCTGTGACCTTGATATCCTCCACGCACTCCCCTAGCACCTTGATCCAGAGGCTGAGTTTTTGTTTTCATTCGATATGTGCGTGTTCTTTCCATCATTAATTTATAACTACAACAGTTATGCTCATCGTGGCCTACCGATTTACAGAAATTGCAGAATAACTATTACGGTGTCTGTACAAATTTTTGCAGCAAGTGGCGATCGTCTGTTACATGTTTTCCTGCTACTTGACAGATAACGCACCATAGCATGAGCCCTGTACTTGGTCCTTCTTGAGATTCCTACCTTAGATGCATGGGCCCTCCTCTTGCCATATAATTCATGAAAACATGGAAATGATCCTTATCATGCCCCTGCATTTTACACTTGAGGCACCAAACTTCCTCGTGCACCTCTAGCCGAGTCGATTTATCCTTTTTCAAGATTTGAAACTCCAAGCAGAGATTTTGCAACTCCACAATAATCTTTTGAACTCCCAACGTTGCATCCTAGATAGGCGTCTCATGTAATCTCATTGCGATCTCCAGCGCTTCCGCCTGAGTCCCTATCTTTTGTTGTGACAAGGCAATTCTTAAATGAGGTAGGAGCGTGGCTATAAACCAATCACGATGTTGGCTGTCTTTGAGATTCATATTAGCTTCGCAGATTCCACACTTCAGTCTCTAATCTAGCTCTTAGGGAATTTCACCGATCCTCATCACAATTTCCTTGAATCCCACTTCCGATTGCGTTTCAGACTTAGATCTTCCTAATTCCTTGTTCATCGCAGTTTGAGTATCTGCTAATGATGCCACCGAATTATCAATGAAGTACTTAATGTACCATGTCAATGCGCGATCTTGTAGAGCAATAACCAACTGCGCTTTCTTCATATGATCATCTGTAATATTCTGTGATGTCCACATGGCCTTCGCAACAAACCAAAACTGGTCCAGGTCCTCATTTCCCAAGCCCTTGAAAACGAGAAACTTCATCGTATTCGACATATTGAATGGTGGCGGAGGTGGTAGCATTGTGGGTAAAGGTGTATGTTGTGGAGTTGAAGGTGGAGGTGGTGTGGATGGATGCGTTATTCGCAGAAACCCTTGCCTTATTAACTGGACAACGCTCTGCGGTGAAGCCTGTGCTGCTCCCTCATCATCACTCAGAGGAGGCTCAATCAGCGGGCTATATTCAAGGCTTGTTCTCCCTCTATCCCTGAATAAATTTCCACTTCACATAGCTCCAAACATCAAGGTAATGGCATAACCTGCTTTTCACACAAGATCATTTTAATCCAAGTATTCAAAGATCTTAAATACTTACCTCGCGGTCCCTTGAAGAAGCGTCGCTCTGCTTCGCTGTAGCTAACTGAGGTATTGACTGTGAATTCTGTCACAAATCCTCCTATGACACAATCAAGTCAATGATCGACGACGCATGTGATCTTATCTTCAGAAGGTTCCAATCTCCGCACTAGCTCCAGGGTTGACACTATTGGACCATCAAGCCTCCACCTTCCTTGGCCGTGTTTAGTCAATTTAGTGTTATCTAAATTGCTAGTATTTATTGTCAACCCGGGGCTCGTAAGCTGATGAAGTGAGGGTGTACTATATGTACTTAAATAACCTCTTAGAGTTTTTCTTATCGTTGGGGGGTGTTGTTGTGGTTAATTATGTTCCTAAGATGGAGTGAGAATTTATAAACAAGTGAGTGATGGTGTGTGTGTAGAGTGAATTCTAAATGAGTGGAAGTGTGTGTGGAGTGATCTCTAACTAATTGCTTGAAAGGAAATGCTTGGAAAGAATAAATGAATTGAAATGACTTGAAATAAACTTGAAAGCAAATGACCACTACCAATGGCACTAGACACCGTTCAAGTTGCTGCTAATAAAAGAAAAGAGAATCACTTTTAAAACCCAAGAATAAAGATTATCTCTCTCTAACTCGATACTTCAAAGCACATGTACTGTGTAAAGCACGGAAAGAAAGTAGCTTAAGTGGAATTTATAAAAGTGAGAAAAATATGCTTGAAAGACTAATGATAATAATTTGCTATTTCTAATTCTCTACTTCAGCCATATGTACTATGGAAAGCATGATTAGAAAGTAGTGAGGAAATAGTCTAGGAAGCACTTTAAAATCAAAACTTTTACTCTAAAGACTAGTGGTAATGATTTACTCTTTCTAACTCGATGCTTCAAAGCACATGTACTGTGTAAAGCACGGAAAGAAAGTAGCTTAAGAACAGTCCAAAAAGTACCCAAACAAGCTGCAAGTTAATGATATTTTGATCTTAAAAGATAGTAATTTATGATGAAGATCATTCATGTATGTTAATAGCTCTTTGAGAAATAAGATTAAAAACTAACTATAAAGACAAAGGCAGCACTTGAATTGTCAACTTCAAATACCATTAGCTGTAAAGCAAACACAACACATATAAAAATAAATCCCGGGCTAAAAGAAACCTGCAAAGAAATAACACTGATCAGCTGAAAAGAAAGGAAAACAAGTAAATGAAACTATACATGCTTAAGGAAATAAATAAGAAAATAATGAAATACTGCACATAAAATACTTTACAAAGGCTGGGATGAGCAGGGGCCCTCTGTTCATTCAGCCACAAGAAAACTCAGAGATCTGGAAACTTCAAAACGGTGCTATATCTATTCCTCCATTTGCAAAAAGTTTACAAAACAGAGTGCTGGAATAGCACTAGAAAACAGAGTTCACAAAAGCTTCCAAATTCAACACAAGTGCAGCAAATTACAACTAATGAAAAGTTCCTTGAGCGTACGCAGACGCATCAATTTATAGGAGTTTCTAAGATAGCCTACTCGTACAGCTAGTTAACAGAAAAACAATAAAACGGTATGCGTATTAAAGGTCCTTTGACACATCACGGCTGCGTGGACGAGTTTAGTGGTTTTGTCGACATGGATAATAAATCCTATGTTGGATTACGTCCCCTGCCATCTGTAGAACATGGACAAATCACCATTTAAGGTGACGTGACCAAACAGCTTTCAAACACCGTTTAAACCACCTTGAGTTGACCGTGGCTTAACCAGCTTTGACCATGGGTAAAAATGACGTGGATGGCTGGAACAAAGGGACAGGAACCTCGACCACACTGATACCTGAGTGCCCATGTGGCTCGTCTAGCAAACCGACACGTGGATCATAGTGTTTAACAAAAAGGCTGCAGGATCTTCAGATAGCTGCGGGATCATCAGATAGCTGCGGGATTCCTGCAAGTAAGTCAAAAACTAAACAAATAGTCATCCATTAGCAAAACTTGCTTGATCATGCTTATTGACACTGAATGTAATGATCTGAGAGGTTTTATGGTGAAAATGAGGCAAAAGTGAAGGAAAGATAAGGAAAAGTTGAGGAAAATGGTAGATAAATAGGTGTAGAATAGAGGTTCTACATACCCCCACTCCGAGGGTATTGCATGTCCTCATGCAATGAAAACACAATTCAGTCCATCTGCTGGGATGCCTCAGCTAGGACATCCAACCTCCTTCTTTTCCTTTGTGTAGAAACATTAACCTTTGGCCTCTTGAACATGCATCTGAATTTCAAGTTAATTAAGGCTCTGTTCAGCCTTCTGCATTTCTTCTTGAGTCTGCTGTGTTTCTTCTGCCACATGCTCATGTGAAGATAGGTATTATCTTGGATTGCCTTGGCAATATCAGCTTGCTGCTTCATTTCTTCATTTCTCTGTTTAATGTGACGGTTCAGCACTTCAAGCTCATAGATTTCTTGTTTAAGTAAATCTATTTGCTGCTCATGAGGTATGACATTACTTGGGCCAGCAGTGTTTTGCTCCAATGTCTCATAATATTTGTACACCTCTTGTTGAATTGGGTCAACAATTGGTGACCTCTTTGGACTATATTCATGCTCAGTTTCAGTTTCAAACTCCGGCTGAAATGGACTGTCTTCTCTTGAAGG
This sequence comes from Pinus tabuliformis, assembly GCA_031772625.1. Classification (NCBI taxonomy): domain Eukaryota; kingdom Viridiplantae; phylum Streptophyta; class Pinopsida; order Pinales; family Pinaceae; genus Pinus; species Pinus tabuliformis. Next base: position 1,511,090,848 of record CM062817.1, on the reverse strand, counting down.
AGTAGCTGCCTCACGTGATGGACTATCCTCAAGGTTTGCTTGTGTAGCACCCTTCTCAGGTGTGCTGAGATCAACGAAGAGTGTCCTCGTGGCTTTCCTTTTATTCTGCAATCTACTACTCCTTCTTACAGTGGCAGCACTCTGTGTTTCTTTTTGTGCCTTTTCCTTTGGTTTTTGAACTTTTACTTCCTTAGAGAGGGCAGTTTTCTCATGGAGTTTAGCTACCCTTTGTGCTAAAGGCTGGTTATCTCTTTCTTCACCACTAGAATGCTCTGGGGTCTGGTTAGTTTCTCGGATTATGGATTTCCCCTTATCTTGTTTTTGTTTCTTTTTGTCCTCTCTTTTCTTTTTGGCAGCTTCCTTGGCAAGTTCAGCGAGGGTTTCTGAGATGACCTCTTGAGCACTGTCTTCAGTGGGTTCAATCTCAGGTTCAGGATGATGGACTTCTATTTCTGCCACAGTTTGTTCTTCTAAGATATCAGTCTCAGAGATACTTTCTTTTCTCTTCCTTCTGCTTTTTCTAGGTATAGAAGATTCTCCAGGCTCTGCAAAATGATTCCTTACAAGGAATTTTTCCCATGTGTCTTGTTTTTCTTTTAACTGTTCTTCTATCAATAATTTTACAAGACCATGGTGACAGAGGTAAGCTTCTACATTTCGTGGATTTCGTTGAGCCATGGAACACATTTTCCTAAGGCTTTGAAATAGGAAGTAAGGAAGGTTTATATCATGTTCTCCTTGAAACTGCAGCATAATTTTACCATGATAGACATACAACACTCCAAATCTCCCTTCACAGGTGAAAAACTTTTGTACTAATAACAATAGAATTTTCCATTCTTCTTTAACATGGGAAATTGGAATTCCTTTGGTGAAAACACTTGTGTCCATACCTGGGTTTTTAAAAATCCGCTTCCATTGTTGATCCTGGATTGCCCGGTTTTTGAACCAACGTTCACCGGTTTGTGGAAGAGAGGTAGCCCTTGCTATGCTTCCTTCGCTGACTGTAACTGTTAAATCACCCACAATTGCCTGACTGTCTTTATCCTTAAATGATCTTGCAAAGGCTTTGGTTACTTCCTTATGGTAGCCCTTAAACTTTCTGATACATTGTAACCAATTGGCTTTTTGTAGTGCCTCCTCAACCTGAGGATATGCCTCCAAGAATTTCGAACCTTCGGGTTCAGCCCTCAAAAGCTTTCCCATTGACTCTTCAGCTCTTGTTTAAACACAAATTTGATGGTGACCTTACACAGTAACTCCGTAACTTCACACAGTAACTCCTCAGTCCCTGTTCAGACTTTTTGGAACAGAGGGTATACGGTGCATTAACAGCCTCAGATACCGGGAATTCACGGCTTGAATTTAGAGTTAAGCGGTGGAATTAGCGTGGACACAGTGAAAACGGTGACTAACAGTCGTAATACGACTGTATCACAGGTTTACGGGCTATACGGCAGAGGGAAAACAGAGGATGGTTTATGGAGGTAATCGTAGTGAGTGAAAACGAAATAAGGGAGATGATGGCGAGGAATAGGGTTTTGAAATGATGAACGGAACGGCTACATTCTTTAATCTCGGCTGTGGAGTGACACATGGCTGTGGAACGAGAACTGAGAGACGTAATGCGGTAGGTTACGTCATTAGGGTACAAGACCTTAATGACCGAAACAGCCATATGTAATTTCAAAAATCGTGGTTATTATGAGCTGGTAGACGTGGAGGATTCGGAGATTTGTGGTCGCATGGGAAAAAGGAAATGGGTAATCATTACGTTTAGTGGCCAACAAGACATAACCCAGAAAATTCCGCATAATGAAATAACCATAGGTTTAGAGTTTTGAACATACCTCGGATCACTTTTGATTTGGCTTCTGATGATTTACTAACCTTTTGTAAACTTTATTGCTAGCACATGACCTTTCCTCCTTGTCTTCGATGATTTGGAACTGTGAATATTTTCTTCAGACAAACTGTGTTTCTTGTGCAGGTACAGAAGGCTGCAGGAAAGCTAATCGGCTGCAGGATTGTCAAATGGCTGCAGAAACTGTAATGAAGTCTTCCAGCTGCATAAAATACTTTAGTTGCCTAAAAAAACTTTATTAATGAAGTGAAATGGAATGAAGGAATGAATGAGTGAGTGGAAAGCAGTGAGGTGAAGTGAAGATGGTAAGATGGAAGAAAATGGTGAGATGAAATAAATGAAATGGAAATGAAAGAGAGAGAGATTTTTTTTGGAAAACATTAGGTGTCAGGTGACCCTGATTTTCACCTTATGTTTTCTGCATGAGACTGCCAATCAGAGATTGGTTTTCAGGCTCATGCATTTATTCATTTTTTTCTTTTTTTTTTTTTTTTATTGAAATTGAAAGAAACAGAGATTAGGCTGATGGAGGAGAAGAATTCTTCTCCACCAGCCTCATTTCAGAATCGCCTTGGAATAACTTAACAAACTCCTCTTTTGAGAGTGGCTTGTGGTAGACTTTTAACCGGTGGCCATTCACAATAAAGGGAGTTTGAAGTTCATCAATAGTCTTCACTCTAACTGCTCCATTATTAAAGACTTCATCAATCTCATATGGCCCAAGCCAATGAGTTTGAAATTTTCCTTTGAAGTCCTTAAATTTTGAATCAAACAAGAGTGTCCAATCACCCTTTTGAAACTTCTTCTCTTTGATATGTCGATCATGCCATTTGCTTCTTTGGTGCTGAACTAGATCGGTTCTTAGAATTGCATCTTGTCTCATTTCATCTAGTTCATTTAATTGGTCCATTCTGTGCTTCTGGGCTTCTGATAAGCTCATCCCCAATTGAACTACTGTCTTGAAGGTCTTGATTTGGAACTCAATGGGGAACAGGACTTCCTTCCCATAAACAAGTTCATAGGGAGAATGTCCTGTAGTGTTCCTCCATGTAGTTCTATAGGCCCATAAGGCTTCAGGAAGCCTTTCTGCCCAATCTCTTCTATGAAGATGAACAGTCTTTGTGATGATGCTTTCAAGAACTTTATTTGTAGATTCTACTTGACAATTCGCTTGCGGATGGTATGGAGTAGATGTTCTATGCTTGATCTTATATTCCTCCATCAGCTTTTCCACCATCCTTGATGTAAACTGGCTTCCCTGATCTGTTACAATTTCTCTTGGGACACCAAAACGAGTGAAAATATCCTTGAAAAGAAATTGAACAACTGAATTTTCAGTAGCAGAAGTTAATGCTATAGCTTCTACCCACTTGGTAACATAATCAGTACAAACCAGTATATATCTATTTTGCTTGGATGGCAGATTAATTGGTCCAACAAAATCTAGAGCCCATTTCTCGAAAGGTTCGATGCATACCTGTGGCTGTAGTGGCATTTCATTTGAAAGAGTTGGTCTCCCAGTTCTTTGACAACTGTCACACCTTTTAACATATTGCTTTGCATCCTTAAAGAGAGAAGGCCAATAATATCCTGATGAAAGGATTTTATAGGCAGTCCTCTTATCAGAAAAATGTCCGCCACAAGGTTCGTCATGACATGCCTTAAGGATGTCAGGCATCTCATCCTCTCGTACACATCTTCTGATCATCAAATCTGGCCCTGTTCTGAACAATTCATTAGAAATCCAAGAATAAAGTGAACTATCCTGAATGATTTTCCTTTTCTCATTAGGGAATAAATGTAAAGGTAATTTTCCAGTAACTAAATAATTAGAAATATCAGCATACCAAGGGGTTTTGGTAGTTACTGCAAACAAATACTCATCTGGAAATTTATCCTCTACCGGAGAGTCCTCATTAGTGTTTTGGATTCTAGACAAGAAGTCAGCTACTGTGTTCTGTTTACCTGGTCGATCTAACACAGTTATGTTGAATTCTTGTAAAAGCAAAAGCCATCTTGTAACTCTACCATTAGTGACTGGTTTGTTCATGAGGTATCTAATGGCAGAGTGATCAGTGTGGACAAAGGTTTCATAGCCGGTTATATAGTGTCTAAACTTGTTTATAGCATGAACAACGGCTAGAAACTCCTTTTCAGTAACAGTATAATTTAACTCAGTAGGAGTCAAATTCTTACTCGTGTAATAAATGGCATAAGGGATCAAATCCTTTTGTCCCAAAACAGCTCCTAAAGCTGTATCTGAAGCATCAGTAGAAATGTGGAAAGGGAGTTTCCAATTTGGACCCCTTAAAATGGGTGCTTCAGATATTCTAGTCTTTAAAGCTTCAAAGGCAGATTGACATTCAGGATCCCACTTAAATTCACAATCTTTAGTGAGTAAATTGAAAAGAGGGGATGCTATCTTAGTGACGTTTTCAATAAATCTTCTGTAATAACCAGTAAACCCAAGAAAACTTCTAACATCTCTTTGGCAATTTGGAACAGGTAACTTAGAGATGACTTCTACTTTAGATCTATCAACTTTGATTCCATCTCCTGAAATATGATGTCCTAAAACAATCCCTTCAGTAAACATCATAAAACACTTTTCATGACTTAAAGAAAGATTTGTTTCCTTACATCTTACCAGTACTTTTTCCAAATTTGCCAAAGCTTCTTCAAATGTATTACCATAGACTGTGAAATCGTCCATGTATACCTCTACACAATCATGAATCAGATCTGAGAAGATTCCTAGTACAGCCCTTTGAAATGTAGCAGGTGCATTGCACAAACCAAAAGGGAGTACTCGATAGGCAAAAGTCCCCCAAGGACAAGTAAAGGTGGTTTTGTCTTGATCTTCAGGTGCTACCTGAATCTGATTGTAACCACTAAAACCATCCAAGAATGAGAAATACTTTTTACCTGCTAAAGTGTCTAATACCTGATCAATAAAAGGTAGAGGAAAATGATCCTTTAAGGTTGCCTTGTTCAATTCTCGATAGTCAATGCAAACTCTCCATTTACCATTCTTTTTGGGCACTATAACCAAGGAGAAACCCATTGGCTATCTGAAATGGAGTAAATGAAGTTTACCTTGAGCAATTTCTGAAGTTCTTCTTTCACAATTTCCCTAAGATTTGGATTCATCCGTCTTTGTGGCTGCCTAATAGGTCTGCTGTTTTCTTCAATGTAAATATGATGAATACAAGTCTTAGGGTCGATTCCTTTCATGTCAGTATATTCCCATGCAAAGGCAGTGGAATGTTTTTGCAACAGTTTAGTTAATTCTTCTTGTTGTAGTCTTTCCAAGTTCTTGTTGATATTTAATGTTTTTCCTGGAAAGACTTCAACTGTAGAACTACCAAACTCTTCCATTGAGAAGAGAGACATCTGTCTAGAGGAAAGATATTCAATATCTGCATCTAACTGGAATTGTGAAGAGTCATATTCTAAAGATGCCTCAAAATTTTCTAATGTATTTAGAATTTGACTGTCCTCACTGATTTCAGAGATGGTTAGAACAGGTTGAAGAGTATCCTCATCATCAATCCACTCATCTTCTCCTATTTCTGTTATTGCCTTTGCGGGAGGATACAAGTTGAATTTCTTGGTAGAATTACCATCTGATATATACATGTCTCCCGACCTACAACTTATGAAAGCATCAGCTGTGGCCAGCCAAGGTCTTCCTAGAATAAGAGGATGTCCTCCTAGATTGTTCTTGGGAGTTAAAATCATAAAATCAACTGGATATTCCCAAGAGTCTAGTGAGACTGGAATGTCTTCCAATACACCATCAGGTTTAATGATTGATCTGTCTGCAAGTTGCAGCAAAGTAGGTGTAAAGAGAAGGTTAGGAAGTTTTAACTGATCCATGGTCTGTCTACTCATAATGTTGATAGTGGCTCCTAAGTCAATCAAGGTATTTGGGATTTCAAACCCATTAATGTGAGTTTTAACAATAGGGCTACCGGGATCTACATATTTTTGCATGGTAATTTTACCCATCATAATGTCTGCAATTTTTCCAACTAGATGTATCCTTTTTGTGTCTCTGGTTCTTTTTATTGTTTTTTTCAAACTCATCTCCTTTATTGTCTTTGCTAGAATGGGAATCTCCTTAATGGCTGTTAACAAGGGAATCTTGATACAGACATTTTTCAATTCATCTAGAAAGCTATAGTCAGGCAACCAAATCTGCTTCTCCACTCCTTTATCAATTTGCAATCTTTCAGGAAAAGGAGGAATAGCTGAAGATGTGGGTTGCTCTACTAAGGGAGTTGATTCTTTTTCTTTTTCTTTAATGCTTGGGTTTTGAAGGGATACTTCAGAACCCTTATTGGCTTTGAGAGATTCTTCCTCAGAAATGCTTGGTTGTTGAGCACTTGTAGAAGGTTGGTCTAGGATTCTACCTGATCTAAGTTGGACCTCATTGAGAGGGACAACCATATAGGTAGGGAATGGTTGACCTTCCATAAGTGGTTGACCTTCCATCACATAAGCATTTTGAGGATTTCTATTATTGGGGTTTGGTTGAGGTTGAGAGGGAAGTTGATTTGGCCTCTGCTGAGATTGTAACAAGAGTTGAGAATTTTGATTTTGTGGAGGAGGTTGTTGTTGTTGAGGGAATGGTAATGACAATTGTTGACCTTGATTTGAAAGTTGGGGAGCTTGCTGATTTTGAAAGGATTGAGGATATTGATAGAATTGGGCAAATCTCCCATAAGGATTTTGCATTTGCATGCTTTGCAACCATGCTTGGAAAGGATTTTGTGGTTGTGACCAAGGATTCCAATTTGGTGGGGGTTGGAAATTCATAGAGTTATTAAACCCTTGATTTTGCTGCCCCTGCCAAGGTTTTCTTGCAACAAAACAAAGGGATTCAAGCGTACTTGGATCTTCTTGAAAGACTGCTTTGAGGCCAGGAATTGAAGGACATTCCTTGGTCTCATGGGTTTCTGAGCAAATTACACAGGTTTCCACAACTTGTGCTTCCAAGGGACATTCCCTTAAAGCATGCTTCTTTCTACACTTCGGGCAAAAGATGGTCATAGCCTCGGCTTCTGCTTTTTGTTTATTCTGAATCTTAAGGGTATCAATTTGTTCACTAAGACTCCCTAAGATGTCAGTTTTAAATTCATCTAGCATATTACCGATTTCAGCCCTACTCACTGATCCTGTTGCAGATTTATTTGCCCTAAGGAGAGAAGGATCTCTAGGCCCTTTTTGAGTTTTTGATTTGCCCCTTGAGAGATGGATACAAAGTTCTGCTATATCATTGAGAGAAAGTTGAGAAATATCCCCCTTTCCCATCATGTTTAAGATATCTATCCATTCATCCCTAATGGCTTTTAATAAGAGGGCTTTTAAGGTCTCTTCATCCAAGGTACTCATTTTTGCTCTTTTTAAATTATATTGAAATCTCTCAAGTAAATCTTCTAAGCTCTCATCTTCTTTTTGCACCATTTTAAAAACCTCACCCTTATGATCAGTAGGCATACAATAGTCCAAATACCTATCCAAAAAGGTTTGTTTCATTTCATCCCAGGTCCTAATGGATTGAGTAACTAACCCCATGAACCATTTCAAAGCTTGATCTTTTAATGTTGATGGGAACAGTTTGAGTTTCTGCGTATCATCCAGATAGTCATAAGTTCGACACACAACTTCAAATTCAAACAAGAATGTTTCAGGGTCCTCAGTTCTTAATCCATGAAAATTTGGGAGGACGGATGGTGATATGTTTTTCATGGTGGCTCGGGAGTCCTCATCAACAATGGGAAACCCAAATGAATTATCCCCATCTCTATTTCCTCCAATGGGACCTCTACCTCCTCCATTGTTATTATTATTTCCTCCTCCTCCTCTACCTCTACCTCTACCGCCTCCTTCTTCCTCTGCCATGATGATTCTCCTAGGGATTTCAAAATCTTCTGGTTCTTCTACAAAGGGTGAATGAGAAGAGATTTCTCCTTCCTCTTCAGGTGAGTCTATTTCTTCAATTACAATTGGTTTTCTGGTAGGAGAAAGAGAAGAGTCTCTTCCTAGTTCAAACTCAATAGAAGGTGTAGGAGAGTCAACTCTTGGCTCTTGAATTTCAGGACTAGGAGTTTCGGTTGGAGATAAGGGAGGTGTCTCTTGTCTATCTCTTGAAGCAGATGGACTTGTAAAAATTGAACTTCGAGCTCTAGCTAAAAACCTTCCCCTAGAATCTCTAGCTCTATGCATGTCATTTTTTATTTTATCTTCAAGTCAAGTTAAATAGTTCTTTTTCTGATCTTCCAGTTCACTCTAGGTGCAAGAAGAGAGCATACTCAAGAAACTATTAAATCAATAACTTTCTCCTTTCTGATCCTCCAGATCACTTCAAAGTGCAAGAGGAGAGCATACTTAGATAGGTTATTAACTTCTTTCCTTGAAACTTTATATTTTTTTTTCTTCTAAGAATATGGCTACTTAATTTCACTTCCCCGGCAACGGCGCCAAAATGTTTAGTCAATTTAGTGTTATCTAAATTGCTAGTATTTATTGTCAACCCGGGGCTCGTAAGCTGATGAAGTGAGGGTGTACTATATGTACTTAAATAACCTCTTAGAGTTTTTCTTATCGTTGGGGGGTGTTGTTGTGGTTAATTATGTTCCTAAGATGGAGTGAGAATTTATAAACAAGTGAGTGATGGTGTGTGTGTAGAGTGAATTCTAAATGAGTGGAAGTGTGTGTGGAGTGATCTCTAACTAATTGCTTGAAAGGAAATGCTTGGAAAGAATAAATGAATTGAAATGACTTGAAATAAACTTGAAAGCAAATGACCACTACCAATGGCACTAGACACCGTTCAAGTTGCTGCTAATAAAATAAAAGAGAATCACTTTTAAAACCCAAGAATAAAGATTATCTCTCTCTAACTCGATACTTCAAAGCACATGTACTGTGTAAAGCACGGAAAGAAAGTAGCTTAAGTGGAATTTATAAAAGTGAGAAAAATATGCTTGAAAGACTAATGATAATAATTTGCTATTTCTAATTCTCTACTTCAGCCATATGTACTATGGAAAGCATGATTAGAAAGTAGTGAGGAAATAGTCTAGGAAGCACTTTAAAATCAAAACTTTTACTCTAAAGACTAGTGGTAATGATTTACTCTTTCTAACTCGATGCTTCAAAGCACATGTACTGTGTAAAGCACGGAAAGAAAGTAGCTTAAGAACAGTCCAAAAAGTACCCAAACAAGCTGCAAGTTAATGATATTTTGATCTTAAAAGATAGTAATTTATGATGAAGATCATTCATGTATGTTAATAGCTCTTTGAGAAATAAGATTAAAAACTAACTATAAAGACAAAGGCAGCACTTGAATTGTCAACTTCAAATACCATTAGCTGTAAAGCAAACACAACACATATAAAAATAAATCCCGGGCTAAAAGAAACCTGCAAAGAAATAGCACTGATCAGCTGAAAAGAAAGGAAAACAAGTAAATGAAACTATACATGCTTAAGGAAATAAATAAGAAAATAATGAAATACTGCACATAAAATACTTTACAAAGGCTGGGATGAGCAGGGGCCCTCTGTTCATTCAGCCACAAGAAAACTCAGAGATCTGGAAACTTCAAAACGGTGCTATATCTATTCCTCCATTTGCAAAAAGTTTACAAAACAGAGTGCTGGAATAGCACTAGAAAACAGAGTTCACAAAAGCTTCTAAATTCAACACAAGTGCAGCAAATTACAACTAATGAAAAGTTCCTTGAGCGTACGCAGACGCATCAATTTATAGGAGTTTCTAAGATAGCCTACTCGTACAGCTAGTTAACAGAAAAACAATAAAACGGTATGCGTATTAAAGGTCCTTTGACACATCACGGCTGCGTGGACGAGTTTAGTGGTTCTGTCGACATGGATAATAAATCCTATGTTGGATTACGTCCCCTGCCATCTGTAGAACATGGACAAATCACCATTTAAGGTGACGTGACCAAACAGCTTTCAAACACCGTTTAAACCACCTTGAGTTGACTGTGGCTTAACCAGCTTTGACCATGGGTAAAAATGACGTGGATGGCTGGAACAAAGGGACAGGAACCTCGAGCACACTGATACCTGAGTGCCCATGTGGCTCGTCTAGCAAACCGACACGTGGATCATAGTGTTTAACAAAAAGGCTGCAGGATCTTCAGATAGCTGCGGGATCATCAGATAGCTGCGGGATTCCTGCAAGTAAGTCAAAAACTAAACAAATAGTCATCCATTAGCAAAACTTGCTTGATCATGCTTATTGACACTGAATGTAATGATCTGAGAGGTTTTATGGTGAAAATGAGGCAAAAGTGAAGGAAAGATAAGGAAAAGTTGAGGAAAATGGTAGACAAATAGGTGTAGAATAGAGGTTCTACAGGCCGTTTGCCAATTTAGCGATCAACTCTTATAGTTCAACTGGGAAGGTGCAGAAGAAGATTTCATGTATCTCTGTGTATAGGTACCTATCCAACCATTGTTCTTTCATCAGGCGTGGATTTTTGTTTTCGTGTGCCATGAATTCGTGGATCTTTCTATCCATCCACTTCTCAATTTCTTTCTTTGTTGGATTCCAATGATGCGAGATCACACATCTCTTTATGCAGATCCTGGTCCCAACAACGGAACCATTTGTTGGCTTGGTGGGTCCTGACCCAGGTTCAGAGTTAGTTTCGCCAAACAAATCCCTACACTACTGGCCCTTTCAGCATCAATCCATGGAGCGTGGACCAAAGTCTCACCCGAAGCAGTATGGGGGGATGCTGGAACCAGTTTCTGTGCCCAGAGATCAGTGTAATGTGATTTTACACCCTAAATCTACCTTCGCGCAGATCGATAACCCTTTATGTCTTATCGATATAACTCCCTTTAATCAACCTTTAGACCTCCACGAATGTCTACGACTATCTTTCGCAGACCCTAAATAGGAAAATCAACTACTTACACACATCAAAGATTACTTATAGCTCAGTAATTACTCAGATTGGCTTAAGTTTTCGATAACTTTAACATACAACAAGATAATCTTCATGTAAACAGTTAACATCAATTGCGTTCATACAATAATACAAATCGTGTAAAGTCGTGCATTAATACAGTATCATTTCATAAACCCATCATTCATCACAACATAAAGCACATTCACATAAAACAAAAGTCAAGAGTTAAACACAGGTATTAATGCAACAACTTTCTTTATTAATATATAATTCAACTTACAGACTCAAGACTTCCCTGCGCACTCAACTGCAGGGGTCCACGCACTCAAATGTGGACTCTACTCTAGGCCTTTGTGCACACAGCTGCAGAGCCTTTCTTCTACTCTAAGACTTCTACGATCTTTCTTCTACTGATCCATTACATTCATCTTCATCATCTCTTACTTGCCTTAGACATCCTAATACACACCTATTTATACAATTCCATGGTCTGGCAGATCCTCAAAAAGCTGACTCAACTTACATAAAGAAGGGTAAAACTCTTTATGACTCCTTAACTATCTACACGCTCCACGACCACAATATGCAGAGACTTTACATTTATACAACAAAACTTGGGCTTTTGCCCCAAAATTGACCATAGGGGACCCCATCCCAACAACATGTATGGGGAGTTGAGGTCATCACCCAACGTCTGGTTTGTAAATTTTGTGAAGGCTTCATTTAATTCCTGGCATTAGAGGCTTGGTTGGGCCTGGAGTCGGTTAGAGAGTCTGGGAGAAGTAATGCACTCGAGCCATTTGAAAGATATGGTGAAAGTCGGGTCTTCTGCCAACCCAAAGGCAAAGGCTGAGGGTGTCGGGGTTCTTTGTGTTTTCATTCCTTAGAACAGGAAATGGGGAACCAAAATTGTCTCCCACAGGAAAGAGACAGATGGTAAAGCTTGCATTTTGCATTTGAATGGTAAAGATTTTATTAAACCATCTGTGTGCACTACCCTTTCAGGTCTGCCTAAACTACAAACTCCTTCAGCTCTAGCACTGTTGGTTCTCACTACGGTGAGGGCACGGGAGGTACCACAATCGTTGGGAGACCCAGTCTACAACAACATGGTGAAGGCAGATGTTGGCACGGGGAAGCGAGGGCGTCTGCGACAACAATCAGAACAACAGGAAAGGGAAAGCGGCTTCATCCAAAAGCCCCAGCATAAAAGAGGAAGGAAAACAGGGGAGGAGAACATGCAAAATCTCATGCATGCTTACAGTGTTGGATCCCTGACACAAGTGAAGTCTGTAATCTCATCATGGGAGGCAGAATTGAATGCCAAGGCGACAATAGAACCAATTCCAACAGAGGATTGGGAACCTTTGGTAATGGACTCTGGACACACTCACGGAAGGTTGACTTTGTTCAAACAGTCAATCCAACTATATTGGGTAATAAATAGCTTATGGCGAGAGCCGCATCGGAAACCCAAAACTTGGATGGCCCCCAACAAACCTAGCAATTTGAACCGAGCCTTAAGGACATTCAATGGGAAATACATGTAGTACATGTACAGAAGTACCATCAGAATGTTCGCCTTGGCTGCATGGAAAAACAACTGCAAAGTCTGAAACAAAATGAAATGCGAGGAACGGGTGTAGAGGACCCTGCCTTGGTAGAATCTTCTGATGATTGACTACAAGGAAGTCATGATATTTCTAAAAATTTCTCATGTTTTTTGTTGTTTTTATGATCTACTCGGATAACATTTACATTGTTAGTAGTACATATAAATGGGTGATAGATATGGTAGCCTATAAATCTTGGATGGCCATATTCAAATTGTTTATGTTTTCGATGGCTTGTGATGCTAATCGATGGCCAACAGCCTTGGTTTCCTTCGGGCAGGTTGAGGCCACCAAACATATATTCTGTAACCTACTTTACATATGATTAATAGAAAGGTACTACCAAGCTTACACAAAAAAAATTAATAATAAATTTATATTAAAATATTTTTTAGAATTTAAAAATATCTAAAATAGTGTTTTTGAATTATTTAAAAAAATATTATTATATTTTTAAATTCCAATTAAAAAATGTTAATTAAATTTTAAAATGTTCAAAAAATAAATATTGAAAAAAACCATCATGTAATAATTATAATAAATTATTTATAAAGAAATAAATTTATATTAAATAATTTAAAAAATAATATTAAATTTCTTAATATTCTCTTATTAGTAATATATGTGTGTGTGTGAAACAATCAAAATGTTAATTTTTTAAAATGATAATTTAAATTGTTGTGTATTTTAATATTTGAATAAGGACATAGTGCCATTATTTTGGTCCATAACTATAATTTAAATTATAAAAAAAATCAATAATTCATTGAAAAATAATCATTATTTTTAAATATAATAAGTTCAGATAGGCCTCTCTTACCATATGTTCTTAGTAATGCCCCTAGCACTGAAAGTGACTTAATGCTAGAAGTAGCACAGAAAGCGATTTAGTGCTCAAAGAGTACAGAAGGATATGTGATTCAACTAATTTCATACATGATGTTCAAGTAAATTTTATGTATATACACAACATCCATATATGTATATTTTCGTATACACGCAATTTCTGTATATGGAAGTTGCACATATACGATAGATTCACATATATAAAAGACATGCATATATGGAAGATATACACATATAAGAAAGTTACGCATATACAGAAGATATGTGCATATACAAAATTTGCGCATATACGGTTGATGCACATATACAAAAGATGCACATATATAGAAGTTACATATACTAAAGCTACACATATACCTGGAAGATATGTGCATATAGAAAAGTTTCGCATATATGGAAGATATGCACAATTTCCATCTATGGAAGTTGCGCATATACGGTAGATGCACGTATATAAAAAACGTGCATATACAGAAGATATGCACATATAAGAAAGTTATGCATATACGGAAGTTGCGCATATATTGTAGATGCACATATACAAAAGATGAACATATACGGAATTTACATATACTAAAGTTGCACATACATGGAGGTTATGCGTATATACAGAAGTTGCACATATACCTAGAAGATATGTGCATATAGAAAAGTTTCACATATATTGAAGATATGCGCATATCTTTTGTATATGCACAATTTTCGTATATGAGAAATTTCCATATATGGAATCTGCACATATACGGTAGATGCACATACATAAAAGACGTGCATATACGGAAGATATGCACATATAAGAAAGTTATGCATATACAGAAGATATGTGCATATCTTCCTTATATGCACAATTTCTGTATATGGAAGTTGCACATATATGATAGATGCACATATATAAAAGACGTACATATATGGAAGACATGCACGTATAAGAAAGTTACGCATATACGGAAGATATGCACATATATGGAAGTTGCGCATATACGGTATATGCACATATACAAAAGATGCGGATATACGGAAGATATGCACATATCTTCCATATATGCACAATTTATGTATATGTGAAATTTCCATATATGGAAGTTGCACATATACAATAGATGCACATGCATAAAAGACGTGCATATACAAAATATATGCTCATATAAGAAAGTTACGTATATATGGAAGATATGCACATATCTTCCGTATATGCACAATTTTCATATACGCGCAATTTCTGTATATGGAATTTGCGCATATACGGTAGATGCACATACATGAAATACGTTCATATACGGAAGATATGCACATATAATAAAGTTACGGATATACATAAGATATGCACATATCTTCCGTATATTATGCACAATTTCAGTGTATGCGCAAAAATTTAGCCTCTATATAGGCGCAACCTTTGTATATACACATCTTTTATATATGCGCAACTTCCATATATGCGCATATATTCTATATATAGAAAAATTTTGTATATGCGCATATATATAAGTTGTGCATATACAAAAGATATGCACATGTATGGAAGTTGTACTGATCGGAATCTAGATTAAGGGCAAAAATTTGCTCAAAAAACAAAATGTTCGGAATCACTCAAAACCTGAACGACCGCATCTGTTTCGATGATGCGATCCCAACTCAACTCATTTCACTCAAAACAGAGCTCATATGAGAAATATATTGTGTTTTGATCGATTTATCAAATATGCAAATTTTGGGTACAAGCTGATGAGGATGCTGACTAGGCATCCATACAGCCCAGTTAGCAAAAAGAATATCACGACATATGGCTCAATTAGCTTTTGACACTTGTTGGCATGTTATTGTTCAATGGCATTTCGGTGGACCAATGAGAGGTTGACACGTGGCAAGCCTAGAGGCCGCCACGTGCCCTCTCAAAGGTCGAGTAAAATTATAGTGCGGAGGCAAGAATCGAACTCGCGACCTTGCCCACACAAGCGCAATGCTCCACCGCTATACCACAACCATTGGAATTAATAAAATATGGTTGTGCCTTTCATTTAAAGTGATACAATGTGGCGGTTGGGGGAGGAGAGGGCCAGCCCCCTCTCCACATGTGACCATAACCCGAAACCATAAGCCAACGCTTAACAATAATCCCGAGTTAAATGCGCTAAGTGGGATTAAACCTTAATTAACCCATGCTTAGATTTAATTAATGGCAGGTTTTAACTTGGCGGATGTTTTGGTGGGTCTGATAAATTCAGAATTTGCTCCAAATTTGGCAGGGTTAATTGGAGTTTCTCCAGTTTTAGTGGAGCTTTCCTAGGGAAAACTGAAGAGGCCATAAATTTGGCATTTTTCGACCAATTTTGCTCAGAAAGAGTCATTCCTAGATGATTTATATGCTATGAACAGAATGGAATAGGTTGCAGAGGCAGAAAGGGACTTATGTATGTGATTTTTCTACGTTGAAGTTTAAAGAAGCTTAGGGCCACTAGGAGAGGAGGTTAAGCCTAGATCAACTGAAGTCCAATTGAGGAGCTTGGAAAGTCATTTTTGGGGTTTTTGGGTCTTCTGAATCCAATGGAGTAGGATACAAAGTAATTGGAGTATTGTAGGTGCATGTAATTAGAGAATTGACCATTAATCCAAAGAAGGCCTAGCCATTGAAGCAGGTCCAAGGAGATGTAGCCCAAGAGGGGTGAACTCCTTTATCAGCTTTGTGTTATGAGTTTGTTGTGTTTTACTTCTTTGTAATTTACTTGATATATATGTGTTTTAAAAAGATAATTAATCTCATAAATTGCTCTTAAAATACACTCAATACTTGACACATAATCCTTCATATTTTGGTTAATTTGAGACGATCCTAAACATCTTTTTTTATATTGATGAGGGATCTTGCATAACATTAACAAGTTTTCCAAACATTTCATATCAATTTGGTATCAGAGCATTGTTAGCTCATTTTAACCCTGAGATGGTTTGCCAAGGTTAGTTAGAAAATTAGCTATTGGTTTTGTATTTGTGCAAGGAGAATTTAACTGTGTGCAAGTTTATGTGTGTAAGCTGAAGAAGGGAGATGCTTATTTGTTGAGAAACTTTTTGAAGCTTTGTGAAGATTTTTGATGCATTACAAGTGTGATGGTAGCTTCAAAAAGTGATGTTTCTAATCCATCTTCCTTAGCAAGACTCTTTGATGAAGAGATATTGTAAGAGCTTATCATCATGAGAGATATGACTGCCTCAGCCGACCACCGATCATGGCGTTAACTATTGTGCTCAACTCTTGTGGGTACGAGACTTATGATTGGACACTTCTCTACAAAAGTGACCCAGAATTCTGCCACACATACCATACGCTCTTAGAGGGTCAGCAAGTTCCAGGTTTTCACCTCGAGGATGATCTGTTATGCCATACGAGACACCTTTGTGTTCCTTCAAGAGAGTGTGCGAAGATGATTTGGGAAGCACACTACAGTTGGGTCGTTAGGCATTTCAGGATCAAGAAAACAGTGGCAGTACTGTAGAAGTATTTCTATTGGCCAAATCTTCGACAGGATGTCGGGAAGTACATCAGATTCTATATTTCTTGTGCCATTGCCAAACGATTTAATCTTCAAGGGGGCTTCCCATTTCCACATAGGCACTATCCATTCATCATATGGGCTAGGAGAAGGAGATCCTAAAATATATGAATAAATTTCCTTGACTACAATGTTGTCTCCAACAGCTCGCCCACCCTAAGCAAGGAAATCAAGGTTGTCTTTTAATTCAATACCTGCCTCAATAAGTTTAAGTCTATATAACTCCAATTCACATTCATATACAACATTAAGGCCCAAATCCCATGAGTGTGGCCAAGAAGGAAAAAGGCGCGCCTGGGGGAGCCAATTTATCAAATCTGCTAAAAATCAAAATCCCAAATGGTGTAGAGTGATTAGATTTGAGGGGAGAGAATATGGTTACCATTCAAGCCCTTGATCACGTCCACCCCTAAATGGATCTTAACACCATTACCAACTTGCCACTTCAGATTACCACAAAGCTAGGTTTTTTCTGACATACAACTACTCCATATATATGATATCCTACGCTTTGTAGGTGCACCATTGATGACCCAATCCTCCAAAGATTGTTTTTGTAGGTATTTTCCTTGGACAATATCACACCACAGACCCTGAGCATTAAAATCCCTCCAAATATTATGAGAAAGGAGTGCCAAATTAAATCGTTTCATGTCCCTAAGGCCCCAACCACCTGAATCTTGAGGATGAGTCATAAAGTCTAGCTTGATGAGGTGGAATTTTTTCCACCTCCAGCTCCCGACCACAAAAACTTGGTGATGTTGAATTGATTTTGTGAATGGTTGTTGCAAGAATATGGAACAAATGCATCCAGTACACAAAAATTTCTTGTAGCACTAGATTTAATCATGATCACTCTACCTCCGAGGGTGAGCCATCTGTGGTCCCATAGAAAGAGTTTTTTTTTGTTTTGTTTTTTTGTTTTATTTTGTTTTCTTTTTTTATGGATCAACCAATCCTAGTCCTGAATACGGTAATTTCAAGGTTTGATACAACAACCCAAGTATTTGAAATCTGAAGACAAAGGGACATATTTTACCCCAAAGAGCGTCCCTATTTGCTGGCAGATCTTAGTGTCCAACTCATCTGTTATTAGCTCAGATTTATCCTTTTTAATTATTAGGCATGAGGCTCTTCCAAATTTAGACAAAATTTGATAGAAAGCTTCCCATTCTGAGAATTTGGCAGCTCTGAAGCACATGACATCATCCATGAAGAGAAGATGTGTTGTAGAAGTCGTGGAAGAGACTCTACAGCCAGATATGACTCCAAGAGCTTTTGCTTTGCTGAAACTTTTGTTGAGTGAATCCATAACCAATATGAAAAGGAGCGGTGAAAGAGAACATCCTTGTCTCAGACCCTTGGATATTTTGAAAAAATATGTGGGAAATCCATTAATTAAGACAACCATAGAAGCCAAAGTCACACATGCCATTATCCATCTAACGTGCTGATGAGGGAAGCCAATTTTGTGTAGGATGAGGTAAAGAAAATCCTAGTCCACTCGATCATACGCCCGCAAGAGATCAATTTTCATAAGGAAGCCTTTTGGTTTAGTCGATTTGATCGAATGGATGCACTCTTGTGTGATGGAAACAATGTCTTGTATTCTCTTGTCAGGTAGAAAGACAAATTTTTCTGGACATATATGGGGAGAAATGATATTTTTGACTCTATTAGCTATAATTTTTTATATCAATTTATAAGCAGAATTATAAAGAGAGATAGGCCTAAATTCATAAAATCTTATGAAATTTGAATTTTTTGGAATTAAAGCAAGGAAGGTTGCGTTGATGGCACATGTGATAAGACCATTCACCCTTGATTCTTCCACCATTTGCAACAGATTAGGCCCCATAATGTTGAAGAAAGAAGTATAAAGCTCTACTGGCCAACCATCAAGGCCTGAACTTTTATCTTTGGCTATTTTTTTAGCGAATGTAGGAGCTCCTCTCCAGAAACAGGGTTATCCATAAATCTTATGTCGTCCTCATCTAAAAATCAGGGATAGAGATTTGCTAGGTCAACTTTATCCAAGATGTTATCCTCCACCCATTCTTTGTATTGTCCGTTGAAAACGCTGAAAGCCTCTTTCATAATCTCCTTTTGTGAAGTGAGAAACCTGCCCTCATAATTATTTATGTTCCTTATAAAATTGACAACCCTTCATTTAGTAGCTACCTTATCGAAAAATATGGTGTTTTTATCCCCATTTTTTTATCCATGCAACCCTGCTTTTAAGGCACCACTCTTCCCCTTGGTTTTTTAATATTTTATTTTTCCTTAGTACAAAGTCCATCACTTTATTCATATTGTTACTTGGAATCACTATTACTAATCTTAATTTTAAAATAAATTATCTTTAATAATTTTTATTTATTACTTTATTTTTATTTTTTAAGCTTAAACTTATACTATCTATATATTGAATAAAAATATATGGAAAAAAGATTTATCATCCTATTCAATATATTAAAAAACTATTTGTCATCATATTATGATAACTTTATTAAACCTAAATCCCATTTAAATTAAATTTAGAATTTATATTAATCATGATCCTTATTATATTTTCAATGACATGCTTCTTTGAATTATTTTGAAAATAGATAAAACAAACATAAGTTCAAAGTGGAAGAAGTCCTTTTGTATTATAAAACTATAGTTTTGAATGATGCTTTATCGAATCAATAATTTTTTTTTTATTTTTTCCTTTCTACATTTATGTTAACTTAAATTAACTTAATTATCTCGAAAATTAATTTATCATTAAGATTATAAAAAATTTATTAAGCCTAAACATCCATTTAATTTATTATGAATTCAGAGTTTATTTTAATCACAATCATTATTATATTTTTAACAACATGCTTCTTTGAATTATTTGGAAAAGTTCAATGTAGAATTAACCAGAGGGTGAACGTTGACAGGTGAGGGGGCTTGGATATGGCCCGACCCCATGGCATATGGAGATTCACAAGACCGTGGCACGAGCGGAAAGGTGTCAGGTGATGGGTGCAAGAAAATGGGGGCCAACCCTGGGTTCTATGAACTGTTGGAACCGTGGCTCGAAAACTGGGGTCTAATCCTATGGGGGTGGGCAGTTACCCCCAGCCTCTAGCCGCATGGCCCCATGTGGCCCAGTTTTTCCTCCATGGAGGTCATTGTGCACTTAAACGGTCCGACAAATTGCACCCAAACCGACGGGAATCTCACTGGTGCCAGGCGAATTTGGCCCTCGACAATCTCTAAAATTGGGGAATTCATAGAACAGTTAGACATAGGAGCCAATTTGTAGAGCAGTTAGGAGCAAAACTTCTCTGGAGCATAAATTTCTCAGCTTTTGGCCAAATTAAGCCCAACAAGAGCCCAACTTTGGGTTTTTGGGTGTTTTGGAGCCATTGGAGACATTATTTTTACATTATGAGCATTATAAATCCATGAAATCACATATTTGAGCACTTAATGAAAGAGGCCCAACATTGGAAGCTGGACCAGGAGATGTAGCCCAGGAGGGGTGAACTCCTTTATCATTTTGTTGTCTTGTGTTGTTGTGTATGGTATATTTGTCTCTATTTATATGTTGCAAACTGATTTTAAAAACCATTAATTTATGTACTTTTGCAAATGATCCATTGCCTAAAAGAAATAAAATTTTACTTGCAAATTTTTCCATAAACCTTCAATTTTGTAATACATATTAATTCGCCATCCGTATTGAACCTTTTAGAGTGGAGAAAATGGATAAATTATCTCATAGGACTATTTTTTCCAGTGGGTCCCAATCGACCAAATTGGGGTCTAAAACCTTTCAGAAGAAGCATCAAACAATGTTTTTTTTAGTTGGGTAAAACCTTTTTTCTTAAGTGCAACACCTTGTAGCATGATTCTACACATAGATACCTTACCAACGACACAAGAATCACCTCAATTAGAGTCATATGCAAAAGTCATGCCACTTGGAAGTTGATCTTCCTATTTTGACAATCATAATTCGAGGGGATGCGATGTCAGCCCCCATTACTCGTGGAAGAGGGGATAACCACGTGATCGTGATGAAATACAACTCTAGAAGATTCCATGTTGTAACTCTAGTTTGTTAATTTTTAGATTGTTCTATGTTGATTCAATTACTTTAGCCTAATTCAATTCTTGTATTAGCAATCTTTCAATAACAATTAATATTTCCAACCATCAATAGTATTGAAGATAGAACAATAAATGTAGTGACAAAAGATACAATCAACACATCAATAAGAGACAACAAATTTGGTAAAAGACCAGGGAAAAACCCACTATGTGGAAAACCCTTTGAAATTATTAGCTCTTATTTAGAAAAATACACTTTAATGATTAACTTAGCTCTTTATATTGACAAATTGTAAATACCAATTTTGCATGACATTAATATGGTTGTGTGTTTTTTTTTTAAGTAAGACAAAAAATTCATATTAGAAAAAAATATATACACAATTTACATAGTTGTGATAATGTCGAAGATAACCATTATGGGACCAACTGCCTTTCATGGGGAAACCAGAAGGTCCCAGATTGAAGCATGAGGTCCAAAAAAACTTAGTGGTAAACATAGTTTTAAGATAGAGTAACAAGTTTAGATTGAGCCAAAGAGTATGACAATAAGAACTGTATACCAAAACAAAAAAGACCTTGCGATGATATGCTTGAAAACTGAGATTATGTGTCATTGTGAAATACTAGAGAAATATATTTCTTACCTATGCCAGTCACAGAGGTATCTTGTATGTTGTTGGTCAACTCTGGAGCTACGACTTCCTCTGAACAGTCTTCGATGATGGGACACCCAAAGGAACTGGAAGCCTATTGAGTCAGCGCCTTCACATCTTCCACATTTTCTAGACCCTACTTCAGAACATAATCTGTCCAAGAAAAGGGGGAGGGAGAAGCAGGCATGTTAGTGGGGGAGCCAATGCCATCTTGGGAGTTGGAGGAGGAGGCAGTGAGCGGAATTGGAGGGAAGGGGATACCAAAGAGATAGGAAAGCTGACACAGGGACTGGTGGAAGTGACTAATTTGGCAATTGCCTTCTGCAACCTTCAACTCAACAATATTTCTAGCATGTTCTTGTTTCCATATGTGCTTGGCCAGAAGATTCTAGACGACCCATTTCCCATCTCCTAGATGCATGCACTCATCATCTTCCAGAGAAGTAACCTTGTGTTGAATGCTCAGAGGAATGTCTGAGTCATTGAGAGTCGAATTCTCGTCTGCTCGTGGAGGTCACCCACAACCACGACCTCCACCTCCTCGCTTGACGCGAGTACACTCATGAACCATGTTGACTAGCAAAGGAGGGCGGTGGGGGAAAGATGATTTGTAGAGGGTGTATTTGCTAATCTCCTGATGGGCATGGAGAGGATGCCTAAGGGGGAGATAAGGGCTCATAATGAGGAAAATGAACATGAGGCAGTTGGATAACTAGAAGGAGCTCCAAAGACGAGGGAGTGGAGAGCGGTGTAAATGAGGCATGTTGTCAAATTACTTGGAAATCAAGTCCTAGATATGGTCAATTAAGGTATAACTCATTGAGATCAATGTGTATGTGTGCCAGCGGGAATGTGTATGTGTCTTCTTGGGCATGGAGAGGATGCCTAAGGGGGAGATAAGGGCTCACAATGAGGAAAATGAACATGAGGCAGTTGGATAACTAGAAGGAGCTCCAAAGAGGAGGGAGTGGAGAGCGGTGTAAATGAGGCATGTTGTCAAATTACTTGGAAATCAAGTCCTAGATATGGTCGATTAAGGTATAGCTCATTGAGATCAATGTGTATGTGTGCCAGCGGGAATGTGTATGTGTCTTCCTATTTAAACAGGGACGGAGAGGTGGGCCCGAGCGAGCCACGTAAGCAGTTTGCAAGAACCTACAATCGGGATAAGGGTTGTCGTAGTAAAGGCACCACCTTTTACCTAGTTTCCCCATACCAATGTTCCACAATAATAATAATAATAGTTTATTCATTGATTTAGTGCTAGTGAGAAGTCACGTGACAAAGATGCCAGTTGGATGGGATATCATGACTTTTGTGACATACGTGAGAAGTCACGTGATAAATATTCCAGTCAAATAAGATAACATGACCTTTGTGCCACGATACCATAATTATTGGTCAATTTTTTAAAAAATTTCAATCATTTTTTAAAGTTTAAAAAAAATTAAATTAACTTTTTTTTTAAATTAAAAATTTATTTTTTATTTTTTATTTTTATTTTTTAATTAATTAATATTATTAAAAATAACTAATTTTATGGGATCTTTAATAGATTTGTTATCAATTAAATAATGAATTGGTGCACACTAATAGTGATTATGACACGTGCACAGACCCTTACTCTCACTTTTATGACGGCATCTCTTACTTACAACCTCTAATGATTATGTGTCAATTATATTTTATTTAAAATACGATCTCTAATTCAATTTTTGTCTTGTCTAGAGAATAGAGAAGGTTTAGGCATACAAAAAAAATATTCTTCCGACCTTAACTAGAAAAACATATGGTTGAAATGTTGTTAATAAAAAGTATTTATTTATTTTTTGTTCATAATTATTTAGTTTCCAGATAAATATATTTTTAAATAAATTATAATATTTTAAAATTTTATATTATTTTAAATTTGTTGAATTGAGGCTTCTGTGATCCATATCAAGTATAAGAGAGTTTCTTCGGTATAAATCACAAGAAATTTCATTTGTCGACGCGTTTCGAACCAACAAGTGTGGTTCATCGTCAGGACAAGTTGAATGAGCAGATCAGGGTTAGAATGATTAAATAGATAGAGCAGAAACTCCAACGGTTGTATTCAAAGACCAGGTAACGGCTATAATGACAACGACTAGATTTGACTGGATTAGGGGAATAACCAATATTTAAAAAATTGACTTGGTTAGTTAAATATGAGCAGATCAGGGTTAGAATCATTAAATAGATAGAGCAGAAACTCCAACGGCTATATTCAAAAACCAGGTAACGGCTATAATGACAATGGCTAGATTTGACTGGATTAGGGGAATAACCAATATTTAAAAAATTGACTTGGTTAGTTAAATTCTTAAAAGTGAACGGACCCTTATCAATTAAAATAAACCCAAATTAATTTACATTAGTAATTAGTTATCAAAGATTTTGTATCTAAAAAGTTAGAGTAATTAATAGTTAAATATAAAAATTATTAAATATGTAAAAATACATAAATATCAGGATGTATAAGACAAAGGGGTTCCATATACTACTAAATAATAAACTAGCAATTGTCCCAAAAGGTACAAAGAGAGGCCGATAGGATTATAAAATTGGAATTGTTGAATTTTTCTAGAAGAGTTAATTGGTTTGTGGAAAACCTTGTTTTCTTAGACTGGATCATTGTGCAATTACAATCACACTTCAAATCAATGGCTGAAAGTGTCTCTCCTGATCCAACGAGCAGGGTAAAAGTGTTGACGATTAACTCTGAGACCAAGTGTGGTTCATCGTCATGACGAGTTGTAGCCATGGTGTGATTCTTCAACTCGTCCTGATGATGAACCACACTTTCTTGTTCAAAAAGCGTCCACAAATATATCATAATGTGATTTGGGCCGAAATTTTTTCTCATAACTAAATATAAACAATCAATATATTATATACCAATTAATTATAAAATATTACAAATTAATTAATGAAATATTAATTATCATTTAAATTCATTGATGGAAGAAGTGTGATTCAAGTTCAACGCAATACCAATTCATCAATATAAACATACTGAAATGTAAAGGGAGTTTCCCATAAATACATATTTCAGAAATAAAATAATATAAATAAATATTAATTAATTGAAAACATTAATAACCAAAACTCAACTTAATATCGTTTTTCATTCCTAATCTTTAATTAAGATAAGACTTTTCGTTCTTAATCTTAAAGACTAAGTCTAAGTTAGCTGCTAACCCATCCCACCACCACTTCAAACGGATCTTAACTATGAGCGGATCTTCGCCTCAAAGAAATAAAATAGAACAGACATGCAAACTTACACCCCCGCTAAAAGATTGTGTCTGGAAGGGACTCGAACTCATGAAGCTCGGCTCTGCAATCTCCTCTTTTCTCACGGATCCGCCCCTGTGGAAATCGGATCGATTCCTCTTATTGCTGGAAGGCTTCGCAGGCGTATGAAAGCTATTGAGATCGCTCTCAAACATCTCCATGAACAGATCTTGTAACTGCTTAAAGCTCTCCGATCCACTCACTTGAAAAGGGAAAAGATTAATACAATAAGCACACAAACAGATCTTTTCTAGGATAGCAAGTCTACTGTCAGGATTCAGCCATTGATAAGTTTAAGATCCTGAGTGCTCTTATGACTCACCTGCCCCTTATTCTCATTCATCATTACCGCCATTTCATCCAAAAATTCTCCCATTTCCTGTACATATATTCTTTTTACAATGAATTGCTAGAGGCGCCATTTATTTGTCTTTGAACAATAATAACAACAATACTCGAAGCTGTGATACAAATGAGTGGGATGACTACTCGCATCATCATCATCATCTTCATAAACTCTTGCATCGTACATGAATCTCTTGTTTTCAATTGACAAAACTGAGAATCCAATCCATTCCATGCCGATTAGCCCTGGGTACCAAACTTTATCTACAACGATATCATTATTCCCTGTTTAATTGAGCCATGCAAAGATATAAAGAGTTACTAAACCTGAATAAGCCTCCTGGATCGCTTGAAACTTCTTCTTAGACTTCTCTGCTACCTTTGCATTCCCTGAGGCAGACCACCTGTCCGGGTGCCATCTCTGCAACATGACTAGTCTTAGACGATTTCCCAATCAGAAATTCAATAGTAACAGCTTAAATCAATCAATCTAAATCTTCTAATAACTACTAAAAGAGCCTTAGAATTAGTTCTAATCAATCAATCCATGGAATTAGTTATATCCATGGCTTATACTCGGCATATTCATGAATCCTCCAAAATAAAGAAGCACAAAATCAAAGATCTCTGTCAAATCCGAGCTGTTTTACAATGAGAAATCCCGTTTATAATCACAGCAGACAGAGATATTCAATCCTGAGACAAATTCTACAAAAGCAAGAAGAAATTAAATGCAAAAAGGGCCAAAAAGCCATTGACAGAGTTATGAAGGACACCATTGCGAGCTTCTTGTAAGCAGCCCTAAGTTCTGAAGAAGTACAGTCAGATTTAACCTGAGTAAAAATCTTTAATTTCTCCATCAACCCCGGACATTATGTCTGGTTCAATTCGCAGAGAAATAAAAAACTGTTATCCTCCACAAATATCCACCGCAATCACATTTGTTATGTCGACAAATTCATGGAATTAGGTCAAAAGAACATAACCAGTAACAAATTGACACTTCTGATTCATGGAATTAGGTCAAAAGAACATAACCAGTAACAAATTGACACTTCTGTGTTTTAGAATGCTTAATACTAATCAGTGCTTGCCAAAAGCCAGGGAAGAAGAACAGCAACAACCACTGGTAGACCAAAGAAACGATTAACTCTGAGGCCAAGAGTGACATAAAAGAATGGGAAAAAGCAGTAAAAATATCTTGCCATGCCACGGAGGGCACAACAGAACTCAAGGTGAAAAAAAGACAACTCAACCGATATTTAGAAAAAACAGTCACACTTCAAATCAACCTATATTTGGAAAAAGCAGTCACACTTCAAATCAATGGTTGAAAGTGTCTCACCTGATCCAACGGAGCAGGGTAAAAGTGTTGACGATTGTTGATGAATAGGAAGGCCTATCGGCCTAATTAATTATAAATTAATTGATTATTAATAATAGTTAAAAATATAAGTTTAACAAATCAGTAAAAAATCGAGTAATAGAGTAATTTAATTATGTTAAAAATAAATAATAAATAAATAAATAAATAAAGTTATTAAATCTAAATAATGGAGTAGTTAGTTATAAGAGTTATAAAAATTGTGATAATACATAAATAGTAAGTTGTAATATTATTTACATTTATAATATTAATAATAAAATAATTAAAAATAAATTGATTTTAATTCAATGGTTATGAATAAAGGTTAGTTCAATATATAAATACTAGAGTAATTTAAGGGTAAAAAAAAATAAAAAAATAAAAAAATAAATAAATAAATAAATAAATAAAAATCTTATATTTAAAATTAAAGGTTAAAATAATCAAATTAATTTCAAGCTTATTATCTCTAAGTTATTAGTTAAAAAAAAAAGAAAAAAAAAAGAAGAAGCTACCACAAACCCTCAGACTATAAGAACCTCAAGGAAGGAAGGCCCCAAGAAACAAGAAAACCAGGGGAAAAAACATAAAAGACCACAGGAAAAAACCAAGGAAAGGGAAGGGAAGGCAGGAAGACCATGACTAGGAGGAGAGGGCTGGGACCCAGTAGCTACTGATCTTCCAACCATCCTCCCTGTTGAGATTGTTTGGCCTTTTTTCAATCTCAAGCGCTTCCCTAAATTTCCGGTGATGGAAATGGGACACTCTAGCAATCACACTAGCCTCCTCAATGCAGACATGATGATTGGTTTTCTCCACATGCTCTGCTAAAGCAGAAGACTTGGCTCTTCTATGCTTAAGGTCAGCTGCATGCTCACTAATCCTTTGATTAATGGAGCGACCAGTCTCACCAATATAGGGAGTCCCACATGAACAAGGAATAATATAAACCCCTTTCATGTCCTTAGGGTCGATAGGATCCTTCACAGATCTGAGGGACTTATGAATAGTATTGAGAGGTCTAAAGGTTGAGGGGACATTATGCCTCTTAAGAATCCTCGCAATCATGTCCGTAGTCCCCTGAACAAACGGAAGATGGACACTGGGAATCCTCTCCTTCTTATCTCTTTTAGCTAACGAATTCTTAGCTGCTTTGAGGAAAGCCTTTTGACCCAAGTGCCTACTATAACCATTCTCAACAAAGACATTAAGGAGATGGGATTTCTCCTCCTCGAAACTCTTATCATCAGAGATCCTTAAGGCACGAGTAGCAAGGGTGTTGAGAACCCCCAACTTCTGAGCCAGGAAATGGTGGGAAATAGCATGAAGATATTGCTCTGTGTGAGTTTTCTTATGAAACACTCGGTGGGAGAGGGGACCATCACCATTCTTAGAGATAAGAATATCAAGGAAAGGGAGGCAACCATCGACTTCCTGTTCCTTTGTGAACTTAATGGCTGAGGATTGATTATTGAGATGATCGAAGAAGAGGTCCAATTCCTCTTGGCCATGAGACCAGATGACATTAGTGTCATCTACATATCTTTTCCAAAGCTTAGGCAGGAGGCGGGCTGAGTTAAGAGCCTTGGATTCAAAATCCTCCATAAAAAGATTCGCAACAACAGGGGAAAGGGGTGAGCCCATGGCAACACCACAGGTTTGCTCAAAGAACTCACCTTCAAAACAGAAAAAGGTTGAAGTGAGGCAGATCTCAACCAACCGAGCGGTGTCAGGATCGGTTAGACGGTTGATTACATCCATGGCCTCATTTATAGGGATGCAAGTGTACAAGGAAACCACATCAAAACTCACTAGGATGTCACTAGAGTCCAGCTTAATGTCCTTGAGCTCCTCTATAAAAGAGGCTAAGTCTTTAACGAAGGACCCTGTATGACCCACTAAGGGTTTAAGCTTCAAGGCAAGGAACTTTGCCAGCAGATAGGTAGGACCTCCAATGGTGTTGACTATGGGCCTTAGGGGAACCCCTTCCTTATGAATTTTAGGGAGACCATAGATTCTAAGCATGATAGCAGATAGGTAGGACCTCCAATGGTGTTGACTATGGGCCTTAGGGGAACCCCTTCCTTATGAATTTTAGGGAGACCATAGATTCTAAGCATGATAGGATTGCTCTCAATGAGTTTACTGTGCACAGGACCCACTGAGCTACTGGATTTAATGGCAAGGGCCACATTCTTGGAGATCTTCTTTAATGAATTTCTTGTGATTTACGCTGAAGAAACTCTCTTATATTTTAAATTTATTTATTATTATTAAATTTGATTTACTTTTGGAGTCAAAATTGTAATTTTGAATATTATTTTTATAAAAATTGTAGTTTTATGCAAATATTGACATGGCTTTAAAATTAAAGTTTAAAATGTAGATTATTACTCAACTTCATTTTTTTTTTATTTCTTCATTTACAATGTAAAACTCATTATTATTCACTAAGATATTTATAAATTATAAAGCATATACAAATTAAAATTTATATTACATTTGTGATCCGTAAACCTTCTCAATAAGAGTGACCTTAAATTAATATGCTTTTTTGACAACTTAACTAGGGTGAGCACAAATTACTATTCTTTTTGACAACTTTATTGGGGTGGGAACATAACATGGTTGGGATACTAAGTTTCACATGTTTTGACTACATAAATCTCATCATCTATACATTCAAAATCTTAATATAGTAACTCTATATTATATTACCCTATAATTATTCTCACAAGAATTATTTTGCTATCAAGTACTTTTTACATATAGATCTCATCATCTATATTATATTACCATATTATTATTCTCACTAAAATTATTTTAGTATCAAATATTTTTTATATAAGAAATAAATATTAAGTAACCACTTTGCAAATTACACTTGTTAATATGTCAGAATTGTTTACCAATAACTTGTAATGCTTTTTAACCATGTTAAATATTAAGTAGTTGTCTATAATGCGACTTTTTGGAGATTCCGGTGACGGAATCCGGCGGAAGAAATTGAGGTTAAATCTTGATTTCTTGCAGTTAAAATGGTTTTTTAACTGCATATTTGGATTCAGCACCCTCGAAAACCCCTGGGACGCTTTCATTGTGCAGAAACTAGCTATCAAACTTGCGATTCCAATAAATTCCTGCCGAATTTCGACCGGAAAAACCCGCCGGAAAAGCTTTCAAAAAGTCGCGTTATAGACAACTGCAATTTCTTTTAGTGAAAGCACATTTTCAATGAAAAAGACCCCGCCCCTTGACGGTCCTTCTGGAAGATGCCATGAAATTTCTTTTAGTGAAAGCACATTTTCAATGAAAAAGACCCACCCCTTGACGTTCCTTGGAAGATGCGTTGAGGTTTCTTTTAGTGGAAGCACATATTCAATGAAAAGGGCCCACCTCTTGACGTTCCTTCTGGAAGATCCCGCTACTTTTGGCTGTGTTCGGAAATTATGGCAACAGTGTTGATGGATTCCATTAATGAGAAGGATTACATTTTGAAAATTTGAAATAGACTATCTTTTTCCATATTAAAATGAAAATAATTTTAAAGTTTTATATTCGAATGGATTTTATTCAGGAGGGGATTACGTTTTGAGAAATTGAAATAATTTTTTTTCAAATAAAAATAAAAAATTTAAAATTTTATGTATGGGTAAAATATTATGTTGAAAGAGTTTTTGGAACGTGAGGAATTTGGATATGGGTGTCGGAATGGTTACAAATTTCTCCAAACTTTAAAGGAAATGACTAATTAGTAGTAATATTATATAATAAAAAAATATAAAATATATAATATAAAAATTATTTTTTTAATTATATAATTTATATAATAAATAAAATTAATATTGAATCAAAATATTCAAATATTAAAATCAATTTAAATATATAAATATATAATATATAATCTATTTTATATATAAATATATTCTCTCGTTGTCAAGTTCATTATCAGTGCTCTATGACACATGGCTTAAAAATATAAACGAACAGTTTTACATGTTTCTCTAGTTATTCTTAAGAGAAAAAGTAAAGCAACTCTAATCCTGAATATATATAAAATATTAAAATGTAAAGTTCATTATTAGTTCTCTGACACATGGCTTAAAAATATAAAGGAACAATTTTACATGTTTCTCTAGTTATTCTTCAGAGAAAAAGTAAAGCAACTCTAATGTTTAAGCATCGACTACAACATACAATATGCGCACACAATATTCTGCAATATATATACATAAACAACAAAAAACAACAAAAAAAATACTCATTAGCGTGACATCCCAGATATCGCCCTTACATCGAGGTGCTCCAGGCTTCCTTAACCCATCAAGAGATTGCTCCAGTTTCTCAATTAAGGATATCAGTGTTAAGGATGCCTTTGGTCCTTCTTCCTATGAAGGTTTCAACATAGGCTCATGTTTTGTGGGCAGTTCAACATATTTCTCTACAGCCTTTGTATTCCCTAACCCCAGGGAACCCAGAAACTCCAAAAAAACATCCTTCAAAGCTCCAGGAACTTTCTCTACAGCCTTTGTATTCCCTAACCCCAGGGAACCCAGAAACTCCAAAAAAACATCCTTCAAAGCTCTGGGAACTTTCCCAGCTCCCACTAAAAAGAGAACATTCCCATACAATTCCAAAGCTCCCGGGAGGGAACGTTCCCATACAATTCCAAAGCTCCCAGGAGCGCGGGAATCATTAGAACGATTTCCCACATCTTGGGAACTTTCCTAGCTCCCACTGAAAAGATAACGTTCCCATACAATTCCAAAGCTCTCGGGAGGGCAGGAATCATTAGAACGGTTTCCCACCTCTCGGGAGTGGTTCCCGAGGTAAAATATAATAATTTTTATCTTGTTAAGTTGTGCCATCATCAAATAAAAAGACGTACCATAGTTTAGTATAGAAGAGATGTATGTTTTTTTAGTTCAATTATTTTATATTGTAATTTTGTTTTTATTAATAAAATTACTAACAATTTTTCAAGTAAAAAAGAAAATCACAATATCTTATTCATATATATATATATATATATATATATATATTATCATAGCATATTCATTTTATATTCATTCTCTAACATATTTAAATTTAATTAATAAGCACATAAAAACTTAATACTTACAATAAACTTATATTATAACAATATTTTTAACTATGAATATTTACATAGTCTAATACCATGATCTATGAATATGGAATGCCCAATAAAAATAATTGATTTCCAAATCAAAATATTTTATAAATATTTTATTTTAAAATATTTTTCAAACTAAATTGCAAAAAAAATATGGTGCATATATTGTAGTGTCCATAAATGAGTGTAAACCTTTAAATATTAGCTCAATTATTTTAATTTGTTATATTTTAATTTTGTTTCTATCAATAAAATTAAAAACAATTTTTTAAATAAATGAAAATTATAATATACATATCACATTAAATTACATAACATATAAACAATAGTTATAAATTAATATAAATAATAGTTATAAATTAAGATCCATTTTTAACATATAAATTAAAATGAAAACATAATATTATAATATTACAATATTTTTAACCATAGATATTCACCCCATTTTACCATGGATATTATTAACTTGTAAATAGGCTTTATTACAATACCATGTGCCAATACTATTTCTTATAAATACCACATGTCCAAAACCATAATTCATTTTAAAATTTAAAATATTTTATAAATATTTTATTTACGTCGTAAGGTGTTCCCCTTTGAAAAAAACTCTCCTAGTTGCCATTGTGCACCAGTCTACAACATCACATCGAATGTTAGACGATTGAACAATCGTTTGTCGTCGGATTGAATTCCTTTGTAGAAATTCCTTATAGATTCAAACTACTAATTTTAATTTACTAAAACAATAGACTTGAATCTACTATACTCATCAGTGGAAACAATTAAACGAATGTGAAATCACGAAGCATATAAGAGAAATAATTCAATCAAAAAATTACACAATGATTTCTTGGGGAAAGCCACAACTAAAAACCCCTGCTATTTGTATATTGCATTATTCAGAAAATATGAGGAGATTACAATGCTTTTCTCAAGCTCAGTTGCATTATTCATAAAATATGAGGAGATTACAATGCTTTGCTCCAGCTCGAGCAACCTCTGCACTATTTCTATCTGTCTCACAACTTCCTAGACAAGCCCATGCCAATACTTAACCAATTTCTCGCTTGCCCAAGTCCTTATTTCCTTTCGTTGTTTCCTTGGGAATTATCCCCCTATTAATTAGGGAAATTCCTCAATTGGAATTGCACAATCCTCAGAGGCCTTCCTTTGACTGCATGCACCACATGTACAATTTAGATGATTATACAACTGATAATACACTATCCCTGAACTCTGATCTCAACTGGATAACTCCCAAATCTGACATGTATGAGTTATTTATGAGTGAATCATCAGTTAACTAGTTGATCATTGCAGGCACGGCACACTACTAGACCTCCCACTAGTTCCTCCAACAGTTGGAACTAGTTTAACTGACTTTAACTCAATTAAACTGAATTAATTAATTACAACTCAAAATAAACTCAACCAGGGCTCCTATAATGTACGAGACACTCTACATGACTTAATTTATGCCCTCAACTCGAATTAACTAAGCCAACTAAGTCAAATTAACTTAGTTAACTAATACAAGTTGTCATGTGATGTGAAATTACAATTTTATTCCTAATTTAATTCAAGGACAAAGTTAATTTAGGATTTTTTTGTTTCATTTTCAATACTCCCTCTCAACAAGAAGGGGATTATCTGCTACCCCAATCCTGCTTCTATGAAACTCAAATTTGCATCTTAACAATGCATTTGTCAAAATATTTGCATCATGTTCCTTTGTAGGAATGTAATCGAGAAACATGATTCTCCTCTGCACACAATCTCATAGATGGTGATACCAGATGTTGATATGCTTAGACCAATCATGAAAATATTGATTCTTATAGAGTTTGATACAACTCTAATTGTCATAGTAAATCACTGTAGGATCCATATTCTGACCAAATAACCCAACAAGGATCTTCCTCATCCAGATAGCCTCCAAAGTTGCTTAACTAGCAGCCATGTACTCTGCTTCTGCTGAAATGAGTGCAACTGATCTCTATTTCCTGTCGTACCAAGAAACTACTGTTGACCCAATACTGAAGATTCCCTCTGATGTTCTCTTCCAATATGATGGAATCCCTGCCCAATATGCATTTGTGAAGCCTTGCAGCTTCACTCCCTCTGTTCGTCTGTATCAAAGAACAAACTAAGTGGTTTCTCTATGGTATTTCAACACATGTTTAGATGCCTTCCAATAGCTTTTGGTTGGCTTAACCATTTCTTGACTAAGTTGGTTAACTTCAAAACATATGTCTATTTGTTTGTTCACCAAATACATAAGTGAACCCACAAGTTGCCTGTAAATAGTAGCCTCCACTACTTCACCTAAAGTAGCATCTTTCTTCCTCCAATTTCCTACTAGAGGAGTCTCCATGGGTTTGTTGCTCTTCATGTGAAACTTCGTCAGTGTCTCATTAGAATGCTTACCCTTAGAGACAAACAGTTCCTCATCTCCTTGCCATACTTCCATACCAAGGAAATAATGCATGAGCCCCAAGTCCTTCATCTCGAATTCTCTTACAAGATCCTCTTTGCAAGATTTTACTAGCTTCTCATCACCTGTTAGAATTAAATCATCGACATATAATACTATAATAAATCATTTATCTTCAACCACAATATGGTAAAGGTTCACATCTACTTCACTTTTGGTGAAGCCCAACCTAGTGAAATAGATGTCAATCCTAGTGTACCAAGCATGAGGTGCTTGTTTCAATCCATATATCGCTCGCTTGAGTCTGCACACATGTGGCTCCCTATCAAAGGCCTCAAATCCTCCTGATTTCTCAATGTACACCTCTTCCTCAATCACTTCGTTGAGGAGTGTTTTCTTTACATCCATCTGATGTATCTTCCATCCCATCTGTGTTGAAAGTGCTAGAATAGATCTAATTAAAGAATACCTTGCTACTGGAGAACATGTCTTTTCGTAACCAATTCCCTCCACCTGAGAGAATCCTCTGGCCATAAATCTGGCCTTGTGTTTATCCACACTCCCATATGTTTTTTTCTTTACCTTGTAAAGCCATTTGGAACTCACCATTGACTTGTTTGATGGTCTTGGGACCACTTACTAAACACTATTTCTGATAATGGAGTCATACTTCTCAACCATGGCATCAACCCATATTGGTTGCTGCACTGCTTCCTTGAATGAGGATGGATCAATCTCTACACTCTCACTCATTAGAGCCATGTAGCTAGTGTACTGATTTGGTGACCTCCTCTGCCTACGTTGTGATGTGGGTGATCCCACATTCTCTCTAGCATCATGCATCAATATATCAGCCTCTATGGTGCACTTCCTTCCATCTCTGGAAGTCTTTGCATGAGTGGGTGCTTCTACTCTCTTCTCCTTTGCATGTGGCTAGTCCACATCATCCTGAGGTTCTTCCTTTGGAGCTAAAATCTCCTCATCTGCATGCAATTGAAGCTCCCTCTTAAGGGAACATCTCATGGCCTTCTCTTCATCGAACTTCACATCTCTATGAACCATTATCATCCTATGATATGAAAGGTACACCCTATAGTTGTGAGGTGTATCAGTGTACCCCACAAATGTGCCCAACTTAATTGTTGGTTCTATATTTTTCCTTGCATCCTTGGAAACATGACAGTAAACTGATGAACCAAAGATCCTGAAGCGTGCCACATCTAGTTTTGAACCTAAAAAATCTTATTCTGGTGTACTCATCCCAAGAATTTGATGAGGACTCATGTTCTGCACATATACAAATGTGTAGCATGCTTCAACCCACAAGTGCAACTGTAGGCCCTAATCATGTAACATTTCCCATGCAAATCCCACAATACTTTTGTTCTTACTTTCAACCACCCCATTCTGTTGTGGGTTATAGGGTGCTATTAACTCCTATCGAATGCCTTTTGGTGCACATAAGTTCTTGAATTCATTCCACATATTCTCCATCGTTATCGCTCCTGAGAGCCTTCACTTTCCTTACAGTGTCTTTCTCAACAAGTGTTTTAAATCCACAAAATTTAGTGAATGCATGATCTTTCTTTTGCATGAATAAAATCCAACACTTACGAGAGAAATCATCTACAAATATTACATAATACATGTGCTTGGCTATGGAGGTTGTCGAGAATGGTACACACACATCTGAGTGAACTCTTTCCGAAGGATCGCTCGCGCTCAACTGTCCTTATCATGAAAGGTGGCTTGGGTGCAGTTCCCCAATATACACCCTTTGCATGTATCTCTCTGGTCTAGTGGATCATTGGGAAGTACTCTAGAAATCTATTGCATGATCTTCAAAGCTCTGTGCTACAAGTGACCTAATATTTTGTGCCACAATTCACTGATGTCTAGGCTCTGCACCTTCTCTACTTTTGTGCTCAAAGCAACACAATCTTCTACATCCATTTTGTAAAGTTTCTTCACCTGAATTTCGATCTGCTTCACTTGTCTTGAGGCTATGTGACGAAGGAAATCCTTTCCTTTTCTAAATATCACATCGTAGCCACGGTCCTCCAACATAACAACTGAAACCAAATTCTTCTTCAGACTTAGAACATACATGACATATTTTAATGTGAGAGGAGAACAAAACTCCCTCTGAAAAGTAACAGTACCGATTGTTACACGTCATTTTGTTGCATTAGGAAAATGATCATCAAATTGGATTTCTCACAATCCATCCAAGTGTCATGAAGCACTCCCTTGCAAGTCAACAACTTATATACCTTGAATAAAATAAAAATGATGGGAAGCATGGTCCATAAATCCACTTATAGTCTCTTGTGTAGTTTCTTAGTCAGTTTCTGCGCATGTGCAGTTACTAACATTGATCCTTGCATAGATGTGTGCTCTGTCTGCCACTAAAAAGTGCGCACACGACTCAATAAAAAGTGATATCTAGAAGCATTGTTGTGCGAATCATTCCCAACAAAAAGCCTCAAACTCATGTTTATTTGAACCTAACCTCATTTTTTATGGAGCCAATCCCCATTATTCAAGGATCCCTTATCTGTCTTTTAGTGGATCTCGTCCTTGGACTAAGTGTTGGTGTCCAAGTGTGAATAAGACTATTCAACCCTTTCCCACATTAATTATCAATCCAGGATTTACTAGTTATTGCAAGGCTAACGTGCAATGTATATGCAGGGATAATTGTACAACACAGAGTTGGCCAAGGATTCATTAACAAACAATAAATGACTGTAACAGAAATGGAAATGACAGAAATAATTAATTGAAACAACAAATAGAAACGACAACAACAATTAATAGTAACAACAATTCGATTCACAGAATTTACATCAAACCATCACAGTAGGAAAATAAATACATACATGAAAAAGAAACTAAGCACACACTATCTCAGTAGCACCTGATCAGGAGAGTGGGCCCAACTCCCTGATTAGGGCTGTGATGAACTCACGAACTTAGAGAAAGATCAGAAAGCTATAAATTTCATTAATATAAAAGTCATGTTACAAAGCTCAACTCTCTCGTCTCCAACCCCTTGTTTCAAACTCTCTATCCTTTCTTATACAAAAACAGTTCCTGAGATTAAGGTAACTGTTGCCTGCAATTACATAAAGGTTGTAATAAGCCCAAAAATGAATACAAAAGATAGAAAGAGTAAGTCTGGATCAGTTTCGCCTTTATAGTTGCAGTTCAATAATAGCTCTGCCAGCTCGATGTTTAAACTTAGCCATTTGACTTTGAAATCTGCACATAAGATGAAGTTTAGCAAGCGCTTTGGTCATAATACCCTATACTATGCTTCAATGATTAATTAATTCATAAAGACATGATTAGAGGTATACCTTTGCGATTTAGGATATGAAATAACTTAGTTAGGAGTGAAAATGTGAACGGAAATAGGATAAAAAGGCAAGCAAAAAGATGCAAGTTTAGCTCCCAACATCTCCCCCAACTGGTCTTTCTACATGTCCTCATGCAACCTATTGCCTTCGCATGTCTGGGTTAAATAACCTGTGATCAGCATGTAGCTGAGCAAGATCATATTTTTCGACCATATTTGTCCCTGGGGGTTTGTATCCATCTGTTAGTAAGATATATTTCCACCAATCACTGTTTACATTGTAGGCATGAGTGTATTGATCTGCTGGCAACCAAAGGATGGGAAACTGGAATCTCAAACCCATCCAATGGACCCCTTGAGTATGGATGCAGGCAATATAATGTGGCAATCTTTCCAGTGCTCGGGCATAG
The DNA here is from genome assembly GCA_031772625.1 of Pinus tabuliformis. Classification (NCBI taxonomy): domain Eukaryota; kingdom Viridiplantae; phylum Streptophyta; class Pinopsida; order Pinales; family Pinaceae; genus Pinus; species Pinus tabuliformis. The sequence goes on along the minus strand of CM062817.1, from coordinate 1,511,052,902 downwards.
TTAGGGGCCCCAAAAGGTTCCCACACTCTGACAGTTGATGATGACAACATCCATCTCCTCTAATAGTTATCCAGAGCCTCGTCCTAACAAGAAACCACCTGTGTCGTGCATAACCTAGTGCACCATCTCTGAGTCACCAATATTGTTCTGGATGCCCCTCAATCCTTAAGAAGGTAGCATGCCTATTATAAATAGTGTCGGACTGACAATGCTCTCTTCGAATAAGAAGAGGCCTAGAAGATTGATTTGCTTCAAATGTATCAATGGCCTTCTTCCACTTGATTTGATTGATGGTGTAGGACGTGAAAGCTCTCAGTTGAATATCCCCTACATAGGGGACTGGGTTGAATGCTTGGTCATTTTCCAAGAAATAATCATGCATATACAGTTCACATATTAAATGTTGGTTCAAGACATCATGAAGTCTTATAATACGAAGAAATTGTATAGGGTCTTCGATTTCATGGTTGATCTCGAGACGAATACTTTCCAGGCAAAAGAGAAGGTATTTTTCATGAAGAAACAAAGCATAACTATGAGCAGGGGGGTGACAAGCCATTACCTGCTGCGTTAAGGTAAACATTTCCTCCTTATCGACTTTCAGCATTCGCACCTGCTCTTCTAGCTACTCGACCTTCTTCTGCTGTTTTTCTCATTTTTGCCTCTCCCTATCCAACTAGTCTACATAACTAGTGATGATTTCTGTAGCCTGGATGCGAACTCTGTTTACCTCTTCCTAATGATCTTTCATAGAAATTGTTCCTTGTTGAAGATGAATAGCCGCAGCCTGCCATTTTTGAGTCTCGACAGTCAAAATGAATTCCCAAGCCTCCCATAAATGGCCTATAGGTTTTGTTTGCACCGCAGCAGAAACAGTGGGATTGTCTCGGTCTGAGCTGCTGAGGGAGCAGCTCTAGTCTTAAGTATTGCAATTTTTCTCCTGTACCTTCTTGCTCCCCTTTGCAAGCGCAACACCCTTTTCCTCAATCTCAAATTGTCTATTTTTAATTGCATAAGTTCATTAAATTGAGACTGATGCCTTTCCTTAAGGGGAGGTCTCCTTCATGTGCATTGTTCAATGAATTCTTGCTTGACAGTGACCTCCTCTACTAGTCTTGTAGCTAGTGTGGGTCTTGGTGGGTCATCAACACAGGTGTCAACCAGCTCCACCTTCACTCTCACTTCTTCTGTTTTCTTGTCACCTTGAGTGGTGTCCCCTTCATTTCCTTTCAGAATTACCACGGTCGGGGGTTCAACATTCTTCACTTCTTTTTCTCCCGCTTGTTCTTCCATACGTTCCATAAATGCCTCTCGCTCTGATGGGTCAATTTCAGTAGGCATTGTGTCTTTCGGTAATTCTTGAGTTGTCTCGAAAACCTGCAGAATACCATCCTCAACGTTTTTCTCTTGTGCTTGCTCTTCCACCCTGTCACCTCCCCCCAATTGAAAAATGACCATCTGCGGTCACCTCAAGTCATGTCAAAAGAATTACTAATCAAAGCCGCAAAGTCTGCTCGGGGACATACCTGGCACTTACCTGGCGGAGTGACAACCGCAGAGGAGTAATCGCCTTGATGGTGTAATGGTATCAGGGGAATAACAACACTGGGTACTTAGAAAAATTTCACCACTGAGTAGCAACATCAAAGGAGTAACATCACCAAAGGAGTAGCAGCACCGGGTACTTAGAAAAATTTTCACCACGGAGGAGCAGCACCGGAGAAGTAACAAAATCGGAGGAGTAACATCACTGAAGGAGTAGCAACACCGGGTACTTAGAAAAATTTTCACCGCAGAGTAGCAACACCAGAGGAGTAACAACATTGAAGGAGTAACAACACCAAAGGAGTAACAACACTAAGTACTTATACAATTTTTCTTGCCTCCGTAGGATATAAACACCAGTGGTAGTACCTGCAAGAAAACAATTGAGTGGTAACAATATTTATATATATATATTAATCAGAGGATGCAGAGGAGGAATTCTCTGCACTGACAACCTTCAAACCAGATTTATCAGAGAGATGTTTGATGAAGGCATCTTTAGAGGTCGGATGATGATACAGTCTGAGATGATGTCCATTTACAATAAAAGAAGCATGTTTATCATCAATCGTGACAAGTCTGACAGTTCCATTATCAAATACCTCATCAATCTCGTAAGGCCCCATCCAACGAGAGCAAAGCTTTCCCTTAAATTCCTTAAAATAGGAATAATACAGTAATGCCCAATTCCCTTTATGAAACACCTTATTCTTAATAAATTTATCATGCCATTTTGTTCTTTGCTACTGAATCATAGTAGTTCTCTAGACAACCATTAAACGAATTTCATCTAGTTCGTTTAGTTGTTCCAGCCGGTGTTTCTAGGCTTCCGAAAGGTCCAATCCTACTTCGAGAGCTGTTCTAAGCGTATTGATCTGAAATTCTATTGGAAACAACAAAGATTTATCGTAGACAAGCTCAAACATTGAAAACCTTATTGTATCCCGCCATGATGTTCTGTACGCCAAAAGAGCTTCAGGAAGTTTTTCAGCCCAATCTCGACAATGCTTTGCCATAGTCTTTGTGAGAATGTTTTCTAAAACCTTGTTCGTGCTTTCCACTTGATCATTCGCTTGAGGGTGGTATGGATATGTTATTATATGCTTGATCCCATACTTGTTCATAAGCCTTGATATCATATGTGATGTAAATTGTGCTCCCCCATATGAAACTATCTCTCTCGGGGTTCCATATCGATAAAAAATCTCTTTAAACAAAAAGTCTGAGACAACCTATTATGTGGCTTTCGCCACAACCTTGGCTGTAGGTTTTAACCCCGTACAGAAATTACCTTCATATGAATTCTAAAACACAAAAAATAAACAATAGCGAGAGCATAACACATAAAACACATATACACAGAGATTCTCCCCTGGATCCCAAAACTGGGACTACTAGCTTTATTTTTCATTATGTTCCTTTCAATGTTACAATACATATTTATACATGCCGAAGCATCCAATACCATGGACCGAAAACCATCGTGTCCAAAACCATCTGCGAAAACCATAGGTAGGTCCGCCCAACCTAATATAGGAGCCAATTTTTTTTTCCCTGGGGTGCTACCCTGGACCCTGTAGAGGGGGGCTACTCTCCCCCCTCAAACCCCCTGGATAGGGGGGGCTTCCACCCCGCCACTGCGTAATCGACGCAATGAAGGGGGGGCTCCGCCCCCCCTCTAACCCCCCGGTTAACTACGTAGGCTAGTCGTGGAAAGAATATAACACAACCCAACATTCTCCCACTTGTTGTTTTCTTTCTACAGGGGGCCACAAGAGAGCTTACTCATTTATCCAGCCCTGCAATGCCCATTGTTTCTCTACACCAAGAGAACTTCTCAGAGCTCACAAATTTTGTCAATGCATCTGCAGTATTCTTCAAAGTGTCCACCTTTACCAGCAACACCTTTTTGTCTTCTATCATATCCCTCACAAAGTGATATTGAACATCAATGTGCTTTGTCTTTGAATGGTAAGCAGGGTTCTTTGCCAAGAAAATTATACTTTGGCTGTCACAGTCTATCCTTATAGCTCCCTGTACTAACCCCATACTTGAACACAATCTCTACAACCAAAATGCTTCCTTGCTTGCATGAGTGGCTGCCGTGGATTCTGCCTTTGTAGTTGATAGTGCCACTACAGATTGTTTCTTACTCATCCAACTGACTGCATCTCAGGTTAAACACATACCCACTTGTAGATCTTCTTTGATCCAGATCTCCAGCCTAGTCTACATCAACAAAGCCATGAATATCCAAAACTCTGTCCAATCCTGGTCTTCCTTGGTAGCACAAAGCGTAATCACTAGTGCCACACAAAATACCTAAAAACACGCTTCATTGTTATCCAATTCTCCTTCCCTAGTTTTGACATAAACTTGCTCAATACTCCCACTGAATGTGCAATGTCTGGTCTCGTACAGACCATCGCATGCATCAGGCTACCGACTACACTTGCATATGGAACATGGGACATGTCCTCTTCCTCTTCTTGTGTCTTGGGACATTGTTCAACAAATAACTTTACACCTACAAGAATAGGAACCTTCACTGGTTTACTATCCTGCATATTAAACCTCTGCAATAGTCTCGACATACTTCCTTTGGTTGAACCAGAGCTTCCTCTTTTCCCGATCTCTTTTAATTTCCATGCCCAAAATATAGTTTGCAGCACCGAGATCTTTCATGTTGAATTTGGAGGACAATTGGGTCTTCAAATCCTGGATAATTTCTTTGTCATTTCCAACTAGCAACATATCATCCACATACAAGACCAGATAAATAACATGTTCACCAATTAATTTAAAATACACATAATGATCTGATTTTCTTCTGGTGAAGCCAAGTCCTTGTATAAATGTATCAAATTTCTGATACGACATCCTTGGTGACTGTTTTAACCGATACATAGACTGCTTTAACTTGCATACCAGTTCTTTCTTACCCTTCACCGCAAAACCTTCAGGTTGCTTCATGTAGATCTCTTCTTCCAGATCCCCGTGAAGAAATGCTATCTTCACATCCATTTGTTCTACCTCAAAATCAAAAGCAATAGCAACAGATAAAAGTAATCTAATAGAAGCTACCTTGGCAACAGGATAAAAAATATCACTAGAATAAATTCTCGGCACCTGGGAATAACCTTTTTCTACCAACTGAGCTTTGTATTCTCCACCTTTCCTTCTGCATTTGTCTTCTTCTTGAACACCCATTTGCTACCAATGGGTTTCCTTCCAGACGGAAACTCCACCAGATCCCAAGCCTAATTTTTGTGCAAAGATGCCATTTCATCAAGCATGGCCTCTTTCCAGAGTTTTCCATCCTCTGAATCTACTGCTTCCTTCACAGTTCTGGGATCATCATCAGTAACAGATAAAGCAAAATTTGAATAGAAAGTAGATGGACTATACCTTTCGGCTGCCTTCTTTCTCGAACTGATCTTCTCACACTCGGAGTTTGTGGCTCTTCATCTTCTGATTCCTCCTCTACTATAGAGTCTGATTCTTCCTCCTTAAGCTCAAACTCTATCTTCTTAGGTTCCTTTGGTTGGAATTCATGTTTAATAACATCTTTCACCTCTCTGAACACCACATCTTGGCTGTACACAACCTTCCTTGTTACTGGTTTCCAAAGCTTATAACCCTTTAAACCATCCTTATACCCAATAAAGATGCACTTTTCAGGTTTACTATCCAACTTGGTTCTTTTCTCCTTTGGAACATGTACATATGCATCACATCCAAATACCCTCATATGTGAAAGAGAGGGTTTCTTACCAGTCCATACCTCTTGTGGAGTCTTATCCTCCAATGTTGATGAAGGTGATCAGTTGACCAGGTAACATGATGTCTCCACCGCCTCTGCCCGAAATTCCTATCCTAACCCGGCACCACTGAGCATGCTTCTTGCCCTTTCCATCAACATGTTGTTCATTCTTTTTGCAATTCCATTTTTCTCAGGTGTGTACGGAATAGTCTTCTGCTGTGCTATACCACACTTCTTACAGAATTCTTCAAATTCCTTACTGCAAAAGTCTCCACCATTATCTGTCCTCAACACCTTTATCTTCTCCTCTATCTGGTTTTCCACCAGAGCCTTAAATTCTTTAAACCTGTCAATGACTTCAAATTTCTTCTTAAGGAAATATACCCATGTATTCCTTGAGAAGTCATTTATAAATGATACATAGTACACAAACTTACCCAGTGATGGAACCTTCACAGGTCCAAACACATCACTATGCACAAGTTCTAATATTTGTTTCGCCCTCTTACAACTAGAGGGGAAACTGACCTGATTCTGCTTCCCATATACACAATTTTCACAGAAATCAAAATCCAGAGAGCTATTAATCATACCTTCTACCATACCTTTACTATGAAATATTCGAAGGCCCTTCTCTCCAATATGTCCAAGCCTTTGATGCCACATCATGGTCTTCTGTCCAGAGAGCACTAGATTTTCTGCTCCACTTTCAGGAACCACAGAACTGTTGCACCCATCAACAAAAGTGTTATCTTGTAGCTTGTACAGAGTTCCAATCCGAACTCTCCGCATCAATACCAGTGATCCCCGAACCATCTTGTTGGTATCCTTCTCGAACACTGTTTTTACACCTGCATCATGCAACTTGCTTACGAAAATCAGATTTCTGGCTAATGCAGGAATACGTAGAACACCCGAAAGTGTTCTAACCCTTCCACCTTGGAACTTCAACTTTACTTTTCCATGACTAATGATTCTAGCCTTCCCGTCATCCCCCAAGAAGACATCACCACCACCATATTTCTCATACTCGCAGAACCACTCTCTATGGGGAGTGAAGTGAAAGGATGCACCTCAGTCAATCAACCATGCCTCATGATCTACATGTGTACTTGAAGAAGCCAAGTACACATCCCCACCTTCATCTGAGGTGGTTTTCGCTTCTGCAGAAGGAGCATCATCAGATCCCTTTCCTTTGTCAGGAGATTTAGATTTACAGTCCCTTTTGTAGTGCCCTTCCTTCCTGTATTTCTAGCACACCACCTTTATAGGTTTTTCTGGAGATTTAGATCTCCCACTCAATGACTTATTTTTGTTTTTGTTCTGGGACCGTCCTCGTACAGAGAAGGCATCACCATTCTGGCTCTCCATATTTTCCCATCTCATCTCCTCCGTAAGCAAGGATGAGACTATTTCATCAAACTGCAAGGCAGTTGCATTGCTACCTATTGCAATAGCTAGACTATCCCACGAATCTGGTAGAGAACACAACAAACTGGTGCGCTTATCTTCATCTAAAATTTTAATATCAACAGATAATAACTAACTTACCACAGTATTAAATGTGTTCAGATGCGCTGTCACCGAGTCTCCATCTTTTATCCTCAGGTTATATAGATTTTTCCGTAGGAACAGTTTATTCACCAGAGACTTAGATTGGTACAAAGTCACTAACTTGTCCCATAAAGCCTTAGTTGTAGCTTCCCCTGATACATTCAGCAATACTGAATTTGAGACACACAATCATATTGTGCTCTTTGCCTTTCGATCCAACTTCTTCCATTCTTCATCAGACACTCCCGTTGGTTTAGTACCTGGATCTACCGCGATCCACTGATCTTTATCCACCAATAGATCCTCCATCTTGAGTTTCCACAACTCAAAACTCTCACCATTAAATTTCTCTATCTCTATATTTCCACTGCTTGCCATCTTCTTTCACCACCATAATCGATCCCGCAGATCTCCCACTAAACAGGGTCTACCACAGGCCCGAGCGAAACACCTCAGCAATAAAGGCGTCCCCTTGAAGCCAAAACAACTCTGATACCAAATGTAGGTTTTAACCCCATACAGAAATTACTTGCATATGAATTCTAAAACACAGAAAATAAACAATAGCGACAGCATAACACATAAAACACATACACACAGAGATTTCCCCTGGATTCCAAAACCGAGACTACCGGCTTGATTTTTCATTATGTTCCTTTCAATGTTACAATACACATTTATACATGCCGAAGCATCCAATACCATGGACCGAAAACCATTGCGTCCAAAACCATGTGCGAAAACCATGCACAAAACCATAGGTAGGTCCTCCCAACCTAATATAGGGTCCAAAATTTTTTCCCCAGGGCACTGCTCCGAACCTCGTAGAGGGGGGATACCCGCCCCCCTCAAATCCCTTGTCCCCCCCCCCCGCGCAATGAAGGGGGGGCTCCGCCCCCCCTCTAACCCCCTAGTTAACTACATAGGCTAGTCGTGGAAAGAATATAACACAACCCAACATTGACCTCAACCCACTTCGTAAGATAATCCCTGCATACTAAAATATAAACTTTCTGATGTGAAGATGAATTAAATGGGCCAATGAAATCAATAACCCATTTATCAAAAGGTTCAAGGACTACTTGAGGTTGTAACGACATTTCATCTGATCGACTAGGCTGACCCATCCACTGGAAGCTATCACATCTTTGGACATAATCTCTCGCATCCCGAAATATGGAGGGACAATAATATCCCATCTGTAACACCTTATGTCCGGTCTGTTTGTCTACAAAATGTCCCCCACAGGGGCCGTCATGAGCAGCCTTCAGGACATCATAGATGTCATCTTCTACTACACATCATCAGATCTGCTGGTCAATTCCTATATGAAACAAATATCCTGTTATCCATGAATAACAGGTACTATGACGAATGATATTTCATTGTTCCCTGTATGAAAAATGCTTGGGTACCTTCCCTGTAGCAAGATAATTAGAAATATCTGCATACCACAGAGTATGAGTAGAAATTGCAAAAAGATATTCATCCAGAAAACTATCTTCTACGGGTGTACCTTCATCATTAGTATCTAATCTAGACAGGAAGTCAGAAACTACATTATCCTTGCCTGGTTTATCTATGATGGTAATGTCAAATTCTTGAAGTAATAATAACCACCTTGTGACATGCCTAGGGGTTACAAGTTTATTCATCAAGTACCTGATTGTTGTGTGATCAATATGCACAAAAGTAGGATATCTAGTAATGTAATGCCGAAATTTATTAATAGCATAAATAACAGCCAAAAACTCCTTTTCTGTTACCGTATAGTTTAATTCAGTAGGTGTCAAATTCTTGTTGACATAGTATACCACAAACGAATTCTTCTCTTCTTGTTGTCCCAAAACTGCTCCTATTGCTGTTTGAGAGGCATCAATGTGGATGTGAAACGAGAGTTCCCAATTAGGACCTCGCAAGATTGGAGCTTGGTAGATTAGTTCCTTGATTTTTGCAAAAGCCTCTTCACACTCATCTATCCACAAAAATTCTGCATGTTTAGTTAACAGTTGAGAAAGTGGAAATGCTATTCTAGAAATTTTTTCTATGAAACGTCTATAATAACCAGTGAAACTAGTAAAACTATGTACCTGTGTCAGTGTCTTTGGTATAGGAAAATGAAATATTACCTCTACCTTGGCCGAATCAACTTGAATTCCAACAGCTGAAAGCAAGTGTCCCAGCACTATACCCTCTTCTCTCATCATATGACACTTAACTGTACTTAGAGAAACATGCATTTGTATGCATCTTTTAAGCACCTTCTCCAAGTTTTCCAACCCTTCCTCAAATGATCCCCCATATGGTGTAAAATCATCCATATAAATCTCGACACTATCATCAACTAGATCGGAGAAAATCCCTAATATTTCCCTTTGGAAGGTAGCAGGCGCATTACAAAGACCAAATGGGAGGACCTAGTATGTGAAAGTCCCCCAAGGGCATGTAAAAGTGGTTTTATCCTAATCCTTAGGAGCTATTCGGATTTGGTTATACCCACTAAACCCATCCAAGAAGGAAAAAAACTTCTTCCTAGCTAAGGTATCAAGGACTTGGTCAATGAAGGGTAAGGGAAAATGATCTTTCAAGGTTGCTTTGTTCAACTCCCTATAGTCCACACAAATCCGCCACTTACCATTCTTTTTAGGAACAATAACTAGCAGAGACACCCATTGATTGTCCGAGATAGGGTAAATAAATCCTACATCTAGTAACTTCTAAAGTTCATCTTTGACAATGTTTTTCAGGGTGGGGTTCATTCTTCTCTGGGGCTGTCTCACAAGCTGACAATATTCTTTAATGTATATATGATGAGTGCATAAATTAGTAGGGATACCCTTCATATCTGTATAATCCCATGTGAATGCTTCCTTATGTTCACGAAGAACTTTCAAGAGCTGTTTGGTCTGGGATGGTGAAAGATTCAGGTTAATATTCAATGTCTTCCCTAGCTCAATTTCTATAGGGATACTATCACAGGGTGCAATTACAGGAATATCTTCGTCTTCAATTCCTGATTCAATAGTTTCCTGTGTTTCACAGCTCATAACAGATTCTAGAAATTGACGAGTTGTATCAGAAATGGCATGGGGGCTACTGATAAAAGTATTAATAGTATCATCTTCCGTTTCATTTTTAAAACAGAGGGATTGACCAATAGTAAGAACTGGTCTGGTCAGGGAAAATTTTAAGAACCCCCCCTAAATTTATAAGTATAATAAATGGGCGAATCTCCATGGTATATAGGAAAAATGGAAGGCGATTTTATCAATAATATAATATGTATATATAATTTTTTGGCGAATCTCTCACCAGGCATGGCGAATATTTTACTCAATTATAAAATCTTGTAAGATCTTGGTATTACCATGGGTTATCATAAACGTGGAGCTTAAAAATTACTATTAGTAATTTATAAAAATTAATAAAATTAATAGTTTATTTTTATTTTATTTTTTATTTTAACCAAGCTAAAATGTTTAACATACATTAAATTACAACATCCATTTTTACTCTTGATCCCTGGAGAGGGATCAAATATTTTTTCACTCTATGCTAGTTTGCATATCACAATATTTGATACCTCTCGGGGGTTAGTAGATCCAGAGTAAAGATGGATCTATGCTGGTTTAATTCCCCCATTTAAATAGGCTACATTCCAAGTGAATACCATGGGTCAATACCATGTGCCATTTTGGTGAATACCATGGGTCAATACCATGTGCTATTTTTATTTTTATTAGTACTAATATTAGGGTTAATAATGTTGTTTTGCATGGTATTAATAACAATCTAGTCCATGGTATTTGTCCCATAGTATTTTGCCCATAGGTTTCACCTAAATATAAAGCATTTTTTGAGTGTTCGTAAATATAAGGTGACTTATGGAGTAAATATAAAAAAATGTTTTATTTGTTTACCATACCTCTCGTTTATTTATAATTTTTATTAATTTACCATACCTCTTTTACAAATATGGTATTTGGCCCATAGGATTCACTTAAATAAAACCTCTTTCTTGAGCCTTCATAAATAGAACGAGGGTTATGGACTAAATATAAAAGGAGGTTTTATTTATTTACCATATGTCTAGTTTATTTATATTTTTATTTATTTACCATACCTTTTGAGTAAGTATAAAAAGACGTTTTATTTATTTACCATACCTCCACATTACTTATATTTTTATTTGTTTACACCCTTGCATGTATATAAGGTGACTTATGGAGTAAATATAAAAAATGTTTTATTTATTTACCATACTTCTCATTTATTTATATTTTTATTAATTTACCATACTTCTTTTATAAATATGGTATTTGGCCCATAGAATTCACTTAAATAAAACCTATTATTGAAAATGGGCGAATGGATTCACTTAAATAAAACCTATTCTTGAAAATGGGCGAATGGAAGGTTGTAGCTCCTAATTTCAAGGGCTAAATTTACCTTTTTTATCCTCTCCCTTAAAAGAAGGTGGGCTATTTGAGGTGATTTGTAAAAATGTACTATGATACAAAATAATCGCCCACTAAAAATTTAAAACCCCTTAATTTCGCCAAAGGGCGAACATTCGACCCTAAAATCACCCCTAGGTCTGGTTTCCTTGCTTTCAGCTTTAGGTCCTTCTAAAGGTAGGGAATTTTGTTTAAATGTTGTTTTACCTAATGAACTTGGTTCTGTAGGGGGTTAAAGAATAAGGTTCTTTGTATTTTCCCCATTATATATCACCATATTTCCTGACTGACATCCGATATAGGCATCTGCAGTTGCTAGCCAAGGTCTTCCTAAAATCATAGGGTGACCACTAGCTGGGGATTGTGTATGTAATACCAGAAGATCAACGGGATAACGCCATGAGTCTACTGAAATGGTTATGTCTTCCAATTTTCCTATCGGTATTACTATAGATCTATCTGCTAATTCCAAGACAGTAGGAGTTGGTTTTAGATTTCGTAGACCTAATGTGAGCATAGTTTCAGATGTGATAACATTAATCGCAGCCCCCAAATCTACCAGCACATTTGAGATGTCAACCTCGTTAATCTGCACTGTCAGAATTGGGTTCCCTGAATCTCCATATTTCACAGGTACAAATTTTCCCAACATAATGTCTAATAGCTTCCCCATAACATGAATGGTAAGCGAATCCTTTGTTTTCTTTCTAGGTTTCTTGGAACAGTATTCTCTAATTGTCTTAGCATAAATAGGCACATCCTTCATAGCTTGGAGTAAGGGAATTTTGACAAACAGGTTTTGCAGTTCCCCTAAAAGGTCAAATTCTAGTTGAGGATTTTGTTTACTCAGGGCTAATCTCTCGAGATAAGGCAGATCAATTGGGCAGCCCTGAGTAGCACTCAAATGAGGAGGGGGGTGTTTGACAGAATTCTGATTTGACTCATTCTCAGCTACTTGGGATTCTGGTTCTGGATCTTCATCACCAATATGTTCAATGATAATTGGTGAAGTCTGAGCATTCACTACCCGACCAGATCATAGATTTATCTCATTACATTATGTAGTAGAAATTCTATATGAAGGAAGGTTGAGAGTGTTAGTCTACTGAGCACCCTTATTATTAGGATTTGGATTAGGTTGGATAGGAAGCTGAGGGTGAGGAGGAGTACTGGAGGGAATGTTGGAAGGCAGTTGTAACTGTTATTGTTGCATAGGTTGAGGGAATTGACCAGGATGAGGAGAAGGCCCTCGCCATTTCTGATACCATGAAGGGTTTGAAATAGATTGAGGGAACCAAGACTTCCAAGGCGGATATTGATAAAATTGAGGCCATGATTGTGGAAAAGGTATTGACTGAGGGCCCATATTTAAATTTCTAAAATACTCAGAAAGTTCCTGAGGCATACCTTGATTTAAGCTTGGTGGTCGTGGCTGCCATGGTTTCTTAGAACCCATAAATCATAGTTTCTCTACTCCTTCATTTGTTCCCTAGAATATTGCCTTTAGCCCAGGAAGAGACAGACATGAACTGGTGGAGTGAGCTTGTTCACATATTGCACAAGTCTCCACAGTATTTAATGGACATTCCTTTAATGGATTTTTCTTCCTGCACTAAGGGCAAAAGATGGCCATGGTCCTTTCTAACTCCATTTTCTTTTTTTTTCTTGTAATGTGTCCATGATAGAGGAAAGTGTACTCAGGATGTCGGTTTTCAAGTTATCCAGCAAATTCCTGATTTCTGCCTTTGTAATTCCTCCACTGGATGTTTTAGAGGTCTGAATCCCTTGCTTATTCCTTGCAGCCCCTCATGAACACTGAATGCATAACTCACAAATAGAGTCAAAGTCCTCCTTAGATATATCACCCTTTCCTACTATATTCAAAAGCTCCATAGAATCCTCCCTTAGGGCCTGAAGAAAAATAATTTCAAGATATCCTTATCTAGGTCGCTATGGTCGGATCTCTGTAGGGTATATTTGAAACGTTCCACACAATCCTCCATATTCTCATCCTCCTTCTGCATAAATTTAAAAATTTCTTCCTTTATATCCCAGGATTTACAATAATCCTGGTACTTCTCCAGAAAATATTTCTTCATCTCATCCCATGAGGAGATATATTTTCCACCCAGACCCATAAACCATCACAGATCTATCCCTGTTATAGTAGAAGGGAATACTTTCAATTTCTAAGCATCATCTACGTAGTCGTATCCCCTATAGATAATATCAAATTCGAACATAAATGTATCTGGATCTTCTGAGGAAATCCCATGGAAGTTAGGCAAAGCGGTCAGTGGAATGGGCTTCATCGGCGCATCACCTCTAATGTCTCCAATTGGAAATTCAATCGAGGAGGTTGGACATGCCATGAATACCCTCCAATAATCACTTGGAATTTCAACAGGTTCCTGTTGTATGATAATTGATGGTTGAGGTCACTTAACAACACTTCCCTGATCACACGGTGAAGAAAATACTCCCAAATTTCCTTTTGTAGGTGCACTTGGATTGATTTATTTTTCTGACCCTCTGCTCGCTACTTCCTCTTCTTCTGTTGTTGAAAGGAGTACTTCTATTTTCTTTGATGCTTTTCTCTCTACTTCTTCTCCTTTTGTCATTGAAAGGGGTGTCCTCACTCCCGAGGGTAGTATTGGTTGTTCAACAGACTGCCCCTCAGACTGCATGTGAGTCCTCACCCTAACAGTGGCTCGTGAAGATGCTTCAGCTTCATCTTTCGCAATGATTTCCTGGATGTAGGTGTTCCTACCTAAATCCTTCCTTCCTTTCCTTGGGGGTCCTCCTTTGCCCCTTTTATTCAGATCTTTATTCATGCAATTAAAACATTAAAAGTTCTCATAGCTCAGGGCCTGGAGTAGGGTAAGAGAACTTCCCTCCCCAGGGTGAGAGAATGGTTTGGAACAAAAAATAAAACAAAAGAAAAAGTAAAGAAAACCGTAAGCTCGGGGCCTGGAGCAAGGTAAGAAAAATTCCTTCCCCAGGGCGAGAGAGTGATTCTTAAGAGAAAAAAAACAAACCAATCAAGAAAATTCTAGACTCAAGACCTAGAGCAGGGTAAGAAAACTTCCCTCCCCAGGACGAGAGAAAGGTTTTAAGAGCAAAGAAAAAGGAAAACAAAATAAGAAAATAAATCTTAAGCTCAGGGCCTAGAGTAAGGTAAGAAAACTTCCTTCCCTAGGGTGAGAGAGCGACCCCTATGCAATCAATCGAAATAAAGACAGAAAAAAACCAAAAATAATAAATCTCGGAACGTGGAGCAGAGTAAGAAAACTTCTCTCCCTAGGACACGAGATTGATCCAGCGACCAACGTCGGTTGTGCTCTTGCACCTTTGATAGCCTCCCTGGAAACGATGCCAAAATGTTGGTGTCCAAGTGTGAATAAAACTATTCAACCCTTTCCCACATTAATTATCAATCTGGGATCTACTAGTTATTGCAAGGCTAACGCGCAATGTATATGCAAGGAAAATTGTACAACCCAGAGTTGGCCAAGGATTCATTAACAAACAATAAACAATTGTAACAGCAATGGAAATGAAAACAATAATTCACTGAAACAACAAATAGAAACAACAACAACAATTAACTCTAACAACAATTCGATTCACAACATTTACATCAAACCATCATAGTGAGGAAAAGAAATACATACATGAAAAAGAAACTAAGCACACACTATCTTAGCAGCACCTGATCAAGAGAGTGGGCCCAACTCCCTGATCAGGGCTGTGATGAACTCACGAACTCAGAGAAAGATCAGAAAGCTATAAATTTCATTAATATAAAAGTCATTGTTACAAATCTCAACTCTCTCGTCTCCAACCCCCTGTTTCAAACTCTCTATCCTTTCTTATACAAAAACAATTCCTAAGATTAAGGTAATTGTTGCCTGCGATTACATAAAGGTTGTAATAAGCCCAAAACTGAATACAAAAGATAGAAAGAGTAAGTCTGGATCAGTTTTGTCATTACAGTTGCAGTTCGATAATAGCTCTGCCAACTCGATGTTTAAACTTAGCCATTTGACTTGGAAATTTGCACATAAGATGAAGTTTAGCAAGCGCTTTGGTCATAATCCCCTAGACTATGCTTCAATGATTAATTAATTCATAAATACATGATTAGAGGTATACCTGCGCAATTTAGGATATGAAATAACTTAGTTAGGAGTGAAAATGTGAAGGAAAATAGGATAAAAAGGCAAGTAAAAACATGCAAGTTTAGCTCCCAACATTAAGGATCTCAAATTACTTCCTTTTGGCCTATTAATCAAGCCATATGTGGGGGAGTTGAGGGAGGCTGTTGAGAATACGTTTATGCTGGAGAAATTAGGTTGGATAGGATTGAGATCAATGGGAGGAGATTCACAACATCAAGGCATAGGTTTTGTAGCTCTTTTATGTTTATGAAATTAATACACACAAGCGTTTCTTCTCACTGCATTGTTTAATGGATCAATTCATTAATCTCATGAATGGTATATGTTATTTCTTTTTGTCCATCGGAATGATGTTTATTACTAGTCTCCTTGATCACTAGTTTGAATTATTGAATCATTTATGTTGCATATGCCTTTGATCCTTTGTTTTTTCCATGTGTGCAGGTCTGAATTCAAGCATGGAGAAGTTGCATTGAAGCACAAAGGGGGATCTTCATCAAGCATGTCATAATAAGGTATGAATTTCCTTTTCTCACCTTGTTAACTTATGATTCAAGAAAATATAGATTCAGGGAAGGAATTAGCTAGATTTCTTATTTGTTACTAGGGTTATTTGAAGTCTAGGGAGAGTGCTTGTGTCCGCACTTGTGATTTGTCCTCATAACACTGATGTCGGTTGCACTATACCTTCTATCATCTCCAATTTCGATGTGCATCTAGAGGTCCTTCTCCTCCAAGTCACTGAAGAATTATTTGTTTCCGGTCATATGGAATGAGGCTCCACTATCCAGATACCACACACTACCCATCACTGATTTCACCATGCAAGCGATGAGGGTGAAATCCAACTCGAATTATTAAGAAAGAGCTTCACTTTCTGCTCCTCCTGAGGTCTTCTTTATGACCTTCTTGCGCAGACACTTCGTGGCATAGTGTCCCAGTGCATGACAGTGAAAACATTTAATCTTCGACAAGTCCTTCTTCTTGCCACCTTGACTGGAATATGATTTGAAATGGGATGGCTTCCATTTCCCTTTATTTGCCTTTACAGCTAAGGAACATTTCTCTACATCATGCTTGGATGAAGATCCATCTCTGGTGTTTTGTCGAATCTTTGGTAGATTCTCCCTCCCATCTACCAAATCCTGGTAGTTGTGCCAGCTCTTGGGAAGGCCTAGAAGTGTTATGATGACCACATCATCTTCAACAACTGTAACACCAACACTTCCAATGTCATCCCGATATTGGGTGAAATTGGTCAAGTACTTTTACATTGTGTCGCCCTTCTCCATCATGATTTTCTTGAGCTTGTCCTTCTGTGCCAACTTCTTGTGGTCACTGTTGTTTTGAAACAAGTCTGTCAAGGCCTTCCACATTGCATATGGATTCTCCTTACCATAGAGGTTCAAGACAATATGATCTCGAACTCCTTCTAGGATAATCCTTCTCGCCTTTGCAACACATTTTCTCCACTATGCCAGATCTTTAGAATCAGTTCTTGGAGGCTTAGGAATATCTTTTTCTATGAATTCCTTAAGCTCGTTGTCTTCCAACACTACCTCCATCTTATCCTTCCAAGCAATATGGTTATAATTACCCTCAAGGGCATATTCAAGTCTCAATCCATAGAATGACATCCTATTCACATTGAAGAATGATACTGCAAATTTGATTTCACCTAAAAAAGACAAAATCATATTCTCCTATTCTAGAGTGATTTCTGCTTTGATACCATGTAGAAATTCCTTGTAGATTCAAACTGCTAACTGTAATTTACTAAAAAAATAGACTTGAATATACTCTACTCATCAACATAAATAATTAAATGATCGTGAAATCATGAAGCATACAAGAGAAAGAATTCAATTAACACATTACACAATGATTTCCTAGGGAAAGCCATAGCTAAAAACCCCTGCTATCTATATATTGCATTAGTCAGAAAATATGAGAAGATTACAATGCTTTGCTCAAGCCCAAACAACCTCTGTACTATCTCTATCTATCTCACAGCTTCCTAGACAAGCCCATGCCAATAATTAACCAATTTCTCGCTTGCCCAAGTCCCTATTTCCTTGCACTATTTCCTTGGGAATTATCCCCTTATTAATTAGGGAAATTTCTCAATTGGAATTGTGCAATGCTCATAGGCCTTTATCTAACTGTATGCACCACATGTACAATTCAAATGATTATACAACTAATAGTACACTATCCTTGAACTCCAATCTCAAATGGATAACTCTCAAGTCTAACATGCATGAGTTATTTATGAGTGAATCATCAGTTAACTAGTTGATCACTGTAAGCACACCACAGTAGTGGACCGACACTAGTTCCTCCAACTGTTGGAACTAGTTTAACTGACTTTAACTCAATTAAACTGAATTAATTAATTACAACTCAAAATAAACTCAACCAGGGCTCCTATAATGTAGGAGACACTCTACATGACTCAAGTTAAACCCTCAACTCGAATTAATTGAGCGAACTAAGTCAAATTAACTTAGTTAGCTAATACAAGTTATCAAGTGATGTGGGATTAAAATTTTATTCCTAATTCAATTCAAGGACACAATTAAATTAGGATTGCATTGTTGCATTTTCAGCATCCTTGGCATGGTTATCCAAAACCACCTCGATCAAGTGGTACAAGATGGTGTGGTTCTCTGTGCTTCATGGCATGAGGTGGGTTTATTCTATTCTTTTTATCTCTGAGTTCAGTAGGAGCCTTTCTTGTCTATGATATAACCTAGCTTCAGTCTCTATGAAGAACATGAAAATGGGGACCCCAGAAGAGGAGGAACGAGCACATGGAACTTTGATATGGGCATCGCAAAAGCAGTAGAAGAAATGGATGGTCTTGACATGGAAGGGCCAGTGGCCATTATGTGCAACATAGAAAACTGCTCTATATCGGTGGGAGTGCCTCCAATGGATTTCTTAGGAAAAATTTGCAACTCACTGATTTTTCATGGTAGAGTGAAGAGAGCCATCATTACCTTCTCCCCCTACAATGACTACAACCATATGTCCAAGGGTATCAATTGTATGACCTCCTGCTTTGATTCTTTTTACTTATAGCGATGTGGACTTTGCTCCCACTTTGCATAAGTTGCGACAATGGGGTTATGGTACTATGGTTGTGATGCTTATTCTGCGCTCTCAAACACCAAGAGATTTTTGTGGGATTTAAAACCCCCCATTTCTCTCTCATCATCCCTGGTTCATTTGAACCCTAACAGATTGGAGAAGTGACTCTGCAACTTGGTACTCTGTTGGTAGTTTATGAACTTGTTCGAGTTTTTTTTTAACTCCTTCCAATCATTTTATAAACAAATATGGCTACCTATAATTCGTCCTCAAAGTTTTTCAAGCATTTGATTAGGGTTTTCAAGCATTCTCTCAGTATTTTTACCCCTTGACAGCACCTTGCGAGCTACGACAGGGATTGCGAGTGATGTTCCATGCCTCTTCATCATGTAATCTTGCAACTAAATTCTTATTGACTCTATATTGCCATCTTAATTTCCTTTAAATTATTTTAATTTCTCGTTCTCCTTGCAATGGGTTTTGGAGACTTCGGCCCTTATTTACCTCAAAATACAGGTAATCTTTCGACCACTCTTTTGTTACAACAATTATTGATTATGCTTTTCTTCCTACCATGAATTTTACTAACCCTAACCCTTGGATACTTTCAAGTTTGATTCACAACCAGATTTTGTTTTAGAGCACGACCACACTATGTTACTAGGTTTCTTAGTAAATCCAATATTTTGTTTCATTACCACAGGTCCCCTTTTTTTGGTGACTGTACCTTGGCATGTTTCTCGACATTTTCCTGAATTGATTGATTGTGTTAGAGTTGGCGCAAAGTTCTCTAAGGCCCTGTGGTTATTAAAAGTTATACAAAAAGGCCTTCTATTCTATTATATATATATATATATATATATATATATATATATATATATAATATATATATATATATATATATTCTGAAGTCTCCATACATGGTATATTTGCCTTAAAATTACTTAAGCTCAATTGGATACTCTCCGCTAAGACTAGATTTTTATGTTAGGTTTTCCTTTGAAAACCTTGTTCAACTGCTCATACATCAATTGCAAAGTTGTATTTTCTTTTGAAATATTGACTATTATTGTGCCTCTTCCTGCTTTGATTATATTTATAATATTAGGCTTTGAATTTTGTTGGTCACAAATTAATTTTACTTCTGGTCTTACTATGGTACATTATTGAAGTTCTCGTCTGTAATGAGAAGTTTTTATGTAAAATACATTTGGTATGTGTTTACTGAGAGCTTGAAAGCTACTAAAGAATGCTTGGGATGAACTAAATCTCAGTCAACTAAAAATGGTTTTGAAAAGTTGAATGTCAATGAAGCACTTGCTCTTGAAAAGGCCTCAGAAAAGACAAATGTCTTGGACTCGTGTGCAGTTCGAAAATATTTAGCAAACGGAAAGGTGAAGGATGAAAATGAAGCAGAAAGAGGTATATAAAAGATAAATGGTGCACATTCGGGGCTTGCCGAATAGCTTCAACACTAGCCTCAAGAGGATATTTTCCTTGCACAACAAGGGCAGATGAAAGAGGAGATAGGAGATGTTTGTAAAGATAAAGAACATGGATCTAAGGAAACTGAAGGGAAGAAACAAAGCAATCAAAAGTTTTATCTAGCATACACTGTTAATAAGAGGAGTATAATTAAATCTGAAAATGATGAATATATGTCTTTGAGCAACAAAAATCACAAAATGAAGAAAAGATGAAACAACTTGACACACCGATGAGTGTGCATTATCAAACCCTGATGCTTGGTATGAGACAAAGAGAACTGTATTTATATTTCCAAACCTTTGATCTTTTTCTTAACCCTTGTTCTATTTCACTCGATTAATTTTAATCTTGAAAGGATGTTTAGTCATATATATTATGGCTGTGGAACTCCGATTTATTAGAATCCTTACCATTTTAGAAATGGAAGTCTTGGTGAAGTTTTCTTGGCTTCTCTCTGTAGCTTCATAATTATGAGTGAACCCTATTTCCTTGTTTTGCAAGTACCCAAGGAATATTTATATAAAGGGATGTTACAATCCCAAGTTCATTTTGCAACAAGATGTCATGTGGTTCAACTTGGTAACTATGGTACGAAGGTTAGCAATTCATCAAAAAAAGATTTCTTGGTCTTATGATTATTATGTTTCATCTCTTCTATCTCTACAAAAGAAATTACAATTAGTGTGTTTGAAAGACATATAAAGTTTAGTTGCAAACTATGGTATGTGCCATTACAATAGGGGTGATTTTAGGGGCGAATGTTCGCCCTTTGGCGAAATTAAGGGGTTTTAAATTTTTAGTGGGCGATTATTTTGTATCATAGTACATTTTTACAAATCACCTCAAATAGCCCACCTTCTTTTAAGGGAGAGGGTAAAAAAGGTAAATTTAGCCCTTGAAATTAGGAGCTACAACCTTCCATTCGCCCATTTTCCAGAATAGGTTTTATTTAAGTGAATCCATTCGCCCATTTTCAATAATAGGTTTTATTTAAGTGAATTCTATGGGCCAAATACCATATTTATAAAAGAAGTATGGT
This sequence comes from Pinus tabuliformis, assembly GCA_031772625.1. Classification (NCBI taxonomy): domain Eukaryota; kingdom Viridiplantae; phylum Streptophyta; class Pinopsida; order Pinales; family Pinaceae; genus Pinus; species Pinus tabuliformis. Next base: position 1,511,031,782 of record CM062817.1, on the reverse strand, counting down.
AAATTAATAAAAATATAAATAAATGAGAAGTATGGTAAATAAATAAAACATTTTTTATATTTACTCCATAAGTCACCTTATATACATGCAAGGGTGTAAACAAATAAAAATATAAGTAATGTGGAGGTATGGTAAATAAATAAAACGTCTTTTTATACTTACTCAAAAGGTATGGTAAATAAATAAAAATATAAATAAACTAGACATATGGTAAATAAATAAAACCTCTTTTTATATTTAGTCCATAACCCTCGTTCTATTTATGAAGGCTCAAGAAAGAGGTTTTATTTAAGTGAATCCTATGAGCCAAATACCATATTTGTAAAAGAGGTATGGTAAATTAATAAAAATTATAAATAAACGAGAGGTATGGTAAACAAATAAAACATTTTTTTATATTTACTCCATAAGTCACCTTATATTTACGAACACTCAAAAAATGCTTTATATTTAGGTGAAACCTATGGGCAAAATACTATGGGACAAATACCATGGACTAGATTGTTATTAATACCATGCAAAACAACATTATTAACCCTAATATTAGTACTAATAAAAATAAAAATAGCACATGGTATTGACCCATGGTATTCACCAAAATGGCACATGGTATTGACCCATGGTATTCACCTGGAATGTAGCCTATTTAAATGGGGGAATTAAACCAGCATAGATCCATCTTTACTCTGGATCTACTAACCCCCGAGAGGTATCAAATATTGTGATATGCAAACTAGCATAGAGTGAAAAAATATTTGATCCCTCTCCAGGGATCAAGAGTAAAATGGGATGTTGTAATTTAATGTATGTTAAACATTTTAGCTTGGTTAAAATAAAAAATAAAATAAAAATAAACTATTAATTTTATTAATTTTTATAAATTACTAATAGTAATTTTTAAGCTCCACGTTTATGATAACCCATGGTAATACCAAGATCTTACAAGATTTTATAATTGAGTAAAATATTCGCCATGCCTGGTGAGAGATTCGCCAAAAAATTATATATACATATTATATTATTGATAAAATCGCCTTCCATTTTTCCTATATACCATGGAGATTCGCCCATTTATTATACTTATAAATTTAGGGGGGGTTCTTAAAATTTTCCCTGCATTACAACTACTGTGATAACATTCACATATATCATAGTGCCATTATTATAGTGCTACTCTTCCTATGTTAATAATCAACAAGATTAGAGAATGGTGTCTTTTGTATGTGTGCATATTTATTAACACAACTCTCTTTTGTTGAGTCTTATCCTATGTGTCACAAGATACAAGTGTAGTGTAGTGTTGTAAGTCTTCTTCAATTTCCATGTTTGGATTTAAAATCAATGATAAGATTCTATTTCATTTATGTTTTCTTCAAGCCTATGTTATTAAAACTAATGTTTCCTACCATATCACAATTTCCAATACCATTACCATTTCTACATAATTAAAGACCTAGATGGGCAAGTATTTTGACTAATATCAACAAATTTCCCCATTCAACGAAGTTAACAAATTCCCATCACTCTTTAAAAAATATTGTAAGAAGATATGATAGTGAAAAAATGTTCTTGAGCATCCAGTGCAGGCCACCCAAAGCATGATGAGAATGTTGGCAAGTGCCTAATAAGCATGCTTTATGTTTGAGCCTTGAGCATCATCATCTCAAAATAAAAGACAAATGCATCCATAATGTGGAAGGCCAATATGGTTGCAACATAGTGAAATTTTATGATACTGGGAGGGTCCTTTCCAATGTGATATTCTGTGTCCCTGAAAGGCATCCTACAATTGATCATAAGCCTTGGAAAATTGGTCTGGAGCAAAATTTTGTGAAATCCAAACACCTATGAAAGTGTCATTGGAAATACCTGGGTTTTGATTTCTTATAGGAATGATTTAAATATTTTTTCTTAATGTTTTCTTCTTCTAGTATAGGTTGGGGTTGGTGAAACAACGTTGTTTTTGTTTTGTGTATTTATTTAGCATGATCTGCTTCTGCTTTTCTAAATAAGTAAACAAACATACTATAGTGAATGGTTGTACCTTGACAGAGGAGATGCCTAGAGAAAACGACTTTCGGAATACGTAAATTACTTTGTCTAAATGTATCCTAATTGTTAAATTTTGTGTTTTCCTAATTTTAATTTTGACCTAGTGAAAATCATATAAGATGTAATAGCCCTCGTGAAAATTCCATGTAATAAAAGCTAATAAAGGCAAAATAATAACCACGATTATGGGACACTTATTCCAAGATGTATGTTGGGCAATACATCCCAGTGTGGGTGTTCATTCGGTTTATTGTGGCTAAGGAAATTGGAAAAGGAAATGGAAAAGGCTTTGGAAAGGAAAAATGGAATTAATTGCCATTTATTTATGAAAATAATGGAAATTAGAAGAAAAGGAAGGTCACAGGTTGCATGTGAGGAGGAAAATGAAGGAAAATAATGGAAAATAAAGTAAATAGAGGCCTCATTAATAAAAAAGCTTCTAAGGATCAGTTGGTACCTTTTGTCAGTTCAGTTTTGGAGCTCTCTCTTTATTCTCTCTCTCTCTCTCTCACTCTTGGACAGAGAGTTTTCTTGGAGCACTTCAGCATTGGATCAAGAAAAGAAAAGAAGGCAAGAGGAAGCAAAGATCAAGCAAGGAAGAACAATAACTAGTAGCAATTGTGGGATTATTTGCAGGTATCGATTTGCATGTGTGATTTCCTTGCTAGATTTAGCATGCATGGTTATGCATGTGTGTTCTTGGTTTTCTTGTTGTCATTCGCATGGGTTTTGTCAGGCGTGATTTTTTTTTTCAACCTAGCTTTTCCATTTCCAGATAGCCATGGTGTGGTGGGTTATTTTGTATGTGGTTGAGATGGATTATTGAATGGACTCGAAGTTGAGTGGGGTGGTCCCAAGATTATTCACAAGGCCTAGGAATCCTGGGATGGGATACATGATAAATCCTAAATGTGAACACCTTGATTGAGCATAGGAATCCCTTGACCGGTGAATGGAAGGATACATGGTAAAGCTCAATGGTGAGTACCCTTGATTGGGCCTAGGAATCCCAGGATGGGATACATGGTAAAGCCCAGAGGGTGGAGACCTCGTAGGCCTAGGAATCCCTTGACCAGTAATGGCAAGATACATAGTAAAGCCGAGAGGTTGGGACAGAAAAATCCCTCACGGTGTAGGTGGAGAGATCCAGTGGCATCCATGCTTGTTTTTGGCCTAGTGATCTGGTGAGGATTGCGGTAAAGCTTGGTATTGTATGTTTATTATTTATGGCCTAGTGATCTAGTGGGGATTACAGTAAAGCCTGGTTCTATTGTTGAGGGTGAGGTGGTGTAGCCTCAGGAAGCCTTGGTTGATTTTGGTTATAAGTCCCACATTCATGCTTGGAATATGGCATGAGGGTGATTGGCTGAAATAAAGATTTGGTTTAGCAAATATATGGTCGAGTGGTACATTGAAGTCCCAAACCTGGTTGGCCTAATCATTCATTAATAAGAAATATTTGTCCTTGGTTTTTTATGAGAAAATGTATTGGTTCATATGAGGCATTTATTGTTGATGTATCCTAGTTATTTCTATTGGTTATATGCTAGTTATGAGCATGTTTTATGACAATGATGATGTATAGTTCTCATCATGTTTTGATTTTTAAATGAATGTAAAATGAATATATTACCTAATAGATGATAGTGAAGCTAATGTGATAAGGCATCAATGCTTTTATTGAATTGAGGCTTCTGTGATCCATAACAGTTGTAAGAAGAACTTCGGCGTAAATCACATGAGGAAAGACCTTTGTCGACGCGTTTCGAACCAACCAGTGTGGTTCATCGTCAGGACAAGTTGAAGAAACAGATCCAGCTATGCAAGTTAAATAGACTAAGCAGAGCCCCCAACGGCTATCTTGACCAATGGCTAATTTTGACTTTGGGACCAGAGTCAAAAAGTCATTTTTATAATAAAGTTATATTCGGTGACCATTCCTTTTAAAATATATAAAAACATTTATATAAATAAAATAATTTAATAGGTGCTAATGTTAATAGTTAGTTAAAAGGTTTAATAATTAAAAATTAAAAGTTATAAGAGATATTATAATAACAATATACATAGGGTACTTTATAGGATAATAGTTAGTTAGAATTAGAACGAGAAAATAAGTTAAAAATAAATAAATGAATAAAAATAGGAAAAAATAAAATAAATGAACGGTAAAAGTTAGTTGAAAAGCCAAAATTAATAATAAAAAATAAAAGAGGAAAAACAAATAAATAAATAAAAAATAAAATAAATAAAAATAAATAAATATAAAACTATAATAAAGAACATAGTAAATAAAGGTAAATGTTAGTTTAAAAATTAATTAAAAATAAAAGTAAAAATAAAGTAAATGAATAATAAGATTAAAAAAAAAATAAATAAATAAAATAAATAAATAAAGATAAAAATAATAAAAACAAGACAATAAAAAATCAATAAATAATATAAAACTAAAACTAGGAAAAATAATTAATAACGCGGCTAGCAAAGGTAAAAGTTAGTTGAAAAAATCAAAATTAAAAAAAAAATAAAAATAATAATAATAATAATAATAATAATAATAAATAAATAAATAAAAATAAAAATAAAACATATATAATAGAGAACAAAGCTAATTAAGGTAAAAGTTAGTTGAAAAAATGAAAGTAAAAATAAAATAAATGAATAAAAATAATAAATATATGAAAAAAAATAATAATAAATATATATATATATATATATATATATATATATATATATATATATATATATATATATATATATATATATATATATAGAAAGAACGACAAAAAAAAAAAAAAAGGACAGGAAAAAGACCAATAAAAACCACAGAGAAAAACGGATAAACGCAAGGAGGAAGGAAGGCTCTAGGGGGAATACAGAAAGCTAGCAAAAAGACCCCTATGCTCAGATCTGTTGTTATGACTTGTAGAATGCATATTTTGACATGTTTGACGAAATTCCTGTCATGGCTAGTAGGGGTCGAACCAAGTATTTGTTCAATTATTTTCATTTATATCATTGTTTCGATGTTTCTTTTCATTCCTAAAACTTTTGTGGAGTTCTGGGCAGTAGCATGAGTCCTGACCTTGAACAAGTGGCACAAATTCTAGGGTCGCAGGTTCAGAACTAGCTGGAAAGGACCCCAGTCGATTGCATGCCCATGTTGTGGGAGTGGCTGGAGGACTCTATTTGCACACATACCCATGTCAAGGGAGTGACTAAGGCTTTAATGTAGCAAAATCTCAGTTTTTCTCGGGGGCTAGTCACCTAGATGGGATGGATGGCTCCTAGGGTTTCTATTGCAGTTGTAGAAGGCCGGGTTGTCTGTGTTCCATCGATTCCACTTCCTTAACCGATACATGGGGAGTTGAATCAGATTGTAGTAGCCTCTCGTCACATGTTGACCCCAGTGGGCCAGTTAAATTGGGTAAATGTGGGAGGTGGGTGTTATAGAGTGGTATCAGAGCATGGTTCAACACTTGGACTGGATGGGCAGAATGTGTTTGTCATGCACGCATGTAGGTTATATATGTGCTTGTTATGTATGCACGGTGGTATTCACTATTGCAGTTGTGTTTCCATGTAGGAGTTGGTGATTTTGTTGTTGGGATGTGTTTGTCATGAATGCATGTCGGTTTTATATGCATTTGTTATGCATTTCAATGTTTATATGTTGTTATGCATGCATTGTAATGGTTATGCTTATGCATGTATAGTAGGCCAGACATGCATTGTGAGGTTATTGTATGCAATTAGGTCATCATGATGCTATTGGTATGTTATGATGCTAATGTGTTGGTTGAGATAGAGCAGGAGATGTAGTTCATCAAAGCGAGGTTGCAGCACTAGACTTCGAGGTAAGAGAAAATCATCATACATGTTTGTATGTTTGGCATGCGGGTATGTGGTTAATGATCGTTATAAGCATTAGGGTTACTTATATGTTTTTCATTCTATTTTTTTGTGGTCACATACATGATAGATGTTGGTAATTAGTGTGGTCATATGCATATGTTTCAGATAGTCATGAATGGTAGTAACTTCTTGTTGTATGCATTGCGGTCATAAACATGATGATTATGGTCATTGAAATTAGGATATTGATGTTATATGTATCATGCTGATTTGAATTGGCCTATGCATATGGTTATGGTTATGGCATTCAGGTATGATTCGACCTATTTGTGATATTGTGTTGTATTAATCTAGACTGGTTGTGCATATGTGATTGTTATGCATGAATGATAATTTTTTATGAGCTTATGATGTGAACATATTAGCTAGTTATTATAATGAATATTATGACCTTATTTATGTTTGAGTTGATGTGTTGTGAATTTATATCGTGTTAATCTAGCTTGATTGTGAAAACAAGATATCTTCCCCTGAGATACATTAAGGTATGTGTTTTCTTATGTCATCTACTTGGTGCTTGAATGTTTGATTATGTCATCTATTTGGTGTTTGGGTGTTCGGTGTCTATTATGTCATCTATCTATTGTTTGAATGTTTGATTAATTGCATGATATGAGTTTGCATCTATAAGATTGCATGAAGAAATGATATTGTTTTAAGATGATCGTGCTAACACATATGTGCTGAGACAACTGATATGCGCTTAAGTGTAAGTAGGTGCTCATTGTAGTAGTGCGAGTAATGACTATAAGTTGATTATGACATGGCTGTTAGTCTTGGTAAAGGTTGATTTCATATTAATAGACACGAGGCCTTGATTTTTGGAACATGTGAATGACATGTGTAAACAATTGCAGGGAAACATGATTGGTATTAACATGACAAGGTAATAGTTGAATTGTTTATATAACTAACAACGGGGTGACATGACAGTACATAGTAAGACTTGATTGCAGTAAGGTAAAAAGGTAAAAGAAGGGAATTGGGTGAGGATTCCTTTGGATATATTTGGAAACCACAATTCCAAACGAATCAATGCTTTGAATACAGGAAGTCTTCTTAACCTAGATTATGTCTGAAATCATGTGGATATATGTTATATTCCTAAACATGTATTTGACAGATATATTAGCTAGTTTCTAGAGAATTGGAATCCCTTGAGGAATGATTTGTGCAGGTGTACAATGTGGAAACATGCTTGGAACAACAAGGTAAGATAACTGGCATATTGTTATATTTGTTTATACACTGACAATTATGTGTTTATGGTAGTATGATAAAAGGAATTGAGCAACAAATAGACTGCCATGAAATCTTGAAGAAGGCTAAGGTTGAGATTTCCCTTGGAAGCATTGGGAACCATGGGATTGAGTTATGGTGTTTGTTTCTAGTCTAGTTCTTTCGGTATTTTGTGATTTTCTTGTGCTTGACTTGCAGTTTTGTTTGTGTCTTGTGCATTGCCATGCCACTTTGTTTGTGGTGTCGTATTTCTATTGGTCTTTCATGGTTTTCTTCTTGATTGTTTCTTGTTCTTTCCTTTTATGTTTTAGGGTCTCGGGAATTGGAGGGAAAGAGGAAAATTTATGGAGCTTGAGGAGAGTTGAATGAAGCCCAACAGGTAATGTAAGACTTGGATGAAGCTCAATGCATGAGTAAAGGGCAGATGAAGGAAAGAGTATGACATCTAGTTGCACTAGTTGGGTTTATTGTTGTAAATGTATGGTGGCAGTAAAATCATGAGAAAGGTAATAGGAAAGGTGAAGTAAATGGATCTAATCTGTCATATGTTGTTCTCAATGTTGTGCATGAATAAAGGGAGTTCTCTTAATCTTTATCTTATGGTATTTAGTAATTATGTTGTGATCATGATTGTGTTGATGTCTTTATATGAATACATGTATGTATGTATGTCATTGTCTGATAGTGTCGTCAGGGATCATGATTGTTTAATGATAATATTTATATGTATGTATGTATGTCATGTTCTGATGGGATCATGATTGTTTATTGCTAATATTCATATGTATATATGTATGTATGTATGTCATTTTCTGATGAGATCATGATTGTTTTACGCTAATGTTTATATATATATATGTATCTATGTATATATGTCACTGTTTGATAGAGTTTCCAGGGATCATTCTGTGGAGGAATGCTTGCTTATGTAGGTGAATGGCATGAAAGAGGTTCCTAGTCTTATGGGGAATCAAGTGGGAAGAGTAGCCTTGACAAATCTATGATGTTAGTATCATGTGGTTATGAGTTGATATTATGTGATTATACTATGTCTATGTTATGGATAGGATATACTGAGGGATACATCAATGGAATGAAAGAATTATGATTTGCAATATGATGGGATAAGCATGGATGGTGCAGAAACATTGGAGGCAAGGTTGCTTGGTAGAGGCAGTGTGGTTTTGGATGTGCAGTGCTACTGTTGTGTATATGTTGTGCATATTGTATATTTAGTGATTGTACCTATGGTGTTGAGTGCATGTTGTACATATGGTGTTGTGTGCATATTGCATATGTAGTGTTGGGTATAGATGGTGCTATGTACATGATGGATATGTAGTGTTGTGTAAATATGGTGCTATGTACATGTTGTATATGCAGTGCTATGTACATATGGTGGTGTGTGCATGTTGTACATGTGGTGTTGTGTGCAGGTGGTGTTGTGTACATGTCGTGCATGTGGCACTGTGTACATGTGGTATCATATACATGTCATGCATGTGGTACTGTGTACATGTGGTATTGTGTACACGTTGTGCAGGTGGTGCAGTGTACATGAGGCGTTGTGTACACATTGTGAAGGTGGTGTCATGTACATGCGATGTTGTGCACACATTGTGAAGGTGGTGTCATGTACATGCAATGTTGTGCACACATTGTGCAGGTGGTATTGTGTACATGTTGTACATATGGTACTAGTGTACATGTGGTATTGTGTGCATGTTGTACATGCTATGTTGTGAGCTATGTATGTGTATGGTGTAGTTGTGGTATCGTGACATGTGTATTCGTTGTGTTGTACTATGTGTAGTACATGTATTGCGTTGTGTTGTATGCCAAGTGTAGGTAAATGTATTGTGTGGTGTTATACATTGGTTATAGATGTATGTGCTCTGTTGTACACCGAGTGTAGGTGTATGTGTTGTGATGTAAATTGTGTATGTGTATGTGATTGAGGAAAAGAAAAGGCACTGGGTGTTTCTGGGTGTGGCAACCGATCCATCATGCGTAAGGAAAGCACAAAGGATAAAGGTAAAAGCTAAGGATTGGTTAAATGATAAGTATCAACATTTTATTACAGTTTTATTATGCATGTGATCTATGATTCTAATTTATGATGGTTACATGTGATCTATGATTATGGTTTACGATGATTTCATGTGATTCATGATTTTGATCTATGATGGTTGTGTTTCGAGCTAATGAGATGTGATATGTTTATACATAATGATTTGATAAAACATGTTAGTTTGACTTGTTGTGACATGAAGTAAACATGATTGCAAGTGTACTTTATTAATGAACTACCAATGAGGTATGATGTGAATTTATTTCAAGTTCTTTTAAATCTAATGGAAGTTATGTGCTTGTTATAGGAAGCATGGAAATGCCTGATTGGGCAGTTGAAATTGGCTGTAAGGATTAGCAGCAATAGAAAAAGGGATTCAAACAGGAAAAAATATGTTATTAAATCACTTCAGGAGCAAGGCCATTGTGGGACATTGATGCCCAATAGTGTTCGTTGATTTTCATGAGCATGCTATGATCGGTATGATGGTTTTGAGGTAGGTATATGCCTTGGTTGCTGAACTTCCAATGTAAGGAAGCCTTGCCAAGGGATGGGTCGCCTGGGATAGAGGATGCCAAGGAACTTGGAAGGTGAGTGACTGCACAGAAGAGGGTGATCGGATTTCCTGAGGGACTGCGTAGCAAAGAAGAGAAGTTTGGGGATGGATTTGTTTTGGTCATTAGCATTTCCAGATGGAATCAGATGCACATTGGGAGTGTGCCTTGGAAAAATGAGCTGGTAACTATTCATTGAGAGGACAAAAATGCAGGATTGTAGCACTAGACATTGGATGCAACTTTGACTTTGGCAATGGATTATGGACTTCCTGGGAACGAGGTGAATCCTGGTACTACTCTAGAGGGTGGAGGTGTAAGTCTTTGGATTTCCTTTTTGTTGGTATGGGTATCGTATTATTTTATTTTTTGATTGAGGAAATGTGCATATTTGTATATGTTTATATTATTGTAAATACTGTAATGAGCTATGTTATAAAGCTCCAGTAAATGATATGTTTGTCATGTTTTAGCAGTGGTCATTGTAAATACTGTAACCAGTTGTGTTATAAAGCTCCATAGGAAGTATGTTTTACTTTTCAGCGGTCTTTCTAGTTGTAGGTGTCATTGAACACCGAGGACGATGTTCCCCAAGGGGGAGGGTTTAGTAATAGCCCTGGTGAAAATTCCATGTAATAAAAGTTAATAAAGGAAAAATAATAACCACGGTTATGGGACAATTATTCCAAGCTTAATTTTGGGCAAGACATCCTAGTTTGTGTGTTCATTTGGTTTATTATGGCTAAGGAAATTGACAAAGGCAATGACAAAGGCTTTGGAAAGGGAAAATGACATTAATTGGCATTTATTTATGAAAATAATGGAAATTAGGAGAAAAAGAAAGTGAAAGGTCACATGTTTCATGTGAGGAGGAAACTGAAGGAAAATAATGGAAAATGAAGAAAATAGAGTCCACATTAATACAAAGGTTTATGAGGATCAGTTGGTACCTTTTGTCAGTTCAGTTTTGGAGTTCTCTCTCTATTATTCCTCTCACACACTCTTGGACACATATATTTTTCTTGGAGCACTTCAGCATTGGATCAAGAAAATCAAAGAAGGAAAGAGGAAGCAAAGATCAAGCAAGGAAGAACATGATCTAGCAACTACAACAAGATTATTTATAGGTATCAATTTGCATGTGTGATTTCCTTGCTAGATTTAGCATGCATGGTTATGCATGTGTGTTCTTGGTTCTCTTGTTGTCATGGGCATGGGTTTTGCCAGGTGTGACAATGTTTTTCAGCCTAGCCTTGCCATTTCCAAATAGCCATGGTGTGGTGGGTTCTTTTGTATGTGGTTGAGATGGATTGCTAGATGTACTCAAAGTTGAGTCGGGTGGTCCCAAGCTTATTCACAAGTCCTAGGAATCTCGTGATGAGATACACAGTAAAGCCTGAATATGAATACCTCGATTGAGCCTAGGAATCCCTTGACCGGTGAATGACAGGATACCTGGTAAAGCTCAGCGGTGAGTATCCTTGATTGGGCCTAGGAATCTTGGGATAGGATACACGATAAATCCCAGAGGGTGGAGACCTCATAGGCCTAGGAATTCCTTGACTGATAATGGCGGAATACATAGTAAAGCCAATAGGTTGGGATGAACAAATCCCTCATGGTGTAGGTGGAGAGATCCAGTGGCATCCATGCTTATTTTTGGCCTAGTGATGCAGTGAGGATTGCGGTAAAGCCTGGTATTGTATGCTTATTGTTTATGGCCTAGTGATCCAGTGGGGATTGCGGTAAAGCTTGGTTCTATTTTTGAGGGTGAGATGGGGTAGCCTCAGGAATCCCTAGTTGATTTTTGTTATAAGTCCCACATTCATGCTTGAAATATGGCATGGGGATGATTAGATGAAAGAAAGATTTGGTTCAACCAATCTATGGTTGGGTGGTACGTGGAAATCCGAATCTGGTTGGCATAATAATTCATTAATAAGAACTATTTCTCCTTGGTATTTTGTGAGAAAATGTATTGGTTCATATCTGGCTTTTATGGCTGATGTATCCTGGTTATTTTTGTTGGTTATATGATGGTTATGAGCGTGTTTTATGATAGTGATGATGTATGGCTCTCATCATGTTTTGATCTGTAAATGAATTTATAATGAATATATGACCTAATAGATGATAATGCAACTAATGTGATAAGGCATAAATGCTTCTTAATGATTCTAAAATAAGTATGAGACCCATATGCTCATATATGTTATTATGACCTGTATAATGCATATTTGTGACATGTTTGATGAAATGCCTGTCATGGTTAGTAGGGGTTGAACCAAGTCTTTGTTTAAGTATTTGCATTTATATCATTTTTTTGATGTTACTTTTCCTTCTTGAAAGTTTCATGGAGTTTTGGGTAGTGGCTTGAGTCTTGGCCCTAAAAAAGTGGTACAAAACCTGGGGTCATAGGCTCAGAACTAGTTGAAAAGGACCCCAGTCATTTGCCTTCCCATGATGTGAGAGTGACTGGAGGGTCCCATTCACATGCATGCCCATGTTAAGCAAGTGATTGAGGCTTTAATGCAACAAAATGTCAATTTGTCTCACAGGCTAGTCACCTGGATGGGATGGACAACTCTTGGGGGTTCTGTTGCAGGTGTAGAAGGTCAGGTTGTTTGTGTTCCGTCGGTTCCACTTCCTTAACTGATACATGGGGAGATGAATCAAATTATAGTAGTCTCTCGTCACATGTTTACCCCAGCGGACTGGTTAACTTGGGTAAATGTGGGAGGAGGGTGTTACATAAGATGTGACTCCATGAATATTAGGCACTCACGTTACCACCATGGATTGCGAGGTTTTCCTAGGATGATAAAAATTTGCTGTCTATGTTAATAGTAAATATGGACTTGCTTGGTCTAGTTTCAGTATGCTACCTATCCATGGCAGCCAAATACTGGAAAGTAGAGATGTTTCTTTGTCATAGTGATAGGGAAAGAAGAAAAATTAAAAATACAAGCGAGTATTTATTATTAATTATTTTATTAGTACAACTCTATTTTGTTGAGTTTTGTCCTATGTTTCACAAGATACAAGTGCGGTGTTTTAAGTATTCTTCGATTTCCATGTTTGGATTTAAAATCAGTAATAAGATTCTTCTTCAATTATTTTTTTCTTCAAGCCTCCATTATTACAACTAATGTTTCCTATCATATCACCATTTCCAATACGATTTCCATTTATACATAATTAAATACCTCGATGGAAAAGTATTTCGACTAATGTCAACAAATTTCCCCATTCAACAAAGTTAACAAAATCCCATCACTCTTCAAAAAAACTTGTAAGAAGATATGATAGTGAAAACATGTTCTTGAGTAGCCATCTACCATTTATTTTGAATCTACGAATTCATTATATGTCAAATTATAAAATGTTGCATTCTCAACTTTTTTTGTCATGATTTGGATGGAGGAGTGTCTTCTACAGGACACTGGTAAATCAGATACATGACCTGGATGAGAAAGCATTGGAAAATCTTAGTCTACTTCTGCATCCATATAATGTGAGTGTTACTTACAATTTTTCTTTTGTAACAACCCTAGTGAAAAGTTCATGTAATAATGTAAATAAAGGCAAAAATAATACCACGGGTTAGGGACACATATTCCAAGCTGAATGTTGGGCAAAGATATCCTAGTGGGCATCACTGGATGTGCGTTTTGGCTCAGGAAAATTGGCAAAGGCTAAGGCAAAGACACTAAAAGGCAAAAAGGCATTTTTGGCACATTTATTAATGAAAATAAAGGAAAATAGGAGAAAAGGAAGGTAAAATGTCACAAGCTGCATGTGAGGAGGAAAATGAAGAAATTAGAGGCCTCATTAATAAAAAAGCTTATGAGGATCAGTTGGCAAGCTCTTGGTCAGTTCAAGTTTGTATCTCTCTCATTATTCTCTCTCTCTCTCTCATACTCTTGGTCACTTAGAGTTTTCTTGGAGCACTCTATCTTTGGATCAAGGAAGGAATAACAAGCAAAGAGAAAGGAAGGAAAGAAGGATCAAGCAGCTTCAACAGGAATACTTCTAGGTAACCTTTTGCATGTGTGATTTCCTAGCTGATTTGGACATGCATGGATTTTCATGTTGGTGTATGGTTCTCTTGCTGTCGGTGGCATGGTTTTGCCGGGTTATGACAGTGGTTTTCAACCTAGCCTTGTCTTTTTCTAGATGCCATGGTGTTGGGATGTTTATTTTGGTTTTTGAGTTTTCGTTTTCCGGATGGATTTCAGAATCCGGGGTGGAGGTGGTCTCAAGGTTCATTCCCAAAGGCCTAGGAATCCCTTGACCGGTTTTGGCGGGATACATAGTAAAGCCCGAGGGAGAAGTATCGGTTTAGGGCCTAGTGATCTGGGTTTGGATTGTGGTAAAGCCTGAGAGACTGGTCTCGGTTTAGGGCCTAGTGATCTGGGATTGGATTGCGGTAAAGCCTGAGAGACAAGGAGACAGAAAATTCCTCAAGGATAGTGATGGATTCCGGATGGCATTCCAAGTTCGGTTCGGTTCTGATCAGAGTACAAGTTTTTGTGTGATCACAGTTTGATGAGGCTGGATTAGGTTTAACCTCTAGATTCCCTTGGTTGTTCTTGGATTAGTTGTTCTATGAGATCCCACATTCATGCTTGGAATATGGCACAAGGGTGACTGAATGAAAGAGAGATTTGGTTCAGCCATGTCTATGGTCAGGTGGTACATGGAAGTCCCGAACTTGGTCAGATTTGCCTATGATTAATAAAATCTAAGTTCTCTTAATTTTGTACTTGTTTATATGTGGATTTAATGGCTGTCATATCTATGATATTTATATGGTTTAATGTTGGTTATAAGCATGGTTATGTGACTGGTTCATGTCATGGTTATTTCATGTATTTACTTGTAATTGTTAAATGGATGGATGCAAGACCTAATTGATGATATGATAGTTCAATGGAGAAGGAGGTGATCCTTCAGGTTATGTTTCATAATTTCTTTTAGTCATTTATGCTCTATCTTGTATCCTAGACCTATAGGTTGCATTGATGCCAAGTGTTTGACAGAATGTTAGTCTCGGTTGGGGATGCTGTTGAGCCTCAAACCTGCACCTTCCTATACACCCTCTCAGCCTTCTTTTTCCCACTTACTTCATCCACCAAGCTGTTAAATCATTGCATTATAGTCTAAAAAGAGCTTTTTACATGGTTTCCTGACTATGCTTATGACTGTTGTTTGGTTTAGATTTTTGTTCAGGCAGCTGCGGAAACTTGTCAGTTCCCGCAGCCAGCATAGGTTTCCGCAGCCAGCACAGGTTTCCACAGCTATTTTGTTAAAAACTATGCTACAGGTGTCCTATGAAGAAACGAGCCACATGGGCAAGCTACAGGTGACGGGTACATGGAACGTGTCCCTTCAAATCAGCCAAATCATCCATGGAAGGTCACGGTCAACAAGGGTCAAAGGCAAAGCCAACCAAGGAATTCAGCGGTGGCACGTCTCTGTTTTGAGCACGTAAAAGTTTACGTGTCACAGTCCTCAGCCCACAGAGACATCGGCACACCTGGAGATCATCCCCGTAACTTGAATCCAATAGCTACCACTCCGAAGATTTAATAGACATGATGATAGTTACGCTAGATCTCGGCTGAGGAGATCTACGTGTCTTTGGCAACGCAGTTAATAACATAGGATTCAGTTAGTTAGTTTAAGCACTTTTTCATTATAAATAACGCGTTGATGAACGCTGTGTAAAAGTTTTTTTTGCGATGTAATTTCTGAGCTGTTGTTATTATCACCCCACTATACTTTGTTTTATATATGTTGCTTCTGCTTTAATACATGAGAAGACTACTTTGCTAAGCTCGTTCTTGTGACTGTTCGTTGACTGGCTGAAGTGGCAGAGGGCCCCTGCGCACTAAAGCCCTATATAGTGTTATTTGATTTCATTACGTTTCTGTTTTCATAATTATTAGCTTGTATATAACACGTTGTTTTGATGTTTTTAATTCACTGCTGTTTACATTTTCACTTCTGTTTTCTTATAGCTGTCAGCTGATCAATGCTTTTCTACAGGTTTTCTTAGGCAGCCCGGGCGAATTTTCATCTTTTTGATAACTATTGATATATGAGATCATCTTGTCCTTCCTGCTAACTTTTATTTTCTGAAGTTTAATTCCAGCACTGTCCTTTTTCAAGTTGTGATTTGCTTATTTATTTTTCTGTTACTTAGACATCATACTACTCATTTGTTTATGCTTTCTTTCTATAGTCAAGTGACTCTATTAGTAAGAAATCAGAATATTACTTATTGTAGTGTGATTTAGATATCATATTGCTTGACTTGTTCATGATTGCTTCCCACAAGGTAGATTGAGCTGAAGGGTAAAGGACCAGAAGAGTTGAAGTAGTGTGATTAGTTTCCTTTATGCAATTTAATTTCTTGCCATTTAGATATCATATTGCTTGACTTGTTCATGATTGCTTCCCACAAGGTAGATTGAGCTGAAGGGTAAAGGATCAGAAGAGTTGAAGTAGTGTGATTAGTTTCCTTTATGCAATTTAATTTCTTGCCATTTAGATATCATATTGCTTGACTTGTTCATGATTGCTTCCCACAAGGTAGATTGAGCTGAAGGGTAAAGGATCAGAAGAGTTGAAGTAGTGTGAATTAGTTGCTTTGCTTTTAGTTGAGTTGCTTTAAGTTCATTTTTTACTTTCTTTTTCATTCAGCAACAAGGATACTGGGCCATTGTCATTAGTTCACTGTTTGATACATTTACTTCTTCTTAAGAATAGATTTCATTACAGTTGTTTTAAAGATTTCTTTTTGAGCACTTTTAAGTTTTGGAAAATCACTGTAGAAATCACCATCACCATCCATACTTAACTTTCATTTTTGCCATCACACATTAGGGAAAGATAAATCAAAAAACAAACTAAAAAAAAAAACTCAAAAACGACAAAAGACTAAGGAAATGGTTATCTAGTACATATAGTACACTTCACTTCGTCAGTTTACGAATCCCGGATTGACATTTTAAATAGCAATTTAGAACACACTAAATTGACCAAACATTTTGGCGCCGTTGCCGGGGAAGTGAAATTAGGTAGCCAATTTCTTAAAAAAAAAAAAAACAAGAAAATTTCAAGGAAGGAAAATTGATAACCTCTCAAAGTATGCTCTCCTCTTGCACTTAGTGTGATCTGGAGGATCAGAAAAGAGAAAGTTATTGGTTTAATAGTTTCTTGAGTATGCTCTCTTCTTGCACCTAGAGTGACCTGGAAGATCAGAAAGAGAATTATTAGCCCGACTTGAAGAAAAATAAAAAATGACATGCATAGAGCAAGAGATTCTAGGGGAAGGTTTTTAGCTAGAGCCAAGAGTTCGATTTTTACAACTCCATCTACTTCAAGGAATAGACAAGAGACACCTCCATCATCTCCAACCTACACTCCTAGCCCTAGGATTCCTGGAATTCAAGAGGCAGTAGTTGACTCTCCCACGCCATCCATCGAATCTGAATTAGGAATAGATCCTTTCCTTCCTTCTACAGGGAGACAAATTGTAATTGAAGAAGTAGAATCACCTGAGGAAGAAGAGGGAGAAATTCCTCCTCGTTCACCATTAGTAGAGGAACCAGAAGACTCTGAAGTCTCTGGGGAAACTACCATGACAGAAGAGGGAGTAAACGGATTTGGTAGAGGTAGAGGTAGAGGAGGAGGAGGAGGAAATAATGGAGGAGGTAGAGGTAACAATGGGGGAAATAGAGATGGAGATAACTCATTTGGATTTCCTATAGTCGATGAGGATTCTCGAGCAACAATGAAAAATATTTCACCATCTGTCCTCCCAAACTTTCATGGGTTAAGAAACGAAGATCCTGAAACATTTCTATTTGAGTTTGAGGTTGTATGTCGAACCTATGATTATCTGGAAGACTCTCAAAAACTCAAACTGTTTCCTTCAACATTGAAAGGAGCAGCTTTGAAATGGTTCATGGGATTACTCACTCAATCCATTAGGACTTGGAATGATATGAAACAAACATTTTTGGATAGGTACCTGGACTATTGTATGCCCACCAATCACAAGGATGAGGTATTCAAAATGGTACAAAAAGAAGATGAAAACTTGGAGGATTTACTTGAAAGATTCCAATACAATCTGAAAAGAGCAAAAATGAGTAACTTAGATGAGGAGACCTTGAAAGCCCTTCTATTAAAAGCCATTAGATATGAATAGATAGATATTTTGAACATGATGGGAAAAGGAGACATATCTCAACTTCCACTTCATGATATAGCAGAACTGTGTGTCCATCTCTCAAGGGGAAAATCTAAAACTCAAAAAGGGCCTAGAGATCCTTCTCTCATCAGAGCCAACAAATCTGCAACCGGATCAGTAAGTAGGGCTAAGATTGGCAATATGCTTGATGAATTCAAAACTGATATCTTAGGGAGTCTTAGTGAACAACTAGACACTCTTAAGATCCACAATAAGTAGAAAGCAGAAGCTGAAGCTTTACCCATCTTTTGCCCAAAATGTAGAAAAAAACATGCTCTCAGGGAGTGTCCCTTGGATGCAAAAGTTGTAGAAACATGTGTGATCTGTTCAGATAATCATGAGACCAAGGATTGTCCTTCAATTCCTGGGCTCAAAGCTATCTTTCAAGAAAATCCAAATACAATTGAGTCTCTCTATTTTGTTGCAAGGAGACCTTGGTAGGGGCAACAAAATCAAGGGTTTAACAACTCTATGAACTTTCAACCCCCACCAAATTGGAATCCTTGGCAACAACCTTGGTCCCAACCTCAAAATCCTTTTCAATCATGGGTACAAGGTATGCAAAATCCTTATGGGAGATTTGCTCAATTTTATCAATATCCTCCATCTTTTCAAAACCAACAAGCTCCACAACTTCCAAATCAAAACCCACAACTATCATTGCCATTTCAACAACAACAACCCTCTCAACAAAACCCAAATTCTCAACTCTTGCTTCCATTCCAACAGAAGTCAAATCAACTTCCTTCTCAGCCATTGCCAAACCCCAATAATAAAACCCCTCAAAATGCTTACATGATAGAAGGTCAACAATTTCCTGCCTATATGATTATTCCTGTCAATGATGTACAACTCAGATTTGGTAGAGTTCTAGATAAACCTTCTATAGATGCCCAAAATCAAAGCATTTCTGAGAAAGAATCTCTTGAAGCCAATAAGGGTTCTAAAGCATCTCTTCAAAATCCACACACTCAGAAAGAAAAAGAAAAAGAGCTAACCCCCACAACTCCTATAGTTGAGCAACTTGCATCTTCATCCACACCGCCTTTTCCTGAAAGATTACAAATTGACAAAGGGGTGGAAAAACAAATCTTGTTGCCTGACTATGATTTTCTAGATGAATTGAAGAATGTTTGTATCAAGATTCCCTTGTTACAAGCCATTAAAGAGATTCCTATTCTAGCAAAAACAATAAAGGAGTTGAGTCTTAAAAGACCAGGAAAGAAACCAAGAGATACAAGAAAAATCCACCTGGTAGGAAAAATTGGAGACATCATGATGGGAAAAATTACTATGCAGAAGTATGTAGATCCTGGTAGTCCAATTGTCAAAACACATATCAATGGGGTTGAAATTCCAAATACTTTGATTGATTTAGGGGCTGCTATCAACATTATGAGTAGACAGACTATGGAACAGCTGAAACTTCCTAATCTTCTCTTTACACCTACTTTACTGCAACTTGCAGATCGATCAATTATTAAACCAGATGGTGTATTAGAAGACATTTCAGTCTCCTTAGACTCTTGGGAATATCCAGTGGATTTCATGATTTTAACTCCCAAGAGTAATTTAGGAGGACATCCTCTCATCTTAGGAAGACCTTGGCTAGCCACAGCCGATGCTTTCATCAGTTGTAGGTCTGGGGATATGTATATTTCTGATGGTAATTCGACAAAGAAATTCAATCTGTATCCTCCAGCAAAAGCAATTACAGAAATAGGAGATAATGAGTGGATTGATGATGAAGATACTATACAACCTGTCTTTACCATTTCTGAAGTTAGTGAAGATAGTCAAATTCTGAACACATTAGAAAATTTTGAAACATCTTCAGAATATGACCACACACAATTTTAGTTAGATTCTGACATTGAGCATCTATCATCTAGACAAATGTCTCTTTTCTCTATGGAAGAATTTGGTAGTTCCGCCATTGAGATCTTCCCAGTTAAAACATTGAATATCAACAAAAATTTGGAAAGATCACAACAGGAAGAACTAACCAAAATCTTGCAAAAACATTCTACTGCATTTGCATGGGAGTATACCGATATGAAAGGTATTGACCCTAAGACTTGCATTCATCACATCTACATCGAGGAAAACAGTAGACCAATCAGACAACCTCAGAGAAGG
Organism: Pinus tabuliformis; assembly: GCA_031772625.1. Lineage (NCBI taxonomy): Eukaryota > Viridiplantae > Streptophyta > Pinopsida > Pinales > Pinaceae > Pinus > Pinus tabuliformis. The sequence continues at coordinate 1,511,011,549 of CM062817.1, read as the reverse complement.
ATGAATCCAAACCTTAGGGAGATAGTGAAAGAAGAGCTCCAAAAGTTACTTAATGTGAACTTCATTTATCCAATATCAGATAGCCGATGGGTTTCTCCTTTGGTTATAGTACCTAAAAAGAATGGTAAATGGAGGGTATGCATTGATTACATTGAATTGAACAGAGCGAATTTGAAGGATCACTTTCCTTTACCCTTTATTGATAAGGTATTAGATACTTTAGCAGGCAAAAAGTATTTCTCATTTTTGGATGGTTTTAGTGGTTACAATCAGATTCAGGTAGCACCTGAAGATCAGGACAAGACCACATTTACCTGTCCATGGGGAACTTTTGCTTACCGAGTACTTCCTTTTGGATTGTGTAATGCACCCGAAACATTCCAAAGGGCAGTACTAGGAATGTTTTCCGATCTAATCCATGATTGTGTAGAGGTTTATATGGATGATTTTACAGTTTATGGTAATTCGTTTGAAGAGGCATTAGAGAATTTGGAAAAAGTCCTTGTAAGATGTAAAGAAACAAACCTTTCATTAAGTCATGAGAAATGCTTTATGATGTTTACTGAAGGGATTGTTTTAGGACATCATATTTCAGGGGATGGGATTAAAGTTGATAGATCAAAAGTTGAATTCATCTCCAAGTTGCCTATTCCAAATTGTCAAAAAGATGTTAGAAGTTTTCTTGGATTTACTGGATACTATAGAAGATTTATTGAAAACTTCACCAAAATAGCATCTCCACTCTTCAAATTACTTACAAAAGACTGTGAATTCAAATGGGATCCTGATTGTCAATCTGCATTTGAAACTTTGAAAACAAGAATATCTGAAGCACCCATTTTGAGAGGGCCGAATTGGAAACTTCCTTTCCATATTTCCACAGATGCTCCAGATACAGCTCTAGGAGATGTGTTGGGACAAAAGGATTTAGTTCCTTATGCCATTTACTACACCAGTAAAAATTTGAATCCCACTGAGTTAAACTATACTGTGACTGAGAAAGAGTTCTTAGCTGTTGTTCATGCAATCAACAAGTTTAGACATTATATAACCGACTATGAAACTTTTGTTCGTACTGATCATTCTGCAATTAGATATCTCATGAATAAACCTGTTACTAATGGCAGAGTTACAAGATGGCTCTTACTTTTACAAGAATTCAATATTACTGTGTTGGATAGGCCAGGGAAACAAAATACAGTAGCTGATTTCTTGTCTAGAATCCAAAATACTAACGAAGATTCTCCTGTAGAGAATAAGTTTCCAGATGAATATTTGTTTGCAGTAACTACTAAGACTCCTTGGTATGCAGATATTGCTAACTATTTGGTTACAGGGAAGCTACCTCCACATTTATTTCCTAATGAAAAGAGAAAAATTATTCAAGAGAGTTCGAATTATTCATGGATTTCTAATGAATTGTTTAAAACAGGGCTAGATCGTGTGATCAGAAGATGTGTTCGGGAAGATGAAATGCCTGACATCCTCAAGGCATGTCATGATGAACCATGCGGTGGACACTTTGCTGACAAAAGGACGGCCTATAAAATCCTTTCTTTAGGATATTATTGGCCTTCCCTTTTTAAAGATGCAAAACAATATGTTAGAAGGTATGACAGCTGCCAAAGAGTTGGGAGACCGACTCTTTCAAATGAAATGCCATTACAACCACAGGTACTCATCGAACCCTTTGAAAAATGGGCTTTAGATTTCATTGGACCCATTAATCCACCATCTAGACAAAAGAAGTATATATTGGTATGTACTGATTATGTCACAAAATGGGTAGAAGCTAAAGCATTGCCTTCTGCCACTGAAAATTCAGTTGTTCAATTTCTTTTTGAGGATATTTTTACTCGTTTTGGTGTCCCAAGAGAAATTGTGACAGATCAGGGAAGTCAATTTACATCTAACTTGATGGAGAAGCTGATGGAAGAATACAAAATCAAGCACAGAAAATCTACTCCTTACCATCCGCAAGCAAATGGCCAAGTGGAATCTACAAATAAAGTTCTTGAGAACATCATCACCAAAACAGTTCATCTACACAGAAGAGATTGGGCAGAAAGGCTTCCAGAAGCCTTATGGGCCTACAGAACTACATGGAGGAACACAACAGGACATTCTTCCTATGAACTTGTTTATGGGAAAGAAGTCCTGCTCCCCATTGAGTTTCAAGTCAAGACTTTCAAGATGGCAGTTCAGTTGGGGATGAATCTATCAGAAGCCCAAAAGCACAGAATGGAGCAGCTAAATGAGCTAGATGAGATCAGACAAGATGCAATTTTAAGGACTGATCTAGTTCAACATCAAAGAGCTAAGTGGCATGACAGATACATCAAAGAGAGAAAGTTTCAAGAGGGATATTGGGCGTTACTGTTTGATTCCAAGTTTAAAGACTTCAAAGGAAAATTTCAGACTCATTGGCTTGGGCCATATGAGATTGACAAAGTCTTTAACAATGGAGCGGTAAGAATCAAGACCATTGATGAGTTTCAAACTCCTCTCATTGTGAATGGCCACCGATTGAAAATTTATCATAAGCCACTCTCAAAAGAGGAATTTGTCAAAATGTTCCAAGAGAATTCTGCAATAAGGCTGGTGGAGAAGAATCCTTCTTCCCCATCAGCCTAGCCTTTGTTTCTTTCAGTCTTGAAAAAAAATAAAAAATTGTATAAGCCTGAAAGCCAATCATAGATTGGCGGTCTTATACAAAAAATGTAGAGTGAAAATCAGGGACACCTGACACTCTATATTTTCCAAAAAAAAATCTCCTCTCCTTCTCGTGCCATTTCACTTCACCTCCATCTCATTCTCATTTCCATTTCACTTCACCTCCATCTCATTCTCATTTCCATTTCACTTCACTCCACTTCACTTTCATTTCATTCCACTCATTCCATTCCACTCCATCAATAAAAGTCCCTTTCAGGACTATTTTCATTTAGTTAGTTCTTCTCTAACTATCTTTGTGCAGTTAAGGGGGTGTTGTCTCAGTTTCCGCAGCTAGAAACCGTTTCCGCAGCCAGAAGCAGTTTCCGTAGCCAGAAACGATTTCCGCAGCCAGCATCACTATGTTTTCAAAATTTACAGTCAACTGTTAGTGCCATAATCATGAAATGCAGGTGTAATTGAGCTAAAGACATGGGGCATCTCCAAGACAACAAAGAAGAGCAATTGGTTAGAAGCCTTGAGCAAGAAATGACAAACTTTACAAAGGTATGATCAAAAATCTTTATCAAATAACAATTCAATTCATAATTACGCATAGTCATTAAACCATAACAAGTTCTACTATGTGCAATGATTTGATACGATAGCTCCACTACCACTCCTATTCCACGATACCACTCCACACACCTCGCATTCATTTCTCCAACGGTCTCATGATTATTCCGAGTTTAAACTCAAGATTGACTGCACTTCCATTTATTACCCGTACTCTTGAGACGTGACCTATTGTGTTACGGCTCTTCTTAGCCGTAATTTCCGCAGCCGTCTGTTGAGACGTGTAAAATTTCATACACAGTCATCCGATTCGAAAGAATCCCGCCGTTACTCCACTCGCTTATCACTCCACTTATACCATACTCCTCGCATGCATCCGCATTGTATTTTGAACTTGTTTACTGCTGCTCACCCTCTGTTCCTCCAGTAATTCAGGTACTTCCATTCCCTGTTCTCCATTTCTGACTGCAGCCACTACAGTTTGTTCTAAACCCCGACTGCAGTCACTACAGTCATCCTAAACCCCGATTGCAGCCACTACAGTCTATCCTAAATCCTGTAATCGAGCCATTTTTTTTTTGAACCCTCACACGCAAAAGAACTCTCAGTTGGAATTTAAAACAGAGGATGGGAAAATTACTGAGAGCCGAGCCGGAAGGACCGAAATACTTGGAGGGTTATCCTCAAACTAAGGAATTACTAAAGAAAGTCATATGGCTACGATTTATCCAGAAGTTTAAAGGCTATAACAAGGAGGTGACCAAAGCTTTTGCGAGGTCTTTTGATGGACAAACAGTGGAGATTGGAGACTTAAAGTTTACAGTGACTGAGGCCACAGTGGCAGCTGCGACGGGCCTACCTCAAGAAGGTGAAAGGTGGTTTAAAAATAGAAGTGTGGACGATCAAATATGGAGAATCATGCTACAAAACCAAGGTATGGATACCACCGTATTTACAAGAGGCATCCTTGTTCATGCACTAAAAGAGGAATGGTCTAGTCTACTGTTAGTCATCCAAGAATTTATCACGTGTGAAGGTCGTTTTGGTTCTATGTATATGTATCATGCTAGACTGATGATGAATTTCATAGAGGGTCACACTCTTAATTTGCCTCATTTTCTGCTATTAAGTTTGAAAAAGATGAGTTTTACAATTCAAAAACATGTAGGCAACATTGAACCTCATCTCTACCATCATGGATTCATAAAAATTCTTATTGAGGACCAGTTAAAGAAAACTAAGGATACTTGGGAGCAATTCTTGACAAGAAACTACTTCCAAGAGCCGTCTGAGGCCTCTGGAAGCAGTTCACCAAAGATTCCAAGGAAAAGTAGGAGGAAAGAAAAGAACATTACAGTCCAAGACTCCCCTACAATAGAAATTCAAGAAACTGTCCAAAAAGAAGAAGAAAATAGAGCTAAAAATAAGAAACAGAAGAAAGAAAAAAGGAAAAAGAACCATTCAAGAAGTCTATCTGTCCCCTGAGCAATCCATAGAAGAAGATTATCAACCTCTGTCAGAAAGATTAGTACATCTTCAGGCTGCTTCTATAGCCAAGAAAAAGCAAAAAGGAAAACAGAGTGCACACGAGAGGAGTACTAGTCCATACTTAAGGAGGAGCACTAGGCTAAAAGGGAAGGGGAATAAAACCCAAGAAAAACAGTCTCACTTTATTGATTTAGGTGAAGAGACACTTGAGAAATCTCCAGCTCAGCCAAGCATTGAATCAAGTCCTCCACATGATGAAAGCCCTTTTCGGCCGGAAAGAGAGAGCAGTCTTCCTCCTCCACCAGATTTTGAGCCTAGTCCGAGAAAGACACCTGAGGTAGATCCTAATCAGCAAGAGGTATATAACTACTTGGAATCCTTAGAACAATCAGCTGCAGGACCAAGTACCACTCTGCCATTTGATGCACAAGTTCAGTCTTTGAAACAGGAAGTATTTGAATTAGAAGTCCTAAATAGGCATATCAAACAGGAAAATGAAGCACTCAAAGAGCAGAGTAAGGTAGACAAGATTGTCCATGATAACACTATGCTCCATTTAGGACTGTGGCAAAAGAAAAACAGGAAACTGAAGAAGAAGTGCAAAAAGTTAAGCAGAGCATTGATTAATCTCAAGTTCAAATGTCTAGTCAGGAAACCAAGGATGATGTTAGCATCAAAGAAGAAGAAAAGAGAGCTAGATGTCCTTGCAAAAGCCTCAGAACATATGGATTAGAGGGAAATAACTAAATTTTGGTTGCATGAGGACATGCAACACCTTCACAGTGGGGGTATGTTGAGCCTCAAACCTGCACCTTCCTATACACCCTCTCAGCCTTCTTTTTCCCACTTACTTCATCCACCAAGCTGTTAAATCATTGCATTATAGTCTAAAAAGAGCTTTTTACATGGTTTCCTGACTATGCTTATGACTGTTGTTTGGTTTAGATTTTTGTTCAGGCAGTTGCGGAAACTTGTCAGTTCCCGCAGCCAGCACAGGTTTCCGCAGCCAGCATAGGATTCCGTAGCTATTTTGTTAAAAGCTATGCTACAGGTGTCCTATGAAGAAACGAGCCACATGGGCAAGCTACAGGTGACGGGTACATGGAACGTGTCCCTTCAAATCAGCCAAATCATCCATGGAAAGTCACGGTCAACAAGGGTCAAAGGCAAAGCCAACCAAGGAATTCAGCGGTGGCATGTCTCTGTTTTGAGCACGTGAAAGTTTACGTGTCACAGTCCTCATCCCACAGAGACATCGGCACACCTGGAGATCATCCCCGTAACCTGAATCCAACAGCTACCACTCCGAAGATTTAATAGACATGATGATAGTTACGCTAGATCTCGGCTGAGGAGATCTACGTGTCTTTGGCAACGCAGTTAACAGCATAGGATTCAGTTAGTTAGTTTCAACACTTTTTCATTATAAATAACGCGTTGATGAACGCTGTGTAAAAGCTTTTTGCGATGTAATTTCTGAGCTGTTGTTATTATCACCCCACTGTACTTTGTTTTATATATGTTGCTGCTGCTTTAATACATGAGAAGACTACTTTGCTGAGCTCGTTCTTGTGACTGTTCGTTGACTGGCTGAGGTGGTAGAGGGCCCCTGCGCACTAAAGCCCTGTATAGTTGTTATTTGATTTCATTATGTTTCTGTTTTCATAATTATTAGCTTGTATATAACACGCTGTTTTGATGTTTTTAATTCACTGCTGTTTACATTTTCACTTCTGTTTTCTTATAGTTGTCAGCTGATCAATGCTTTTCTACAGGTTTTCTTAGGCAGCCCGGGCGAATTTTCATCTTTTTGATAACTATTGACATATGAGATCATCTTGTCCTTCCTACTAACTTTTATTTTCTGAAGTTTAATTCCAGCACTGTCCTTTTTCAAGTTGTGATTTGCTTATTTATTTTTCTGTTACTTAGACATCATACTACTCATTTGTTTATGGTTTCTTTCTATAGTCAAGTGACTCTATTAGTAAGAAATCAGAATATTACTTATTGTAGTGTGATTTAGATATCATATTGCTTACTCTTGTTCATGATTGCTTCCCACAAGGTAGATTGAGCTGAAGGGTAAAGGACCAGAAGAGTTGAAGTAGTGTGATTAGTTTCCTTTATGCAATTTAATTTCTTGCCATTTAGATATCATATTGCTTGACTTGTTCATGATTGCTTCCCACAAGGTAGATTGAGCTGAAGGGTAAAGGATCAGAAGAGTTGAAGTAGTGTGATTAGTTTCCTTTATGCTATTTAATTTCTTGCCATTTAGATATCATATTGCTTGACTTGTTCATGATTTCTTCCCACAAGGTAGATTGAGCTGAAGGGTAAAGGATCAGAAGAGTTGAAGTAGTGTGAATTAGTTGCTTTGCTTTTAGTTGAGTTGCTTTAAGTTTATTTTTTACTTTCTTTTTCATTCAGCAGCAAGGATACTGGGCCATTGTCATTAGTTCACTGTTTGATACATTTACTTCTTCTTAAGAATAGATTTCATTACAGTTGTTTTAAAGCTTTCTTTTTGAGCACTTTTAAGTTTTGGAAAATCACTGTAGAAATCACCATCACCATCCATACTTAACTTTCATTTTTTCCATCACACATTAGGGAAAGATAAATAAAAAAACAAACTAAAAAAAAAAAAACTCAAAAACGACAAAAGACTAAGGAAATGGTTATCTAGTACATATAGTACACTTCACTTTGTCAATTTACGAATCCCGGATTGACATTTTAAATAGAAATTTAGAACACACTAAATTGACCAAACATTTTGGCGCCGTTGCCGGGGAAGTGAAATTAGGTAGCCAATTTCTTTAAAAAAAAAAAAAACAAGAAAATTTCAAGGAAGGAAAATTGATAACCTCTCAAAGTATGCTCTCCTCTTGCACTTAGTGTGATCTGGAGGATCAGAAAAGAGAAAGTTATTGGTTTAATAGTTTCTTGAGTATGCTCTCTTCTTGCACCTAGAGTGACCTGGAAGATCAGAAAGAGAATTATTAGCCCGACTTGAAGAAAAATAAAAAATGACATGCATAGAGCAAGAGATTCTAGGGGAAGGTTTTTAGCTAGAGCCAAGAGTTTGATTTTTACAACTCCATCTACTTCAAGGAATAGACAAGAGACACCTCCATCATCTCCAACCTACACTCCTAGCCCTAGGATTCCTGGAATTCAAGAGGCAGTAGTTGACTCTCCCACGCCATCCATCGAATCTGAATTAGGAATAGATCCTTTCTTTCCTTCTACAGGGAGACAAATTGTAATTGAAGAAGTAGAATCACCTGAGGAAGAAGAGGGAGAAATTCCTCCTCGTTCACCATTAGTAGAGGAACCAGAAGACTCTGAAGTCTCTGGGGAAACTACCATGACAGAAGAGGGAGTAAACGGATTTGGTAGAGTTAGAGGTAGAGGAGGAGGAGGAGGAAATAATGGAGGAGGTAGAGGTAACAATGGGGGAAATAGGGATGGAGATAACTCATTTGGATTTCCTATAGTCGATGAGGATTCTCGAGCAACAATGAAAAATATTTCACCATTTGTCCTCCCAAACTTTCATGGGTTAAGAAACGAAGATCCTGAAACATTTCTATTTGAGTTTGAGGTCGTATGTCGAACCTATGATTATCTGGAAGACTCTCAAAAACTCAAACTGTTTCCTTCAACATTGAAAGGAGCAGCTTTGAAATGGTTCATGGGATTACTCACTCAATCCATTAGGACTTGGAATGATATGAAACAAACATTTTTGGATAGGTACCTGGACTATTGTATGCCCACCAATCACAAGGATGAGGTATTCAAAATGGTACAAAAAGAAGATGAAAACTTGGAGGATTTACTTGAAAGATTCCAATACAATCTGAAAAGAGCAAAAATGAGTAACTTAGATGAGGAGACCTTGAAAGCCCTTCTATTAAAATCCATTAGAGATGAATGGATAGATATTTTGAACATGATGGGAAAAGGAGACATATCTCAACTTCCACTTCATGATATAGCAGAACTGTGTGTCCATCTCTCAAGGGGAAAATCTAAAACTCAAAAAGGGCCTAGAGATCCTTCTCTCATCAGAGCCAACAAATCTGCAACCGGATCAGTAAGTAGGGCTGAGATTGGCAATATGCTTGATGAATTCAAAACTGATATCTTAGGGAGTCTTAGTGAACAACTAGACACTCTTAAGATCCACAATAAGCAGAAAGCAGAAGCTGAAGCTTTACCCATCTTTTGCCCAAAATGTAGAAAAAAACATGCTCTCAGGGAGTGTCCCTTGGATGCAAAAGTTGTAGAAACATGTGTGATCTGTTCAGATAATCATGAGACCAAGGATTGTCCTTCAATTCCTGGGCTCAAAGCTGTCTTTCGAGAAGATCCAAATACAATTGAGTCTCTCTGTTTTGTTGCAAGGAGACCTTGGCAGGGGCAACAAAATCAAGGGTTTAACAACTCTATGAACTTTCAACCCCCACCAAATTGGAATCCTTGGCAACAACCTTGGTCCCAACCTAAAAATCCTTTTCAATCATGGGTACAAGGTATGCAAAATCCTTATGGGAGATTTGCTCAATTTTATCAATATCCTCCATCTTTTCAAAACCAACAAGCTCCACAACTTCCAAATCAAAACCCACAACTATCATTGCCATTTCAACAACAACAACCCTCTCAACAAAACCCAAATTCTCAACTCTTGCTTCCATTCCAACAGAAGTCAAATCAACTTCCTTCTCAGCCATTGCCAAACCCCAATAATAAAACCCTCAAAATGCTTACATGATAGAAGGTCAACAATTTCCTGCCTATATGATTGTTCCTGTCAATGATGTACAACTCAGATCTGGTAGAGTTCTAGATAAACCTTCTATAGATGCCCAAAATCAAAGCATTTCTGAGGAAGAATCTCTTGAAGCCAATAAGGGTTCTAAAGCATCTCTTCAAAATCCACACACTCAGAAAGAAAAAGAAAAAGAGCTAACCCCCACAACTCCTATAGTTGAGCAACTTGCATCTTCATCCACACCGCCTTTTCCTGAAAGATTACAAATTGACAAAGGGGTGGAAAAACAAATCTTGTTGCCTTACTATGATTTTCTAGATGAATTGAAGAATGTCTGTATCAAGATTCCCTTGTTACAAGCCATTAAAGAGACTCCTATTCTAGGAAAAACAATAAAGGAGTTGAATCTTAAAAGACCAGGAAGGAAACCAAGAGATACAAGAAAAATCCACCTGGTAGGAAAAATTGCAGACATCATGATGGGAAAAATTACTATGCAGAAGTATGTAGATCCTGGTAGTCCAATTGTCAAAACACATATCAATGGGGTTGAAATTCCAAATACTTTGATTGATTTAGGGGTTGCTATCAACATTATGAGTAGACAGACTATGGAACAGCTGAAACTTCCTAATCTTCTCTTTACACCTACTTTACTGCAACTTGCAGATCGATCAATTATTAAACCAGATGGTGTATTAGAAGACATTTCAGTCTCCTTAGACTCTTGGGAATATCCAGTGGATTTCATGATTTTAACTCCCAAGAGTAATTTAGGAGGACATCCTCTCATCTTAGGAAGACCCTGGCTAGCCACAGCCGATGCTTTCATCAGTTGTAGGTCTGGGGATATGTATATTTCTGATGGTAATTTGACAAAGAAATTCAATCTGTATCCTCCAGCAAAAGCAATTACAGAAATAGGAGATAATGAGTGGATTGATGATGAAGATACTATACAACCTGTCTTTACCATTTCTGAAGTTAGTGAAGATAGTCAAATTTTGAACACATTAGAAAATTTTGAAACATCTTCAGAATATGACCACACACAATTTCAGTTAGATTCTGACATTGAGTATCTATCATCTAGACAAATGTCTCTTTTCTCTATGGAAGAATTTGGTAGTTCCGCCATTGAGATCTTCCCAGTTAAAACATTGAATATCAACAAAAATTTGGAAAGATCACAACAGGAAGAACTAACCAAAATCTTGCAAAAACATTCTACTGCATTTGCATGGGAGTATACCGATATGAAAGGTATTGACCCTAAGACTTGCATTCATCACATCTACATCGAGGAAAACAGTAGACCAATAAGACAACCTCAGAGAAGGATGAATCCAAACCTTAGGGAGATAGTGAAAGAAGAGCTCCAAAAGTTACTTAATGTGAACTTCATTTATCCAATATCAGATAGCCGATGGGTTTCTCCTTTGGTTATAGTACCTAAAAAGAATGGTAAATGGAGGGTATGCATTGATTACAGGGAATTGAACAAAGCGACTTTGAAGGATCACTTTCCTTTACCCTTTATTGATCAGGTATTAGATACTTTAGCAGGCAAAAAGTATTTCTCATTTTTGGATGGTTTTAGTGGTTACAATCAGATTCAGGTAGCACTTGAAGATCAGGACAAGACCACATTTACCTGTCCATGGGGAACTTTTGCTTACCGAGTACTTCCTTTTGGATTATGTAATGCACCCACAACATTCCAAAGGGCAGTACTAGGAATCTTTTCCGATCTAATCCATGATTGTGTAGAGGTTTATATGGATGATTTTACAGTTTATGGTAATTCGTTTGAAGAGGCATTAGAGAATTTGGAAAGAGTCCTTGTAAGATGTAAAGAAACAAACCTTTCATTAAGTCATGAGAAATGCTTTATGATGTTTGCTGAAGGGATTGTTTTAGGACATCATATTTCAGGGGATGGGATTAAAGTTGATAGATCAAAAGTTGAAGTCATCTCCATGTTGCCTATTCCAAATTGTCAAAAAGATGTTAGAAGTTTTCTTGGATTTACTGGATACTATAGAAGATTTATTGAAAACTTCACCAAAATAGCATCTCCACTCTTCAAATTACTTACAAAAGACTGTGAATTCAAATGGGATCCTGATTGTCAATCTGCATTTGAAACTTTGAAAACAAGAATATCTGAAGCACCCATTTTGAGAGGGCCGAATTGGAAACTTCCTTTCCATATTTCCACAGATGCTCCAGATACAGCTCTAGGAGCTGTGTTGGGACAAAAGGATTTAGTTCCTTATGCCATTTACTACACCAGTAAAAATTTGACTCCCACTGAGTTAAACTATACTGTGACTGAGAAAGAGTTCTTAGCTGTTGTTTATGCAATCAACAAGTTTAGACATTATATAACCGGCTATGAAACTTTTGTCCCTACTGATCATTCTGCAATTAGATATCTCATGAATAAACCTGTTACTAATGGCAGAGTTACAAGATGGCTCTTACTTTTACAAGAATTCAATATTACTGTGTTGGATAGGCCAGGGAAACAAAATACAATAGCTGATTTCTTGTCTAGAATCCAAAATACTAACGAAGATTCTCCTGTAGAGGATAAGTTTCCAGATGAATATTTGTTTGCAGTAACTACTAAGACTCCTTGGTATGCAGATATTGCTAACTATTTGGTTACAGGGAAGCTACCTCCACATTTATTTCCTAATGAAAAGAGAAAAATTATTCAAGAGAGTTCGAATTATTCATGGATTTCTAATGAATTGTTTAAAACAGGGCTAGATCGTGTGATCAGAAGATGTGTTCGGGAAGATGAAATGCCTGACATCCTCAAGGCATGTCATGATGAACCATGCGGTGGACACTTTGCTGACAAAAGGACGGCCTATAAAATCCTTTCTTTAGGATATTATTGGCCTTCCCTTTTTAAAGATGCAAAACAATATGTCAGAAGGTGTGACAGCTGCCAAAGAGTTGGGAGACCGACTCTTTCAAATGAAATGCCATTACAACCACAGGTACTCATCGAACCCTTTGAAAAATGGGCTTTAGATTTCATTGGACCCATTAATCCACCATCTAGACAAAAGAAGTATATATTGGTATGCACTGATTATGTCACTAAATGGGTAGAAGCCAAAGCATTGCCTTCTGCCACTGAAAATTCAGTTGTTCAATTTCTTTTTGAGGATATTTTTACTCGTTTTGGTGTCCCAAGAGAAATTGTGACAGATCAGGGAAGTCAATTTACATCTAACTTGATGGAGAAGCTGATGGAAGAATACAAAATCAAGCACAGAAAATCTACTCCTTACCATCTGCAAGCAAATGGCCAAGTGGAATCTACAAACAAAGTTCTTGAGAACATCATCACCAAAACTATTCATCTACACAGAAGAGATTGGGCAAAAAGGCTTCCTGAAGCCTTATGGGCCTACAGAACTACATGGAGGAACACAACAGGACATTCTCCCTATGAACTTGTTTATGGGAAAGAAGTCCTGCTCCCCATTGAGTTTCAAGTCAAGACTTTCAAGATGGTAGTTCAGTTGGGGATGAATCTATCAGAAGCCCAAAAGCACAGAATGGAGCAGCTAAATGAGCTAGATGAGATCAGACAAGATGCAATTTTAAGGACTGATCTAGTTCAACATCAAAGAGCTAAGTGGCATGACAGATACATCAAAGAGAGAAAGTGTCAAGAGGGAGATTGGGCGTTACTGTTTGATTCCAAGTTTAAAGACTTCAAAGGAAAATTTCAGACTCATTGGCTTGGGCCATATGAGATTGACAAAGTCTTTAACAATGGAGCGGTAAGAATCAAGACCATTGATGAGTTTCAAACTCCTCTCATTGTGAATGGCCACCGATTGAAAATTTATCATAAGCCACTCTCAAAAGAGGAATTTGTCAAAATGTTCCAAGAGAATTCTGCAATAAGGCTGGTGGAGAAGAATCCTTCTTCCCCATCAGCCTAGCCTTTGTTTCTTTTAGTCTTGAAAAAAAAAAAAAAAAATTGTATAAGCCTGAAAGCCAATCATAGATTGGCGGTCTTATACAGAAAATGTAGAGTGAAAATCAGGGACACCTGACACTCTATATTTTCCAAAAAAAAATCTCCTCTCCTTCTCTTGCCATTTCACTTCACCTCCATCTTATTCTCATTTCCATTTCACTTCACCTCCATCTCATGCATAGTCGCTGACATATAGGATTATGTGAGAAACTTTGGGTTGTTGTTCGATGTCTTGCCTATAAAATGAGAGAGAATTTGAGTTAAAAGGCTTAAAAAATTAGTGAAACCCAGTGGCAGGATGTATGAGTGGCCGACATGTCTCCTGGGGGTGTTGTTGCTGATGCATATGGGTTTGTTTGATTTGTTCCATTGATTTCATTTCCTTAATGTCACCAAGGAGATTAAATCCCTTATAGTAACCTCTCTCATCACATGTTTGTCTGGCTAGTTGGTTGCTTGGGTGGACCTAGGAGGAGGGGGTGTTACAGATTGGTATTAGACCAGGTTGCACTCTCTTTGGGTCATATTTGATACCATAGATTGGTATCAGAGCATCGTTGATCCCTCAGACTGGATGGGCGGTGTATGTTGGTCATGCATGCATGTCAGTTGCATGTGTGTCTCTTACACTTACATTCCATGTGTTTGTTACATTTTCTTGATGATTGATTATGGTTGAAGTAAGGTTGTCATGGAGAATTTGATGTTGAGTTTGTGGAATGCATCGTCATGAGTATATGACTGGTTACATATTGTTACATGTCACTTACATATTGATTTTATGTCACCTACTTACATCCTTGTATATTAAGCTACATTCTTGTAGGTTTGATTACATGTATCAGTCTTGTAGGATAGTTACAAGAATCGATTTCTTGTGCTCAACTACATGCATTCATCCGTATGTGTTGTTTATTAGGCATTGCTTATGCATGTTTATGGTTTCATGTGGCAACATGTACAATGGAGTAATGGTTGTTGTCATGCATGAGGTCATGGTTTGTGAAGTTGATATGATCATGCATTGATGACTGGACTCTAGCTAGAATGATGTGAATATGGTTTGGTACTCATGTGTTATATGTCTATATGCAGTTGTCATGCATGTATGGTCTTGGTTATAGTTATGCATGAATAGTAGGTCAAACATGCCTTGTGAAGTCATGGTATGCAATTTAGGTTATCAAGGTGATATTGGTATGTTATGATGCTAATGTGTTGGCTGAGATAGAGTAGGAGATGCAGATCATCATAATGAGGTTGCAACATTGGACTTTGGGGTAAGAGTAGATCGTCATACAAGTATTGTATGTTTGGCATGCAGGTATGTAAGTCAAGGATTTTTATATGCATTAGGTTTATGTACATGTATTTTTATGTTATGGTTACATTCATGATAGATGTTAGTTGATTAGTGTAGTTATATGCACATGTGTCAGATAGTCAAGAATGATAGTAACCTATAGTTGTATGCATTGCTATTGTTGTTTTACATTAGATAACCTGATGATTAGGTTATATGTTGTTGATGAGCATGATATATAGCTTATTGTTGTTATATGCTATTAACTTGATGATTAGGGTTATCTCATTGAGATCTTGATGTTGTAATTTGGATTGCCCATATGTGTGGTGGTTATGCTCATTGCATTGAAGATCTTGATGTTATATGTATCATGTTAAATTGGATTGGCCTATGAATATGGTTAGGGTTATGACATTTAGGTATGAGCTGACATATTTTCGATAAGGTGTTGTACAAGTCTAGATTGACTTTGTATATGTGTGAATGATAATTGCATATGAGTTATGATATAAACATGCTAGCTAGTGACTATTTGGATATCATGATCTTATTTATGTTTAAGCTGATGTGTTAAGAATTTATATCGTGCTAACTAGATTGATTGTACAAACAAGATTTCCTCCCCTAAGATACATTAAGGTATGAAATTGTTTATGTCATCTACCTTGTGCTTGACTATTTCATTATGACATTTATATGGAGTTCGAGTGTTTGGTGTCTAGTTGATTTATTTAACATGGTATGTTTGCAATTTGGTTGAATGTTTGATGAATTTCATAATATGAGTATGTGTTCCAATGATCTTGTTTTAAGATGATTGTACTAACATATATGTGTTGAGATAGTTGATATGTACTTGAATGTAGTTGACAATTGTAGCATTATGTCTAATGACTATGAGTTGACTATGGATTATGACATGATTGTTTATAAAAGTTGATTTCAAATTGATAGATATGATTGCCCTAATATTTAGAACATGTGGTTGACATCTGTGAGCAATTGCAGGAAACATGCTTGGTATTAGCATGACAAGGTAATAGTTGATGTGTTTATATAACTAACAGTTGGGTGATGTGACAGTACATAGTAAGTCTCGATTGCAACAAGGTAAAAAGGTAAAGGAAAGGAATTGGGCAATAATTCCTTTGGCTATGTTTGGAAACCCTAATTCTAAATGAATGAATGCTTCGCACATAAGAAGTCTTATTAACCTTAATTTGTCTGAAATTATTAGGATATGTGCTATATGCATGAACATGTAATCGATAGGTATATTAGCTGGTCTCTAGTTACAGGTAGATTTGTCAAGGGAATTGGAGTCAATTGAGAGATGGCATGGACGTGTTCAACTACAAGGTGACATACTTGGCACAACAAAATAAGGTCTCTGGTGTATTGTTATATTTATTTATGCACTGACTTTTATGTCTTTATGGCAGCATGATGAAGGGGATTGCATGGCAAAGAAATTTCCATGAAATTTTGAAGAAGGCTTTGGTTGAGATTTCCTTGGGAACCATGGGGATTGAGTCATGGTGTTTGTGGTTAGTCTTGTGATTTTGGTCTTTTGCGATTGTTGCACTTGATTTGTGATTTTGTGTGTGTCTGGTGCATATCTATGCCACTTTATTGTAGTGTCATGTTGTTATTGGTTTTCATGGTTTTATTCTTAGTTGTTTCTTGGTATTGCCTTTTATGTTTTGAGTCTTGGGAATTGTTTGGGAAAGAGGAAAGTTAATGGAGCTTGGGGAGAGATGTGTGGTACCCAATAGGTAATGTAAGACTTAGATGAAGCTCTGTGCATGAGTAAGCACAACGGAAGGTAAGACTATGACAGTCGGTTGGACTGGTTGGTCCATAGTGGTAAACAGACGGTGGCAGTACAGACATGTGAAAGGTAACTAGAAAAGGTAAAGTAAATGGATCTGAGGTGACAAAATCCTTGGATATGTTGGTAACGATTGTTCTCAATGTTGTGCATGAATAAAAGAAGTTCTCTTAATCTATACCTTATGTTATCTAGTAATTATGTTATGATCATGATTATGCTGATGTTTATATATATATACATGTAGGTGTGTATCTATGTCATGTTTGACAGGGTCGTCATGGATCATGATTATTAACACTAACATTTATATCTATATATATGTGTGTACCTATGTCATTGTTTGACAGGACCGTGATTGTTTTATACTAATGTTTATATATATTTATGTATGTTTCCATGTATCTATGTCACTATTTGACAGGGTCATCAAGAATCGTTCTTGTGGAGGAATGATTGCTTATGTAAGTGAATGACATGAAGAGGTTCATGGTCTTACGAAGAATCAATGGGGAGGAGTAGCCCTAAAAAATATACAAGGACAATATCATATGGTTATGAGTTAATATTATGTGATTATATTATGTCTATGTTATGGATAGGATATACCGAGGGATACAACAATGAAATGAAAGCAGTGTGGTCTATGACATTCTAGGACAAGCATGGATAAGACACTGGAATCAAGATTGCTTGGTAAAGACAATGTGGTTTTTGATGTGTGGTATTGTTGTTGTGCACATGTTGTATATGTTTTCCATGTTGCATCTATGATGTTGTGTGCATGTGGTGTTGTGTATACATAGCATGTGTACATGTTGTTTATGCAATGTTATGTACAAGATTGTATAGATGTTGGCGTTCACATGTTGAATATGTAGTGTTGTGTACAGATGATGCTATGTACATGTTGGATATGTAGTGCTATGTACATATGGTGTTCTATGCATGTACATATGGTGTTGTGTGCATGATTGTACAAGTGGTGTTGTGAGCATGTGGTGCCGTGTACATGTTGTACATGTGGTGTTGTGTACATGTTGTGCATGTGATGCTATGCACATATGGTGTCACGTACATGTCATGTATGTTGCACTATGTACATGTTGCATTGTGTACACATTGTACAATGGTGCAGTGTACATGTGGCATTGTGTACAAATTATGCAGGTGGTGCCAAGTACATGTGATGTTGTTCACATGTTGTGCAGGTGGTTGCAGTGTACATGTGGTACTGGTGTAGATGCATGTATTACATGGTGTTGTATGGAGTGTGTAGTTGTATGTGTGTGATGCACACTGTGTGTATGTGCACATGGTTGAGGAGAAGGCACTGGGTGTTTTTCTGGTGTGGTAACTGATCTGGAGTGCGTACGAAATAAAGAGAAAGGTAGAAGCTAAGGATTGATGAAAGGATAAGTATCAACATTTTATTTCAGTTTTATTATGCATATGATTTATGACTATGGTATATAATGATTACATGTGATCTATGCTTTTGACTTATGATGGTTACGTGTGATTTATGATGTTGATCTATGATGGTTTTGTTTTGAGCTAACCAGGTGTGATATGTTTATACATGATGATTTGTTCAAAGATGCTAGTTTGACTTGTTGTGACAGAAAGTAAACAAGATTGCAAATGTACCTTATTGATGAGCTACCAATGAGGTATGATGTGATTTTATTTCAATTGATTTGAATCTAATGAAAATTATGTGCTTGGAACAACAATGCATGAACATGCCATGTTGGGTGGTTGAAATCGACTGCAAGAATTGGCAACAGTAGCAAAAGAAATTGGAACATGCAACAGTATGTTGGTAAAGCACTTCAGGAGCAGGGCCATTGTGATACATTGGTAACCAATAGTGTCCATTGATTTCCACGAGCATGCTATGACTGGTATGATGGTTGAGGCAGGTATATGCCTTGGTTGTTTAATCTTACGATGTGAGGAAGCCTTGCCAAGCAATGGATCGCATGGGATAGGGGATTCTAAGTAAATTGGAAGTTGAGTGACTGCACGAAAGGGGATGACTAAATTTCCCGAGGGACTATGTAACAGAGAAGGGAAGGCCATGAATATTTTTTTTTGTTCATGAGCATTGCCAGATGGAATCAGATGCACATTGGGAGTGCGCCCTGGAACAATGAACCGGTAACTATTTGTTGAGGGGACAAGTGGCGCATGATAATAGTGTTGGACATTGGATGCAACTTTGACTCTGATAATGGATTATGGACTTCCTGGGAAGGAGGTGAATCCTAGTATTACTTTGAGGGAGGAGGTGTGAGCCTCTGCACTCCCTTGTTGATTGATACGTGCATCGTATCCTTTTATTTGTTGGTTAGCAAATGTGTATATGTGTGTATGTGGTTATTGTAAATACTGTAATGAGTTGTGTTATAAAGCTCCAGAATGTGGTATGGTTATTATATTGTCATGTTGTCATGATGTTTTCCTTTTGAGCATGTCTTTCTTTGTAAATACTTCAACAAGCTAAGTTATAAATCTCCATGGGAAGTATGGTTGTTTTTCAGTTTTTTTGCTGAGGTCTTGGTGTGGTTTAACACTAAGGACGGTGTTCCCCCAAGGGGGGGTTTTGTAACAGCCCTAGTGAAAAGTTCATGTAATAATGTAAATAAAGGAAAAAATAAGACCACGGGTAAAGGACACGTATTCCAAGCCAAATGTTGGGCAAATATATCCTTGTGGACATCACTGGATGTGTGTTTTGGCTAAGGAAAATTGACAAAGGCTAAGGCAAAGGCATTAAAAGGACAACATGCATTTTTGACACATTTATTAATGAAAATAAAAGAAACCAGTTCCTCGCTGCAAAGTTGAGACCTTTGGTTGGGCAGACTGAGTCCTTTGTCAAAGACTCAGCTTCTTTTATTGAGGATCTTAAGAGAATTAAGCTTGAGCCCGAGGACATTCTGGTAAGTTTCGACGTGGTCTCTCTTTATACTTGTATTCCTATCAATGAGGCCATGAAGGTAATTAATAAGCTAACTGACCCTGATACGGCTAAGTTAGTTGAGCTTTGCCTGACCTCCACCTTTTTCAGCTTCGAGGGAGAATTCTATGAGCAGACTTGCGGAGTTGCCATGGGCTCCCCCTTGTCCCCAGTCATCGCTAATCTCTTCATGGAGGAGTTTGAGTCTAACGCTTTGGCCTCCTCTCGTCTCTTACCGAAGCTTTGGAAAAGGTTCGTTGATGACACTGGTGTTGTCTGGTCTCATGGTCCTGATGAGCTGGATCATTTCTTCAGTCACCTCAATAACCAGTCCGCCGCCATTAAATTCACGATGGAAAAAGAAGATAATGGTTGTCTTCTGTTCTTAGATGTTCTCATCTCTAAGAAGGTGGATGGTTCCTTTTCTCATCAGGTGTTTAGAAAGAAGACACATACTGAGCAATACTTGCATGCTTCTTCGCATCATTTCCCCGCTCAGAAGTTAGGGGTTCTTAGCACGCTTGCCACCCGTGCTGTTAGAATTTCTGATGAGGAGAGCCTGGAAACGGAGAAGGCTCATCTCCTAGATGTCTTTGAGAAGAATGGTTACAATAGGCACCTCGGTCAAAAAGCCTTCCTCAAGGCCAAGAAGGAGCCTTCAATCCGAAGGGTTCCTAAAGATCATATCATGGGTGTGAACCTTCCTTACATCCAAGGGACCACGGATAGGATTGCGAGGATTCTGAGGAAGTACGATGTGCCCGCAACTTTTAGACCTCTCAACACTATCCGTGGCTCCCTCAGGTCTGTGAAAGACCCTATTGACCCTAAGGACATGAAGGGCGTCTATGTCATTCCCTGTTCCTGTGGGACCCCTTATATTGGTGAGACTGGTCGCTCTATCAATCAACGGATTAGCGAGCATTCGGCTGACTTAAGACATGGTAGGACCAAGTCCTCAGCCCTGGCTGAGCATGCGGGGAAGACTATGCATCATGTATGTATAGAAGATGCTCAAGTCATTGCCAAAGTTGCGCAGTTTCACCATCGCAAATTTAGAGAGGCCCTGGAGATTGAGAAAAGACCGAACAATCTTAATAGGGATGATGGCTGGAAGATTAGCAGTTGCTGGGTCCCAGCCTTGTCTTCCTAGCCTCCTCATTCCCCTTTTGTTTGGTCTTAGGGTTTCTGTCTTCCCTCTCCTTAAGTTTTGTTTTTGGATCCTATAGTATTACTACGGATTAGTCCTATTTTTACGGAGTGTATGAGTGATTAATAGGTTATTAATTAATTTCGAGCTAATTATTGTATTAACCTTATCCCGTTTATGATACTATTGGGTATATTATAATTAGATTAGATTTTTGTTTCCATAATTTCAATTATTTATGCATTTATATTTAATTCTACTATACCTTTAGAATTGTAATTCCCTTTAACTAATTTCTCATATATTTAATTAGTAAAAAAAAACCCCTTTTTAAACCTTATAGGTAATAATATATTTACCTAATGACATAGTTAATTTTAATAATTTTATTGGAATAACAGATTATTGAATAAATATTGATTATTTAATGAATATAAATTATTAAATTAATTATAAGAGGAGATCTAATTTACCAAATGACCATTAGTTTTAATGACAAATAAGAAACTATTATTAATAAATATATGATATACCAATGGTATTGAGTTAGTTTGAGTTAGTCATTTTTTATAGATATACAATTATTAATCCTAAATTTTGGTATTTACCTAATGTAACTAATTTCTAAGAATATTATTGATACTATTTGTTTGTTTTTTAATAATATTGGAATTAAAATTTTTTAAGTAAATATAGATTTTTAATAAACATAAATTAGTGTATATAACTTATTGTTTTAATGGGCCATTATATTTAAATAATAAATAAAAATTAAAAAACAAATAGAGAAGATCTAGTTTACCAATGGACCATTAGATTTAAATAATAATTATTAAATAAATATACAATTACCTAATGTAACTAAATTCTAAGAATAATAGTAATTTAATATTATTTGTTTGTATTTAAATAATATTGGAATATAGATTATTTAATAAATATGAATTATTATATTAGATATAAGTTATTAGTTTAATGACCATTATAATTAAATAATAAATATGGATTATATAAATATTATATATTATTCATATACCTTTATTATTAAACGAATTCATTTAGTTAAATTAACAAATGAATTCTTTTAATATACTATTTACCTGATTTAGCTATTTTCTAAGAATAATAATAATTAAATATATCTAGAATATTAGTGGTTTGACTAGGATCATTAGGTCAAAATTAGCCGTTGGAGTCTCTGCACACTCTATTTAATCAAGCTAAGCCGGATTGGTTCTTCAACTTGTCCTGACGATGAACCACACTGGCTGGTTCGAAACGCGTCGACAAAAGATTGGTTATGTGATTTTGCCGAAGATTATCTAAACAAAATAAAAGAAATTAAGAGAAAAGGAAGGTAAAAGGTCACAGGTTGCATGTGAGGAGGAAAATGAAGGAAAAGAATGGAAAATGAAGAAATTAGAGGGCTCATTAATAAAAAGGCTTTTGAGGATTAGTTGGAAAGCTCTTAGTCAGTTCAAGTTTGGAGCTCTCATTATTCTCTTTCTCCCTCTGTCATACTCTTGGTCACTTAGAGTTTTCTTGGAGCACTCTAGCTTTGGATCAAGGAAGGAATAATAGGCAAATGGAAAGGAAGGAAAGCAGGATCAAGCAACTTAAACAGGAATACTTGCAGGTAACCTTTTGCATGTGTGATTTCCTAGCTTATTTGGACATGCATGGATTTTCATATTGGTGTATGGTTCTCTTGCCATTGATGGCATGGTTTTGCCAGGTTATGACAGTGGTTTTCGACCTAGCCTTTCCTTTTTCTAGAATCCATGGTGTTGGGATGTTTATTTTGATTTTTGAGCTTTGGTTTTCCAGATGGATTTTAGAATCTGGGGCAGAGGTGGTCTCAAGGTTCATTCCCAAAGGCCTAGGAATCCCTTGACCGGTTTTGGTAGGATACACGGTAAAGCCTGAGGGAGAAGTCTCGGTTTAGGGCCTAGTGATCTGGGTTTGGATTGCGATAAAGCCTGAGAGACTGGTCTTGGTTTAGGGCCTAGTGATTTGGGATTGGATTGCGGTAAAGCCTGAGAGACAAGGAGACAAAAAATTCCTCAAGGATAGTGATGGATTCCGGATGCCATTCCAAATTCGGTTCGGTTCTGATTGGAGTACAAGTTTTGGTGTGATCATAGTTTGATGAGGGTGGATTAGGTTTAACCTCTATATTCCCTTGGTTGTTCTTGGATTAGTTGTTTTATGAGATCCCACATTCACGCTTGGAATATGGCACGGGGGTGACTGAATCAAAGAGAGATTTGGTTCAACCATGTCTATGGTCAGGTGGTAGGTGGAAGTCCCAAACCTGGTCGGATTTGCCTATGATTAATAAAAGCTAAGTTCCCTTAATTTTGTACTGGTTTCTATGTGGATTTAATGGTTGTCATATCTCTTATATTTATATGGTTTAATGTTGGTTATAAGCATGGTTATGTGACTGGTTCATGTCATTTTTATTTCATGTATTTACTTGTAATTGTTAAATGGATGGATGAAAGACCTAATTACTGATATGATAGTTCAATGGATAAGGAGGTGATCCTTTAGGTTATGTTTCATAATTTCTTTCAGTCATTTATGCTCTGTCTTGTATCCTAGACCTGTAGGTTGCATTGATGCCAAGTGTTTGACAAAATTTCAGTGCCGATTGGGGATGTTCAAGGCTAGTCCTGAGGTTGAATTTTGATTTATTAGCATTGTTATTATGTCTTTGATGGATTATGAAGATTGTAGCAATTTTTGGGCAAAGGTCGGTATTTTGGGCTAGAAAAGTGGCTCAAATCTTAGGGTCACTGACACAACTCTACTGAGAAAAGTCCACAG
Organism: Pinus tabuliformis; assembly: GCA_031772625.1. Classification (NCBI taxonomy): domain Eukaryota; kingdom Viridiplantae; phylum Streptophyta; class Pinopsida; order Pinales; family Pinaceae; genus Pinus; species Pinus tabuliformis. Next base: position 1,510,987,948 of record CM062817.1, on the reverse strand, counting down.
GCGCTAGCACATAGGCTTATGAGAGTGACTTTGGGTTGTTGGTCATTGTATTTCCTATAGAATGAGAGTGAATTTGAGTTAAAAGGCTTAAAACATCAGTGGGACCCAGGGGCAGGATGTCTGAGTGGCTAACATGTCTCCTGGGGGTGTTGTTGCTGATGTGGATGGGTTTATTTGATTTGTTTTGTTGATTCCATTTCCTTGAGGTCACGAAGGAGATTTAATCCATTATAGTAACCTCTCTCATCACATGTTTGCCTAGCTGGTTGGTTGCTTGGGTGGACTTGGGAGGAGGGGGTGTTACATCTTTCCCCTGGTTTAGGAACGTATTGGCTTTGTCATCAATACTAGTGATTTTGATTGAATATGGAAGATTCTTCATTATATTTGTTGAAACCAATAAGGAAAGAAAACTACCTAAAAATGAAATTGCAGAGCTTGCTTTAAAGAAAACCATAGCTCATTAAAATTATCATTTTACAAGGACTCTTACAACAACTGTGAAGATCAACGGAGCTTCCTACACTAGAGGTCCGGTAAGTGATTTGAGGGATGCTACAAACAAGGTTGCATTTTAAGCAATTATGGAAATTAACCCTCAATTTTGTGAGTTATCCATAGTTATCTCTCCATGCCTTATAATATACTTATTTTCCTTGTGATTTCAATAATGATATATGTTATTGGTCATGCCACTAATACAGTGGAATCTTATTTTAGGTAATCCCTTATCCCCATTTGGAACTAAGGGAAAATAATGATTCAGAACACCCCCTGCAAAATGAAATAATATAAATAATAGTTCCAAACACTCCAATTCAGAAAGTGATGATAGAAAATTTGAACCAAAGATGCCAACTGAGAGCTTGACATCTGATAATAAACTCTTGGGAGGAACTGAATCTTAGTCACCTAAAAATGGTCTAGAAAATTTGAATGTCAATGAAGCACTTGTTCTTGAAAAGGCCTGGAAAGAGACAAATTTGGGCGACCTGTGTGTATTTTGACAATATTTAGAAAACAAAAAGGTGAAGGATGCACATGAAGCTGAAAAGGGTATGTCAAAGAAAAATGATGCACATTTAGAGCCTGTTGAATAACTTCAACACGAGCCTCAAGAGGATCTTTTCCTGGCGCAAAAAGGGGTGGTTGAAAAAGGAGAGAAGAGATGTTTGTAAATATAAAGAACGTGGATCTAAGGGCATTAAAGGGAAGAAAAAAAGCAATCAGAAGGTTGATTGAGTAGAAACTATTACCGAGAGGAGTGTAATTGAATCTGAAAATGATGAAAAAATGTCTCCGAGCAACAAAAAGCACAAAATGAAGAAATGATGGCATAATTTGACACATCAATGAGTGTGCATAGTCAAAATTGGATGCTTGGTATGAGACAAATATAATTGTATTTATATTTCCAAATAATTGATCTTTGTCTTAACTCTTATTCTATTTCACTTGATTAATTTTAATCCTGAAAGGATATTTAGCCATATATATTCTGGCTATGGAACTCAGATTTATCAGAATCCTTACCATTTTAGAAATGGAAGTCTTGCTAAAATTGTTATGGCTTCTCTCTCTAGCTACATAATTATGTGATCTAGGAGCATCTAGAAATAGAAATGGCCTTGAAAATAGCTCAAAAATAAACTTCATCAGATGCGAACGAAACTCAAATCCGAGTTCATATGCTAAAGTTATATTTGGTCTGAGTTCTAGTCAATCTTGGCCAACTGGTAGTCTTAACGAGGAAACAAATTGGAAGAATCTCAGCGCACGGAATGTGGTGGTCAGAACAGGTGAATTTTTCACCTCTTTAATTTGCCTAATATTCCTTATTTTCCAGTGGAAAATTTTCGTATGGTTGGCCTTTATATTATAAAAAATAAAATATATATATATAAGGTTGGTTGGTTGGTGGTCAAACTCGGCCAACCAATCCCAAATGATCTAACAATACACGTACATATAAAAAAATGTTGTAATTGGGTGGGTGGACCACCCCCGACGGACTCGCCCAACCATAACATATTATAACTGTCGACGATATATTATATGTAACTCCCACGTTCAAGCTGAAACCACTGCTCCATATACATATATTTCACACCATAAAAGGTTCCACGGGGTTCAACCCCGAAACCACTCAAACCACTGTGACTTATCATAGTACCATTGACCAACGGACCAATGAACTGTCCGTTGAAATGTCTGCCCACATCCTAATACTTAAGCCTTCACTCAAACACATTCGAGAGGCAAAGTGACGGAGGAGTGGTGGAGGTACAGGCGTGGAATCCTGAGGGGTCCAGAGGTGTGGAACCATGAGCGAGGGTATCTTGGAGATGCTAAAAAGATTCCCTTAGAGGGCTAGAGGTGCCAGTGTTAGAATTGGACAATTTTATAGTCAATTTTTCACGTTTTCATGCCAGGAATCCATCCATGCAGTTTGTTTCTCCAACCAATATCTCCATTTTTAGGCCATCATCTGAATTGGAGGTATAAGGGTCATTTTTGTAAAGTTGCTTGTAACTGATTTCTTTGATGCCACTTAAGAACTTTGATCAGGGCCCAGAGACGTAGTCCACATTGGGTGAACTCTATAATCAAATCGTTTGTGTGCCTTTGATCTCATGGTTTCTTTATGATTTCCGCTTCTTTTTCATGTGTTAAGTTACTTGGTTAATATGCTCTTTTCTATGGAATTTTGAATGCATCCTTGAAGTTAAAAGGTCTAGATCAAGTTTGGTATCATAATAGGGCATCTTTATGTGAGTTTCATGAGTGAATGCTAACCAGGAAAAAACTCTAAAGAGGTGAAGGAAAACTTAAATCCTTTGAACCTGAAGTGGGGCGTGCACCACGAAGACGAAACATGGAAAATGAGGAATCTCGAATTGAGGAAGAGCGAGATTATCAGAATATCTTCTTCGCCATGGAAGAGAAAGTTGTCAAGCTATATGCAGAGTATGACAAGACAATCAACCTTGAGAATAAAAATTCAGATGACCCTACATCAGTAAATCATGAAGGTGGAGGAGAAGAGCTTCCTCCCTCTCCATCCTCTAGTGACATTTCTTCTTCTTGTTCTTCTCATCACTCTAACAGGGATCATAGGAATGCATCTAAGAAGCTATTTTTTAAGCTAGATGAAAAGTTTGATTTTCCCACATATAATGGAGAATGTAATGCAGAGAAACTAAACAATTGGATTAGACAGATCAAGCTTTATTGTTGGATTTAGTATATTGAGGAAGATGAGGAAAATATCAAATTAGCATCTCTTTGGCTGAGTGGCACCGCTCTCATTTTATGGGAGAGGAAGTTGCAGAAAGGAAACAAAAACTTGGGTAATTTCCTTTCTTCTTGGTCCAATTTTGTTTTTTCATTAAAAGATCAATTTTATACTTTGGGTTATCGACAAAAGGCTTTAATGGAATGGAAATATTTAAGGCAAGGAAAGGGTTAAAATGTACAAAGCTTCACAGAAGAGTTTAGAAAACAAGCATTGAATTTGGGCATTTCACTTGATTCACCCAAAACTGTAACAAAATATATTGGTGCTTTACATAGTTACATAAAAAATTCTTTGTTATTATTTGAGCCTACTACTATTGATTTGGCTAGTGTGAAGGCCATTCACCTTGAAAGCAGTGGCAAGAATAATAAATAATAGCATCCAAACAAATCATCTTTCAAACCTCATAATGGAAAGTTCAAAGGAAAAGGAAAGGGAAAGGACCAACTACAACCAAGAAGGAGGAAGGAGCAAAGCCATCTTGCACACATTTCAAGAAGGAAGGCCATGATGATAAAAAATGTTGGAAATTGCATCCAGAGTTGAAACCAAAGAGATTTGGTGGAAAGGGCAAGAAAAAGATGGTGGCAACCATGCAACATAACCTTGGATTTGATTTTGGTGATGAGACATTGATCACAATAGTGGGCATACAAGGTACTCTTTCTCTTAATGTTAATGAAAATTCTAAATCACATGCAAGTACAAGCTCTTCAAATGAGCCTCTTGTTAATGAACAAAAGAGAATTGAATTTGTCCACATTAGAGTCATAATGAAACATACTAAAGTGGAAACCTTGTTTAATCTGAGCTCACAAGCAAATTTGATTTTAGAATCCTTGGTTAAAAAGTTAGGATTAGAGACCAAACCTCATCCGAAACCATACCCTCTTGGTTGGGTGTGTGATAAAGAAAAATTACATGTAACAAAGCAGTGTAAAGATAGATTTTTTATTGCATCCAAACTAGTTGATGAGGTTGATCTTGATGTTGTATCTTTGGATATCTGTGGTATTGTATTGGGGAGTCCATATTTGTATGACAAGAAAGCAATTTTATTTTGCCATGAAAATAAGTATCCAATCTCATGAAATATGAGGTGGAATATATTGTTAGAGCTCATTGTGCTAAAATAAATGCCATTCTTGTAAGTGTAGGTCAGATGAAGAGATTGATTAGTTCTAGCAAAGGGTGCATGCTCATGGTTGTGAGAGAAAAAGATGTCGAGACATCTGAAGCTTTCCAAGGTTGTGATACCGCTCATAAAATGGAATTGTATGAAATTGTTTCTAACTATGATGGGGTTTTTCAGGAACCAAGTGGGTTTCCTCTAAAGGGGGAGATCAAACATGAGATTCACTTGCAGCAGTATGCTCCTTTACTAAACATTGGTATGTATAGGTTGTCAGCTATTGAGATGGAGGAGATAAAGAAGAAGGTACAGGAATTGTTGAACCAAGGGGTCATAAGACCAATCTCTTCTCCATGTGGCGCACCTATCATGTTGGTGCCAAAATAGGATGACACATGGAGGATGTGCGTGGATTATAGGGAACTAAAAAAAATAACTGTGAAGAATCGATACCCTCTCCCTCGCATTGTTGATTTGTTAGATCAATTGAAAAATTCTATCTATTTCACAAAATTGGACTTGTGCAGTGGTTATCATTAGGCCAAGATTGCAGAACAAGATGTGTGGAAGATTGCATTCAAGATGAAACATGGGCTATTTGAATGGTCGGTAATGCCATTCATACTATGCAATGTTTCGACCACATTCATGATATCATGAATGATATTTTAAAGCCTTTTCTTGATGATTTTGTACTTGTGTATCTTGATGACATTCTTCTTTACAGTAGGACATGGGATGATCATGTGCGTCATTTAAAAAAAGGTTTTTTTTTTGCAAAAAGAAAAATTGTATGTCAAAATGTCAAAATGTGAGTTTGGGAAAACCTATTTGGTTTACTTAGGTCACATTGTTGGAGATGGAAAATTGAAAAAAGATCCTTGTAAAATTGATGTGATTGTAAAGTGGCCTAAACCCACCAATGTTACAAAGGTTCATAGCTTTTTGGGTGTAGTACAATACTGGAAAAGGTTCATTTCCAACTTATTCATCATTGCATCCCCCTTACATGCATAAAGAAAGCCTTTCAATGGGGAGGAAAGTAACAGAAAGCATTTGATGCACTGAAAGAGAAGATTAGCACCACACCAGTTTTGGCCTTACTTGATCTCCAGTAGCCTTTTGAGATCAAGACCTATGCCAAGGGATACACCATGGGAACTGTCACAACCCCAATTTTTTTTTCCCAAATTGAGCTACGCGTGACACAAGCTAAATCCTTTAACACACTAGTTTCCTTCACATTTCCTGGACTACGCCTACTTAATTCATCTTTCATCATCATATAACAGTTAAGTGCGGAATTACTTAAAAAACATTCACAACATCTTCACAAATGCAAGAGACACATTTTTGTATATAAATATCAGTTAAATATAATTTCTACAAATTTAAAATCTTCTGGGAGACAAGCTCAACCGTTTTATAAGTTCACAAACAAGTTGGGCAAGCTGCCTGGTTGGTTGGCTTGCTGCACGACTTGACCATAGCTCCCTGTGCGGACTTGCCCATGCCCGCACCCTAGAGCTCGTCCATGTCTGCCTTCATTCAGGCCCACCTAGCCGCGGTCGCATTACACGATTGTCCACCCAAATTGGCGACATGTCGACCCACCTATGTTGTGGTCATCCTCGCCCAACCCGCACTCTGTGTGTCTATGTTATCGCCTAACCTGCGGGCTCATGCCACCTGTTTTAGTTCAGCTCCCCCCTCACTCGGTTAAGTCCAGCCAACCCATCCCTCACAACGTTTCACCATCCTACACATTGACCCATATCAACTCATCGACCTAGTGTGCGCCCAAGTTTCGCCCCACTCATTCGCCTATGAACCAACTCGTCGCACACGCCCAACACTTAGTTGATTTTCGGTGTTGGAGCTCCCCATCTTATCAGTTAAATGCGCTCGCCGCGGCTTGTCAATTAAACGTGTCCACCGTGGCTCGTCGGTCAATTGCGCCCATCCGCTTGTTGGTTATGTGCGTGCCCGCCTAGCTCATCAGTTAAACGTACCCGTCGTCTCGTCCACTAGCTCGTCAATGAAATGCACTCGGTTGGGGTGTTCGAATCCCCCAAATGGGACAGTGACTCGGGGGCCTAACATCCTCCCCCACCAGAATTCATTGTCGTCGTTGGCAATCCAGCTACTCTCCTCCGGTGCATTCTTCCATTTAACAAAGAACTCCCATCATGTTGTGCTCCCAACACCCATAGTCCAAAGATCCAAAATCTTCTCTAGAACAAGGTGTGGCCTATCCACAATCATGGCTGGTCCCCTCGGTGGTTCTGTCCTCTCAGGCTGATGTGCATCAAGTTGACATCTCTTGAGTTGACTCACATGGAACACATGATGTTTTCAACACATGTGGCTTGGAAGCTCTAACTCATAGGCAACCTCTCAAACTTACTTCTTTACTTGGAATGGCCCTTCATACTTCCTCGTCAAATATCTCACAGTCACTTTTGGTCACTGAAACTAATCTTTGGTGATCCTCAGAAAAGACATATCCACAACACTAAAGTGTGCATCCCGTCTATCCTTATCTGCCCATTTCTTCATCCTCCTTGCAGCTTCATGCATGTACACTTGTGCTAACTCCAAGGTCTCCTCCCATGTTGTCAATAATCTCTTCGCATGTGGACTCCTCATAAATCCTCTCGATAACATGGTGTGTGGAGAAACTGGCACTTGTCCATTCACCAACTCAAACAAATTATAAATGGCTGTGGAACTCTTCTGCATATTGCAGCTAAATTGAGCCACATCCAAGAGTTCAGGCCAATTCTTCTGATCAGTCGTCACATAATGTCTCAAGTAGTCCTCTAGTAGTGCATTAATCTGTTCAGTCTGCCCATCTGTCTACGGATGGTAACTCGAACTCTGCAACAACTCTGTCCCAACCAACTTGAACAAAGTGGTCCAAAATCTACCTGTAAAACACGGATCTCGGTCCGATACGATACTTAATGGAATTCCCCAATACTTCACAACATGTTTGAAGAACAACTCAGTAGTCTTCTCGGCTCCACATGGTATCTTCATCGGAATGAAGACGACATACTTGGAAAAATGATCGACCATGACCATAATTTCGTTATACCCATGTACCTGCGGTGAGTGATGAAGTCCATTGAAACACTCATCCACGGTCTCTCTGGAATCGGTAAAGGCTGCAACAATCCTCCCTGTCTTTGGGTATCCAATTTGTCCTACTGAAAAATGATGCACGTATGCACATACTCCTCTACATCCTCCCGCATCTTCTCCCAAAAGAATCCTCTCTCCAACAATGCCAAAGAACGATGATGCCCTGGGGACCAGTCCATGGAGAATTGTGACACTCCTTCAAGAGGTGCCTCCTAAGTCCCAATGACTTTGGAATGTAAAGTCAATTCCCAAAGAATAAGAGTCCATCTCGTAGAAAAAACCTCTGTGTCTTTCCTTCCTTCACTTGGTTCAAGATGCTTTGTGCTTGAGTATCTATCTCAATGCTCACTCGACATCTATTTTGAATCTCATCAGTCATCCGTACTTGACTCCTACTTCGTTCTTCCTGGTCTTCTTCCTCCCCAAGTGCGACTAACTATCCCTTCCTACTGAGGGCATTTGCAAATGCATTGAGTCTACCCAGTCTATACTCAATATGTCGAACTCTACCAATAAGTCTTTCCAACAAGCTTGATTCACTGACAACTTTGGTTATGATGCAAAATAACTCACTGCAAAATTGTCAGTCTTGAAAACAAAATGCTTCCCAATCAAGTAATTCCCCCATACCTATAAACAGTGGATGATCGTGATCATCTCCTTCTCATGAACCAAATACTGTCGTTCCCTATCCTACAACTTCCAACTCTCATATGCCACCAGATGCCCATCCTACATAAGAACTCCTACTATCATAAAATCTAAAGCATCTGTGTGTACCTCAAATGGCCTCTTGAAGTCAAGTAACTTTAGTATCGGTGTTGTAACCATCCTCTTATTCAAATATTCAAATGTTGTACGACACTTCTTTGTCCAATTCCATCACTTTTCCTTCTTCAAAAGGTTTGTCAGTGGCGATGTCACTTTGGAGTACCCCTCTACAAACTTCTGCTAGTAGTTGGTCATCCTAAAAAATACCCTCATATCATGGACATTCTTTAGTTCGACCCAATCCTCTATCGGCTTCGCCCTGCTCGGCTCCATCCGTATGTGTCCCTGTCCCACAATGTGTCCAAGGAACGGAATCTCGGTTTGGGAAAACATACACTTCGACTTCTTCAAGTACAACTGACTCTTCTTTAGAGGCTCAAACACCAAAGCCAAGTGTTTCTTATGATCCTCCATGTTATCACTATATATCACGATATTGTCCAAGTATACTACTACGAACGAATCCAAATATGGACGTAGTACATCATTCATCAAAGTGAAAAATGTAGCAGGAGCATTACACAACCCGAAAGGCATAACAAGGAACTCAAAACTTCCATACCTTGTCACAATCGTAGTTTTATTCTCGTCTCCTTCTGCTATCCGCACTTGATAATACCCATGCCTCAAGTCTAGCTTGGAAAACACTCGGGCCTTTGCAAGCTTGTCAAAGAAATCTACAGCAAGTGGAAAAGGATATTTGTTCTTTATCGTTTGCTTGTTAAGAGCACGATAATCACAACACATCCATAGCTCATTTGTATCTTTCTTCCACTGGAACAATACTGGAGCACCATATGGGGACCTTGAAGGTCGTATGAAACCTGCATCAGCCAAATCCTTCAACTGTCGTTTCAACTCCTCCAATTCTAGTCCTGATAATCGATAAGGAGCTTAAGCTGAAGGTTGCTTCCCTGGCTTTAGTTCAATGCTATGTTCCATTGCATGCCTCGATGGAAGTGCTTTTGGTAGCTCATTGGGCATCATATCTGCATATTTTTCCAATACATCAAAAACCTTAGCTGGAACAGGCGTCCCCACTCCATCATCACTATCAACGTCCCTAATGACCGTCGCATATGTCTCCACATCTGAATCCCACATCGCCTTCCTCAAACTTAGTGCAGAAACATGCTGCACCTTCACTTCTTTCCTTTGCTTATGAGTCGGCAAAGTCCAAGTTCGTGAGCCTCCAATCAACATAATCTCATCGCAAAATGGGACAATAATCACCTTATTTCCCTTCAGAAAATCCTGCCCCAATATCATGTCAAAGTCGTTCATCTCCATCACTGTGAAGTCCAATCGACCCTACCAGTCTCCAATTCGAATTAGCACTTCATCTGCCAATCCCAACACCTTAGCCTTTGAGTTCACTACCTTGACTTCCACATTAGATGGAACAATTTGCAACCCAACTTCTTTTGCCAACCTTGTCATCATAAAGTTGTTTGTGGCACTCATGTCCACCAAAGCTTGGATAGTTTTGCCATGAACTTCCAAGTCAAGAAACCCTAAACTATGTATACAAGATTTCTTTTCCAAAATTCCAGACTGCATACATACCTGGTCTCTGTAGGTTTTAACCCCGTACAAAAATTACCTACATATGAATTTTAAAACACAGAAAATAAACAATTATACACAGAGATTTTCCCTTGGATCCCAAAACCGGGACTACCAGATTGATTTTTCATTATGTTCCTTTAAATGTTACAATACATATATATACATGCCGAAGCATCCATAAACCCCAACCCTAGATTAGAACATAACTGTAGTTCCCTTGACCGGATCTACAAAATACCATGGACCAAAAACCATGCAAAAAACCATAGGTAGGTTCGCCCACCTAATATAGGGTCCAAAAAAAATTTCCCGAGGTGCTGCCCCGGACCTCGTAGAGGGGGGCTAACTGCCCCCCTCAAACCCCCCATATAGGGGGGCTATCACCCCCCCTGTGACCCCCACTACTATGCATCAGCGCAACAAAGAGGGGGCTCCGCCCCCCCTCTAACCCCCCCAGTTTAACTAGGAGGGCTAGTCGTGGAAAGAATATAACACAACCCAACAGTCTTTGCATCTTGTTGTTGTATTGCCTCTGATACCATCTGTCATGCCCTCAATTATTGTTTCCCAAATTGTTTCCTGGACTACACCTACTTAACTAATCTTTCATCATTATATAACAGTTAAGTGTGGAATTACTAAACAAACATTCACAACATCTTCACAAATGAAAGAGACACATTTTCGTATATAAATATCAGTAAAATAAAATTTCTGCAAATTTACAATCTTTCAGGAGACAAGCTCAATCGTTTTATAAGTTTACAAACAAGTTGGGTGAGCTACCTGGTAGGTTGGCCTGCTGCACGACCTGACTGCAGCTCCCCATGCAGACCTGCCCATGCCCGGCTCCCTCAAATCGGCTGCCCACATCTGCGGTCTGTTCTACACACCCTTGTGTAAACATGCCCACGCTCATGCCCTGCAGCTCGTCCGTGTCTGCCTTCGTGCAGACCTGCCCAGCCGTGGCCACACTGCACGACTGTCTACCCAAATTGGTGATGGGTCAACTCGCCCATTTTGCTGTTGCCCTCGCCCAACCCGAATCTACGTTTCTCTGTTATCGCCCAACCTACGAGCTCATGCCGACCATTTTAGTTTGGCTCCCTTCGTATATATATATATATATATATATATATATATATATATATATATATATATATATATATATATATATAGATATATCTATATGTGTTCCGTTCTAGGGAGGGGGTTTGGTTAAGTTCAGCCGACCCATCCCTCGTAATGTTTCACCATCCTACACGTCGACCCATATCAACTCGTCGGCCTAGTGTGCACCCAAGTGTCGCCCCACTCATCATCCTATAAACCAACTCGTCGGACACGAGTGCTCCTCATCTCATTGATTAAATGTGCTCGCCCTGATTCGTTGGTTAAATGCATCCACCACGACTCATCTGTCAAGTGCGCCCACCCTCTCGTCGGTTATGTGCGTGCCCACCCAGCTCATCGGTTAAATGCGCCCATCGTCTCATCTACTAGCTCGTCGGTTAAATGCGCCCAGTTGGGGCACTCGACTCGCCCAAGTGCAATGGTGACTCCGGGGCCTGACATGAACATTATTGATGCAGCAGAGAAAACTTGTATGTTACCACTCGGAGACATTATCCCAAGCTATTGTGAAATATCGCACATACGACAAGGAGTTGTATGCCTTGGTTCAAAGCATGAAGAAGTGGAAGCACTATTTGATCGGCAAGGAGACCATCATTCACATAAATCACCAGCTCTTGTAGTACCTCCAGTCGCAGACCAAGCTTCAATAGGCATGCCATTTTAGATGGACGGGATGGACGGGACACCAAGTTAAAGAGGAGCACGACATTTCATCCACAAACTGACGAAAAAACAAGGTCGTCAACTGCACAATGATACACTTACTCCGAGGCTATTATGGTAAGCATCCAAATTTGTGGGATGAGAAGCTTCCTTATGTACAACATGCATACAACCAAGCAATGCATTCATCCACTCAGAGCTCACCATTTGAGACATTCTTTGGTTGAGAAGAGTCTTTGCGGTAGAAATCACATCAGAGAAAATTTTGTCAACGCGTTTCGAACCAGCTAGTGTGATTCATTATCAAGACCAGATGAAGATGCAGATCATGGCACAAACTTAAATAGAGGGTGATGTAGAGACCAAAAGATCATATAATAGCTAGTTTATGAAAATTAATATTTTAATAATGATTATTAAGATCAAATAATATTCCTATAATGACTAGTTTAAGAATAATAATAATAATAATAATTAAGAAAGATTGAAAAACATAAACATTAATAATAAACAAACAATCCAAGTCAACCAAATACAGGGAACAAAATAAAAATAAATATATAAAATAAAATAAATAAATAAATAGGAGTCAAGACCTGATTAATGAGTCAAGATCCTATAACAAAAATAATAATTAAAGGAGACTAAAATTAAAACAAAGCAATCAAAAGGAAGGGTAAAATTATTATTATTATTATTATTAACGGCTAGTTTATGAAAAATAATATTTTAATAATGATTATTAAGATCAAATAATATTCCTATAACAACTAGTTTAAGAATAATATATATATATATATATATATATATATATATATATATATAGATACACACACACACACACACACACACACACACACACACACACACACACACACACACACACACACATATATATATATATATATGAATATGAGTCAAGACCTGATTAATGATGAAAGATTCTATAACAAAAATAATAATTAAATGAGACTAAAATTAAAACAAAGCAATCAAAAGGGAGGGCTTTTTTTTTTAAAGGTGAGAAAACAGATCAAAAGAATATTAACATTAAATGAAAATACCTATATAGAAACAAAAAATTCATAAATAGAAATGTCCAACTTTAAAAAATAAAATAATCCACAAACAAAAACAAACTAGGAGGACATGGAAGGGACCCAACTTCTGCTAATATTCCAACCATCATCTCTATTTAAATTATTGGGCCTTTTTTTGATTTCCAAGACCTCCCTGAATTTACGATGATGAAAATGACTAACCTTGGCAATGACACGGGCTTTCTCAATGCAGATGTGACACCTAGATTTTTCTGCATGTTCTGCCAAAGAAAAGGAGTGGGTCTTGCCATGCTTGATGTCATCTGCATGCTCATGAATCCTTTGATTAATCGAGTGACCAGTCTCACCAATGTAGGGAGTCCCACAAGAGCAAGGGATAACATAAACACCTTTCATATTTTTGGGGTCCACAGGGTCTTTAACGGATCTTAGGGAGCTTCAGATGGTATTTAGAGGCCTAAAGGTTGAAGGAACCTTATGCTTCTTTAGGATCCTCGCAATCTTATCCATAGTTCCTTGGATAAAAGGGATATGAAGTCCAGAAAAAATGAGCTTTGGTTTATTTCCTAGCTTTAATACCTTTTTCATCTTTGAGGAAAGCCTTAGTACACTGGTGTCTACTATACCCATTATTAAAGAAAACACTCAAGAGGTGTGCTTTCTCCTCATTGAGATGGTTATCATCAGAAACCCTTAAAGCTCTAGTCGCTAAAGTATTAAGAACACCAAGCTTTTGAGTCGGGAAATGATGAGAATTAGCATGAAGGTATTGCTCTGTGTGAGTTTTCTTCTGAAAGACTCGATGAGAAAAAGATCCATCTTCATTCATTGAGAGGAGGACGTCAAGGAAGGGAAAACTCTTCCTTGCCACGGGACAAAATGACACAAGTGTCATCCACAAACCTCTTCCACATCCTAGGCAGAAGATGAGAAGAGGCCAAGGCCTTGATTCAAAATCCTCCATGAATAGATTAGCCACCACAGGGGAGGGGGAACCCAAGGAGACACCACAAGTTTGTTCATAGAATTCCCCATTGAAGGAAAAGAAAGTAGAGGTAAGACATATATCAACTAAATTAACAGTATCAGGATCTGTAATATGATTGATGACCTCGATGGCCTCAGTGACAGGGATATTAGTGTAGAGGGAGACCACATCAAAACTCACAATCTTGTCATCTGGATCAAGCTTGAAATATTTCAACTCATTGACAAATGAAGCAGAGTCCTTGAAAAAGGAATTTATATTACCTACAAGGGGCTTAAGCTTCATTGCTAAATATTTAGCAAGAAGATAATTCGGCCCTCCTATCGTGTTGACAATGGGTCTTAGCAGAGCCCCTTCCTCATGGATCTTAGGAGATCCATAGATTCTGGGGGTAAGAGGGCTACTATCAATGAACTTATGACTGAATGAGCTGACTGAGCTACTGGAATTTATAGTAAGAGCCACACTTTTGGAAATATTCTTCAAGGGATCCTTACTAAGTTTTTGTAGCTCCCACTATTCAGGAGAGGATCCAACATCTTCCTCTTGTAATCCTCTTTATCAAGAATAACTACAGCACCACCCATGTCGGATTTGCAAACAACAATATCCTTGTTATTATTTAAGGACTTGAGACCGTCAATTTCAATCTTGCTAATGTTGTTCTTAGGGGGCCTTGCCTTTCTAAGGACAATCACACAGTCTTGTCTGATGATATCCTTAGTGACTTTCGGTAAGTCTCTAATACCATATTCGATGTCATAGATGATATCGTCGACCAGGATCTTTCTAGGAGCAAGGGAAAAATTCAAACCCTTCTCTAAAAGACTAAAGACTAGGGGGTCAAAAGAAAAACTAGAGAGATTAACAACCTTATTGCGAGAGGAAGGAAGAAAATTAGAACTAACAATTTTATTCAAATCTAAAGTTCTAAAACTATTCCTAATATTATTATTATTAGAATTAAAAAGATAATCATTAACTCCCTTATTACTATTATTACTACTACTACTATTATTATTATTATTATTAACTTCATTATAATTATTATTGTTAATAATTCCATTATTATTATTGCTATTATTATTATTATTATCAACTCTATTATTATATTTATTATTCTTATCAATAGAAGTAGCTTCATCACCGTCAATAGCAGAAGGGGGAGAGATACAGTCAACCCAAGATTTGAGTGTAGAGACTTGATTAGGATTGATTCTGCTTGAGGAAGAATCACGAAAACGATAAGAGTTTATACCTTGCGAGAAATACTTCTCCGAGAGCTTGAGAAACTTTTTAGATTCCTTAACTTTCCAGATCTCTTCCATTTGAATCGATTTCAGCACAGAGCATGCCTCGATGTGGGACCAAAGAGGAGCAGAAATCATATTCGAAAGCTCCAAATGAAGAGAAATCAAACCACGAGAAAAAAAATCAAGACTCTTTCTGACCTTGCCAATCTCCAAATGAACTAAAGCCAAACTCGCATTAAGAAAAATGCGAAGGTAACCAGAGTTATTAAGCGGGTTCTTAATCCGAGCAAACGAAGGAACAAGGGATGAATCTCTACATCGTTATTTACTAAAGGATACCTTAGACATGGTCTTTAAGAGAGATGAAGATTCCATTGGGAAATATGATAGGGACAAAGCGTAGAAGTTCATTCAGTGAATTTAGATGATTCACCAGGTAGTGCAAGAGCATTTCAAGAAGAGTCAAGCTCAATATAAATGCCAACATGATAAGCACCGAGTCGATCACCAATTCTAGGTTGGAGGGAAAGTGTGGCTCCAAATCAACAAATACATAATAAAAGGGGAAGGAAATAAGTGCTACCAATTCGATATGGCCCATTCACAATATTGGAGAAGATTGGAGACAATGCTAAATTTCATCTCAATTTGCCAACACACATGTAGATGTACTCAGTGGTGAACGTTGAAATTTGAAGCTTTATGAGCCTCTGTTGATGATGGATATCGAAGAGGTTGGACAAGTTCCTACAGTGGATGATTTTGCCCCTGAATACTTGGACAAGCTACCATAGGACATCATTTTCGATAGGAAGACCAAGACTTCACGATGGGGAGATGTGGAGTACCTTCATATTGGCTTCAAAGGAATGCATCCAAGTAAGGCTCGATGGATTGAAAAGGAGAAAGTGAGGGATAAATTCCCTCAGTTTCCAATTGACTGTTAAATCTTTTAGTGGTCTAAAAACTCATTAGTGGGGAGGAATGATCTAGGATGATACAGAAATAGAAATGACCTTGAAAATAGCTCAAAAATAAAATTCATCAAATGGAAGTGAAACTAGAACCAAATCGTAGTGCTCGTTGCACTGATTCCAATAGTAAAAATGACACTCAAATCCGAGTTCGTATTCTCAAGTTATAGTTGGTCAAATTTTTGGTCAAAATTAGCCAAGTGGCAGTCTTAACAAGGCAAAAAATTGGCAGAATCTCAGCAAACAGTATCTGACAGTCAGAACAGGTGAATTTTTCACCTCTTTAATTTGCCTAATATCCCTTATTTTGCAACGGAAAATGTTCATATAGTTGGCCTTGATATATATATATATATATATATATATATATATATAGATAAGGCCGGTTGGCCAGTGGTCGAATCTGGCCAACCAATCCCCAACGGCCCAACAATATATATATATATATATATCTATATATATATATATATATATATATATATATATATATATATATATATATATATATATATATATAGATATATATATATATATATCTATATCTATATATATAATGTTGTAATTGGGTGGGTGGGCCACCCTCGACAGAGCCGCCCAACCCTAGTGGAGCCAACATATTCTGCCGATGAATATATATTAACACAAACTGCATCATATTATAATTGGCGACGATATATTACATGTAACCACCACGGTCAAGCCGAAACCGCAACACCATATACATATATTTCACATAATAAACAGGTTCTGGAGGGTTCGACCCTGAAACCACCCAAATCATCATGACTTATCATAGTACCGTGGACCAACAGGCCAACGACCCATCTGTTGAAATGTCTGCCCACCTCCTAATCCTTAAGCCTTCACTCAAATGCATTTGAGAGGTAGAGCATCGGAAGTATGGGTGCAAAACCCTTAGCGGTCCAGAGGTGTGGAACCATGAACGAGGGTATCTTGGAGATGCTAAACTTTTTCCCTTAGAGGGTAAGAGGTTCCAGTGTTAGAATTGGACAAGTTTATAGTCGATTTTACATGTTTTTATGCCAGGAATCCATCCGTGTAGTCTATTTATCTATCCGAGTTCTCCGTTTTTAGCATATCATCTGAATTGGAGGTATAAGGGTCATTTTTGTAAAGTTGTTTGTAACTAATTTCTTTGATGCCACTTAATAAAAGAAGGCCTCCCCACTTTGAGTAGGGCCTGAAGACATAACCCACATTGGGTGAACTCTGTAATCAAATCGTTTGTGTGCCTTTGATCTCATGGTTGCTTTATGATTTCCACTTCTTTTTCATGTGTTAACTTACTTGGTTAATATTCTCTTTTATATGAAATTTTGAATGCATCCTTGAAGTTAAAAGATTTGGATCATTATGAGTGAACCCTATTTCCTCATTTTGCAAGCACCCAAGTAAAATTTATATAAAAGGATGTTACAATTCCAAGATCATTTTGTAGCAAGATGTCATGTGGTTCAGCTTGGTAACTATGGTACGAAGGTTAGCAATTGATCATAATTTATTTTCTTGGTCATATGATTATTATGTTCCATCTCTTTTATCTCGAGAAAAGAAATTAAATTTTATGTGTTTGAAATACATATAAAGTTTAGTTGCAAACTATGGTATGTGCCGTTACAATTATTGTGATAATATTCACATATATCATAGTACCATTATTATAGTACTCCTATGCTTATGTCAATAATCAACATGATAAAATAATGGTGTCTTTTATATGTATGTGTATTTATTAGCACAACTCTCTTTTGGTGAATCTTATCCTACGTGTCACATAATAAAAGTGTAGTGTTGTAAGTCTTCTTCGATTTCCATGTTTGGATTTAAAATCAATGACAAGATTCTCATTCATTTATTTTTTTCTTCAACCCTCTGCTATTACAACTAATATTGTCTACCATATCACCATTTCCGATACCATTTCCATTTCTACATAATTAAAGACCTAGATGGACAAGTATTTTGACCAATGTCAACAAGTTTCTCCATTCAAAGAAATTAACGAATTCCCATCACTATTTAAAAAAAAATTGTAAGAAGATATGATAGTGAAAAAATGTTCTTGAGTAGCCACTGTAGGCCACCCAAGATGCATCTAATACCGACAAATTTTTTAATGGGTTCAAGATTTATGGTGTGGCCGTGAACTTAAGAATTGAGCTATGAAAGTTATCTATATTCTTTGGGGTATAAATATATTTATAGTCTTTGAGTTATAAAAACTCGGTACCTTTTGATGTTTTAAAACGATCCCGAGCTATGAAATTTTTGCAGAAAATTTGTGCTATGAATCTTTTTCCCTTTTGTTTTCCTAGCAAGAATTGAGTGAGCTTGCAAAGAGAATGAAATGCGCAGAAGAAAGTTATTCAATTTCCTTCATTATGCAATATAGGAATGCCGATAGTTCCCATCGCTTTTAGGGATTCTTGGAGCAAACACTCATGCAACAAAACATCCATTTGTTTGTGATCAATACTAGGAAAAAATACACTATATGGCAAAAAATATATATTGTTGTGGAGTACGAACTATAGGCGATATGGAAGCAGTGACATATATGATTAACTCCCAACTACAATTGAACCATTATGCAACACGTTAAAAATCAAGGGATGTCACTGCTCTTATGCTTCTCAAATCTCATTTTTACAGTTACCAATGCAATGTGAGTGCTGGTTATGAAGTAATCTACCTATGTTCAACTTGAAATTGGACTTGCTTTGGAAGGAAATGTGTGCCTCAATATTCTACCTGAAGACTGGAAGCCTGTCCTGAATATCAACACCATCATTTATGGGTTGTATCATCTCTTCACAATAAGTTTCCTGATTTCTGCAAATTTTCAAATCACAACATATTATTGATTCTAATATGTGTGGTTACAAAGCATTTGCACATAGATTTTGAAGATTGTGGTTACTGTTAGCACTCCAGGAAACTCTCCTAGGTTGCAGCTCGGAGATGCCTGGTAACATATAATCTTCAATATTTGTTCTCTGAACTATTGGAATGGATGATGGTTTGGATCAAGTCAAATGACCATTTCATCTCTATTCCCACTCAAGGCATGCATGAACATCCTCAACAACACAAGGATTTAAACCACTAATGCTCAATAATTTGTAGATTTAATGGATAGCTGGAGAACACTGACTGTATCAGCAGATTGCATATATAAACATAAATGAATGACTAGCTACAGGAAGTGAAAGAGAATACTGAATATACTAGTAGATGCATATATGACCACATATGAATGGTTAGCTATAGGTAGCAAAGAAGCTTTCAAGTCTAAGTTATCAAAGCATAGATAAGATAACAGTTATCTGACCTTAGACACAAAGGAAACATGAACAAACTGTTCAAGTGCAAGCATAGAGCAGTAAATAGAATGGATGTTGAACATATGATGGCAAAAGAAGCTTGTATTGCTACAATAAAGATGAGGAGCTTGAAGGAACAAAGTAGCAACAATCTCCAGAAGTTGAACCCTTGTTACATCTTACTAATAGCTATTTATAGCCTGTTTACAATGCTCCTAAGCTCTCTAGAAGGCTCAGAGTCTTAATCTGCCTGATATGCATTGTTTAACTGATTTGATGCCCTCTAGGCAAGCATGGCTTGGCGGTTTTTCCTCCTTCTGATAGAGGAATAATAGCTTTAAGATATTTTGGCTGCTTGTTGCGCTGTCTAGGAGTTCTCCTGTGCCAGAGAGCTCCACGATCATTCTGTTTGTTCTATGGATATGCTGTGCTATTTATTGATGCTTTCTGGCCTCTACCCCTATCTCTTGACCTCTGTTGGGTGGTGGAAAGGGTCTGCGTGCCTTTGTTTTCTCTTTCAACTACAAACTGTGACTGTTTCTGTTATCAACAGAAAGCACTGCCATACTGTGAAATCCCGCCATTCCTTGTCCTTTTCGGACTTCAAAAAGTTCTCAAAGATGGTTTATATCCTCTCGGGTCTGCCCTTGTTGCTGTCGCAAGTCGTAAAGAAGCCTGCCCTGTGTATTTTCCTCGTATTGGGAAATATGCATAAAACACTAAAAACATGTGAAATTGGCCTTAGGCGGACTTGAATATATATATATATATTACTTCTGAAACCCATCGGGTCTGCCCCTGTCGTTGTCGCAAGTCGCATTCGGCCTCGCCCACAGTCTTCCTTTTATATTTTGAAATGTGTTAAAAACACAAAAATATATGCAAAATAGCTTTGGCACGGATCTCAAATATTATATATTTTTCTTCCCAGACTCGATCGCATATCGCAAACCCAGCTTCCCCTTGTATTTCGTTTATACAACGAAAATACACAAAAAACCATTGAAAATGGCCCTCCGCGGATCTCATTCCTAGCTATAATGTCGTCGGGTCTAGCTCTTCGAGTCGCCTGTATGTATGTGTTGAGGTCCCGCCTCATGGTAGTGCGCCGATGCGATACAACGATGCGATCCGATCACAATTGTTGATCGCTCATTCCCCGGCCTTATATATATATATATATATATATATATATATATATATATATATATATATATATATATATATATATATATATATATATATATAACATAGCTCCCCACTGATGCAACTCGCCTATCCGATCATCAACGATCGCTGAACGGCTGTGTCATGCACCGGCTTTAAGCCTGTCACCTCTGCCCAGCCGATATGCGATTTGCCGCCTAGATCTTGGCCGTTGATCGGCCAGATCTAATGGTGGCTGTGCCTTCTCTGTTTAAGCCTGTGTTTATGGGTTTTTCACTATTTTCCTTTGGTTTTCACGTCCTGATAGTGATTTTCAGCCCTTCCAAGGGCTTTCCTCCCTTTCTCATTTCGATCAATGGATGATTTTTGAGCATTTTTGAAGACTAAGGGAGTGATTTGGAGTATATATGGATCCCTTGGGATGTTTTTTAAGAAACTTTGAAGATTTTTAGGACATGTATGGACCCAATTTTGGGCCTTTTGTCAACGAAGCTAACATTGGCTCCTTCTGGGGATGAAATCCTCCCTGTGAGGTTTCAAGGATCTCAGGTCAATTTCTTTCCTGTAAAACAAAAATTAAATATTCCTTCTAGTGTTCCATTGGGCATGGAGTCTTTTTAGCATAAACATAAAAACTGAAAGAAAAACATATTTACAGTACCAAGGCTTTAAGGCCTTAAAGGAAATAAAGTTTCAAGAACCGCCCATTTACTGGGCTACCAAAGGTATCTACTCCTTCCAGACTATGCAAAATGAATGTATTGTTCCGCTGAACTTGAGCGATGATAAAAGGACTTGTCTGTAAGGTGTCAAACTTGACATGATTACCTCTCTTTTCCTTAAATGCATCCCATTTAAGCACCCAATCACCAACTCGGAAATTGTCCACTTTTGCTTTCCTATCAAAAGTTTCTTCGATTGCCTTCTGATGAGCCTTTGATTTCTCAACTAGCTGCTCTCTTATCTGCTGTAGTTCAACCAGATTATTCATTCTTCTTACCATGTCATTCTCTTCCTCTTGTTCTTCTTGCAAGAATTTAGCCATAGGGAGAATCAGCTGGATAGGGAAAACAACATCAGTGCCATAAACCAGTTTGAATGGAGAATTCCCTATGGATTTTTTGATGGTAACTCTGTCAGCCCATAGTGCAAATTTTAGCTTGGAATCCCAACTCTTTTTGTTGTCCTCTAACAGCTTTTTGATGACCCTTATCAGACTTTTGTTAGATGATTCTGCTAGGCCATTTCCTTGAGGATAATATGAGGTAGAATGCACCACTTGAATACCCATGGATTCAGTCATGTCCACCACTTCTTTTGCTTTGAAAGCTGTTGCGTTATCAGTGACTAGTTTGGTTGGGCAACCAAATCTAGTGAAAATATTCTCATTTAAGAACTTTATGACAACTTGATGATTGGCATTCTTAGTGGGTATAGCCTCAATCCACTTGGTGAAATAATCAGTGGCTACTAAGATCCATTTGTGTTGGCCACTAGAATGTGGGTTGATCTCCCCTATAAAGTCCAAGCCCCACTACTAGAAAGGACCATTTACATGTATTGGCTTTAAAGGCAGAGATTTTAGTTGTTGTCTTCCTGCAAACCTCTGGCACTTGTCACAAGCTTTTACAAAGGAAAACACATCCGAGAACAGAGTAGGCCAATAATATCCAACCCTCAAGATTTTGTGAGCTGTGGTTTTCCAATAGTGATGCCCTCCACAGATGCTAGAATGTAGCTGGTGTATGACCTCCACAAATTGTTCTTTATCCAGACACCTCAAGAGGATCCTGATGGGTCTTTCCAATAAAGCAGATTCTTATTAATGCAGAATTTTGCTGATCTTAGTTTAATGGCATGAGCTTGACTTGAGCTAAGCCCTGGAGGGACTTCTAGCTTTTGCAAAAAATGAACTATGTTGTAATACCATTCACATGTGGCCAGATTTTCAGCCAAAGACTGATTCTGCCTTCGGTCTTCTGCTGCTCCCTCTATCTGCTCATCATCTGAATTTAAACTCATGGAATTTATGTCTAACAAGCTGCAATTTTCTTCAGCCATAAGTTTAGCCAGACCCTGGCCTTTGACAAGCTTAGTGGGCTTCACCTCTATGTCAAATTCTATGAATTTTTCAATCCATTTTGCCCTCTTTCCATTAATATCTAGCTGAGTTAAGATATCCTTTACTGAGGCTGAAGGTACATATGCAACTACTTTGGAATGAAGAATATAAATTTTGAATGCTTTTAAAGATTTAATGAGAGCATAAGCTTGTTTTTCAATAAGGTCATACCTTAGTTTAGCATCCCTTAGAGTTTTTCTAAAAAAGGCCACGGGGTGCTCTATGCCTTCATCATTCTTCTGCAACAAAACTGTTGCAAGTGTATCATAAGAGGCAAAAGAGAAGATGCAAAACTCCTTAGTGTAATCTGGGCTGATTAGAGTGGGAGCTTCCATGATAGCTTGCTTGATGGCTTCAAAAGAGCTTCTTGAAGCAGCTGTCCATTTTATTTCTGATCCTTTCTTTAGCATGGAAGTGATGTTCTTTACTAGATTTGCAAAGTTTGGAATGAACCTCCTTACAAAGTTAATCTTACCTAGGAAGGATTGAAAGTCTCTCTTTGACCTTCAGGAAGGATTGAATGTCTCTCTTTGACCTTAGGATGGACAATGTATAAATGGCTTGAACCCTTGCTGGATCAATCTTCACACTTTCAACAGAAACAATATGTCCTAGAAGTTTTCCTTCTTCTAGAGAAAACTGTGACTTCTTTGGGTTTACTGAGATTCCAAACTATCTGCACTTTAGGAAGACCTTCCTTAAATGCTGTAAATGGTCTTTGTGGTTGCTGGAGAAGACTGTTATGTCATCAAGATAAATAAGGACAAACTTGTCCTTTTCTCCCACAAAGGCTATGTCCATGGCCCTCTGAAAGGTAGCCCCAACATTCGTCAGTCCGAAAGGCATCTTGGAGTACATGAAAGTGCCCCAAGGAGTAGTGAAGGCGGTCTTTTCCTAATCTTCAGGATGTACAACTATCTGATTGTAACCTGAAAATCCATCTAAGAAAGACATGACTTTAGCCCCTGAAACTCTTTGCAGCAAGTGTTCCATCTTGGGCAGGGGATAGTTATCTTTTTTAGAGCACTTGTTCAGATTTCTGAAGTCGACACAAAGCCTGATTTCTCCATTTTTCTTTCTTACCACCACAAGGTTGGCTATCCACTTTGAATACCTTAGGGGAACTATGATTTTGGCAGCCAACAGCTTCTTGATTTCTTTCTCAATCAAAGGCAATAAGAGAGGGCTGATAGGTCTTAATTTTTGCTTAAAAGGGATGGTGTTCTTTTCCAACGGGATCTTATGTTGAATGATGTCTGCATCATAGGTTTTAAGATCATTGTATTCCCAGGCAAAAATGTCAGTGAATTGCTTCATGAGGGTACAATAGTCAGAATTCTGGGCAGAGGATAAATGCGTGGACAGATTTATGTTTTTTGGATAGGCTGGGCTGCCTATATTGTGTTTACAGACAACAGACTCATTCTCTGTTTTGGCCGCATTATAGGGCATGTCATTATGATCGAAAAGCCTCTCTAGAGGCACCAATCCTTTTGGTATGTGATTACTGGGCAGCTAGACGATGCTTCTTTGGCCGATTTCACTTTTCAGCTTGGACTGGGCGCATTCTTCCATGGTTTCGTTTTCCTGATTGATGCGCGTTTCAGAAAATTCCCCAACGATTTGAAAAAAATTGTTAATTTCCTCATCATCCTAAAAAACCCTCCAATATTTGACATTGTCAAGTAGAGATGGTCTGTATCTTATCTGAACTTCATATGTCAATTTTGGAGGCAACGGAGGAATAAATATGCTAGTAGAGACATCAAGGGAGTTGACAAGCTGGTTCTTTATTCTTGGAATATAAGAAATGCTGAAATTATTGAAATAATCCTTGAGCCTCCATACCTCATCTATGTATGCCTTCAGCCTTGGATGCTTCGCTTGAAAAGTTTTATTTACCTACTGAATAATGAGATCTGCATCTCCAAACACTTTCAGGCCTTTGATACCCATTTTTTTAGCAGCGCTTAAGCCCAGAATTAAAGCCTCATACTCTGTGATGTTGTTTGTGACCTGAAAGGTTAATTTGAATGATAAATGAATATATTCCTGTGTTGGGGACACAAGGACTACGCCTACCCCTAAAGCTTCTTTAGAGCAAGCCCCATCAAAAAACATATCCCAAACCTGTGGGTTTTCTTCCTTTGTGATTTGGCAAATAGGTTTGTTGAGCTACATGGAGGCCAACTGAGATTCTTCAATATGGAGAATACATGCTCCAAAATCGGTGTCAATAGCATATATGGGATGATTGGTCGGATTCCTTTCATTGCTGATTATATAATCCAACTACACCTCTCTGTATAATCTCTTGCTCTCTCCTCCAAAGACTGGGACAGTAGCATAAGACAGATCATTTTGTAATGATCCACCTAGTCTCTTGATCCAACCTCTGGAAAGTAACATACTGAACTTGGGGGGTACATCTGCCACCACAATATCCATCATCATGCTTTTCATAGGCAGCTGAGACAAAGTGATGGCTAGGTCCTTGATTAATCCCAGACATTTCACTTTTCTAGAGTCAAAAGAGAACAGGTCATGATAAGGCTTTGTGATGTCAAGACCCAACTCATCCATGACAGCCTTGGGCATTAGATTATGGCTGGCTCCAGTGTCCAGAAGGCAGTTGTGAAGGATTTTATCATGGATAGTCAGAGAGACATAGAATGATGGGGAGCTGTCTTCACAATTTTCAATCATTGGGCTAAGAATAACAGTTGGCTTGTCATCTTGCAGATTCACACAATCAGTGGAGGCTTGGATGGCTTTAGGCTCAAGGGCCTCGAGGATGGATCTTTTGAAGGACTCATTCTTCAATAGTTCAATCAGAGGCATGGGTATCTTTAGCTTTTGAATTTCTGATTGAAAATTGAAAGGAGAAGGAGACTTTTCAAGACCTCTTACCTCATGAGCTGGAGCGTTGAGGTTGATGGGATTAACTGCTGGTTGCTTCTGCTTATTAGCTGGCTGTACTGTAGGGACAACAACTCTTTGAACAGGAGTTTCCTTGGAATTATTTACCTTTGACCTCAGATCATATCTTTGTTGATCTACAATTTGTAGAGCAGCTTCACCATCCCATTCTTGGTTAATCTGGTCATTGAATAATGACCTTTCATAGGCAGCTGAGGTCAAAAAGGAGGCATTGCCTTTGTCTTCCAGAAAATGGATCTCATCTTCTTCTTCAAACCGCTCTTCTTCCATGACTTTATTTTGAAAAGGATCCCTCACCCTTTGGTCTTCATTAGCATCTTTGTTTCTTTGCAAAATCTGCAACTGCTCATTAGCTCTTCTATATGGATTTTGATTTGGATTTCTAGGAGCAAAGGTATTAGGAGCTCTCCCCTTTCCCGGGTGCTGCTCAACCTTTAGTTTGGAGATTTCAGAGGCTAATGACTCTATCATTTTGGTCATTTTATCTATCTTAGGATAAGAGGATGATGAAGACTCACCCCTCTGTCTTCTTCTATCAATATTTCCCTTGAGCTTCTCTGCGGCCATGATGTTTGATTCCACTTCCAAGGCTGCATCCTGCATGTTAGCCAAAGTAGCATATTATCTCTCTCTCAACAATAGGCAGAAGTCAGATTCAAAAGCACTGGCATAGGTGAGTTTAGCAGAGGTAGTAGTGGGTTTTACTTTAGTTGGTATCTTGCTGTACATACGGTTAAACCTCTTATTAAAATCAAATAGCAACTCACCATTTTCTCTCTTTAAGTTGCCAAACTCAGTGTGGTAGTAGAGGAGGTCCTTTTTATCCCCCCCAATGCTTTAAAAATGCATCATCTAAAGCTTCAATATCTGCTATAGATCTTGGGGTTCGCTCTCTGAACCATTTTCTAGCCTCTCCATCTAGGCTTTGGACAAAGACTCTCATCCACACATCATCTTCGCTAATGTCCAGATTATCAGCATAGCTATAGAATGACTCAAGGTGTTCTTCAGCAGTAACACCTTCAGTCCCAGTGAACTTAGGTATATATTTCTGATATTCTCCAGTAGGCATAGCATTCAAAGGAGTGGGTAGTATTAAAGGCCCATAATTGGCAGCTATGATTCTTTCCATTTTGGTAGGTCCTTGTGGGCCTACCATAGCTGTGGTGGCTAAACGAGTACTGGAAGTCTAAATGACAGAGGGCTGAGGAGTGACTGATAAGACTAAAGGAGTATGATGGATAGGAGGTGAGGTTTCCTTTGGGCTTACAACAAAAGGAGAACCTAAAGAATAAGGAGCTTTATGAATTTCTGAGAATTTTTCTTCACTGCTAGTATTAGAATATGTACTCTCAACATGTATTTGTTCTATTGCAGGATTTTCTTGAAGAGATATAGAATATTGTTTAGGTTTACCTGAACCTGATGCTCCTTTCTGCAATACCTTTCTTTCTTTGATGATCTTTTTAGGGTCAAGTACTGGGTCAGCTTGTGAGTTTTGAGGGTTTCTCTGAGTATGCCTCACAAACTGAGCCAGAACTATGAAGTGGAGTCCCTAAGAGGTTCGGCCTCCAGTAGAGTCACCAGATAGATGATTACAACAAAAAATGTGCCCAGACTTTGTCTATCATCAAAGTTGGGTCTATGTCGTTTCCCAGGGAAGCTAAGCTTCAGTTTCCTCTCCCCGGCAATGGCGCCAATTTATGTTAGCACTCCAGGAAAATCTCCTAGGTTGCAGCTTGGAGATGCCTGGTAACATATAATCTTCAATATTTATTCTCTAAACTATTGGAATGGATGATCATTTGGAATAAGTCAGATGACCATTTCAGCTCTATTCCCACTCAAGGCATGCATGAACATCCTTAACAACACAAGGCTTTAAACCACTAATGCTCAATAATTTGTAGATTTAATGGATAGATGGAGAATACTGACTGTATCAACAGATTGCATATATAAACATAAATGAATGACTAGCTACAGGTAGTGAAAGAGAATATTGACTGTAC
Organism: Pinus tabuliformis; assembly: GCA_031772625.1. Lineage (NCBI taxonomy): Eukaryota > Viridiplantae > Streptophyta > Pinopsida > Pinales > Pinaceae > Pinus > Pinus tabuliformis. Next base: position 1,510,960,370 of record CM062817.1, on the reverse strand, counting down.
TGGCAGATGCATATATGACCACATATGAATGGTTAGCTACAGGCAGCAAAGAAGCTTGCAAGTCTAAGTTATCAAAGCATAGATAAGATAACAGTTATCTGGCCTTAGACACAAAGGAAACATGAACAAACTGTTCAAGTGCAAGCATAGAGCAGTAAAGAGAATGGATGTTGAACATATGATGGCAAAAGAAGCTTGTATTGCTAGAATAAAGATGAAGAGCTTGAAGGAACAAAGTAGCAACAGTCTCCAGAAGTTGAACCCTTGTTACATCTTACTAACAGCTATTTATAGCCTGTTTACAATGCTCCTGAGCTCTCTAGAAGGCTCAGAGTCTTAATCTGCCTGATATGCATTGTTTAACTGATTTGATGCCCTCTAGGCAAGCATGGCTTGGCGATTTTTCCTCCTTCTGACAGAGGAATAACAACTTTCAGATATTTTGGCTACTTGTTGCACTGTCTGGGAGTTCTCCTGTGCCAGAGAGCTCCACGATCATTTTGTTTGTTTTATGGATGTGCTGCGTTGTCTATTGATGCTTTCTGGCCTCTGTCCCTATCTCCCGGCCTCTGTTGGGTGGTGGAAAGGGTCTGCGTGCCTTTGTTTTCTCTTTCAACTACAAACTGTGACTGTTTCTGTTATCAACAGAAAGCACAACCATACTGCAAAATCTCGCCATTTCCTGTCCTTTTCGGACTTCAAAAAGTCCTCAAAGATGGTTTATATCCTCTCGAGTCCACCCTTGTTGCTGTCGCAAGTCGCAAAGAAGTCTGCCCTGTGTATTTTCATCGTATTTGGAAATATGCATAAAACACTAAAAACATGTAAAATTGGCCTTAGGCGGACCTGAATATACATATATTTTACTTATGAAACCCATCGAGTCCGCCCCTGTTGCTGTCACAAGTCGCATTCGGCCCCGCCCACAGTCTTCCTTTTATATTTTGAAATGTGTTAAAAACACAAAAATATATGTGAAATAGCTTTGGCACAGATCTCAAATATTATATATTTTGCTTCTTGGACCCTTTTGGGTCCAGGTCTCATCGCATATCGCAAACCCAGCTTCCCCTTTTTTTTGTTTATCCAATGAAAATACACCAATAACCATTGAAAATGGCCCTCCGTGGATCTCAAAATATATACATTCCCATCTATAATGCCGTCAGGTCCGGATCTTTGGGTCGCCCGTATGTATGTGCGGAGGTCCTGCCCCATGGTAGTATGCTGATGCGATACAGCGATGCAATCCGATTGCAATCACTGATCGTTCATTCCCCAGGCCTTATATATATATATATATATATATATAATATATATATATATATATATATATAATATATATATATATATATATATATATATATATATATATATATATATATATATATATATATATATATATAACATAGCTCCCCGCCGATGTGACCTGCCGATCCGATCATCGGCGATCGCTGATCGGCGGTGTCATGCGCCCGCTTTAAGCTTGTCACCTCTGCCCAAATGATATGCAATTTGCCGCCTAGAACATGGCCGTTGATCGGCTAGATCTAACGGTGGTTGTGCCTTCTTTGTTTAAGCCTGCGTTTGTGGGTTTTTCATTGTTTTCCTTTGGTTTTCGCTTCCCGATAGTGATTTTCAGCCCTTCCAAGGGCTTTCCTCCCTTGCTCATTTCGATCGATGGATGATTTTTGAGCATTTTTGAAGACTAATGGAGTGCTTTGGAGTATATATGGATCCCTTGGGATGTTTTTTAAGCAACTTTGAAGATTTTTAGGACATGTATGGACCCAATTTTGGGCCTTTTGTCAGCGAAGCTAACAGATACAAGATTTGATTTCCTATCTGTGTATGATATTTTACTTAATTATTTGGATGGTGCAGGGGACGAGCTTGAAGGGGCGAGGATGACATGAGGACAGGGAGCTATGGTTTAGCTTCTAAATGATATCATATTAATTCTTTGGATGGTGTGGGGGACATTCTTGAAGGGGTTATGATGGCATGAGGAAAGGGAGTTGTGGTTTATCTTCTAGCACATATCATACTTATATTAGACAAAATTGTGCTATAAAAACCAATTTCTTTTATCCAAACAATTCTCCAAACCTAAAATCGCATAACATATCACATCTTCTTTCTTCTATGCTACTCTTTCCTTTGCTACCGCCTTATGGCGTTTGTTTTGCAACATGTGGTGCAATTGTTAGTTTATAACATTTTTAAAAATAAATATAATAGGAAAAATATACAGGGGATATTTTGTAGTGGTGTAAATGTTTGTAGACATTTACATGTGGGCTCAATTGAAAAATAATAAAAGATTAAAAGAAATTGGTAGAGAGGTTGTAATGTCCTATAAATATTATGATGAGGTCAAAATAATATAAAATAATAATAATAATAATAATTATTGTATTTTTATTTTGAATGAAAGCTTTTGAATGTTTAGAATTGTCTCTTTTGGATTGATCACATTACTCTTTTATGGGGACAAGGTTTCGAAACACCCACTATGGTTCATCATCAAAACGAAGTAAATAATGAGGATGAACATAGTGGGTGGCTCGAAATGTTGACCTCATAAAAGATTAATAATTATATTTATAATGAAAATTATAATTAATAATAAAATCAGCCTCGATCCATTTGACTCTAGATTTACCAAGTTCCCAGAGGGATCAAATCTATTGAGATGCAAATTGTTTTTCCTCTTGAGATGAAAACCTGTTTTACTATGAATAAAGATTTGATCTCTTTCTGAGGATGATAGATCTAGATTTAAAATAGATCTAGGATGGCCTACAAACCAAAACTCTAGGTTCACTTCGATGAGTATACATACGAGACATTGATTCACTAATATTACAATTTATACAAGGATTATATAGAGAGAATTTGATAGGACCATTTACTTACATTCCATATATGAATGATATGGAGAGAATTAAATTGGACTATTTACTTATAATATATATAAGAATCATATGGAGGAAATTCAATAAGATCATTTACTCTTTCATCTCATGGACATCATTCCTCAAATATAATGAAATTCTTCCACAATAAAACTATTTTTCTTTCTCAGAAGATCATTGGCACGATCCTTCAAACAATTGCAATGAGTTTTTTTTATGGCAATCAAAATATAGTATTATTTTAGGGTGAAAGCATGAAGATGGGTTGCACTTTTGGGCGGGCCAAATGTGGCCATGAAATTTCAAGTTTTTCGTCTTTGATCGAATTGAAGCCTTCAAAATTCATATAAGCACTCTGAATTTTGATTCAGAGTAAAAAGACAAACTGTGGAAAATTATGTTGTTGTCCTAGTGATATTTTTTGCAAAATTATTTAGTGTCTTATAATATGTCAATTTTCCATTAAATGAAATTCTTGTACTTGCAAATTTTCACACATCTTAAAAAGTATGCGTGAATGTGTAATTTTCATATATATATATATATATATATATATAATACATGGAAAGAGTTAAATTTTTTATATTAAAAAATTATTTTTTTTATGCAAAATTATATTTTTTTATTATTTTTCAAAGTTGGCAAAGTAATATTTCAATTACATTTTGCAGACACGTGTTCACTTAAGGTTTTTTTCAACTATTTAAATAAATTGAAAAACTAAGAGTACCATTTTGAAGAGGACTCATAAACGAAGATAGTGGTATTTTTTGAAATTTTTTAGTTGTGTATATTTTATGATATTGATTTTTTATTCAACCTCTTTAAAATTGTTCAAAAAAATTCCAAACATTATATTTAAAAGAAATTACATAAAAAAAATATCATATGAATTCGAAAATGTCAAACTCATATGCCATTGGATAGAGGGTTCCTTACTGAATCCAACATGATCAACTCTGCCACTTAAAGACAAATTCTGCTTGGAGTCTACTAAGGTACAAAATGGTGTTGCAAAAAAATTTGCAGAAGAGGAGCTAAAACTCTAAAACTCTATGTTTTTAGGCCCTCAAGAGATCGATTCAGCACTTGCTAGATCTGAGTGTTTGAAATTTAAATTTCAAATAGGGGGTTTAATAAACTCTCAATAGTGGTTAAACAAAGGCTTCATTGAGCTATCATAATTATCTTAACAAAAAAAAAAGAAAAAACTAAGTCTCTTGATACTTGTCTATAAGCGAATTATAAAATTGATTTATTTCACAATTTTTTTTTTTTATAAATATTCAAATATATTCCAAACTCTAATTTTTGTTAATTATAAATTCAAATTTTATTTTATTTTACCAAGAAAATAATTATAATAATATATATAGATGACTTTCTATAAAAGATTTTAACTTTGCTTTTTCAATTTTGAAATTCTTAAAAATAATAATTTGTTTATTGTTTTGATTTTAAATATAACATATTTTTATACTTAACCATTTTATTAAAAAAACAGATGTATAAATTTTCAATAAGAATAAATCAAATTATAATAAATAAATAAATAAAACAAACCAAACTAAACTAAATTTGATAATATTATTATTTTAAAAATAATTTCTCACGCACATTTAAATCTAGATTACTCAAGTTTAAATTAATCAAATAATATTTTAAAATTTATGATTTCTTTATGTTTTTATTATTTTAAAAATATATATTGCAAAATTAAGTCAAGAGTAAAAATTTAGATATATCTTTCACAGGGAAAATCACATTTTACAAGTTGAGAGAGATTTATAATTGTAGATACCATTGTATCCATTACCACTATATTAATTATGACTTACAACTATTATAACTAGGTTAATTATTACTCCAACAAGTACAACATTATGTGTATGTGTGAGAGAGAGATTTTAATAGATATGATTATGACTAGGGGAATGGTTATACATTTCCAGCGACGTCAAATTCACATTTTTGAACTACACTTATTCACATACAAAATTATAATATTTATTAAATCAAATTGATAAATTTTCTTATATTTAATTTTATTTATTATTTAAATTATACTTATAATAAATTTATTATTTAAATTATAACATTGAAAATTTAGATTATGCTAAAAAATTAATTGTTAAATTACCAAATTATAAAATAAGAATATTACAATCTCAATTACAAGTGGGATAGAATCTTTTTTTCAAATTTACAGAGTGAAATACTATAAATATAATAAAAAATTAATCCACACCATTATTAATTATTTATTATAATATAATTAATAATTAATAATTTATTATAATATAATTAATAATTAAATTTAATAGCGAACATCCATTTAGACTCAACAAAAATAAGTGAATTGACAAATCCAAGCAAAGAAATGTCAATCAAAACTCTTCAAGTTTTTATTACTGTACAATACTTTTACTACCATTTTTTAACAACGAAAACTCTTGAAGTTTTTATTACTATATAATACTTTTAAGTTTTACTAATATATTTTAACAATCATATAGTGGCCATCACTAGCATTTGTTTGATTCGTTTAATTGAAAGATCTTGTCCACCGGGCAGACCATCCATTGATTAAGAAGATTCACATAAAGGCCTTTGGTTGTTTTTCTGATTATTAATTATTAATTATTTATTTTTTAATTTTTTAATTTATTTATCATTTTTTACATATGTTTTTAATATTAATATTTTTTATTTATTTTTATTTTTTTTGTATTAGGTTGTTTAATTCAAAAGAGTAAAAGGAACTCTATTTGAATGGTTCATGAGGCACAATTTTTGTTTTTGTTAAGGTTTCGCAAATGGGGTAGTAAGTTAAGTGGGCTTGATTGTGGGGAAAACTCCATAGTTAAACGCGCTTGAGCCAGAGGTGATCTAGGATGGGTGACCCCTATGAGCATCACCACCCGATGCAATGTGGACTATTCAAAACCCATGAGAAATTACGACTACCTCTCATGGAAATGGTCACCCGATGCAATATGGACTATTCAAAACCTATGAGAAATTACGACTACCTCTCATGGAAATGGTCACCCGATGCAATACGGACTATTCAAAATCCATGAGAAATTACGACTACCTCTCATGGAAATGGTCACCCGATGCAATATGGACTATTCAAAATCCATGAGAAATTACGACTACCTCTCATGGAAATGGTCATAGATGAATGACTTACGTAATGTGGTGAGTGCAGTGTGGACTATTCAAAACCCATGAGAAATTACGACTACCTCTCATGGAAATGGTCACCCGATGCAATATGGACTATTCAAAATCCATGAGAAATTACGACTACCTCTCATGGAAATGGTCATAGATGAATGACTTACATAATGTAGTGAGTGCTAAGTGGACTATTCAAAACCCATGAGAAATTAGTCAGTTATGACTACCTCTCATGGAAGGACTATTCAAAACCCATGAGAAATTACTCAGTTATGACTACCTCTCATGGAAATGATCATAGATGAATGACTTACTTATCTTAGTTGAATCCCAAAAAAATGATATCTAATATATTTATGTTTTTGTGTGTTTTTTTTTTAAAACCCTTTTTTTTAATTTATGTTTTATGTTTTTACTTATATTTTGTATTTGTTTTTTATTTTTTTTATTTAATTTGAATGTTTTGTTTATTTGTTTTTTTTTTAATTACTTAAAATTATTTTAATTTTGGCTTTACAATTTTTTTTAGTACATTCGTTTATTTTTTTATAGTTTTTTTTACATTTTTGTTTTTTCTTTAATGTTTAGTACATTCGTTTATTTTTTATAGTTTTTTTACATTTTTGTTTTTCTTTAATGTTTTATCTTTTAAGTTAATTATGTTTGTTGGTTATTTATTACGTTTGATTTTTTTTTGTCTTTTTATACATATTTTTATATTTGTGTTTTTTTTTGCTATGTTTTTATAAAAAAAAATTGCCATGTTTTTAAATTTTTATATGTTTTAATATATATTACTATGTACTTGCAATTATTTTTTTAAATTTTCCGTGTTTTTTTTTATTTTTATTTTCTTGAAAGTTTATTTTTTTGTTATGTTTTTTTAATTTTTTAGGTAAAGTGTGTTTCTGTAGTATTTACATTTTTTGTGTTTTTTTATATTTCTCATATTTATTATTTTATTTTTTCCTACATGGTTTGTGTCGATCCTCGACTAGTAAGCCAATCTCATTATGTCTCCATTTGATTATTGATTTTAAAGTTAGTAAGCCAATCTCATTATGTCTCAATTAGTAACCCAATCTCATTATGTCTCCATTTGATTATTGATTTTAAAGTTTTTGTTATCAAGGATCAAGCACTCAATGTGTCAATTTCATGGTTGGTATTTAAGTTTTCATTACAATGGGTCGAGTTTGCTTACATTGTGTGTAAATTTGATAGTTGACTTAAAATTTTTGTTGCAATGTGTAAGTTTTCTTATGCTAAGATTTCAAAGTCGTCATATTTTTAACATTTAAAAAATAAATTACCCCTGGTATAGTGAGTCTTTCATTCAAGTATTCATTTTTAAATGTTTTTGTCCAAATTTTAAGATTTTCTGACATTCCAGTATCCCAACATCAACATTTTTTGTTTTTAGGTTGTTTTTCAAGTTATTTTGGGTTTTTTGGCTAGAGTTCTCATTTTGAGTTTATAGTTCCCATTTCAAAGTTTACGTTGTTATATTACATTTTTGTGAGGAATTGATAAAATAGTTGTTGCTATTCTTTGAATAGTAAGGTGTTGAATTTTTGGAAAATTGAGCCATAAGAGAGTAAAATGGCTACTAAAATCATCTCATTTAATTTATTTTTTTAACCAACTCTATTTAAAACTGATCTATATCTCAATATTAACCTGAAGTATTATGTGTTTCACTGTCCCCGGGAGGAAGCCATTAGATTTTGCCAAATTTTACTATTTTAATAATTGGACTAGAATATCTAAACATAAGGAATTTTGAAATTTGTATGTATTAAATGGATAATATGATGAACCTTGCACTTTGAAACTTTAATATATGAGGTTGTTAATGTTTTAATTTTTAATTTACATCTCATTCATAATAATGATATATATAAATGAATTAAAAAAATGGAAGTCAAAAGTATAAAGATCACATTGAAATGCAAATTTAATATAACGAATAATAAATTTGAAACAATTTACTTTAAAGAAATTTCATTAGCAAGATGAAAATGAAGATGATATTTGCCGAGAGAGATTGGGTGCCCATGGACATCAATGATGATTCATGTCTTATTCATATATTTAGTGGCCACGAAGAGAAAAGAGATTTAGCTCATTGGCTTTGGGATTGACACCCAACTAGCTACACAGTTTCTTGTCGTAATTCACTTTGTTATTCACTTCCCCATTGTTTCCTCTATTTCATTCCCTGTTGTTGATGGCTTTGATTGTGCCACCGAAGACCTAACGTTATGGCAGAGTAATAGTTGTTGTTCTTCATCCAAAACCACACGACCATCTTGAACGAAATGGTGGGGTCTTACCCCACCTTCTCTGGGTTGTTCACCCCATCGAACCCAATGCTCTTCCCAGCCACTCCATAATTGTAATCACTGCAACAATTTACTACTCAGTGTGGGCCTTTTTCACCATTATAGACTAGATAAGATGTGATTAGTGGGTGTAGAGTTTCACTATCCATAGATCATTACATCCCAATTCATCTGGAGAGGTCCACGTTTATGGTAGCTCTTACATCTCGCACATGGCCATGTGGCTGAACTCTTACAGTATATCATTAGAGGGTTTCTCTCATTGATGTAGCACATCCTTGACATGACACAAAAATTAATCAATTGAGGGTGAACAAATTGAAACCAACCAAAATATAGATCGATTGGGAGGTAGATGGAAATTAAGAGCATTGAATTCCATCTGTTGTAATATGAAGAATCAATATTTTACCAAGATATTCAAAATTACTTATAATAAATCACAACAAAATTAGTTATGGATAAATGATAATCAAGGAATTACTATGAAGACATCATAATGAATATTTAGTTCATTTTTATGGTTTAAATCTTGGCAATGTGAGATGTATCATGAGATAAGTGTTTTTTAATTTATACATGAATGCATTAGTTATAGATATAATGTCAAACTATCTTGACTCATATGGGTATATTACAGGTGGTTGTATTGTCATTGGTTAGGTTAGGATTTTAAAGTAAAAGATCTCATTTTCAAGATGTTAAAAAGTATACCTTCTATAGCGTTGGTACAACCTACTTATTAATATCTATACTTGTCCATTAATTGTTATTGGAAATAATGCATTGAATAGGGAAAACAAAAAGTTTAAATATACTTGAATCTTGAGCTTATGCAATGTCTTCCCTTCTAACTATTGGCATGAAGACATGAGTATCCTAGGTCATGAAGATGTGAGTATCCTAGGTTTAATTATTCATGTGTCATCCTTAGCCACCTTGTCAAATTGCCTTAATCCAAAGCCATGGTGCTCTAGGACCTATGCTCGATGGCATGCTCGTTACAGAGATAAAAATCTTAAATATGGCTACCATGAATTGTTACAAATGATGAAACCAAAGAGAAATACATAAATGTTGAATGAAGGAAATGTTGTATGAGTCTATAGAACTAGATATAACAACAATTTTGGTTTTATCTTCCACATAGGTCGTGCCACAAAAAAAATCATTATAATCTTGATTCGAGGTAGTAGAGGGTTAGAAGGTAAATCATTTTTGGGTTTCATTTCAAATGTCTAGATAACAAAATATTTTCAATATTTCTTTTTCTTGTGGCTAGAGGAATGAATAATGGGGTTAGCTTCGTACTTGCATGACATAGGGTCGATTTTGACTGCTACCACTATCACTTTTAGGTGCCTACATGTGCCCTTTCATACACACAGGTGGGGGGATTTGTGTCTCGAATCTCTTGGTACATAACACTTCATTATTGTGGAAATTGCTAATTGAGCTGCCCCCTAGGGGCTAATATTTTCAGTATTTCATTATGATCATGGTTTTATTTATTTATTTTCGGTTTTTTCAATGAGTTTTTCGTATGAGAGCCATGGCAAAAAAATGAATTTTTTGTAGGGGCATTGATAGGAGAAATTTTGTTCACTATGATACAAATAAGTTAATGTGTTCACTATGATATTCACTATGATCTAATTTTTTTCTTTACATTTTAATTTTGATCCAATTCTCTCTAGTAAACAATACAAATGTGACCAAGCATAAATTTCATGAGATAACTTCATTTACAAATATGTTTTGGATGTGTTTCTAGAGATGTCCATGCTAAAAGGGTATATGTTTAGACAAGATGAAGTTTTGGAGGTGGACAAGCTTTGACTTGGGTTGTTTGAGAAAAAATGGTGCAAGATTTAGATGATCCTTAATTCATTAAAACACACATTGCATTCTATGGAAGTTCACACACACACCCCTGTATATATAGTTCATGCGTTGACTCATTTGCTATATGTGTTTTGTTGATATAAATTTCACAAATATTTCCTCTAAAATACAAAATTTGCATAGAGTGAAAGTGCATGTGCGCCAAGTGCCACAATTGAAGCCATCCAAAGCATAGACACGCTAGTAACACGGAAAATAAGAAAATATAATATCAATATTTACATTATAGGAATAAAGAATAGTGAAACTAAGTTATTTTTAATGTACAAAATAGTTACATGACTACTTTAAAACCTTAATGTTCATCAATCAATATTGAACATCATAAATTTCTTTCATTGCATGTTTAGAAACTTTTTATAAAAGCTTGCATAAAGGAGAAATGACATCTATTTTTCTATTTGTTCAATTAGAAAGGAACAATATGTACACTGGGACTAGTTGTTTATACACAAGCCTATTAAATATCATATCAAATGTATTCAATACATATAAACAAGCCTATTGAAGATTATATCAAATGTCTTCAACCACAAGTATTGTTTTGTTATTTTTGCTTTGTGGTTGCCTTCATGGGGGATGGGCTTCTTGGATCTATGGCTATCTTGGTGGGATTGGGCTTCATTTGTAGTTGGGATGTCTCACTCTCACGCCATAAGAATGCTTTCCATTTTCCTATGTGTATTCTTTGTATGAAAGGTGAGGGAATGGTGCTTACTCAAGTGCATGTGGCGGTTATCCAAGGGGGAGGTGGTTACTTGGTGGATAAGATGTAACAAGATAAATTTATAAAATGGAGTGAAACAATATAACCAAGGAATGGACTAAAATGCATTGGCTACATATTTGTTGAGGGGCGAACGTTTCCCCTTTTCCTTTTCTAGCTCTTATTGTGTCCATCATGATTGTGGTTTGTCGAGAAAATGACTCAAAATATTCAGCACTAGGGGGCACAGGGTGCAACAACCAGTCATCTTATAATAATTCTTGAACGTTTTGGGAAAATATGTTTGATGTTTTGACATCCATCACTGCAAATCTATCTACAAATGGCTTCGCTACTTCAATGTAAAACCAAGTTGGCAATGCTCACATTTTATCGACAAAGCCACGAGTTAATTGAAATAATTCTGCTTTGTATGGTTGTCCTAATAATGCATCACAAACTTCAAATGGAGCAACATCACATAGTGCCTCATCTGCAAAGGGCTTGATGCTATAGGGAAGGTAGAACTATTGGCTGACGCAGAGATATTGCCCTTGGTGAATCCACCTAATGGTGTACGACTACGGGTGTGTTGTGGTCGATAGGCCCAACGGCTTCATAACCCCTATTGAAATGAGGTTCTTTTGTCTCCTGCTATTGACTATGAACTACAACAAAGAACCCTTCACACACATCTGGGAGTGGAAGAGGCACTCCCCCTCCTCTGGGTCTTCGGGCTCATTCTTCTCGATCTTGGTGGTGGCAATGGTGGCACTGGGCTCCGCATCAATAATCTACTTCCCTTTGTCGTTCCCCTTTTCAAGTTTTGACTCAGATTCAGAACATGCATCTTATTCGAAAGCCTTTAGCTTGGCCACCAGTGACTGCTTGGCCCGAAACTCACTTGTGTTGTGAGTGGGGTTCTTATGGAACTCACACCATTTCCTCGTGTCCTTTGTCTTCGTGGTGTTGTTCTTTGCTTGCAACTTTGGCGGGCCGCCCCGCCTTGGATTTGTCCTTTGTTTTTTTGTCTTGGGGGCGCCTTTCCCTTACTTCAGATTCACATATCCAAAGTCTCGCTTCTTCTTTTTAATTTTCTACTTGATCTTGATAGTGTATCGATAGGCAACACTGAGTGAGGAGATGTCCAGGAATTCCATCTAGTCCTCGATGTACTTATGTAGATAGTCGTAGAACTTGAGTACCGAATGCCACTCAGAATCCTTGATACCCAACTTCGTGTGAAGGGTATGAAAAATATTTGTGAACTCTGACACAGCTTAGTCCCTTCCTTGCCACATCATGGTCCACTTTATGTATATATCTCCATAGCTACTGACAAGGTAATACTTCTCCTTAATGGCATCTCGAAAAGAATTACAAGTGCATGCAACTGAGAATAGTGAGGTTTCACTCTCGTCCCTCTTCTCATAGTAGGTTTCCCACCAGTCCTTGATGTGGGGAGCGGCTTTGAGGAGTGAAAAAGTAATATTTTCTCTATTGGAAAAGTCATGAACCAAGAAATATCCTTCTAGCATATTTATCCATTTATCTACATCATCTGCATCTATCTAACCTTCAAATATGGGGATGTCATAGTTAACTTGTACCTTAAAGGGAGTGGCGCTCCTAGTGTGGCTACCGGAAGAAGATGTGTTTCCTGTGGGTAGCTGCCGAAGGATCTGGGCAAAGTTTTCCATCATCGTGTTCCTCTGTCGCTTGAGGACTTCTTTGAGAAATATTTTGAAAGGATCTCCTACTCCCTCATCTTTCGTTTCTTTTGCCATGGGAGGTCGTTGGGGTTTGCGAGGCTAGTCTTGCAAGGGTTCAACCAGTTTGAGCCCTAACTCCTTATACTCCAACCTCGTTGGGGGCATGCAAAGAAAAACAAATAAAGTGAAGACTACCTCTGATACCACTGATATGAACTTAAATAAGAATGCAATAAAATATAGATATAATCACAAATACATAGATGCAACAGAAATAACACTTCATTTCATTAATATCAAAGAACTAAAATATGCTTACAAACAAAATGGAAATAAACAAGCTCGGGCGATGGTAGTTTATCTTTGAGAAGATATGTGGTGGCTACATGCCTCTAAATTGTGTTACAATGAGGCTCGAAGGCCTATTTATTATTAATAAACAATGGAAAACCATAAACATCCAAAACCTAACCCTAGGAGATGAAGCGCCAAAACTATAGTCCCTGTTTGGGTAAATTGGCACATCAACTTCCATACGGTATTTTTTTGATGCGCATAATACCTCATTAGAAATATCTATCCTAGGAATACAACTTTCAGCTGCAACTTTTAGTCTTTGCCCATTTTCCAAAAAAAAAGTCATTTAGGGCCTAAAAATGGCTCCAAAAGTCCAGGACCTGAAAAACTGCCAAAAATGTTAAACTATTCTACAATTAAGGAAACTAAAAAACTAAAATAAATAGTGGTGGGGGTCCAAGTGGAATAGGTAGGTGGCCACCAATATCCACCTGGATCAGCTGAAGACTCATTGACTTTTCTTGAAAGTACAGTGTATGAAACTTCACCTTTTTCTTCAATGTACAATGTGTGCAAATTACGTTTTTGCGAGGAATTGATAAAATAGTTGTTGCTATTCTTTGAATAGTAAGGTGCTAAACATTTGGAAAATTGAGCAACAAGAAGGTAGAATGGCTGCCTGAAGAGAGCTCATTTAAAAATAAAATTAAGTATCCCTATTTAAAACAGATTTATTATCTCAATATTAACATGAATTATTATGTGTTTTACAGTCCTTGGGAGGAAGCCATTAAATTTTGCCAAATTTTACCATTTTAATAATTGGATCAAAATTTCTAAACACAAGGAATTTTGAAATTTGTATGTATGAAATGGATAATATGATGAACCTTGGATTTTGAAACTTTAATATATGAGGTTGTTAATGTTCTAAATTTTAATTTTGCTCCTCATTCATAATAATAATATATATAGATGAATTAAAAAAAAATGGAAGTCAAAAGGAAAAAGATCACATTGAAATGCAAACTTTAATATAATGAATGATAAATTTGAAACTATTTACTTCAAAGAAATTTCATTAGCAAGATGAATATGAAGATGTTATTTTCCAAGGGAGGTGCATTGGAATTTTTATTTATTGAGTTTCGATGGACATCAATGATCATTAATGTCTTATTCATATATTTAGTGGTCATGAAGAGAAGAGATATTTTTCATGAGCGGTTGGCTTCGAGATTGACACCCAATTGGCTACATATTTTATTGTAGTAATTCACTCTGCTATTCACTTCCCCACTATTTCCGTTGTTGCATTCCCCACCGTTGACGCCTTTGATTGTACCACCGAAGTCATGCCCTAACGGTATGGCAGAGTGGAAATTTTTATTCTTCATATAGAACCACATGATTGTCTTGAATGAAATGGTGGGGCATTGCCCCACCTTGTATGGGTTGTTGACCCCATCAAATCCAATGCTCTTCACAGTCGCTCCCTAATTGTAATTACTGCAACAATTTAATACTCAGTGTGGGCCTTTTTCACCATCACAGACTAGATAAGATGTGATTAGAGGGTGTAAAGTTTACTATCCATAGATCATTACATACTAGCTCAACTGGAGAGGTCCACGTCCATGGTATCTCTTACTGCTCGCACACGGCCACATGGCTAAACTCTTATAGTATATAATTGGAGGGTTTCTCTCATTGATGTAGAACATCCTTGACATGACACATAAATTAATCAATTGATGGTGAAAACATTGAAACCAACCAAATTATAGAATGATTGGAAGGTAGATGGAAATTAAGAGCGTTGAATTCCATCTATTGTAATCATAAGAATCAATATTTTATTGAGATATTCAAAATTACTTATGATATATCACAACAAAATTAGTGATGGATAAATTATAATTAGGGAATCACTATCAAGACATCAGAATGAATATTTAGTTCATTTTTATGGTTTTTTAAATCTTGGCGATGTGAGATGTGTCATGAGGTAAGTGTTTTTTAATTTATACATGAGTGCATTAGTTATAGTTATAGTGACAAAAAAAATTGACTCATATGGGTATATTACAAGTGGTCGTATTGTCATTGGTTAGGTTAGGATGTTAAAGTAGAGGATCTCATTTTCAGGATGTTAAAAAATATACCTTCTACCACATTGGTACAACCTATTTATTAATATATATACTTGTCCGTTAATTGTTATTGGAAATAATGCATTGGATAGAGAAAACACAAAGTTTAAATATACCTAAATATTGAGCTTGTGCAATGTCTTCCCTTCTAACTATCACATGTCATCCTTAGCCACCTTGTCAAATTGTCTTAATCCAAAGCCATGGTGCTCTGGGACTTATGCTCAATGCAAAGCTTGTTACATAAATAAACATCTTAAATCTAGCTACCATCAATTGTTACAAATGATGAAATCAAAGAGAAATACAGAAATGTTGAATGAAGGAAATGTTGTTTGAATCTATAGAACTAGATATAACAACAATTTTGGTTTTATCTTCAAGATAGGTCATGCCACAAAAAATAATAATTATAATATTGATTCAAGGTAGTAGAGGGGTAGAAGGTAAATCATTTTTGGGTTTCATTTCAAATGTCTAGATAACAAAATATTTTCAATATTTCTTTTCCTTGTGGCTAGAGGAATGAATAATGGGTTGGTTTCGTACTTGTGGGACATAGGGTCGATTTTGACTGCTACCGCTATCACTTTTAGGTGCCTACATATTTGCCTTTCATAGACACGTGTGGGGGGATTTGAGTCTCGAAATTATTGGTACATAAAACTTCATTATTGTGGAAATTTCTAATTGAGTTGCCCTGTGGGAGCTAATATTTTCAGTACTTCATTATGGTCATGGTTTTTTTTTAATTAATTATTTATTTATTTTCAGTTTTTCATTGAGTTTTTCATATGTGAGTCATGGAAAAAAAATGCATTTTTGTAGGGGCATTGATAGGAGCAATTTTGTTCACTATGATACAGATAAGTCAAGGTGTTCACTATGATCTTCACTGTGATCTATTTTTTTTGCTTTACATTTTAATTTTGATCCACTTCTCTCTAGTAAACAATACGGATGTGACCAAGCACAAATTTCACGAGACAACGTCATTTATAAGGATGTTCGTGGATATGTTTATAGAGATGTCCATGCTAAAAGGGTATATGTTTAGCCAAGATGAAGTTTTGGAGGTGGACAAGCTTTGACTTGGGTTGTTTGAGAAAAAATGGTGCAAGATTTAGATTATCCTTAATGCATTAAAATACACATTGCATTCTATGGAGGTTCTCACACACATACACACTTGTATATATAGTTCATAGGATGACTCATTTGCTATATGTGTTTTGTTGATAGAAATTTCACAAATATTTCCTCTAAAATACAAAATTTGCATAGAGTGAAAGTGCATGTGTTCCAAGTGCCACAATTGAAGTCATCCAAAGCATAGACACGTTAGTAACACATGAAAATAAGAAATATAATAACAATAATAACAATATTGACATTATAGAAATAAATAATAGTGAAACTAAGTTATTTTTAATGTATAAATTAGTTACATTAATACTTTAAAACCTTAATGTGCATCAATCAATATTGAACATGATAAATTTCTTTCATTTCATGTTTAGAAACTTTTTATAAGAGCTTGCATAAAGGATAAATGGCATCTGTTTTTATATTTGTTCAACTAGAAAGGAAAAATATGTACACTGGGGCTATTTGTCTATACAAAAGCCTATTAAATATCATATCAAATGTATTCAAGCCATATAAACAAGCCTATTGAAGATTACATCAAATTTCTTCAACCACAAGTATTCTTTTTGTTATTTTTGCTTTGTGGTTGCCTTCGTCTAATGCATGTAGATTTGACTCAGCCATCATTTTAGCTAGTCCCTGACCCTTTATTAGTTTAGTGGGCTTAATTTCAACATCATATTCTAAAATGACTTCTATCCACTTACCTATCCTTCCTTATGGGTCAATTTGAGTGAGAATATCCTTCACTGCAACATTAGGAACAAAGGCAATTATGTGAGAATGTAATATGTAAACCCTAAAATCCTTCAAAGCCTTCACCAACAAAAAAAATTGCTTCTCCATTATGTTATATTTCAAATAATCACCCCTTAAGCCTCTACTAAAAAATGTTATAGGTTGATAAAGATTCTCTTGATTTTTCCGCATCAATACTACTGAAATAGTGTGCTTTGAGGAAAAGGAAAAAATGATGAAATCTTTTATGTAGTTAGGACTAACCAAAACAGGAGCATGAGTTAAGGCTGACTTTACCTCATTGAAATACCTCTTTGCTTCAACAGTCCACTTGAATGTATTTTCTTAGCATAGTGATGGCCCTTATGATTTCAACAAGATTTGGAATAAACCGCCTCAGAAAATTTATTCTGCTAAGAAAAGACTGCACCTTCTTTTTATTCCTTTGGGTATCAATCTTCTGAATTGCCTCAATTATGCTCGGGTTAATTCTGATGCCATATTTGGAAATTATGTGTCCAAATAACTTACCTTCTTCCATTCCAAAAATGGACTTCTTTGGGTTCATAGAGGTACCATAATTCCTGCACTTCTTAAAAACAATATTAAAATGTTGCAAATGATCTTCATCAAACTTAGAATACACAGTAATGTCATCAAGATAAACAACAATAAACCTGTCTTTATCATCAACAAAGAAGATGTCCATAACTCTCTGGAAGGTTGCCCCTTCATTGATCAGTGTAAAAGGCATATTTACCTACATAAATGCTCCCCATGATGTAGTGAAAGTTGTTTTGTCCTGATCATCCAGACGTACCAAAATCTAATTGTATCTGGAGAAACCATAAAGTAATGAAATTATTTGGGAACTAACTACCCACTCGAATATGTGATCCATCTTTGGCAAGGGGTAATTGTCTTTGAGAGAGACCTTATTAAGGTTTCGAAAGTCAACACACAGTCTTATCTCTCCGGTCTTTTTCCTCACTAGAACTAAATTTGACAGCCACTTAGAAAACCTCAAAGGGACAATAATCTTTGCATCAAAAAAATTTCTTACCTCCTTCTCAATTAGGGGCAGCAAAACAGGGTTAATTCTCCATAGATTCTACTTAAATGGTTTATGTCCTTCCTTGATAGGAATGGTGTGCTGGATGATGCTCTTATCATAGACCTTTAAGTCTTCATACCCCCATGCAAAGACATCAGAATACTCTTTCATGAGATCAATACATTTCTGCATCTCCTTGGGAACTAAATATTTAGAAAGTTTCACAATTTTAGGTCTGTCTTTAATTCCTATGTTACATTCTTCCACCCAGGTCTTAGTAGGTAGTATTTTAGGCTTATTAGCCACATCATTGAAATCAAACAATTCCTCTAGTGGGACTAGTTTTCTCGGGATCAAATTATCTTTCAGCTGCAAAACTTCAAGGTCTGCTTCATGCTTGTCAAGACTCTCCTTGGCCTGATTTATGTAAACTCCCTCTTCATCATTATCAAAACTATTTCCTTCATCAATGTGAATATTTAAACAATCTCCTGTCACTTGCAAAAAATTGCCCAGTTGTTTATCATTTTCAAAAACTTGCCAATACCTTATATTGTCTGGGACAGCTGGCCTATGTTTAACCTCAATTTCATACTTCTTGTTCGAATGAATGGGAATCTTAAATGTACTTGTTGAGGTGGCCAACGCATCAGCAATTTCATTCTGATCTCTAGGAATCACAGACAAACTGTATTATGGAAAACATTGCAAAAAATCTAAAACAACATTTCTATATGCCCTCATTCTAGGGTGCTTGGTTGAATACTCACCTTTAATTTTATTTATGATTAGTTCTGAGTCCCCACGGGCTAAAATCATTTTGGCTCCTGACCTTTTCAACAGTTGCAGTCCCAAAAATCCTCCTGACCTTTTCAACAGTTGCATTCCCAAAATCAGTGCCTCGAATTCAACAACATTGTTTGTGCATTTGAAAGAAAGTTTGTAAGAGTAGGTCTTTGGCTTGCCTACTTTCGGGCTCATAATCCATACACCAGCTCCAACCCCTTTCTTATTAACTACTCCATCAAAATCCATGTTTCTCGTGCCTTCTTCATTATCATCAAGTTCTGATTTTGCTTCCAACATTTTACCTACATCCTCTTCTGATTTGATGTCCCTATTTTGAGCATCTTCCTCTAAACATATATCATTGTATAGAATGAATGAATCCATGTATGAATGTAAAAAACAAACATGATAATTATTTGGTTTGCATTGGATGCTTACCATGTACTTCATGAGAGTTTCCCTATACAACTTCCTTGGTTGTCTGAACACTGGGATAGTAGCATATGACATGTCCATCTGCAAAGAACCCTTCAATTTTTCACCCCAAGATCTCGATAATAACATACCATATTTTGGAGGAATTTCAACTACAAATACATCCATAACTCTGCTTTTAGCTGGAATTTAATTAATATTAATGCACAAGTCAAACCCATGCATTTTACTTTACTGGAATCAAAAGAGAAAAGATCTTTGTATGGCCTTGTAATATCTAAACCCAACTTTTCCATGACAACCTTCGACATTAAATTGTGTGAAGCACCTAAATCTAACATGGCATTATGAAGGATCAAATTATGTATATTCAGGCTTACATAAAACAGTGGCACATTTCCATATTGAGAACCTTCTTCGACTTCAGGACCAAACAACATCTCCAGATGATCATCATTCAGGTTCATAGTATCTAAAACATCTCCAACTTTCAATGCTTTAATCATCTAACTTATGTATACTTCATTCTTAATCAATTCGGTAAATGGGATAGAAATTTTGATTTTTGATATCTCATTTTCCAAACTAAAGGATGACTGACCCTTTTCTACTTCTTTGGTGGCTACATATTTCTTCTCAAGAATCTCCTTTGGAGGATCAACTTTCTTCTGGCTTGTAGAAGGTGCATCAACTTGGGATTTCTTCGGAGGATTAACTGGAACCTTTCTATTTCTCAAATTATATTGTTTTTGTACCTCCAAAACTGCATTTTGATACCCCTTCTTATACTCCTCTGATTCTGTAGACATGACATCTTTCCATGATTGTGAGAACAAATCTTGCTCCTCTTCTGTTAAAAATATGGTGTCCTATGTTTCACCAAAATAATGAATGTGATCTTGAACCTGATCTTGATCTTCTGCTGCTATTTCCTCCTCTTCTACATAGTTCTCTTGAAAAGGTGGTCTGATCTGCTGCTGATCAGCTAGATTTCTCTACTCTCTTTGTTTAATTTGAATTTGTTGCCTTCTGAAATTAGGATTTCTAATTTGGGGACCTCCCTGTGGTTCTCTTGCAACATCCCTGTCTCTTAGAGTCATTCTCTCCATCATATTATCCATGGTCTTCACCAAAGTGTCCAATTTAGTCTCTGATTAACTAATTAGTTGATTAATTAATAAACATTTAGGTTTAGTTCCTATTTATCACATGATATATTTATTAAATGAAAATAAATAAATTTAATAATTAAAAACAATTTATCCCATAATACTTCATAGAATTAACACTTTTTTTATTACATATTTAGTTACTTATATAGTGAAATAATTAAACTTAGTAAAAAGGTTAACTAATTAACTAACTAATTAATTATATTTTTATGAATTCCTATAATAATACAAATCTTTGTTTAGATGATAATAAATTATTTGGATTTTAAGTTCTGAGTTTAAGATCATTAGAACAGTTTAGTTAAAGATAAGCAGATTTATTTGTTACAAATAAAAATAATAATAAACATATTTAACAAACTAACTATTTAATTAATTAATTAGCTTATTAACATTCCTTTCTAGTCAAATGTAGTTGTTTCCCAGTCCTTTGTAACCGTTTCCTTGGTCAAAAGTAGTTGTTTATTTCTAGTCGTTGAATGATCGGTCTCTATATTTATCTTGCTGCCATGATATGGTTCTTCATCTCATCCTAACAATGAACCACACTAGCTGGTTTGAAACGCTAATGCATTCTGATGTGATTATCATTGAAAACCTTCTCAATAAAGTCACCCTCTTTTCAATCTTCAACTTGGCTTTCTTGGCCAGCAAGTTAGCCTCTACACTGACAACATTATTTTGCATCTCTTCTAAGGTAGTTGGGTTTCTTTCCCTTAATTGGTAAGCCATATCAGCATCAAATCCATCCAGATAACGAAGTAGGGCCAAACCTGGTGGAGGTTTTATTTCTGCCAGGATAGAATTATAAACATTATTGAATCTGATTGAGAAATCTTGGACTGATTCTCCCAGAGCTCTCCTCAAATTTTCATATTCTGCTAGTATTTGAAGAGGGTTCTTTTTTACTTCCCATCTAGAAAGGAAAAGTTGATGAAACTACTGAAGATTAGAAATATTTCCTGTTGCTAGTCCCCTGTACCATTTTCTGACTTCTCCAGCAAGGCTTTGGGAAAAAAGCCTCATCTTAACATCATCATCATCAACTTCTTCAAGATCTGCAAAGTCATTCATTTTGTCTATGTGTTGTTGTGTTGTAGTGGGTCCAGTGCCATCAAATTGAGGTAGGTGTTGCCCATAATTCTGTGGCATATCATTCAGTGGTGCCTACAAGATCAATGGAGCATAACGAGCTTCCATGATTATGGTCTAAGATGTTGTTGTTCTGGTTGTTGTACTTGGTAATGAAGGTGAAAAAGATGGAGGAATTGTGATCTGCTGGGTTGGAACTGTAATCTGCTGGGTTGTTGTAATGTAAGAAGTAAATACAATAGATACAAGTGTAACAGAACAATATGGAGAACTCAAAGGCAATGTAGATAAAGGGGCAGAAGAGGTTGGGACATCCTACTGAAATATAGGTGACTTCTCAGCAACCTCGTGTAGTTGACTGACCAAATGCTCAAGCTTACAAAATTCCTGTAAAATGTCTCTATCATATTTTGAAATGCCAACTTTTTGAGATGGAATGTATGGTTTTATTTCAGATTCGTCAATTACTGTCTCAGACACAAAATATTCATATTTGGATCTGAAAATACTTCGCTCAAATGGCAAATCAAACTCAATGTTTTCAACTGTTACAATACTTTTAGGAAGGGTGTAAGATATCTCAAGAGAGTTGTTACTTGCTTCACCTTCTTCAAACTTCTTCTTTCTAAGCAATTTCTCAAGATCACTTACAACTTCAGGGGGATCAAGATTTGGATGTGATATTGTATGGATCTTTCTAGAAGTCAGATTTCCAAGCAAACTGCTTACAACTAGGCTTAAACACAACTTCTAGGTGAAAATTTCGACCTAATGATTCCTAACTCACTGTCACCCACAGGAACTAGGATTAGCTTTTCGAATAAAGTTTTTACCAGGGAAAATTTAGCCTTCGTCCCCAACAATGGCATGAGAATTTTAGATTTCTATAATTTCCTTTAGGTTGAGAAAGGATTACAAAGGTAACCACATAGAACTTTTACGCTAGAATCTATCCCTTCTAGCTTTGGACAGGGCTCTCTCACTAGGTTTCTCAGTCAATTAGCTGACTGAATGATCTTTGATCTTAGGATAGTTATGAGGATCATCAATGTGAAAAAGTTTTTAATGTTGTAGCTATAGTGTGAAAGGGTGATCCATTGGGCATGGAGTCAAAATAATGTTCAGTAACCAATCACAATGAACAAAGTAGTTTGAACGAGGGCGAGGTAGGCAGACTCCTGGATCTACAAAATTTGTTGTAGTGTGGCTGGGATGAAATGAGAGTAAATATGCATTATAAATAAAGCATGTGTAGATGAATTCTATATCTACCTTCAGAAGAAAAACATTGAAATTGTTTGACAAGCCTGAGCAGAGTACCAATGTAAATTCTGCAACATAATTTTCTTTCAAACAATTAAGAAGAAAGGTACATGTGAAAACTAGAAGGGAAGATATATCACAAAGAGGGGCACATCGCCATTATGTCTGACATAAGAATCCTGGAACAAATATGTCTCTGTATTAATGTATTAATCACTATTTAAAAACTTTCTCCACTATTTACAAAGTTTTCAAAAGATATACTCTATCCACTTGTGAATCCAACCCTCTCTACATTTAGATTCATGAATTATATACAATCAGCTCATCCTTAGAATTAGGGGGTCGAAATCCATCCTTTTCCCAAAGATAGGAAGAGGTTACAATGCTTTAGGAATAAAATATTTGGAAAATTTGCCCATATCCTACTATCTAGGGTTTGGTTTTTGACTAACCAAAAATATGCTAACTGAAGAGAAAATCATGGAATTGGGTAGAAAAATATTCAAAATTCATCATCCAAATCAGCTTGGAATTAATTATTCCAAGTTGGAGGTCCACCAAGTCGAATTTAAAAAATTCTAGAACTTTGTCAACAAATTTGGCTTGGTAAAATTGTGAAAAATGGGTCTCAAAGTGACACATGTAATTCCCAAACCGTAATTACTGTGAAAAAAATGAGAGAGGTTTTTGTAATTTATTTAGTGTTTGACAAAAACCTCTTTCACTTTTTCAAAATTCATCTCCCTTAGGTCATAAATCGATTTTGAAGTGAAACTATAAAAAACACAACGTCTCCCCTGCCTCCTTTGCACAACGACTATGTTTTTTGAATATCTCCCAAATGGTGAGTCCAATGGAGCTGAAATTGTTACAGAAATTTCCTATAATCATACTTGATCTCCACAAAAAATTTGAGCCAACTCTGATTCACAGATATCGAGAAAATCCAAAACTAGTTGTAGGTCACAGTAGCTTGTTTCTCAAAACCCGTGAAGCATTTTGGGTTGAACTTAACTGAATTTATTCATCTCACTCCCATCCATCTCCTGTAAAAAAATTATGGCAAGTGGGTACATGGTTTAAGATATATGGTGAAAATACGTTTACGCAACACACTTTTGCAGAGAGTTTTAATCACATGCTTGAACTTTGGCTGAGCAAAAATGGTTGATTCATGATGTTTCCACCCTTTTAAACCTATTTTAAGTTCCCACACACAAAAATAATGCCGATATTTTCATTTTTAATTAAACCGTAATGCTTCTGACAGTTTCGCAGCAACTTGTGCAACATTCCAAGTTCTGCACATTTTCGGCCTATCTCTAAAAAAATTAAACTGATGGGTCATCTTGGAATCTCCCTGTGAAGGTTATAAACCTATGAAACCACCTCAAAACTTAAAACCTGGATTCAAACCAACATCTCCCTTTTTCTGCCAAATTCGCAATAAACTTGCGCAACACCTGTGACTGGGGTTCTTTGAGAGAGACAACCAAACAAGGGGTTGATAATTGACACTCAGCTGAAGTTCCAAATAGAGATAGTAGGGTTCAAGGAACACATTGCAACCGACTTGATTATTTCTTGAGATGCACAACGGGTTCCTCAGTTGCGCAAAAAATTCCAACCTTCGCACTAGTTTCCAACTTTCGTAGTAGTTTCCAAATTTCGCAGCAGCTTGAACTTTCATATATGAAACACTCTTCCTTTCTACCTAAAATGAATAGAAAGACTGAAATGACAAAGATTCCTATAATATAGGACCCTATCAATCACAAATCTCTCTACAAATGGCTTCGCTACTTCAATGAAAAGCCAAGATGGAAATGCTCGGATTGTATCGACAAAGCCACGAGTCAATTGAAAGAATTATTCAAGGCCGGGGTTGCTATGCTACTAATCTTTGTTATAAAACCATGTTCCTTCATACACTTGCAATGTTTTTCAAGCTAAAATGAGCTCATAAGAAAGGTTTAAAATATTGCATACCTAAGCCTTACCCTTGATGTAGTCTTACAAGTGATATTGAGATTGCTGATATGAATGTTGAAGTTTCCTTTGGTGGTCTTGAAGTTGCTACATGTGATAATCTACTGGAGGTCCTATTGTTGATAGCCTTGAATCTGGAGGTCTCCTAGGTTTTTGTTGTTGTTGTTGTTGCTGCTTCACATCCTTGGCTAAAATGTTGTTGTTGAGCTTCATAACATGATGATTTCAGAGGTGTTGACTTCCTTTGTTTGTTGATGCATAGGTCTTCATAGCATGATGATTTTTCTGACTGATGTAATATTTTTTGTGTGCAGGCCTCTTTCTGGCATTCAATCTATTGTTGTTGGAGTTGATGGATGCCAACCCACATTCTAAACCTTTGTCTTCCAGTTACCATGAGCAAGTTGTCTTAGTCAAATCCAACCTTCTTGGAGTGTTGGGCTTGGCCATGGGTGATGTTCACCTTCCCCACACTTTTCACAACTGTCATACACCCTTCCAACACTTCATCTCACCATTATTTTCCTCCAAAACCCCTCAGCCAACTTCTTGTAGCAGTTCAGGACATCCTGTAGCAGTTAGGGAATCATGTAGCAACATCCTATAGCAGACTTGTTTTGCCCATATCTCCCAAATGGTATACTGGATTGACTTAAAATTTTTTGAGAATGTTTCCATCATCCTTATGCACCTCCCCATAAAAACATCTTGGCCAATGGATGCACGAATCTCGAGAAAAAATAAAAATGGTTGTAGGTGATGGGGGTCAATTTCTCAAAAACTGTGCACTAGAATTTGTTGAAATTTCTTGGGCATGTTACCATCATCCATATGCATCTCCCCCTAAAACATCTTGGCAAATGGATGCACTATTTTTAATATATGCCAAAAATAATTTTCTGCTCTGTGTATTTTTACTTCCTGTAGAAAAACAGAACCTTCCTGTAACATTTTAGGACAACAAGGAAAATGAGTGGTTAAATATTGGGAATGATGAAAGGATGGTGGAAATATATAAGGGAGATGGTTTGGCATGGCCTTGGTCCTTCTATAGCATCTGAGAAAAGGAGGAGAAATTCCAAGTTTGACTTCCTTTGACTAAGCTTTTGATCAACTTTTCTTTTGGTGGCTAACTTGTTTTTGTTGCTTGCAGAGGTTGGAGAGCATTTGCATTCATGAGAGAGAGATACATGGAGCAAAGATTTTTTATTATTTTTTTCCTTTTTTTTCTTCTAGGCCTACTAGCCATGTCAATGAAGTTTTCAACTAGTAGGTCTGCCTAGGCGCCTCAAAGGAGGTTTTCACCTAGGATCTTTTCTTTTTCTCCTTTTTCCCAACCCATTGACTGCCTCATGGAGGTTTTCAATCAATGAGCCAATCTCAGGCACCTCAAAGGAGATTTTCACCTGAGATTTTATTTTTTCCTCTTATTTTCCATTTTTTTATTTTTTTCTATCCTACTCTACTTGAAAAACAAAATCTCTTTCAAGTATAAGAATACTTCCAATGGAGCCATGTGCACATCAAGATGACAGATAAACTGATGTGTAGGCTTGAAATATATGCTTTGACATGTACCTGAATTTCAGAGACCAAATGCTTTGATTGAGATGAGATCAAGAATTGTTGAAGAAGAGTGTGTGGCTGCAAATTACTGATTGTCTGGAACCATATTTCAATATAGTTTTGATGCCCTTGGTCCACTTGTTGATTTGGATCATCTTGGATGTCTTCTTCTTCCATGAAGTTCAAATCTGCTTCTTTTTGTTGATTATTCTCTTGAACACATGGAGGATCTGATGGTAAACATGAGGGAACTTTCTCAATCTCTAATTTTGATGTCTTCTCTTCATCAAGTGCAACCCATGATTCTTTGGTCTTCTCATTTGAATCTTCTTTTTTTGAATGTTGTCCTTCAATGGCATCAAGATAATCTCTTTTTTGCAATGATCTTCTTGAGCTAAGATGAATACCATTGAGATCAAGAGGAGATGTTTGGAAGTGTTGTGCCTCAACATTGTAAGTGGGTTGAGCTACTTCCTTGTGTGGATTTGGAAATGGTGGTACAGGTAGTTGAGTGGGAATGGATCTTTGAGATGGATGTGGTTGGGGTTGTGGTTGTGGTGGAGGTGAATGGTAGGGATAGAATGGATTTGGGTATGGAGGATATTGAGGAAAATATTCAGGATATTGTGGATGACTCTTATAATTTCCTTGCCAACTTTGTTGCCAATATTGGTTTTGGGGTTGAGATGACCAAGTTTCCAAGGAAATGGTGTGTTCCAATTACTTTGAGATGGATGTGCATAAGCTTGAAATTGTGAATTAGGCTCTTGCTATTAGGTAAACTTGACTCAGGATAGAGTCAAAGTTGACCAGGTTAAACAGTGATGGTTTTGGGGCACATGGTATTGTGCACCCATAGTATTTTGCCCGTGGTATTATATGTAATGGAGCTGGAAGGACTTCATTGTAAAGTAAGACCTGGAGGTGAGTGGTGAAGGCTCACTTGGTCGGATTGGCCAGGGTTTTGGCCAATGCTAATGAGATTTTATTAGGTTGGGTTTTTCCCCGGATTTGGGGTTTTCCCGGATAAACATTTGTGTTTATGGTTGTTGCTGGTTATTTTCTTATATATATTCCTCTTAGTAATTATTTATATTATGCAGTAAATTTCTTAACAACTGGTATCAGAGCCAAATATTGGCTTCAAATGGATTCTTTGATGCCAGGGGTTTATAGTGCCTGATGAGATCAATGCAGCCTTTTTATAGATCTGGGTCTGAAAATAATGGTGGAACAATCGTACGTGGAAGAACCTCGAGGAGAATGTGCGGAAGATAGTGCCGTAACTGCCAGGGATCGCAGTGCATTTGCAATATTTACTGGTTTGGAACATGCTGACGAATTGTTTGGGATTCATGCGGCTATTTAAAGAAGGTCAACAGAAGAAAATTGTTCATGCGGCTTTGAAAATTGTTCGTTTTCTGCTACGTGAGGCCACTGGTGCTGGAATCTACGAGGTTCTCGTCGGGCTTGCAGTTGGAGCGGTTTGATAGAAGTTTTTGAGCAAATCAAATTGAGAGAGGATGGATCAGAATCGCAGCAGCAATAAACAAATTTTTTTTTTAATGAAGTCAAAATTATTGCATGTAAATGGGCATACTACTATAAGACCTGGTAAGGCATGTGTACCCCTCAGTGATCACCGGTAAAGTCTGGGTTAGACCTAGGTGATAGGGGGGATGTCGGGTTAACAATACCCCGAGTAAAAACTCTGAGGGGGGTAAGAGCTAGAGTGAGCGGGATTGTCTCACTTAGCAGGTTTGGCTAGAGTTAGTCAAGGAACCCCAAGTCAAGTTTAAGGGGAGAATTGTTAGGTAAACTTGACTCAGGATAGAGTCAAAGTTGACCAGTTTAAACAGTGATGGTTTTGGGGCACATGGTATTTTGCACCCATAATATTCTGCTCGTGGTATTATATGTAATGGAGCTGGAAGGACTTCATTGTAAAGTAAGACCTGGAGGTGAGCGATGAAGGCTCACTTGGTCAGATTGGCCAGGGTTTTGGCCAATGCTAATGAGATTTTATTAGGTTGGGTTTTTCCCTGGATTTTGGGTTTTCCCGGATAAACATTTGTATTTATGTGTTTATGGTTGTTGCTGGTTATTTTCTTATATATATTCCTCTCAGTAATTATTTATATTATGCAGTAAATTTCTTAACACTTGCATCATATCAGGTTGAATAGGATGCCATGGTCCTCTTGGAGCTACATAACATAGATGCATTGGAAATTGACTTGCTCCATTGTCCTCTTGGTAAACTTCCTTCAACATTGGTATTGAGGGGCAATATTTAACATCATGTGATTCTGCATGGACAAAAAAAGTATCAACATCTTCTTTTTTCTCATTTTGTATTCTTAACCTTTCTACTTGTTCACTTAGATTACTAAGAATTTCCATTTTAAATTTATCAAGCAAATTTCCAAGTTTAGCTTGACTTACCGATCTTGATGTTGATTGAATTACTCTTGCCTTTCCTCTTGATATGTGTTTGCATGTTTCACAAATTTCTTCAAATGATAATTGGTATACATCACCTCTACTCATGAGATCAAGGAGATCAATCCATTCATCCCTAATTTTTCTAAGTAAGAGGTTTTTTAGTGTGTCAGATCCTAAATGATGTAGGTTTACCCTCTTACCATTATACATGAACCTCTCTATTAGATCCTCAAGGCTCTCATCTTCTTTTTTATTCTTTCTAAATATTTCTTCTTTAAGATCATGATCTTTATATTTTTCTATAAATATATTTTTCATATCATTCCATGATCTTATTGAATTAGTCCCTAAACTCATGAACCATTTAAGATTTCTATCTTTCAATGTTGCCAGAAACAATCTCAATTTTTTAGTGTTTAATAAGTAACCATAAGATCTACAAACAATTTCAAATTCAAAGAGAAAGCTTTCTGGATCCTCTGACCTCATACCATGGAAGTTTAGAAGAAAAGATGGAGGGATGTTCTTCATGTGCACACTAATATCAGTATATTGAATGGGAAATCCAAGAGGATCTTCTTCATTGGCATCATCTCCATCCATATCTTGTACCTTCTCGGTTACCTCTTCTTCTTCTACCTGCAAAATGAATGGTAATGTGGCTCTTACTGCACCATGTGATCAAATTGGAGGGGGGGGGGGGGGGGGGGGGGGTGGGTGCAGGCGCGCTTGGTGTTGGATTTTTTTTTTTTGAATAAGAATGCTAAAGCAATGCAATTTTTTGTTCTTGAAATGAAAGATGCCTAATTCAATTTTTTTGTTTTTGTTTTTGCAAAACTTAAAAAGAAATGAATCAACTAGGGAAGAAAACAATGCATACTTTGACACCTCCTCGACAACAACGCCAAAAAGTGATGAGCCTCAGTATTACAACAAGAATGCTGCAACTCCCAAGGCTACCAACTTTAATTATCAACCCGGGGTTCGTACAAACTTAAGAGGTATTGGCACTATATGTGCAACATACAATGTGTCATTCCTTTGTTGTCATGATGTAATGGAGTGCATGTAATGAAATCAAATCCTAACTAGTTGCAGAAATGGAAATGCTCAAAATGGAAACCTTAACCTATTGCAAGAAAGAAAATACAAGGAAAAACTATTCTAATTGCATAAAGTAAATATCATTAACTAAATATCAATCATTACATTTCAAAGAGTTTAGATCCATTGACAGAGTTCATTGGATGTGGCAATCAAGAAAATCATTATTGTATTATCCAATTCATAAATTTGTCCATTAACCCAATTCGTTGAGATGTTTTGCATGGGTAAAAAGGCAAGTCCTAAGTGGTGTTTATTCCTCCTAAACCATTTATTTAGAGCCTAGGGGTCATGATTCAACCCTAAGGGACAAAAACCAACATTTTTGAGAAAATCTGGGCAAGTATATACATGTTGGAAGAGTGCTACAGGAATCTGCTACAGGAAATAGGTTTGTTACAAGAAGATATAATTCACAATATGACCAAGCAAATAAAATCCAAATTGGATGGGACAAATTTTTTTATTTACTAGGATATATTAGGTCTCCATTCCAAGTGGAATCACTCAAAAATACCCCTGTTAACACATGCTAAAAAATAGCAGAAAATTACTAGTCTAAAATCTAGAAATTCAAGAACTAGTGAGCTAGTTAATCTATCAAATGCCTAACCTAATCAAGTGCGAATGAAATGGGGTAAATTTTGTTATTAACTAGAATTTTTTTTTTGATCTAATGAAAGTGGAATCAACTCGATTGAATCTCATTAGCATGTTCTAAAAAATAACAGAAATTTACTACTATTTGCCACAAGGGACTTCTAAAAATTTAGATTTGGGAATAAGCAAACTAATCCAAGTAGCTCAATGATTACTATGACCTTCCAAAGTTGTTCAAATGATGAAATCATGCTTTTGATCCTGCAAAAGAACTTACTTCAACCATTTAACCCAATCCTACAACAAGAAATCATCAATACTAAATACAAAAATAGAAAAAGACAAGAACAAGAGATGCATGTGAATAAGAAGTCAAATGAAGAAAAGTAAATGATACAAAAGGGTTATGAGGCTTCTGAGATGGCCAAACCCAAGGAAACTCAGATTCCTATGAAGGAGACCAAGATTTAAAAGCTAAACATGGCAACAACCTTCATTATTTCCATCAATATAATTACATCCCTGCAAGAAATGAAAGTGAAACTGCAAAAATACGAGTTATCTCCACAAGAAGACTAATAAAAATCAACCTATAGAGGAAAATTCGACTTGGTACTTACAAAAAATTATTAGGAATCATTCCCCATGAAAATAGGAAGCTTTCCCCTCCAAAATCCATCAAATAGTGGATCTAGTTCCCAACACTAGGAATCTACATTAAATGATAGGGAACACATTCCTAGATTTTCTCAATCATTGGAGCTCTAGAATCTATGCAATAATTTCATAAAATCTTGTTGATTTATTATCTAATATTGATCCTCCTGTAGTAGAGATAAAGTCCCTAAATTATCTCCTCCTCCAAATCTCCATAATCTGCCCAATCTTCTCATAATATTCTACAAAAACAAATAATATTAGGCACAAATATGCAATTATCCATAAACCTTCCTAATTAACATGTTAAAGCTAAAAACATAATTAAGTGTAGAAGGAGAGGTTTAATATAGCCTTCATGTGCCTAAGAAAGGATACATGGGTCTTTATTTATGTCTAATTTGGAGGCCCATCAATAAGATCCCAAATGGATGGCATGGTTTATGTGTTTTTTTTTTGCCATGTTAAATATTTTGTGGTAGATGTGCACATTTTTAATATGTCAAAATTGTTTACCGATTACATGTTAATCTAACATTGACTACAACATTAGAGTTAGGTAAAGTGTGTTTCTTTACTATGTACTTTTGTAACTTACAATCCGATGGTCACGATATGTTCTAGACATGAAGTGATCTGACGGTTCATTCTCTCCTCGGTATTACCGACACTTAATCTGTGGCTTAACACCCGATTGGTCCATGATCTCTATTTAAAGAGCATGGAGGGTCATCTGTAGTGGGATCGTTCATGAGAGAAGCTTATGTAAATTTTGATTCTTTTATTAATAAATTGCCTGAAGTGGCCGTGTTGGCTCAAGCCGTGGACTGTTTCCCTCTTTGAGGGTTCTAACCACGTCAAGAATACTGGTGTATTGATCTGTGATCTGTTTGTGTGGTGTCCTTTGGTGTTCTATCTGAGGAACTTACCCTGTAAATTCCTACATGGTATCAAAGCTATTTGAGGGCCGTATCTATTGGTGATCCAAATCAGAAACCGATACAACTACATTTGATTTCCGTTTCCTAATTCTATTTTTTCGACCGCTTTCGAGCCGAGAGGATTGCTCTATTGTGTTAGGAGAATATGTTCCAGTGAGGAACCCCTTTATTTTCACGCAAAAAGGTTTCTGGTAGCCCTATCTACATCATTTTTAAGATCTTGAGGTATACAGTGTTTATTTACATTTTTAGGTTTTTTCTCTCTGTTTATTTCGGTTGATTTATCTCTCTGTGTTTTTATTACTGAATCTATACCTTTCATTTCTGTGTATGTTATTTTCCCCGCGACTCTGTGTGATATGGGAAAATCAGAAACATAAAGGAAGGATATTTCTCATGCGTATGCTCTTTTCCGCCGCACCTTAGTGCGAACTCAGAAAATCAGAAACATTGAGGAAAATATTTAGTTTCCGGCAAAAGCTAACTTCAAGCCACAAGGCTTGGTTTTTTTTGAATGTCCATGTTGGGTTGTGTGTTTTTTTTTGTAGGAAAATAAGGTTTTTTCAAGTAAGCACGCATCCCAAAGCTTCAGTGACTAAAAAAACCCCTTCCTCTTTTCCAAAAATCTTATGTTTCAAAGTTACTTTATGTAAAAGTGTTATCACCTATTATAAAAAGTGAGTCACTTATAATTCTAAATTCTCTTTATCTTTTATCTAAGTTACAATTTAGTGGGTAGCTCATAAATTTCCATTGTAAAGTGATTTTCACTTATTTATAAAAGTGGGTCACATAAAATCCTTTTTTTAAAAGTGAGCTAATCCGATTAAGTTTGGAAAGGGGGGAGGGCAGGGGGGGGAATTTTTTTAAAATATAACATTATCACTCACTTCCGCACATGCACACACTTCATCGGTATCTTCAACAACTTTTCTTCAAAAAACCATAACTTCTTCATCCAGAAGCCATTTTTTTTAATCGGCCTAATTTTTCAAGATTTTTCCATTAAAACACTTAGTTTTAGCATCTATAGCTTTAGTTTCTGTTAAAATGGAAAGTTTATTCCAATTTATTCTTGACAACACCAACTACTTCCAATGGTGGTCCTACGTTGTGGATTTACTTAGAAGTAAAGGTCTTTATAGAATAGCCTCAAGCCAAGAAACTAAACCTAAAGATGAAGATAAGGTAGCCAAATGGGAAAATAGGCAAGATCAAGCACGTGTGTTGA
Organism: Pinus tabuliformis; assembly: GCA_031772625.1. NCBI lineage: Eukaryota > Viridiplantae > Streptophyta > Pinopsida > Pinales > Pinaceae > Pinus > Pinus tabuliformis. The sequence goes on along the minus strand of CM062817.1, from coordinate 1,510,926,920 downwards.
TAGGGATGTCTATTTCTCTAGACCTTAGATTCCATATCGCAGAACTTGATACCCCTAATGAAGCAATGAAACAACTCACTAAAGTTTTTGGAATTAAAAATGAAATTAGAGCCCATCAACTCGAAAATGAGCTGGTTACGTTGGACCCCAATAATTTTTCTTCCATTGAAGATTTTTTGTCCAAGTTCAAGACCCTTAGACTTCTCTTGGAAGGTGTTCATGTTAAGAAAGAAGATGGTAGCCTTATCTATTCCATTCTTACTAAGTTGGGACCAGCTTACTCTTTGTTTGTTTCCACCTTCCATTCTACTAGAGAAGCATTTATTTCTCAAGGTCAAGACTACAAATCTCCCTCTTTTGATGTCTTTTGTGATTCTTTAATAAGAGAACAAGAAAAACTCTTACATCTTGGTCTTCTTAATCTTGGAAACTCTTCTAATAAAGCCTTAGCTGCCCAAGAGCAACCAAGTTCAAAGAATCCTAAGAAGCAGTATTTTAAAAAGAATGGTCCTAAACCAACCAAGGGTCCTAAGCACTTTTAGTCTCAAAATGAAAAATCAATTCAACAAAATGATAAGGAAAATAGAAACAAAGGGAAGAAAACTGATAGACATTGCAAATTTTTTAATCGAGATGGCCACTTAGAATCCAAATGCTTTAAGAAGATGGAAGCCTTGGAAGTAGCAATGAAGAAGCATAACATCCATTTGGAGCACTCTTCAACTTCAACTTCATCTTTAGGAATTGCACTTTCTGCATGTGGTTGTCAAGCATCTCGGTCTGGTTATGCACTAAATGTATCTTCTTCTTCTCATTCTCATGAGTGCCTCATTGAGTCTGGAGCTTCTTATCACATGGCCAAAATCAAGGCCATGTTTTCTTCTTTAAATGATTGTAACACCAAAAATATATATGTTGGTGAAGATAGATCTCTTAGTGTTGTAGGGACTAGAACTGTTCATCTAGATAATGGTCAATTTAATGATGTATTATGTGTTCCAGCCTTATCCTGCAACCTTTTATCTGTATATCATATAACTCATTCAGGTGAAGGTAAAACCATTGAATTCTCACCTCATGATGTTGTAATTAAGGACCTAAGAGATCCTAGATAGATTTTAGCTACTAGCATTGCTGATGATTCTACAAGGTTGTATAAGTTTAACAACGTTGGGTCATCAACTCTTCCCTCGGTATTTGTTGCTAATAATGATGAAGTAAGCAAACTTTGGCATGAGCGATTTGGTCACTTGAACTATTGCTCCCTTCAAAATATCTCAAAAGAAAATATGGTGATAGGTCTTCCTATGGTATCTTGCAGAGATGGTGTTTATTTTGGATGTGTACTCAGAAAACATCATTGGGTTAGTTTTGAAAAATGAGCCTCTTGGCATGCCTCAGCCCCTTTACAGCTTGTGCATAGTGATTTATGTGGTCCACTTCTAGTTGTTTCATTCTCTGGCTACAAGTATTTCTTAACTTTCATTGATGATTTCTCCAGACGCACTTGGGTATACTTCTTAAAACTCAAGAGTGAATTCTTTAACATGTTCTTGGCCTTTAAGGCCTTTGTTGAGAAACAATCTGGACATCAAATTATTAAGCTAAGATTTGATAATGGCAGAGAATATGTTAACAACAAATTCATCAACTTTTGCACTAAGCATGGAATTCAAATGCAACATATTGTTCCATATACTCCACAACAGAATAGTGTAGCTAAAAGGAATAATTGCACCTTAAAGGAAATGGCTAATTGTATGCTTCAATCTAAAGGACTTGGTCTTAATTTTTGGGCAGAAGAAATTAACTGTGAAAATTACATAGTAAATCACACTCCTACTAAGGCTTTAAAGAATATCACTCCAGAAGAAGCATGGAGCTCAATTAAACCAGATGTAAGTCACTTTCGTGTTTTTGGAAGTGAAGCATGGGCCCATATTCCAGATGAGAAACATAAAGCCTTAGAACCTAAGAGTGAAAAATGTATTTTTGTTGGGTATTCTGAAGATGTCAAAGGATATAGACTTCTTTCACCTAAGTCCAAAAATGTTATCATTAAAAGAGATATAAAGTTTGCTGAAAATATATTGGCCTACAAACCTAGTTCGGTGGATGTGCCACCTCTCTCTATCCCTTCTACTTCTGAACATATTTCTTCTTCAAATAATGACAGCAAGGATGACAATCCTCCCCTACCTTCTCAGGATCCTCCTTCAACTCCTCAACTACAGAAATGGGTCTGTGCTACTTAGGATGCAGCAGGTGCTCTTGCAGGTGATCCTACAGATCAGCGACGTACACGTTCTCAGTTCGATAGAGCCTCTTCTTTACTGGCTCAAGCTTCACCGAATTATGATCCGGAAACCTTTGCAGAAGCTTCAGGCCATCCAGATTGGGACGCATATATGAATGAAGAATATCGTTCATTATTGGCAAATGACACATGGGATCTTGTTCCTCTTCCAAAGGGACGAATACTTGTTAGATGCAAATGGTTTTACAGAACCAAGTTTGGACCAGATGGAATAGTTGATAAACATAAAGCTCATCTTATTGCTAAGGGTTTTTCACAAGTTGAAGGCATTGACTATACTGAAACCTTCTCCCCTGTTGCCAAAATGAACTCTATCCACCTTGTTCTTTCCCTTGTTGCCTCTTTCAAATGGGAAGTCCATCAGATGGATGTTAAATCTGCCTTCTTGCATGGGGACTTGCATGAAGAAATATATATGGAACAACCTCCTGGCTTTATACAAACAGAATCCAACCTTGTATGTTAGCTTAATAAATCCCTTTATGGTCTCAAGCAAGCCCCTCAGGCTTGGTATGAAAAAATGGATAGCTTTCTTTTAGATACTGGCTTTTCTAGGTGTCATTCTGACAATACTGTCTACACCAAGAAAGTGGGTAAGTCTCTTATCATTCTTGTTCTTTATGTTGATGATATTATCTTTACTGGAAGTGATCCCAACCTTATAAACCATGTGAAGTCTAGCCTTAAAAATAAGTTTGAAATAACAGACTTAGGACACTTGCATTATTTTCTTGGTCTTCAAGTCTTGCAAACCAAGGAAGGTATTTCCCTTTCCCAATCCAAGTATGCCTTTGATCTTCTACGCCATTTTCACATGGAAGACTATAAGCCAGCCCCTTCTCCCTTTTAGTCTAGAGCCAAACTTTCAGTCACTTGTACTTCCCCTGAAGTTGATGTTACCTTATACCATCAGCTTGTAGGAAAACTTTTGTATCTGACCCATACCTGTCCTGACCTTTCCTTTGTTGTTAGCCTTATTTCTCAGTTTATGAAAAACCCACATGAAAGTGATTGGAAAGCAGCTAAAAGAATACTTTGTTATGTTTGAGGTATAGTTTAGTTTGGGATTCATTACACTGCAGAAGTATCTCCTCTATTGTTGGTTTCACTGATTCTGATTGGGCTGGTGACCCTGATGATCGGAAGTCTACTGAAGGTTATGTCTACGCTCTTGGTTCTGGACCTATTACATGGGCTTGCAAGAAACAAAGTGCCATTTCTCTTTCTTCAGCAAAAGCATAGTATCGTGGCACCGTAGAAGCTGGTAAGGAAGCCTTGTGCCTTTGTCAGATCCTGTCAGAGTTTGGCTTTCAACAACAGCATCCGACTACACTTTGGTGTGATAATCAAAGTGCCATTCAACTATGCAAAGATCCAGTCCAACATCAGCGCAACAAACACATTGAACTACACACGCACTTCATCAAAAATATCATTCATGACCATGTTCTTGAAGTGAAATGTTGTTCAACCGATGATCAAGTTGCAGACATCTTTACAAAGGCTCTCAGAGAGGCAAAGTTTACTAAACTTCGATTTATGGTTGGAGTTCAGGAAGTTGTCACTAAGGAGGGATAGGATCTAATGCCTCCTTCCTTCTCCTATTGTGTCATATTTGTACATCCTTCAATCCTATCCCAATTTGTTCTTAAGGGGGGATGTTAGGATATTCCAACACATAGGAAATAGTTAAGTATAACTTGGTCTAGTGTAGACTTAGGTAAAGTTTGTTTCTTTACTATGTACTTTTGTAACTTACAATCCAACGGTCACGATATGTTTTAGACATGAAGTGATCCGACAGTTCATTCTCTCCTCGGTATTACCGACACTTGATCCATGGCTTAACACCCGATTGGTCCATGATCTCTATTTAAAGAGCATGGAGGGTCATTTGTAGTGTGACCATTCATGAGAGAAGCTTATGTAAATTTTCATTCTTTTATTAATAAATTGCCTGAAGTGGTCGTGTTGGCTCAGGCCATGGACTATTTCCCTCTTTAAGGGTTTTAACCACGTCAAGAATACTGGTGTATTGATCTGTGATCTGTTTGTGAGCGTTGTCCTTTGGTGTTCTGTCTGAGGAACTTACCCTATAAATTCCTACAAAATTATTCTTCAAAGAAGAATATAATTTATGCTAGGCATATAGGAGTTTTTGTAGGTGAATACCTTTTTATAAAGCTCCAAAATTAAACGAAATTTGCAGTGCATATAGCCTCCTTTCAAATATAATCCTTGATTACAACGTATTTCTCCAAATCCACTAGATGATTAAGTGTGGACAATTAACATTATCGTTGATAAAATAAACTGAATCTTTCATATTTGAGACCAAATTATTGATTAGAGATATCAATTTAGTCTCCTCGAGCTCGAGAATATGGGGTATTCCTTTTTGAACTAATGATTTAACCTCTGACATTCTTTTGTCTGACACTAATCCCTTGCAATTCCATGAGATTAGTTTCATCATTTGCTATTAGATTTTGTAGCCCCTTAATTGGGTCATGAACTACCTACTTTCCTTGTATTCTATATCCTTGTGATGTATTTATCCATCATACCTTGTTTTCCCAATTGTATTTCCTTTTCAAAATTTCCAATTCAAACCTCTCAATTTGTTTTTATTTTTATTCCCATCTTATGATGAATTCAATCTTGTTCCTTCTCTTTCTCCATCTTTGATTTTTCATTAGCTGAAATGAGAAGGGAGGGTTGAGTTCGAGCTTCCCTTAGGAGTGGAACTAGCTCTCATATAAGGAAGAGTGGATCTCTCCTATCACATAAGGGCATCCTCAAGGGGTGGAATTCCATCCTTAGGAAGACCATGAAAGGCTTTGAAGTCCTTCCTAGGAGAGAAAGAGATGTTTCTTGAGGAAATCTTGCCTTCCTCTTCAACTGTGTTGAGTGCTTCAAAACTATTGCTATTAGCCTTCAGTACACCTTTATTTCTAGTACCCTCTCACGGAGATGATTTTTCTTGGGTTAGAGAGGTTTGGCCCTTCCCTTTGGTCCCTACTAGATCGCTCTGTCATGGCTAGTTGTTAGTTTATTTGGATGGTCCTTTTCACCTTTTGGGCTATTGCCATTGATCCTTTTCTCCCACCTGATTTTATTGCTCCTCATTCTTCTTTTTGCATTTTCTAGCAAAGTGTATGTACTCATGATAGATACTGAACTTAAAAGGAATTTGGTCATAATGCACCCCTTGGATATGGGCCAGAGTTGATATTTATTGTGACCGAAATCCCTTTTCTCTAATCTAATTCCACATAGATCCTAGCACATGAAAAAAAACCATCTTATGGCTCGACATAATCAATATACTTAATTGGGGCATTTCCAATACTTTTAAAAGTGCCATCGTTCCAACAATGCATAGAAAGGAAGGGGAGTTTAACTTAGACCTAACTGCTAAAAGATGTTTTAGGTTAAAATTTGGGCTCCGTTTATCTAAATAGAGACCCTAGACACCCATGAAATAAGGGTTGCTTCTGAAGATCAAGTCTTGATCTTCCTTATTCTCGAAGAAGAAGGTATAAAACCCTCTCCCATAGAAAGAAGAGGAAACTTGATCCTTTATCAGTGACTTCCAAGTTTTATTTACCCACTACTTCAACGGGCATGAGTAATGCTAGCTCCCCATGATCAGGGCCACTAACCTTGTTCCACAACTGAAGAGCCCTTGTTTTGGACTAGAAAGCATTGAGATCTACCTTCATAACATCCTCAATATTTTGGACAAATCCCGAGAGATTTGCCTTCTAGAATTTCAGCTCATTAAATATAAGAGCATTGATAGTGGTTATATTAGGCACCTGTGGAGGGGATAGGGAAGCAAGGCCACCCAAGGTAGTGGCCATTGTGTTACAAGGGACTTGATCACAATGCCTTTATGCTGTGGATAGATTTTAAAAACACTTTAAAATACACTAATATATATACATCAATTTTACCTTAATTTTATTATTAAATTTTATTCAGATTACACTTTCTTAAATGGTATGAACCCTCACAACAAAAATTGAAAATTATTCATTTTTTTTTTTTTTATCTTATTTTTTTAATATTTTATTATTCCATATTCTATTTTAGTTTAAAAGGTGTAATATTTTATTTGTATTAATAATTATAAGTATTGTTAAAAAAAAATCAATCACATGTTTTTAGTTGTTTGGAAAAAATATTTGTATCCTTTTTTACATAGGTTTAATTCTCCCGTGTGACATGTTTAGCTGATAAAAAATATATATATTTCATATTTGACCAACACAATAAAATTAAAAATATCCTTTTAAGTTTTGAGTAATGTTTCTATGGAATTGAATTTTATTAAAATATCTAAAATTAGTCAAATTGATTTATAGTGTGTTTCAATGTCTTACAATTTATGATAAACGTTTTGAATTAAAGTGCCTCACTTAAGAGGCAATTTAGTGATTGGTGGGATAAAGATAACATTAGGGATAGTTTGTTGAGAGAACTTTTGCTTCTTTTTTAAGGGGTATCTAATAGAAATGATGGGGTGTTTTTCCATATTATTGCATGCTATCTTAAGTAGATTTATCAAGGTAAAATAATGTCTTTAATTTAAAGGAAAATTAAGCACTCGTTGATATTGAACTAGCCAAATAATTGTAAATGTTTGTAATAACGGGTGGAACTAGTATTTTGAACTTTTCTTTGTAAAAGTATGGAATTGTCCTCATGGTTGTCATTGAATGATTGAGAATTAATTTTGTAATCATTGAGTGATTGTGAATTAATTTATTATCTAGAAATCATTTAATATTTTTATTTAAAAATATGTGTGTAGGTTCCTTGAAATTATGTTACACATTCTCATCATCCCCTCTTCATACTTAGCATTTGAGTTAAGTGATCCATGATTTAATAATTTTACTATGTAGAGAGACATGTCTATTTTTTAAGGCTTATAGGATTTTAGTTTAATTATAAATAAAAATTAAGTAGATGGTAACGATTTAACCTCAATAGAATAGTCTAGAATATTCTTAGTAGTAGTCACAAATGTAGAAATTTTGAATAATATGACACTTATTCACAGCGATTATCCCGATTATACACTATTGTGGAATACATGCACAATACATAATCTCCTCTACGTTGATCATCAATTTAGCAGCATTAAAAACAATGAAACATCAATCGCATGCACACATTAACACAGTATGTAACCCGAGGAAAGCATACAGCTGAAAATTCCACACTATCTGTATATTATAATGATAGAGAACATGTAACAATACATAGTACAATACTCCTCACAAGTACTCAGTACTATCTCCACCTGTTACACACAAACTAGCTCAGATCTGATGCCTCAAATCTTCTCCACTGTTTGCCTGCCTCCACTACGCAATCCTGCAAGAGAATCAATCACTTTGTGAAATCGAATTCCTTTGGTTATACTACGCAAGCCTCATGGGCAATCTCCATCCATGCATGTGCAAATCTCATGCACAATTATAGTCACATCTATAGTCACAACTGATAGCAATCTCAACCTCTAACACCTGTCTCCACTGAACTGTACATGCACTGAGTTAACTGATGTATTCTTTAGTTGCTTTTATGAGTTAATAATTAGTGAATTAGTTTAACAATTAATTCACATCACTCATCACTAGTCTATTTGTAGCTAGACTAAATACAACTAGTTCAACCAAGTCAAACTGAACACAACTCCATCAACTCCACAGTCAACTCCACTGAAACTCAACCACATGAGTTCTAACTGAAGTCCTGCATGCAATAGCTCAACTGACCCACAAGGAAAGTGTATTTCCTTCTGACAGATGCATGTGCCACATATGTAGCTCAAACTGAAGTGCTCCAAGAGGATAAGATAATGTTTATAGTCCAAATATTATTATGAGACAATAATATTCGACTGTTCTATTTTTAGCCTGGCAGTCTAAAAATAGAAACCTGCCCATATGTCTAAAAATAGAAGTCCATCTATTTTTACCAACATGACCAATCATCCACAAATAGCATACTACAACTCATAGACCATGATCCATATGTCTAAAAACATAGTTTAAAAATAGACTTTGCGCCAAAAATAGCCTACGGGCCCACTTAATGAAGGCGACTTCTTTCCACTAAGCTCCATCATCTTGTTGCATTCTCAACACTCCCTCTCAACAAGATATGGATTATCAGCAACCCCTATCCTGCCTCGGTGGTATTCGAATTTGCTCTTGGTGAGCGCCTTCGTCAAGATATCAGCATCCTGATCCTCCGTTGGAATGTATGAAAGTAACATGATTCTCACCTGCACACAATCTCTGACATGATGGTACCTGATGTCAATGTGCTTAGATCTATCATGAAATACAAGATTAGCCGAGAGTTTAATGCAACTCTGGTTATCACAGTAAATCACAGTAGGCTCTAAGTAAGAACCGAACAACCAGACCAGAATCTTCCTCATCCATATAGCCTCGCATGCAGCCAAACTTGCTGCCATTTACTCGGCCTCTGCTGAACTGAGTGCCACGGATCTCTGCTTCCTGCTGTACCAAGAAACTGATGTCGACCCGATACTGAAGACCCCTCCAGATGTGCTCTTTCTGTTTGTTGGGCTCCCTGCCCAATCTGTATCCGTGAAGCCACATAGCTTCACCTCATCCTCCTGTCTGTACCACAATCCATATCCCGATGTGCCTCTGAGATAACGCAATACATGCTTTCCTGCGTTCCAGAAGAGCTTGGTTGGCTTAACCATAGCTTGTGAAAGCTGGTTAACAGCATAGCATATATCGAGTCGTGTATTGACCAGATACATAAGCGACCCCACCAACTGTCGATAAACAGTGGCATCCACTACTTCCGCCGAAGTAGCATCCTCCTTCCTCCAACCTCCAGGAAGAGGAGTATCAATAGGCTTGCATCCATGCATGTTGAACTTCTCCAGTATCTCTCGAGCATACTTACCCTGAGAAACAAATAGTCCATCACTATGCTGCCAGATTTCCAATCCCAGGAAATAATGAAGGAGGCCCAAGTCCTTCATCTCAAACTCCTTAGCAATATCATCCTTGCATGAAAGTATCAACAGCTCATCACCTATTAGAATCAAATCATCTACATAAAGTACAATGATAAGAAACTTACCCTCCACCACAATCTGGTATAGGTTAGGATCCGCCTCACTCTTGGAGAATCCAAGTCCGGTGAAATAACTGTCTATCCGTGTGTACCAAGCACGTGGTGCTTGTTTCAACCCATACAGCGCTCTCTTGAGCCTGCACACATGCGACTCGCTGCTGAAGATCTCGAAACCTTCGGGTTGTTCTATGTACACCTCCTCCTCAATGACTCTGTTGAGGAACACAGTCTTCACATCCATCTGATGAATGTGCCACCCCATCTGCGCTGAGAGAGCAAGAATCGTCCATATGGAAGAATACCTTGCGACAGGTGCAAAGGTCTCCTCATAATCAATCCCCTCTATCTGTGAAAAGCCTCGAGAAAAAAATCTTGCCTTGTACTTCTCCACACTCCCGTTGGCTGCCTGCTTAACTTTGTAGATCCATCTCGAACCCACAACTGATTTCCCTTCCGGTCTTGGGACAATCTCCCATGCACTGTTTCTGACAATCGAATCATACTTTTCCACCATGGCATCTACCCATGCGGGATCCTCCATAGCTTCCTCGAAAGAGGATGGCTCAGTCACAACACATTTGCTCACAAGAGCCATGTATCCAGTGTACCAATCAGGTGACTGTCTTTGCCTGCGTTGGGCTGTAGGTGGTCCTACAACTTTCTCTGCATCTTGAGCCAGTCGCTCAGCTTCTGTCAAGTGCTTTCGCCCTCTGATGGTTGGCGCTGCATGAGTGGTCTCTTCCACTCAATGAACTTCATCTTGTGGCTGATCCACGTCCTGAAGCTCATCCTTAGGAACTAATAGCTCCTCATCTGCATGCAAGTGTGGCTCCCTCTCAAGCGATCACTTCATGGCTTTCTCCTCCTAAAATTTTATATCCCGTCGCACAACAGTCTTGCCACTGTCTGGCAAATACACATGATAGTTGTGGGGCGTATTAGTGTACCCCACAAATATCCCAACCTCTGCGGTCGGCTCCAACTTCTTCCTGGCATCCTTCGTCACATGCATGTAAACGTTAGCACCAAAAATCCTCAAATGAGAAAGATCAGGCTTCTTACCAGAATAAGCCTCCTCGGGTGTACTCATGCCAAGTATCCTGTGAGGACAACAGTTCTGCACATATACTATTGTATTGCATGCTTCCGCCCACAAGTGAAGGGGTAGGCCCTGATCATGCAACATCGCCCGTGCAGCACCCATGATCGTTCTGTTCTTCCGCTTAGCAACCCCGTTCTGCTGTGGGTTATGGGGAGCTATGAGCTCTCTTCAAATCCCTTCTGCACTGCAAAAGTCCTTGAACTCACCAGAGATGTATTCACCACCATTGTCTCTCCTAAGAGCCTTCACCTTCTTCCCCGACTCCTTCTCGACCAGTGCTTTGAAGTCACAGAACTTTGAGTATGTCTCACTCTTCTTCTGCATGAAGAAGATCCAGCACTTACGAGAGAAATCATCAACAAATATCAAATAATACCTGTGTTTTGCTGTCGAAGCTACTGAGAAAGGTCCACACACGTCTGTGTGAATTCTCTCAAGGATCGTCGTGGCGCAACTATCCTTCTCGTGAAAGGTGTCTTTCACAAACTTTCCCAAAGTACATCCCTTGCACTGATCTGACTGCACAAGAGTGCCTTTAGGAAGCCCAGTAGTGATCTGCTGCAGTATCTTCAAGGCTCCATGGTGAAGGTGACCCAATCTCCTGTGCCACAGCTCGCCATCATCCCGGTTCACCAATCCTTCTGCCTTGCATGCCATTGTTGCGTAGCCATCTACATGCAACTGATAAAGGTTCCTCCCTCAAACCCCTATCTTCCAGGTTTCTCCAGTTGTCTTGTTGCACAGGAAAGCCTTTCCCTCGCTGAAAACAACATCATATCCCTTGTCTTCTAACATCGCCACAGAGATAAGATTCTTCTTCAATCCTAGAACATGCATCACTTCCTTCAATACGAAGGGTTTACCAGACTCCCTCTCAAAGGAATGGTATCGATACCAGTCGCACTGTATCTACCATCATTGCCCATCTCGATGTGCACTCCAAGATCTTTGTCCTCCAGATCGAAAAACAAATCTCGATCTCCTGTCATGTGAAAAGACGCACCACTGTCCAAGAACCATACCGATCCCATCGCACTTGATACCAAGCATGCGATCAATGAAAAATCAAGCTCAAACTGTGAGGCTAGAGCCTCTCCAGCTGCAGATCTAGCAACTTGCTTGTTCTTCTTCTTTTGCGGACAATTAGTGGCATAGTGTCTGTGCTGGTCATAGTGAAAGCACTTCACCTTGGACATGTCCTGCTTCTTGCCTTTCGCACTGGACTGAGAAGCTTTCTTGTTCTTCCCCTTCTTTGCTTTGGCAGCCAAAGTGAAATTTTCTTCATCAGTTCCCTTTGATGAAGATCCGTCCCTGGTATTCCTCCTGATCTCCTCCTGCACAAGATCTGACCAAAGTCTCTCCCATCCTGGCAATTTCTCCTGACCATTGACAGAGTCCTGATAGGAATTCCAACTCTTCGGAAGACCAAGGAGAGCCAAGCTCACCAAGTCCTCATCATCGACAGTCACCCCCACACTTCCCAGCTCATCCCGACACTGAGTGAACTTCGTGAGATACTTGGGCATACTGTCTCCCTTCTCGCATTTGATGTTTCTGAGTTTATCCTTGAGCGCCAGCTTCCTCTGATCGCTCTTGCTTTGGAATAGATTTGTCAACACTTTCCACATCAAGTATGGAGAAGCCTTTCCATGCAGGCTGGACACAATGTGATCCTTCATGCCCTCCAACAGAATCCTTCGACACTTTGCTGTCTTCTTTTGCCAAGCATCAACTTGCGCAATATCAGTAGGCTTTGGGACCTCAGCCTCTATGAACTCCTTCAGCCCATTATCATCTAACACTGCCTCCATCCTGTCCTTCCATGCAATATAGTTCGAGCTGCCCTTAAGAGCATACTCCAATCGCAATCCGTTGAAAGACATTGCAACGTTGACACCAAGAAAACACTGCTGCAAATTCGAATTCCACCAGCTCAACAACTCAACCACCTCTGATCTAAAATTTTTGAGAACAAGGTATTTCTCGTACAGAGATTGACTGTATGGGATTTTACTGGATATCTCACCTTCCTAAGGAAGGATGAATCCAGAGGCTACCTGGCCCGATTACAGACTCTGCCTGAAGAAATAGAATGTAAACACTTTCTGAATAATAGATCTGATCATCAATAGCTCCGATACCATGTAGAAATTTTGAATAATATGACACTTATTCACAAAGATTATCCCGATTATACACTATTGCGGAATACATGCACAATACATAATCTCCTCTATGTTGATCATCAATTTAGCAGCATTAAAAACAATGAAACATCAATCGCATGCACACATTAACACAGTATGTAACCCGGGGAAAGCATACAGCTGAAAACCCCACACTATCTGTATATTATAATGATAGAGAACATGTAACAATACATAGTACAATACTCCTCACAAGTACTCAGTACTATCTCCACCTGTTACACACAAACTAGCTCAGATTTGATGCCTCAAATCTTCTCCACTGTTTGCCTGCCTCCACTGCGCAATCCTGCAAGAGAATCAATCACTCTGTGAAATCGAATTCCTTTGGTTATACTATGCAAGCCTCATGGGCAATCTCCATCCATGCATGTGCAAATCTCATGCACAACTATAGTCACATCTATAGTCACAACTGATAGCAATCTCAACCTCTAACACCTGTCTCCACTGAACTGTACATGCACTGAGTTAACTGATGTATTCTTTAGTTGCTTTTATGAGTTAATAATTAGTGAATTAGTTTAACAATTAATTCACATCACTCATCACTAGTCTATTTGCAGTTAGACTAAATACAACTAGTTCAACCAAGTCAAACTGAACACAACTCCATCAACTCCACAATCAACTCCACCGAAACTCAACCACATGAGTTCTAACTGAAGTCCTGCATGCAATAACACAACTGACCCACAAGGAAAGCGTATTTCCTTCTGACAGTTGCATGTGCCACATCTGTAGCTCAAACTGAAGTGCTCCAAGAGGATAAAATAATGTTTATAGTCCAAATATTATTATGAGACAATAATATTCGACTGTTCTATTTTTAGCCTGGCAGTCTAAAAATAGAAACCTGCCCATATGTCTAAAAATAGAAGTCCATCTATTTTTACCAACATGACCAATCATCCACAAATAGCATACTGCAACTCATAGACCATGATCCATATGTCTAAAAATAGACTTTGCGCCAAAAATAGCTTGCGGGCCCACTTAGTGAAGGCGACTTCTTTCCACTAAGCTCCATCATCTTGTTGCATTCTCAACAACAAATCAAAGATTGAGATTTATCTCAAAAGTAGTTATGCCCTTTCTCTAATTTTAATTAAACTAATTAATTAAAAAAATGTCATATAAACATGTCCTATATGAATACGAGTTATGGTTTTTTGGGCATATGGTATTAGGAAGCCTTGATATTGGTCACCTATTGTAACAAAGTCTATTAACAAATTAATAATCTCCACTGTAAATTGGAGTGAATATCCATGGTTAAGAATCTTGTTATATATTATAAGTTATAATTTAGTTCATTTTTATGATTTTTTTTCTTTTCTTAATCTTGGCAATATGAGATATATCATGAGGTAAGCATTTTTTAATTTATATGAATGCATTAGTTATAACTATCCATGGTTCAAAATATTGTTACGTATTATAAAGTTATAATTTAGTTCATTTTAATGATTTTTAAAAACTTGGCAATGTGAGATGTATCATAAGGTAACTGTTTTTTAATTTATACATGAATGCATTAGTTATAGTTATAATGACAAACAAACTTGACTCATATGGGTATATTACAGGTGGTCGTATTGTCATTGGTTAGGTAAGGATGTTAAAGTAGAGGATCTCATTTTCAGGAAGTTAAAAAAGATACCTTCTATCACCTTGGTACGACCTACCTATTAATATCTATACTTGTCAGTTAATTGTTATTGGAAATAATGCATTAGATAGGGAAAACACAAAGTTTAAATATACCTGAATCTCGAGCTTGTGCAATGTCTTCACTTCTAAATATTGTCCTGAAGACATGAGTATCCTCGGTTTCATTGTTCGTGTGTCATCCTTAGGTTTCATTGTCCATGTGCCATCCAAGTTAGCCACCTTGTCTGATTGCCTTAATACAAGGCCATGGTGCTCTAAGAGTTATGCTTAATGGAATGCCTATTACATAGATAAACATCCTAAATTCAGCCACCATGCATTACTACAAATGATGACATCAAAGAGAAATACAAAAATGTTGAATGCAGGAAATGTTTTGAGTGTATAGAACTAGATGTAACAAAATTTTTGATTTTATCTTCCACATAGGTCATGCCAAAAATAAATAAATTATAACCTTGATTCGAGGTAGTAGAGGGGTATAAGGTAAATCATTTATGGGATTTATTTCAAATGTCAAGATAACAAAATATTTTCAATATTTCATTTTTTGTGGGTAGAGGAATCAATAACTCGGGTGGTTTCATACTTGGGTGAAACAGGGTCGATTTTGACTACTACCACTATCACCTTTAGGTACCTACATATGTCTCTTTCACAAACATGGGTGGGGGGATTTGAGTATCAAATCTCTTGGTACATAAAACTTGTTATCATGAAACTTGCTAATTGAGCTGCCCCCGGGGCTAATATTTTCAGTATTTCATTATGGTCATGTTGTTGTTTTTTTTTTTAGTTTTTTCAATGAAATTTTCATATGTGAGCCATGGAAAAAAAATGCATTTTTTGTAGGGGAATTGATAAGAGCAATTTTGTTAACTATGATATAGATAAGTCGAGGTTTTCACTATGATCTATTTTTTTACTTTACATTTTAATTTTTTTCCACTTCTCTTTAGTAAACAATATGAATGTGACCAACCATGAATTACACGAGATAACTTCATTTATAAGGTTGTTCGTGGATGTGTTTCTAGAGATGTCCATGCTATAAGGGTATATGTTTAGCGAAGATGGAGCTTTGGGGGTGGGCAAGCTTTAAATTCGGTTGTTTAAGAAAAATGACACAAGATTTAGATTTATCTTTAATGCATTAAAATACACATTGCATTCTATGGAAGTCCACACACACACACTGTAATGTCCCCTTCCTAAATAATTTTGTATTATGGAGCCAATTTTGGAGTTAGTGGATCATATTCGATCCTATTAGGAGATTATACTAGGAGAAGATATTTTGTTTTAAAGTTAAGTTACACATGGAGGCCACCCTCACTAGGGAATTACGTACTCCCTAGTCCGATATGCATAGAGAGGGAGATAACTTTTGCATGGTGTTGGTTAAGTGGGGCCCATGATCGAGGATGAAATGGAGGGAAAATTCTGCCACGAAAACTGTATAAGGAGGGAATCTCTCTCTTCTAAAATCATTCATGAGTGTATATCAATTTCTCTTGGTTGCTTGAGCTGCTTAGCCGAGTCACTGGTTGTTTAGCACGAGTTCTTCAGGCGGAGAGCTCATCCTTTCTTCGGGGAACTTCAAGTGCCACCCTAGGAAGGTTTCCTTCATTTCTTCAGGAGGAGATTCTTGTTGTGGTTTCCAGAAGTAACATTTCCTTTTAGGTGGTGCGTATTTTTGGAGGACGTGATGAGAGAGGAAGTCAAGTTGTTTGTGGAGATGAGTAGGAGAATTTTGCTGTGGGATTTTTCGAAGGAGAGGATAACAAGGATTTCCATCCTTTGGGGGATTTTGGGGTTTTATTAGGCTTTAGGTTTGCCAGTGTGGTTTTCACACTTCCTAGGTCAGTGCAGAAGAAGTGTGTAGGGGCTCATCTAGTGGGTAGAGTATCAGTCCTTGGGGCTGAGCTTTGCCATGGAGGTTAGAGGAGATATTTGGAGTGGAATTTTCTTCCATTACAGAGCTTGGAGGGGGACTTTCTGGCCATTTCTTGTAGGTCGTTTTGTTGTAGTTGCTTGGAGAGCGTAGGCCATAGAGGAGGTCGAAATTGGGTGGTTGGAGATAGGCCAAACCCTTTCTGGGTTTACTGGGTTTCGGTCAAAGAGTTTGTGGCTGAAATTTTAGAATTTTTTGAGCACCAGAGGCAGGGTTTCTTGCAGCACCTTTCCAGCCAACAGTTGTTGCAGCTAGGAGATAGCGTAAAGCTTTAGAGGTGTAGTTGCTTTCTAGCATTTGGGATTACTTTCAACACCTGGGTTCTGTCTAGCTTGTCCTTGAGGCAAGCCCGGGTGCTCTTCCCATACTATTGTACATTACTCAAATACTAAATTAAATGGCTTAGTTGGTTCCCATTTCTGTTGTGTATTGAGTATTTGGTGATAGTTTAATTTTTCTGTGAAATAATCGAATTGGCTTTTGTGTATAATTATTTGTTTAAGTTTGGAACATTACAGTGGTACCAGAGCTTAGATTCTGGCTCAGCCGTGGGGAAACGTTTCTATGAGTGAAGAAGATCAGCAGAATATCACTTACAGAGGGTGGAAGTACCAGAGCAGAGAAAGGGAGTTGGAGATTACTCCAGACATGGAGGATCGTGGGAAGGCAATAGAAGCAGAAGATATGGGTGAGCCCAAGAGCAAGGAGGAGATGGCTCTCGATAGTCTCTTAAAGGCTTTGGATGATTTAGCAAAAGGGCAGAAGGAGATGTTGGATGAGATCAAAATGCAGAACCGGGAGCAAAGCACTCACTGGGAGTTCGTAGTTGGAGAGACTTCTAAGGCTTCTCCTTTGAGCATCCTTCTTTCACTGCGCAGCGGCCATCCTCGAGTGAGCCAACTCGAGCTAATTTACCCTCTTATATACCTTTGGCACAGGAAGGGACTGGTGGATGAGAGGATTCATCGTTGATAGGGGATCATGTCCGAGAATGGGAATCCATGGGGGTAGACTTCAAAGAAACTTTGACCTTCAAATATTTTTGCCAACTCAAGAAGAACGAGAATGGGAAGGCTATGGTACTCAGAACTATGAGCTACATCGTTCTATTGGTAAAATGTATTTCCCTACATATGATGGCACTTCCAAGTGCACAACATGTGCTTGGGTGGAGAAGTTGGACACATACTTCTAGCTGAATCGAATGACAGAAGTAGAAGCCATCAAGATGGCCACATTGCACCTAGAGGGGGAAGCACACGATTGGTGGTTTCATGGTTTGTCCACTCTAGGACATGCCAGCGTGACCTCCTATGAGGAGTTCACATGGATAGTAGTGGAGCGCTTTGATCGGAAGGATCCAAAGGCTCACTTCAAGGAATTGACCCAGCTCAGGCAGACAGGGCATCTAGAGCATTATATCTCAGAGCTTTTGAGGGTCTCTGTCATGTTGCCTAATTTGTCAGATACGAGGAGAGTATACACATTTGTGGAGGGATTGATAGAGCCATTGCGAGGACTGGTGAAGTCTCGCAAACCATCGACTCTTCTGGAGGCAGTATCTTGCACTCGACATTTGCAGGGGGGCATTCCCAAGGCTCGAGCTCCATTTCCTACACGCACTCCCTAGCCATAGAAGGGAAGTGACACTTGTGCACCTATAGAGCAGAGATCAACCCAAGGGCAAGGCCCATTGGATGATAAGACAAGGAGAGACCTCAGGAAGAAGAAGCTAAGGTTTGCATGCCATGAGCCTTGGGCACCTGGTCATCGGTGCACAGGAGGCAAGGCCCATTACATCGAACTCTTCTCAGACAGTGATCAGGAAGATGAGGAGGATTTGGATTTTGGTGGTGGGGATAGCGAGGAGACAACAGGGAAAGGATCACCACCACCACCACCTTAGGGAGGCACATCCTTCGCACCAACAAGGGGAGTCCTAGCTTCCTTGTGCAGGATTCCCAAATTCTTGACCTTGAGGATCAGAGGTACGGTACAAGGGAAACGTGTCTCAGTCTGGGTAGATAGTGGGGCCACCCAAAATTTTATTGATGCTTAGATGGTCTAGAGGAGGGGCATCACCACTATAGAGTTTAAGGGATTTTCAGTCCTAATACCTGTTAGTGCCTAAATCTACCTCAGGCTGAAGGAAGGCAGGTCTAGGGTAACATCAAACCACGCTTAACCTAGTAGCTAGCTCTACCAGGTCGGGAGAGGCTCTCTCCTTGTCAATATCAATTAAGATATTGGCAACTAGGGCTTGAGATGACTGAAAATGAATGTTGATTTTAGGATAGGTATAGTAGATTAGGGTTTATGGTTTGATTTTAGGTTTTGGTTGCTGGATCAATTGGAGAAGGCAGATTGGGTCCGGGAAATCAACTCAGGGGTACAGTCATGTCCTGTGGGGTGAGGTAGACAAGGGTTTATGTACTAGAAATGGATCAAGATGGTAAATTAAGACAGCTGAGGAGTTGATGAGGGCATAAAGAAACTATGAATCCTCTTCAAACAGTTGAAAACATTGAAAACCAAATGCATTCCCAAGACAAAGCACAACAGTGTATTTTGTCCATTCACTTTGATTCATTTAGTTTTAGAAGAGAAAGATGGATTTGGATACATATTAAACATAAGAAAAACTCATTACAAAGAAGAAACAATACATAAACTCACTGTCACAAGAATCCCACAAAAATAGCTGTGAAATCTAGTTTTATTCCTTGCCAAACTGCTGATACAAATGTTCAATAAGTGCCACCACTTCCACCAAAGTCCAACCTTTACAAATGATTAATAAAGTACATAATATAGGCATGGAAAGCACTCATGCTAGCTATCAGGGTCAAATCCATGAGACAAGGGGTGGTTTCAACCATATCTAAACTAAGAACAGGAATATAGGCAATGAAACAACTTGCCTCTAAAACGTAGGAAACTAATTCATTACAATTCAAAACCACTTGGAACTTGATGTATCTACCCTATGAGGTGATTTTCATCAACATTTACATCAAGC
Source organism: Pinus tabuliformis (assembly GCA_031772625.1). NCBI lineage: Eukaryota > Viridiplantae > Streptophyta > Pinopsida > Pinales > Pinaceae > Pinus > Pinus tabuliformis. The sequence continues at coordinate 1,510,907,507 of CM062817.1, read as the reverse complement.
ACATCATTTACCATGCATACATTTACCAAGAAAAGAAGAAAAGTCAACCACTAAAGAAAATGGGCGAAATTATGAGTTTTAGGCAAAATTGGCAAAAATTTGCCTCATGCGCAGTGCCTTGAGCCTGATGCCCAGTTCCACTTCAAGGCTGCTTTTGGAGGCCTTGCACTTCACCAATTCAAGCCCAAGATAACTTGTTGGAAAGCTCTACCTATCTGGTTTTTGGAACACTTTGAATTTTCTGATTTGGAGTTGATTTTCCCCTTCAAAAATCATTTCTCCCAAGACTGCTTCCTGTGGGTCCAAAAAGTGGCAGAGAGGGCATTTTTTAGGTGTTTTTTTCCCTTTAAGTGACCCAGATCTTCTCCAAAATTTATGAAACTTTCTGGATTTAATTGTTTTTTTCATTTGGAATCCAAAACCACAAGCCATTTGGCAAAAGAGTGAGTCAATTCAATGCGCAATGCCAGTGGCACTGCGCATCAGCCAGAATTTCTTGTGTTGCAAAATTTAATGCGCAGTGCCACTGATTTGATGCAAAGCGCCCTTTTGAAGACATATTATTGAGGCCTTCCCCTTGTCAAAATTGGGTGCAGGATAGCTCATTGGAAAGCTTATTAAGTCTACTTTCCAAAACATCTTGAATTTTTCAAGTTGGAGTTCATTTGCCATGTCAAAAGTCAAATCTCCCAAGACTGGTCAAAATGTGAAAAATGAGGCTGCCTATATGTAGAGTGTTGTTGCAGTCAACTTTTGAAGGTCTTCCTCAACTCCAAATTGAGCTCATGATAGGTCATTGGAAAGCTCCTTGTGTCTAGTTATCATTTCACTCATCAAGAAAGTCATTTTTCCAACCAAGCTATGAGAAATTTTGATTTTCCCAAGGTCACTCCATAGGTGCAGCAATTCTCCTGAGGCAACTATATTTTTGACATTTCTCTAAAACCATGACACCTGTGTAAAAATTAAGGGAGGTTTTATTCCTTGGCATATTGTGGAAAAAAAACTCTCTCACATTTTCCAAATCCATTTTTCCTTGCTCAGAAACATCATTTGAGTAAAACCTATCCCGTTGTGTGGAACAGGGGATTTGTCGAAATGAAGTGAAATGAAGGGGAGAAGGGGCTTCTAAATTCTTGAGAAAGTTTTGGGAAGTAGGGATGGATGTTAGGAAATAGGGGAAAGTGGAATTTCAAATAATGAGTGAGGGGAAGGGGTCCAAAAGGGAAAAACACAGGGCTAGCCTAGAAAATTGTCAAATTGTAGCAATAAACTAGGGTTTGTGGGAAAATGATGAATTTGAGGGATATGAGTGATGGGAAGCATTTAAGAAGGTACACTAAGGATAGGGGAAGGTGAATGAGCATTAGGATACAAGTTTTGTTGATGATTTGACCATCCAAGAGAAATTACCTTCAAAACCCTAGGAGAGGGAAATGAGCCTTACCCAGTACAACTGAAACATGAACAAAGTGTAAAATGATCCATTGGAACCTGAAATGATGATGAAAACTCTCTGAATGATGGTACACTCAGCTGAATGGTGACATGGACCGACACTTGGAAAACTTTGGAAAGAGTGAAAACAAACCCTAGACCTAATACCTAGTGACCAAATTTTACTTGAAGACTCACTGAAATGAAAAAATTTGACTTTGACACCCTAAGACCACTTTGTAAGAGCATATTTGATCACTGGTGGAAGGTTTCAAAGACTGACACTAACAATACCAAGGGACAAGACTATGTAGTGTACTCAATAGGTTCCCGCTTTGACAGTAACTATGGGGAACTATTTGATGACATACCACTTTTTCATGGTGGATGTACCAGACACCAATGTTGTGCTGGGAGTCCAATGATTGTATTCCCTTGGCAAGGTTACCACTGATTGGAAACAATTGGTGATGGAGTGTACGGGGCCAAATGGAAAACTGGTGGTTCTTAGGGGCATGCATTCGCAGCCCCCTCAGACAGTTTCGGCTCACTGGATGGAGGACGATTTGAGGCATGGAGACATAGCATGGGAAATAGAGCTGAAGATTTCAGAGGTTGGGGGGAAGGCCACACCACCACATCCGGACATACAAGCGATACTGGATAAATATATGGTAGTTTTTGGAGATATATCACCAGGAAAACCACCTGACAGAGGATTTGAGCACACTGTAGAGTTGGAGCCTAGTGTGCAGGAAATCATCACCACACCCTATATACATCCCAAATCATATAAGGATGAGATCGAGAGAGCCATCCAGGAGTTATTAGCATTGGGTCACATCAGACCGAGTTCTAGTTTGTTTGCTTCCTCAGTTGTGCTGGTGAAGAAGAAGGACGAGACTCTTCGCATGTGTATTGACTACAAGGCCCTCAACAAGAAGATGTTGAAGAACAGGTATCCCATTCCATGCATTGAAAAATTGATGGATGAGCTTAGAGGGGCCAAGTACTTCTCTAAGATAGATCTGCGATCGAGGTATCATCAGATTCGGGTGAGAGAGCAGGACATTCCGAAGACAACCTTTAGATGTCATTATGGGCATTTCGAGTTCCTGGTCATGCCCTTTGGGTTGACCAATGCACCAGCTACTTTTCAGTCATGTATGAACCATGTGTTCCGAGGCCAGTTGAGGAGGTTTGTACTAGTATTCTTTGATGACATCCTGATCTACAACAAGACATGGGAGGAGCACTTGCAGCACTTGGAGACAGTCTTGCCTATATTGGAGGAGCAACAGTTCTATGCAAAGATGTTTAAGTGCAAGTTTGGGTTGACAGAGATGTATTTGGGACACATCATTAGTGCAAATGGGGTCAAGGTGCATGAGGAGAAGGTTCGGGCCATTCGAGATTGGCCGGAGCCACGGGATGTGACAGCATTGAGAGGGTTTTTGGGCATCTGTACTTACTATCGAAAGTTTTTGAAGGGCTTCTCACAGTTGACAACACCCTTTACTAATCTAACTAAGAAAGGGGCCTTTGCGTGGAGCAAGGAAGCTCAGACAACGTTTGATCGCCTCAAGGAGGTGATGAGTTGTTGTTCGGTTCTAGCACTTCTAGATTTTTCTTAGCCTTTCACATTGGAGTGTGATGCATTAGGTGTAGGGATTGGGGCAGTCTTGTCCCAAGATTGGCACCCAATTTCTTTTTAGAGTAGAAAGCTTCTACCTCATGAGATTTCGTATTCCATTTACAACAAGGAGATGTTGGCCATAATGCATGCATTGGAAAAATTTAGACAGTATTTGGTGGAGAATCGATTTTTGGTGAAGACGGACCACAACAGCCTTCGCTATTTTATGGGGCAACAGGGTCTCAATGATAGGAAACGGAGATGGGTTAGCAAAGTGAAAGCCTATGATTTTGATATTGAGTATGTGCGGGGAAAGCATAATGTAGTGGCAGATGCATTATCCAGGAGACCAGTCGGGATTTCACTCATGAGCATCTGTCATGACTGGAAGGTCAAGCTACTGGTAGAATACTCCAAGGATCATCGGGCATGCGACATCTTGGAGGGTAGCTATGCAGATGAGCGCTACAGGGTGATGGACAAGGTCATTTATTATAAGGGATACATATTTCTAGTTTCAGAATCACAGTTGAGGGAGTGCGTCCTTCGAGTAGCTCATGATTCTCCTTTGTTCGGACACCAGGGATTTAGAAAGACATATATGGCAGTGAGAGAGCACTTCACTTGGAAGGGCCTCAAGGAAGATGTACAGAAGTGTGAAGCTTGCCAGAGGAATAAGGGCGAGTTGACCCATCCAACAGGATTGTTGCAGCCTCTTCCCATCCCTGAGGGGAAATAGGAGAGCATCTCTATGGACTTCATTACTGGACTTCCCTCAGTAGAAGGGAAGGATTGTATTTTTGTAGTGGTTAATTGGCTGACTAAGTTTGCACACTTCTTTGCCATACCAACGCGATCTTCAGCTTCACAGGTGGCAGAGTTGTTCTTCAGGTAGGTCTTTCATCTGCACGGACTCTCGAAGACCATAGTCAGCGACAGGGATAGCCAATTCATGGGAGGATTCTGGCAGGAGCTCTTCAGATTAGTCGGCACTGAGCTCACCCCGAGCACCAGCTATCATCCACAGACCGATGGTCAGATAGAGAGGGTGAACCAGTGGCTAGAGGGCTATCTCAAGAATTATGTGACAGGGCAACAAAGGACTTGTATTCGATGGTTGCACTTGAGAGAGTATTTTTACAACACCACCTATCATATGTCCATTGGTATGACTCATTTCCCTGCTTTATATGGTTATGATGCTTTATCTTTTACTGTTTTTTTTTGGAGATAGGAGGGCCCCAAAGGCCAAGGATTGGATCCTACAGAGCCAATATATCCTCAAGGCTCTTAAGGATAACTTACAGGCAACCCAAAACCAGCAAAATATGTATGCTTATCGACATCGAATAGAGAGACATTTTGAAGAGGGTGACTTGGTCTACCTTTGTTTGCAGCCGTACTGACAATCCACACTCAAGCAAAAGGGGGAAAAAGTTGCAACTGAGATTCTTTGGGTCGTATAGAGCGAGTAGAAGAGTTGGAGAGGTGGCTTACGAGTTGGATCTACCACCAGGGAGTGGGATTCATAACATCTTTCATGTATCATGCCTCAAGAGGGTGTTGGGGCAGCAAGTTACAACCGTCATGGAATTGCCTCCGCTTGATGATGAGGGGCATTTGATCTTAGAGCCAGAAACCATCTTGGAAACCAGAGAGAGGAAGCTCAGGAGCAGGATAATCATAGAACATTTGGTGTGATGGAAGAATCTATCGAATGAGGATTCTACTTGGGAGGGAGAGCACATTCTGGAGCATCCAACATTGAAGTTGCTTGGGGACAAGCAACATTTGGGAGGGGAGGACTGTAATGTCCCTTCCTAAATAATTTTGGAACAAGATTTAATTTTGTATTATGGGGCCAATTTTGGAGTTAGTGGACCCCATTCGATGCTATTAGGAGATTAGACTAGGAGAAGATGTTTTGTTTTAAAGTTAAGTTACACATGGAGGCCACCCTCACTAGGGAATTACACACTCCCTAGTTCGATATGCATAGAGAGGGAGATAACTTTTGCATGGCATTGGTTAAGTGGGGCCCATGATGGAGGACGAAATGGAGGGAAAATTCCCCCATGAAAACTATATAAGGAGGGAAACTCTCTCTTCTCAAATCATTCATGAGTGTATATCGATTTCTCTTGGTTGCTCAAGCTGCTTAGTCGAGTCACTGGTTGTTTAGCACGAGTTCTTCAAGCAGAGAGCTCATCCTTTCTTCGAGGGACTTCGAGTGCCACCCTAGGAAGGTTTCCTTCATTTCTTCAGGAGGAGATTCTCGTTGTGGTTTCCAGCAGTAGCATTTCCTTCCAGGTGGTGCGTATTTCTGGAGGATGCAGGGAGAGAGGAAGTCGAGTTGTTTGTGGAGCTGAGTAGGAGAGTTTTTCTATGGGATTTTCTAGAGGAGAGGCTAAGGAGGATTTCCAGCCTTTGGGGGAGTTTGGGGGCTGATTGGGCTTCAGGTTTGGCAATGTGATTTTCACACTTCCTAGGCCAACACAGAAGCAGTGTGTGGGAGCTCATCTGGTGGGTAGAGTATCAGTCCTTGGGGCTGAGCTTTGCCGTGGAGGTTAGAGGAGATATTTGGAGTGGTGTTTTCTTCCATTTCAGAGCTTGGAGGAGGAATTTGTGGCCATTTCTTGCAGGTCGTTTTGTTGTAGTTGCTTGGAGGGCGTAGGCCATAGAGGAGGTCGAAATTGGGTGGTTGGAGATAGGCCAAACCCTTTTTGGATTTTCTAGTTTTTGGCCAAGGAATTTGTGGCTAAAATTTCAAAATTTTCTGAGCACCAAAGGTGGGTTTTCTTGCAGCGCCTTTCCAACCAGCAATTTCCATAGCCGGGAGACAACGCAGAACTTTAGAGGGGAAATTTCTTTCTAGCATTTTGGATCACTGTCGACACCTGGGTTCTGTCTAGCTTTCCCTTGAGGCAAGCCCAGGTGCTCTTCCCATACTATTATACATTGCTCCATTACTAAATAAAATGGCTCAATTGGTTCCCATTTCTATTGTGTATTGAGTATTTGTTGATAGTTTAATTTTTCTGTGCAATAATCAAATTGGCTTTTGTGTATCATTGTTTGTTTAACTTTGGAACATTACACACACATCTGTATATATAGTTCATGGGATGACTCATCTGCTATATGTGTTTTGTTGATAGAAATTTCACAAATATTTCCTCTCAAATACAAAATTTACATAGAGTGAGAGTGCAAGTGTCCCAAGTGCCATAATTGAAGCCATCCGAAACATAGACACGTTAGTAACATGGGAAAATAAGAAAATATAATATCAATATTAACATTATAGGAATAAAGAATAGTGAAACTAAGTTATTTTCAATGTACAAATTAGTTACATGAATACTTTAAAACCTTAATGTCCATCAATCAATATTGAACATGATAAATTTCTTTCATTGCATGTTTAGAAACTTAAACCAATATCGTACGAGCTCTCGTACTAGCTATCATACTAGTCACTCTTCCTTTCGTACCAGTCACTCCCTTACTACAGAGAGATATTGGAAGGGCTTGGGCACTTATAACATTTGTATTACCTTATAGTGGTACCTACCTTCAGTTTGTGTCTAGGCCTGACCCTTCAGTGACACGAGTATATCCCAATCAGATTCGAATGGTACGAGTCCTCAGTCCTAGGCTGTTGGCCGGAAGGAAGGTGCGGCCAGGGGATAGGATATGATTCATCCACCCACCATACACGAGAGAAGTACTTAACCCCATACTACTAGAGGAGTTCCCTGTCACTGGATGCCTGATAAAAGCTTGCATGAAGGAGAAATGGTAGCTACTTTTGTATTTGTTCAACTAGAAAGGAAATATATGTACATTAGGGCTAGTTGTTTGTATACAAGCCTATTGAAGGTCATATCAAATGTCTTCAAGCCATGTAAACAAGCATATTGAATATTATATCAAATGTCTTCGACCACAAGTATTGTTTTTGTTATTTTTTCTTTGTGGTTTCCTTTGTGGGGATGGGCTTCTTGGCTATATGGCTACCTTGGTGGGGTTGGGCTTCATTTGTAGTTGGGATGCCTGACTTTCACGCCATAAGAATGCTTTCCATTATCATATGTGTCTTCTTTGTATGAAAACTGAGGAAATATTGCTTACTCAAGTGCATGTGGTGGTTATCCAAGGGGGTGGTGGTTACTCGGTAAATAAGTTGTAACACAGTAAAATTATAAAAGATTTTGTGTGTAATTATTCATATTGGGAGAGATGTTCAATATCTACAAATTGAATGTTGAGTGAGTTTCTTGCTTCAATGATATTTGAAAAATTTTCATATAAAATTATGTTTTTTCTTAAATTCTCCTAATTAAATTAAATAATTATCTTAGATCAAATATATTATAACTTATAATTATTTACTATGTTGCAAAGTTTATCAATCTAGTATCAATATAACCCAATAAAAATTTTGGTAGAGCAGAAAAAAATAACAATGGCAATGGAGCATGTTCTCGGAGCCATGGAGGTAATCTACATCTGAAATGATTTCATGTACACGATACAACAACCCTCCACTTACATGAGTACAAATGTGCTCTTACACTATTTAAAATTATTAAATTAATTTATAAATTCTCTTACACAATTTTTAATTTAATTAATTTGATTGTGTATTTTCCTTTTTATTAATAATTTTAAAAATAGTATATATCCAACAACTTTGACAGACAAAAACCTTTTATTCCCTCACTTGCGTACCAACGACACTAATGGTTAAATTGCTATGTCAATAACATTAATCCTGTCAAATTAGATTATGGAATTTGTGTATTATAATTCTCTCATATACTGCAGATTTTGAATGCCGTTCTTCCTTTTCTCCCTTTTATATTCCACCCAACCATCCTAAGTCAACAAGGGCATATGCAAACCAAAGGGAAGAATGTCCAAGATGGAGGGCTGCCACAGCAAGGGTTCCTACCGCCGAGCCCTCCCTTCAAGCCAATACTTACCTATTCAGTTAGATTGCATGTTTAATCTTCATAGTTCAAAAAAGGAATTTGAAAGTTATTTACATTATCATTTACAGTAATTAAAATGTAAATTTGTTTTTGGATTGTTAAAGAAAATGTGATTATCTTTCTAACTTAAATTCAATTAATTTATATAACATATTGAGTTCATAAAGAATATGTCTTAAATATATTTTAATAAATATTATAGGGTGTATGCATGAAACTGGGTTACATTTTTTTGCAAGAGAGGGTGTTTTGGGGTGCAAAAAAGTAACTCAATCGAACAATTTTAAACCTTGATCGAGCAATTTTTTAGCCCTTGATCGAGTTATTTGAGGGTTTAAATAATAAAGATAGCTCGATTGAACATTAAAACAAACCCTCAAGCAAGCTTCTCTATAACCCAAGGCTACCTAGGACCCCGATCAAACTTCTTTTTTGAAATTTCCCACCAATACAATCTTGGTGCAAAATGTAAAAATGTCGCTTGATTAAGCCTTACAGCGAGTTTGAGCTTTTATTTGTCATTAAAAGCCTTATTCCCGCTCTATGCAGGCCATTTTGGATAGACCACATGAAACATTGGAGCTCGACTAAGAGTTTGATAGCTCAATTGAGGATGGAGGGGCTAAATCCAACCACACCGACATGCTAGAAGCTTGACCCAATCACTGTCTGGAAGTCAAGGTAGGTTTTCTATCTTTTTTGCTTATTTCAATTAATCTTTCTTGCAAATAAAAATAATAATTTTAAATTAAAACCCACCACACTAAAATTGACAACAAAGCCACAAAAAAAAAAAAAAACAAAAATAATATAGAAAACATCCAAGAAAACCATTAAACCACCAAGAAAACCATTGAAAACCACCAAAACCGTAAATAAGTATAATTTAAGCTTTAAATTTTATTTCATTTTCTAATTATAATAGGTTTTGAAATTTTTGGTGAAATAATTTTTCAACAAATTTTAACTTTTTGTTATTTAAAATACATTTTTAAATAAATAAATAGATAAATTATATTATCTTAAATTATATCAACCCTCAAAAAATTTAAAAATTATTAAATTTTATTTTTATTTTCATCTTATTACTTTAACAATTTATTACCCCATATTGTATTATAGTTCAAAATGTGTAATCTTTTATTTACATTAATAATTACAAGTATTGTTAAACAAAAAAAATCATTTGCATGTTTTTAGCGGTTTGGAAAAATTATTGTTATCTTTTTACTTGGTTTTGATTAACTTACGTGACATCTTGAGCTCATGAAAAATATATTTCAAATATACTTTAATAAATAAAATTAAAAATATTTTTTGAGATTTAAGTAAAGTTTTTTGAAATTAAATTTGGTTAAAATACTTAAAATTAGTCAAATTGATTTATAGGGTGCTTCAATGTCTTAAACTTTATGATAAACTTGTTGAATTAATTTGTCTTACTTGAAGAAATCCAGAACTTAGTGAGATAAAATTAGCTAAATATATAATTACTTTAAAGGGATAGTGATAAAACTTTTTGTGTTTTTTTCAAAAGATAATTAATGAGAATAATGAAGTGTTTCAAGTAGATTTTTCAAGGTATAATATTACCTTTAACATAAGGGGATTCAAATTAAGCACTTGTCAAAATGGAACTAGTCAAATACTCATAAATGTTTGTAATAACTAGAGGAACTAGTCATTTGAACCTTGCTTTGTAAAAGTATGGAATGGATCTACCCGTCGGCTTATTTGGTCTGGCCTAATCCTAGGGGCGTTGAGGAGATTTGACCCCATGACCTTCCAATTGACAAGGTACTTAGCAACGGAAACTCAACTGATTGAGCTATCCCTTGGGGCTGGTTAAGAATCTTGTTACATATTATAAAGTTATAATTTAGTTCATTTTTATGATTTTTTTAATCTTGTCTATGTGAGATGTATCATGAGGTAAACATTTTTTAATTTATATGGATGCTTTAGTTATATCTATAATGACAAATACAATTGACTTAGATGGATATATTACAAGTCGTATTCTCATTGGTTAGGTTAGGACACTAAAGGAGAGGATCTCGTTGTCATGATCTTAAAAATAAGACCTGCTATGATGTTGGTACAACCTACTTATTAATATCTATACTTGTCTATTAATTGTTATTGAAAATAATGCATTGGATTGGGAAAATACAAGGTTCAAATATATTTGAATCTTAAGCTTGTGCAAAGTTTTTCCTTCTAACTATTGGTTTGAAGACATGGCTATCCTAAGTTTCATTGTTCATATGTCATTCTTAGGTTCCATTGTCCATATGCCATCCTTAGCCACCTAATATACTTGCCTAAAGCCAAGGCCATGGTGCTCTAGCGCTTATGCTCAATGGCATGCTTGTTACATAGATAAGCATCTTAAATATGACCACCATGAATTGCTACAAACGATGAATTTAAAGAGAAATCTAGAAATGTTGAATGAAGGAAATGTTATTTGAGTCTCTAGAACTATATATAACAATAATTTTGGTTTTTTCTTCCACGCAGGTCATGCCATAGAAAAAAATAATTTTAATCTTTATAGGACGTATTAGAGGGGTAGAAGGTAAATAATTTTTTGGTTTCATTTCAAATGTCTAGATAACAAAATATCTATATATATATATATATATATATATATCCAAGGCCATGGTGCTCTAGGGCTTATGCTCAATGGCATGCTTGTTACATAGATAAGCATCTTAAATATGACCACCATGAATTGCTACAAACGATGAATTTAAAGAGAAATCTAGAAATTTTGAATGAAGGAAATGTTATTTGAGTCTCTAGAACTATATATAACAATAATTTTGGTTTTTTCTTCCACGCAGGTCATGCCATAGAAAAAAATAATTATAATCTTTATAGGACGTATTAGAGGGGTAGAAGGTAAATAATTTTTTGGTTTCATTTCAAATGTCTAGATAAAAAAATATTTTCTATATATATATATATATATATATATATATATATATATATATATATATATATATCTATATATATATCTATCTATATATATATATATATATATATATATATATATATATATATATATATATATATATATATATATTGTGACTAGAGGAAGGAACAATTGGGCTAATTTCATACTCTCGTGACACAGGGTTGATTCTGACCACTACCACTATAACCTCTACATGCTTATGTATGCCCCTTACATATACATAGATGGAGGGATTTGAATCTCAAATCTCTTGGTACATAATACTTCATAAGCACGACAGTTTCTAATTGAGTTGCCCCCGAGGGCTAAGAATTTTAGTATTTCATTATGATCATGAGGTTTTTTTGTTTTTTTTTTATGTGGGCCATGGAATAGAAATGCATTTTTTGCAAGAGCATTGATAGGATCAACTTTTTTCACTATGATACAAATAATTCAAGGTCCCTTCAAGTAGGTAGGTGCATTTGATGATGTAAAAACTACTTTGTAATTTTGTTTAGCTTTAAATAGAATATTCATGCTTCTAATTTTTTGCTTTGCATTTTAATTTTGATCCATTTCTCTAGTAAACACTACTAATGTGACCAAGCGAGAATTGCACGAAATGACTTTATTTATATAGATGTTCATGGATGTCTTACTATAGATGTCCATGCTAAAAGGGTATATGTTTGGCCAAGATGGAGTATTGGAGGAAGACAATATTTGAATTGACTTGGGTTGTTTGAGGAAAAATAGGTGCAAGATTTCGATATATCCTTAATGCATTAAAATAAACATTGCATTCTATGGAAGTTAACATGCACATATGTATATGTGTATGAATATGTATATATTTCATGGGATGACTCATCTACTATATATGTTTTGTTGATAGACATTTCACAAATATTTTCTGCCAAGTACAAAATTTGCATGGAGGGAGAGTGCAAGCATGCCAAGTCCCATAATTGAAGTCATTTGTTCCTAACATGGAAAAATAAGAAAGTATGGTATCAATATTAACACCACAAGAATAAAAAATGGTGAAACTAGGTTATTTTCAATGTACAAAACAGTTTTATGGATACCTTAAAACCTTAATGTCCATCCATCAATATTGAACATGGTAAATTTATTTCATTGCATGTTTAGAAACATATTATAGAAGCTTGCATGAAGGAGAAATGACATCTATTTTTTCATTTGTTCAACTAGAAAGGAAAGATATGTACATTGAGGCTAGTTGTTTGTATACAAGCTTCTTGAAGGTTCTATTAAATGTTTTCAAGCCACAAGTATTGTTTTTTCTATTTTTAATTTGTGGATGCCTTGGTGGGGTGATGGGCTTCTTGGCTCTATGACTACCTTGGTGGGGATTGGGTTTCATTTTTAGTTGGGATGCTTGACTCTCGTGCCATAAGAATGCTTTCCATTGTCCAATTTGTCTTCTTTATATGAAAAGTGAGGGGAATATTCTTGTTGCTAGCCATGATCATGATATTAATGCTCCTTACTCAAGTGCATGTGGTGGTTATCCAAAAGGTAGTGGTTAAGTGGTGGATAAGCACAAAATAAAATTATAAATTTTTTTGTGTCCAATTGTTAATGTTTCAAGAAATGTTTAATGGTTACAAGTTGAATGTTATATGAGTTGGTTGCTTAAAATATTTTGAATTTTTTTATATAAAAATATGCCTTTTCTTAAAATTTCCCAATTCAATTGAATGATTACCTTAAATGAAATCTATTGTAACTGATAATTGTTTGATATGCTACAAAATTTATCAATCTAATATCAAAAATTCAATTGCACAAGAGCCTTCGAGGTTAATCCACATATTAAATAATTCCACGTGCATGGTGCTCAAGTCCTGATTCTTCTAGAACTAATTCAAAACAACCCTCCACCTAAATGAGTAAATGATGTGCTCTTATGCGATTTAAAATTATTAAATTAATTTATAAATTCTCTTACATAATTTAAAATTTAATATCGTGGGGGGCATTCAATAAAGATAAAGGTCTACCCCAGCCTTCCTTTATATCCGTTAATCTTCCACCACATAGGGTTGGCACCACCACTAGACATGAGAGAGCAGCGCCACTCTACCAACATGAGCCACTCTCCTTGCTAGCTGAGGTTCACAATGTTCAACCCTCCTTGAGGTAGGTGCGTTATTGTTAGGTGCAGGGGCTAGGCCATGAGAAGACAATGGGGATGATTCTTTGTGTGCTTGGGATGTTTGCACTGCCACTCTACAACCATGAGCCACTCTCCCTACTATCTAAGGTTCGCAATGCTCAACCCTCCCTGAGGTAGGTTCGTTCATGTTAGGTGCGGGAGCTAGGCCACAAAAAGGCAATGGGGATGATTCTTGGTGTGCTTGGGATGTTTGCACTACCACTCTACCACCATGAGCCACACTCCCTGCTAGCTAAGGTTCGCAATGCTCAACCCTCCCTGAGGTAGGTGTGTTCCTATTAGGTGCGGGGGCTAAGCCACGATTAGGCAATGGGGATGATTCTTTGTGTGCTTGGGATGTTTTCACTACCACTCTACCACCATGAGCCACTCTCCCTGCTCGCTAAGGTTCGCAATGCTCAACCCTCCTTGAGGTAGTTGTGTTCCTTTTAGGTGCGGGGGCTAGGCCACAATAAGGCAATGGGGATGATTCTTTGTGTGCTTGGGATGTTTGCACTACCTACTGGGATCCCACTACTGAGAATTGTAAGCATATCCATAGCTCTTTGTACTTTCCGAGTGAGTTCAAGTGCAACACAATCCCCATCCATAATACATGGCTATTATGTACTATCCCTTTTTGTTCCACCAGAGATTTCACCTTTCACGGCAGGGGCTCAACAACAACTAATTCTTAAGTCCTTAGTAGTGTGCACCAGTTAGATCCTTGCACTACCATTCATTCCCCATATGTGTATGGGTATGTTGTTATGGGTTTTACTACTCTTGTGATCCACGTGATCCACCACTATGGAATCTAATCCATGTTCTCCATGTTCCATTGGTGTTACCAGATCCCAGTGAGCACAAGTGAGGTCCCCCGTCATGAAGCATGTTTCTTGGTTGTTCATTAGGATGAGGTAGGCCCATCATTAGGGTTAGGTATGTTCCCACTACTGCATAGAGACCACCCTGCCTATTCAAGAGGGTGTGTCCTCTGATCCTGATTCCTAGCTAGGGGTAGGACCATGAGAATTTAGGTCCTCCAATTAGGGTCCTATGGGTATTCCCACTACCAATAGAGACCATGAGACCATGAGGAAGAAGGTTCGCAATGCTTAACCCTCCATCCCGATCTCCAATCTAAGCATAAAGCAGCAGCTGGCTGGGGTTAAAATCAATCCAGGAATGAGAATGTAAGTAATCCTATATACAAGAAGAAAGAAGGGAGAACACCTGATGCTTGCTTTTTTTTCCTTGATTTGCACTTGCTTAAGATGGGGAAAAATGTGAAACACGATTGGCTATATTACACACTGGCTTTATGTTGTTGTTTTAATCGATTGATGGCTATGTACTATTAACGACGAGTACGTGGTGCTTTGTTTTCATTTGCTTTAGGTGTCGAGAGGTACAAAAGAGTGGGCGTGCTTGCTTCGATCCAATGTACTCTGATCTTATTAGTGGGTCTCTTATAGAGATAGGTGCTCCAATTTGTGTTTTGATTGGTGTAGGTGCATGTGATGTGTGGATGGGTGGGTATTATGCCATGGTTGTTGCGGTCTCACTGCATGGTACTACTTGTTGATACAACTAGGGGGTAAAACAAAGCTAGAATTGATAAAATTATGGTAAGCATATCTCGCTGGCTAGCCGGTTGAATTAGAGGCCACTTTTTCTCTAGCAAATTTACCACTCATTTATTACTCAGTTCAGTGACAACATACTACCTTTTCTTAAGCAAATTTAACAATTTGACAAGGTCTGATGGGTCTTTCCCTTCATAGTGCAAGGACACGTAAAACACTCTCTATCATCTAGATATGTGATCAGGAGCTCAGGACCAAGTGTCGTAAAATGGTCAAAATTGAAAGTGCTCAAAACTGATTGGAACCTGAATGGATGGAAAGTGCTCGTCTTCCCGATTCCGGTGCCACAAACGGTTCGAAAAACGGTCGCCGTATGAGGAAGTTATGGCAAAAAGAAGAATTTGTCCATAACATTAGAAATTTGAATTTAAAAAAAAATAAAAATAAAAAAAGAATATTACATGGAATATTCCTTGGAATATTCTGAAGAATATTCCTTTTTGGCAGCCAATCAGCAATTGCCACGTGGCAGACCCAGAGGGCGCCACATGGCCTGGGTGACGTCAGCAGAAGCCTATGGACGGGTTGTAAAACTTTTAGGTGGCATGGGCACGGTTCAAACTCATGACCTGCCTGCCACAAGCCCTCCGACATACCATTACACCACAGGGTCAAGCTGTGTTATATGGCGAACAGAATGGTTTTTAAATCTGAAATTAAGTATGGGCGGGAAACCAAAGGGGGACAGCCCCTAAGGGCCAGCGCCCCTCTCATATGACCACAACCCAAAAACCGTGGGCTTAACCCAACCGCCAGCACTAACCGCTGGGCACGCAATCCGAGGAAACGGTCACATGAACATTAAATGTAACTGCAGTCTTGGTGGAAATTTTGGCAGGAGCGCCAAATTTGGCGGACCCGCCATAATTGGCGGACTTATCTGGACCTCCACTACAGTTAGCTGGAGTTTTTCTAGGGACAGACTGGAGAAACATTAAATGGCCATAACTTTGGCTAGGAAAGTCGGTTTTGGACGAATTTTTTTTTGATTTTGGGTCTCTTCGACCTTATGAAGCCATTGGCACAGGTTTCACAGCCATATGAGGTCATTTTCAGGTGTTTTTGCTTCATGGAAGTTCCAGGAGCCACTAGGGCCAAATCAGTTTGGGAGCTGCATTGGGAATTGTGCAGCCAGTGAATGTGGAACGAAGGTCATTCCTGAAGGTTTTCAGCATTCTGAATCCATTTCTACAACTCGTTTTGCCTTCTGAGGCATTCTTCTCACTGTTTAGCTTCAGGGAAGCTTTCAGGGCCACTAGGGCCATTTCAGGGATTGAGCTGTTTGGGGGCTCTGTTCATCCGTTTTTGGTGATTCAAAAGCCTATGTCTGCTATTTTCGACCTTCTGAGTCTAATGGCAGAGGTTTCAGAACCAATTGAGGTCATATTCACCTCGAAATTCTCCATGCAAGTTTAAAGGGCCACCAGGGCCAATTGGGGAAAGTACTGTATAAGGTACAAAATTCACTGTTTAGTGTTTGGGAAAGAGCATGTTTGGCTAATTCCTATCTTCTGATTCTGTATTTACAGTCAGATCTGTCCTTTGAGACACCCATATTCTTGTATTAGCCTTTGTAGCAATTTTAATACAAGAGGACAAGCCTAGTTGGAGAGGTTTGGTCTAGCAGATGTAGCCCAGAGGGGGGGTGAACTGCTTTATCATTTTGATGTCTTTATTTGCTGAAGATGATATGCTAAACAAAACTGATATAAAGTATTAAACAGAAAATAAATATAACTTGCATACACACATAATCACTTATTCAGCTACAGAAAGTTACTTGTCTTATTCCGCAAGACCTTAACCTTCAAGTATGTGTATGTCAAAGACTTCTAAGTGTTTACTTTGTTATTTCTTTAGGCAGAGCCTGTAGAGGGCCAGGTAGCCTCTGGAACTCATCCTCTTTTTAGAGGTGACATGTCCGGTGAATGCCCCTACAGTCTATCTCTGTATAAGAAATAAGAAGTTTATACATTTTTAGAGGTCATTTGGAGTGTCTAGCTCACAGTTGAAATTATTGGAAATGGATACCTTGCACCCTTAAACAAGTACATTCCATTTTCAGATCAGATGGTATCAGAGCACTAGGTTTGCTTGACTGACATCACTAGCTTGATTGTGTAGCTTGAAAGGTGTCTTAAGCAGTGTTGAAGATTGACTGCTTTACTACTTGTTGTTTGAGCTTGCTGAAGCTCTTTTGTTCATTTGTATAATGACAACTTACATAAGTGAGTTCTCAAAATCGTCCTCCTTCACAAGATTCTTTGATGAAGGCTTGAAGCAAGAATTTTTCATCATGATGAATATGGTGAGAGAAATGTATGAGGATGAAAGAAAGAGCTCTAGACTTCAAGATCAGTTGAATTCCATGAGGGAAGAGAAGCAGTTGCTTTCTAACCAATTGCAGGAAATGGAAGGCCAACTTCATATTGCAAACATGAAGCTGGAAAGGATGCATGAGTTGGAGACACAACTCCTTGTTGACAAAGAAGCCTTAGCCAAGTATCAGCTTGAAGAAGAGGTAAACAATTCTAGTTTGTCTTCAAATTCTGATAAGAATGTTTATGTTGGTTCTTTTGAGAAACATACCAGAGGCATAGGGTCCAAGTTGATGTCCAAAATGGGATATGAAGGAAAAGGATTGGGCAAACATGCACAGGGTATAGTTGAGCCAATAATGGTTGAGGTAAGGCCTAAGAATTTGGGTCTTGGCTATGGACAATCTTATGGAGAATGTTCTAAAGCAGCCATGAAGGCAATTGAAATAGTTCCTAGAAGGAGTTTCATTTCGGGTTCTCTATCTCAAGGTTGTAAAGGTTGTATCCTTGAGGAATTCAATAGTTTGAAACATGCGTTGCAGGAAGAAGGTGTGCATAAACATGCACTTGAACAAGGAAGTGGTGAATGCTCTAAAACCATTGAAGGGATTGATGGTGTTCCAAAAGGAGCTTCTTCTTCGTTTGATTCACCTCCTCATGAAGGTAATGAAGGTGAAAGACAAAGGTATAAATCTGATTTCAATCATATTTCCTTTGATCATGTAAAGCATGGAAAATTTCCACACAAGCATTGGAAAAGAATTGCATGTTCTTTTTGTGGTTTGTTTAACCATAGTGTTTCTAGATGTTGGAAAAGAATGGCAACATGCAGGAAACTTTTGAAGGAAAGGAGGCAAGAAGCCAAAGTTCCATTGAACAATGCAAATCATGTTGTCAAGAAGATGAACATGTGTTGCACTTATTGCCATAAGCAAGGACATACTGTTGAAAGGTGTTGGGCTCTGAATCCAACAATGCTTCCACGAAAATTGAAGAAATGGGAGAAAGAGTATGGCAAGAATGGGAAGGAAGTTTCCATCATTGATATGTGTCAGGATGATACGCATGTTGATATCGATGTGTAGTTAAAGGAAGCGCCTTTGAAATGGATTGGTAAGAAATGGTTAGAATTCTTATCCAATTGAAGTTGCATGTCTTTTGATTGAATGCATTTCTTTGTTAAGGGAATGCAAGTTGCAGGATGGAAAAGCTGAGTATGAGACTCACTCTATTGCAGCGAAAGTTATATTCATTTCAGCTTTGAAAGTACATGTACATGTGATCGAGGATCTTGTACTTATGATTGTACTTAAGAGAAAGTTGAAGGATAAACTGCATGCATGAGAATGATATGCATGTGCACAGGGATCATGATGATTTCCTTGTTTTTTTTAAACATGTATGTGTGATTAACTTGAAGGGTTGATTACTTTGTTTTTAACCATGCATGTAATGTAATCTTGACTTGGAAAAAGTTAATTTGATCTCCAAGATTGTAAAGGGGAGAGATGATGAAGTATTTCATCTTTGTAAGAGCCTTCTCATTTGGGAGGCAGTTCTTCTTCTGGAGCAGAGGTGCCATGGATGGGCATCGTGACAGTGGCAAACCCACATGTTTAGAGAAAGATTTCAGCTCATATATCAGCAAGTTTCATTGCTGGTTTCTGCAAACTTTCAGTTTGTCTGGCGAACAAGCTTGGTCGGGATTCGACAAGTACGTGGCTTATGCAGCAAAAAGTCGCCATGATGACAGTTGATAAGGCAGGACATTTTGGCATCAGTATGCTCTTTTGGCTGAACGGGAGAGGATATTTCTGTTCCTCAAGTGCTGTACAGTTCAGTTCAAAGATTCAGTAAGCTTTTGGGGACCAAAAGCCTTCTCATTTGGGAGGTGTGATCAGGAGCTCAGGACCAAGTGTCGTAAAATGGTCAAAATTGAAAGTGATCAAAACTGATTGGAACCTAAAAAAATGGAAAGTGCTCGTCTTCCCGATTCTGGCGCCACAAACGGTTCGAAAAACGGTCGCTGTATGAGGAAGTTATGGCAAAAAGAAGAATTTGTCCATAACATTAGAAATTTGAATTTAAAAAAAAAAAAAAAAATTAAAAAAAAAATATTCCATGGAATATTCCTTGGAATATTTTGAAAAATATTCTTTTTTGGCAGCCAATCAGCAATTGCCACGTGGCAGACCCGGAGGGCGCCACATGGCCTGGGTGACGTCAGCAGAAGCCTATGGACGGGTTGTAAAACTTTTAGGTGGCATGGGCAAGGTTCGAACTCATGACCTGCCTGCCACAAGCCCTCCGACTTACCATTACACCACAGGGTCAAGCTGTGTTATATGGCGGACAGAACGATTTTTAAATCTGAAATTAAGTATGGGCGGGAAACCAAAGGGGGCCAGCCCCTAAGGGCCAGCCCCCCTCTCATATGACCACAACCCGAAAACCGTGGGCTTAACCCAACCGCCAGCACTAACCGCCGGGCACGCAATCCGAGGAAACAGTCACATGAACATTAAATGTAACTGCAGTCTTGGCGGAAATTTTGGCAGGAGCGCCAAATTTGGCGGACCCGCCATAATTGGCGGACTTATCTGGACCTCCACTACAGTTAGCTGGAGTTTTTCTAGGGACAGACTGGAGAAACATTAAATGGCCATAACTTTGGCTAGGAAAGTCGGTTTTGGACGAATTTTTTTTTGATTTTGGGTCTCTTCGATCTTATGAAGCCATTGGCACAGGTTTCACAGCCATATGAAGTCATTTTCAGGTGTTTTTGCTTCATGGAAGTTCCAGGAGCCACTAGGGCCAAATCAGTTTGGGAGCTGCATTGGGAATTGTGCAGCCAGTGAATGTGGAACGAAGGTCATTCCTGAAGTTTTTCAGCATTATGAATCCATTTCTCCAGCTCGTTTTTCCTTCTGAGTCATTCTTCTCACTGTTTAGCTTCAAGGAAGCTTTCAGGGCCACTAGGGCCATTTCAGGGATTGAGCTGTTTGGGGGCTCTATTCATCCGTTTTTGGTGATTCAAAAGCCTATGTCTGCTATTTTCGACCTTCTGAGTCTAATGGCAGAGGTTTCAGAACCAATTGAGGTCATCTTCACCTCGAAATTCTCCATGCAAATTTAAAGGGCCACCAGGGCCAATTGGGGAAAGTACTGTATAAGGTACAAAATTCACTGTTTAGTGTTTGGGAAAGAGCATGTTTGGCTAATTCCTATCTTCTGATTCTGTATTTACAGTCAGATCTGTCCTTTGAGACACCCATATTCTTGTATTAGCCTTTGTAGCAATTTTAATACAAGAGGACAAGCCTAGTTGGAGAGGTTTGGTCCAGCAGATGTAGCCCAGAGGGGGGGTGAACTGCTTTATCATTTTGATGTCTTTATTTGCTGAAGATGATATGCTAAACAAAACTGATATAAAGTATTAAACAACAAATAAATATAACTTGCATACACACATAATCACTTATTCAGCTACAGAAAGTTACTTGTCTTATTCCACAAGACCTTAACCTTCAAGTATGTGTATGTCAAAGACTTCTAAGTGTTTACTTTGTTATTTCTTTAGGCAGAGCCTGTAGAGGGCCAGGTAGCCTCTGGAACTCATCCTCTTTTTAGAGGTGACATGTCCGGTGAATTCCCCTACAGTCTATCTCTGTATAAGAAATAAGAAGTTTATACATTTTTAGAGGTCATTTGGAGTGTCTAGCTCACAGCTGAAATTATTGGAAATGGATACCTTGCACCCTTAAACAAGTACATTCCATTTTCAGATCAATATGTCACCTTTCCTTTCTAAATTTTCTAGTTATCATAAGGTCAGGGTCAGGAAGTGGATGCATTGTGTTTCTTACCCCTCTATCCCCTATTCATTTGGAGAGTAACAAGCTTCGACAATATGTCCTTTGTTATGTAATAAACGTGATTTTTGTGGGGGTTGATTACTTTTTCTTGTCTCCATGTTGGGTAATGAGAACTACCGCACTCCCCATGAGATGGCTACCACAAGATCCTCGGGAGCGCACTAGAAATTGTCGCAGATCCGAGACACTTGTTCAGATCGAAATGACTTATATATTGACTCCCCTTGTAGTTATAGAGTGGACTCCTCGCATTCCACCTTCTCACTTTCACACATCCCATACTTGCCTTCTTGCTTTTCATTCCTGCATTCCAAATTCAACTTATTATCCCACATTGAAGCATTACCAATTATACCCATTCGCTTTGCAAATAAGAAGGACCAGGAGGAAAATAAAAGCAGGATATCCTTTCGAATGTTAGCTTAGAGCAGAAGCTATTGAAAGAGACCTCTGCTGAATTAGGAGCCCATGTTAAACATATCGGTTAAAAGGGTTATTCAATATGATGATCTCAATGAGGGATGATCCCGTTGATGGATGATGAGCGCTACCGGTCTGATGATGAAGGATCACTATTCTCTCTAGTGCGAAATATACTAGGCTCATGCTCGTTATCCAACAAGCTCTAGTATATAGAATTCAAGCCCTATGAATTGTACTAGCTAATGAAGTCTTAGCCCTATGGACTACTGTAGTTCCATTCAATCAATATACAAAAAGTCGGGTCCATTTCAATCCATGGAAACAAGCCTTAATAGACTGCGCCTCTTTATTGATCGAGTATAGTTCAACGTATATATGCTAGTCCAGGTGAAACGTATAGATGCTACGATTATAGTTGAGTTGTTAGAGTCAGGCTTAACTCATCAAAGGTGTTATCATGGACAAATCAGGTCGACTGAATCAATTTATATATATATCTATTTCATTATCAGGTCAATTCAATCAATTTATACATATCTATTTCATTATAGTGTCTTGTTTATTTACTTTGAAAGTACCATTTCATATTCATTTTCATCACCAGATTGCCTATTTAAGATTACAAATGAAAATGGCAAAGTGAAATTACATATGCCGATATATTATGTATCAATATTTATTGATGCATAGATTTATTCTCTTTAATACAATAGCTTTCACTCTCTCTATTTTTCAAAGAATGGAGACTTAATTAACACTTATTGCCATGGACTAAGGAAAGTGTCCATAGGGCTTACTGTATATACTAAGTCTTGAACTTTTTTATGGAAGGAAATTAGTAAAGAAAGACAATACTTATGGCAAGGGTGGAACTTATTGTAGGGATTACATTGCTAGTAGTTATGGCCTTTCACTAGCTTGAACTCACTAAAGATAAAGACCAACAGGCAAGTGACAAAGGCTAAAGCTTACAATGTACTATGGAAAGCAAGTATGGGATGTGTCAATTTTGGATTCACTTAAGCTTCCTTTTCTCAATCTTCACTTTAGTTTCCTTCTTTTATTTCCACGAAGTGGGTAAGATGGAGGGAAAGAAACAAATAGGATGGTGCGAGTAGGAGGGCTCTTCAAGTTGGAAGGGAAGAAACAAGTAGGAGGGTGTGGTTCAATAACATTACCTTACCCTAGATAAGGCTTTGAGTAGAGTTTCAACCAGAAGTAGAAGTGGTTTTGCTATGCCTCTAGAGGACATGCTCTCCTTCCTTCATTCAAGAAAGATAGAACCTCGTTGTAGTTATATGCATATCTCCGACTAAGCACTTTCCCTCGGTAGCTCCGATGACTTTTTTCCTTATCCACAAAAACCCATCTCTGACCAAGTACTCTTGCTTGGTAGCTCCAATCAATTTTCACCTTATCCACAAAATCCCATGTCCATCCACGTAATTTCCCTTGGTAGCTACAATAACTTGTCCTCTAATCAAAGACCCTGAAAAAAGAGGGGAAGAAATTCAATTTTTTTAGGGTCGATGCTTCCTCAAATTGCAGGGATCGAGAAAGTGAGAGAACGTCAGGGAACTCAGAGGCCAGCCCCTTTAGAAAATGTGGGGATAGATCAAAATTATTTCTTTCTGGAATGAAAGGAAGCTTGAAGTGTAGCATAGCGTAGCCCATAAAGGTAAGGAGAGGTTTGGCACTTAAGGTACCATTGATCTCACTTTCTGATGAGGCGATCAATGGGTTTTCCTTTATTACCACTCACTGCTGACTCAAAGGAGAGGAAATTACCACGACTGAAAGGAGAGGCTGATAAGGATAATGACTTTGATGACCATAAAACAACCTTAATCATTACATCAAAAAGCACCATTAAACTACCCATTCATTAAATAGGCAAGGTAATACGAAAGTTCTAAGTGCCCACCAAGCAAGCCAGGTCAGTAAGATCTAATAATTTTGGGAGTATTGAATCAATAAAAGAGGGTAGTTCGAAGGATCCAAGACTGGGTGGGTTGCTTCCAACTAACATTCATTCTGTAGGCTAAAGGGATTTCTTGTCTAGTTCAAAGTGCCAACCTAAGTAGGCAAGCCCTCCCTTCCTTTCAAGATCATCGTGTAGTTCCTACTTTAGCTTGAGCGTAGGAAGTTGTGCATCCAAGAACATAAAGGTCTTTCAAGTAGGCAGGTAAATAGTAAATTTCAAAGTTCCTACCCTCTTCCTCTTTATCATCTTCTCTTCTGGGAGTAATGGCTAAGAAAGTGATTCTGACGATCTTATTCCAAAACTTAGTTGTCCAACAGAAATTCATAAAGTAGGCTTCTAAAGGTAATATGAATGAATGGTCTAAGTGCGCCCACCCCCTCTTCTAAGAATTTGGTAAAGCAAGTAGTTGTATCGAACGCTCGTACAACGAATGAGTAAGTTTGGGGTGGGTCATAATCACTAAATTGGGTAAGGTATTTTTATATTGGTAAAGAGAACAGGAGCAGTAGGTCCAACTGAAGTCTTCCAGTAGGCATAGGGTAAATACTTAAGGTCTAAGTGTCGTACCAAGTAAGAATATGTAAGAAAGTGTTTGTTTTTGAACGCCTGTTCACTCTTAAAGTTAAGGTAATGGAACCGGTCTATCAAGGATGGTGTGGACAAACATGAAAGGTTGTTCATATAAGTAACACTTCCATTAATTATGTAGGCACGTAAAGGGAGAATAGCCACCAATGTGAAAAGTGCCTACTCACTCCACTAAACATTTATGCCCGAAGAAATAGGTTTGGGATAAGTAAGTTGGGTAAGGTCTCTAGGTTGGTAAAGAAGGTGGTGGATTGGTGGTAACAGTTTAAAAGCAAGTAGGCTGAGAAACGGAATACAAGAGGTCGAAGTGCCCACCCCCATAATATCTCTTTCTGAAATTCAGGCTTTAGTTCCTCAATTCAAGAAGGTAGTTTCAATGATCCAGCTTGTCCAACCAACATTCATTCCTAAAGTAGGATTGCTTCTAAAGGTAATAAAAATGAATGGTCTAAGCTAAGTGTCGTATCAACTAAGAATATATCAACAAGTGTTGTTGAGCACCTGTGGAAAGCTCTAAGTTGAGGTAGTTGGTCTATAAACGGTTGGTTACGCATAGAGATGATGCACATAAGCTCAAGCGAGTAGGCAGAGTCAAATCAATATTCAAGGTTCTAAGTGCCAACAACCAAGCCAACCAAGCCACCAGTAAGATCTCAAAGTTCAAGTAAGTAAGTCAATATATCAAGTTTTGTAAAGATACCAGGTTGTGAGTTGGTTGCTTCGAATAGAAGAAATTCTGGGTGTAGGCGGCAGGGCAGGTAAATACCAAAGCAGTAAGTGCCAACCCCCTCTTATCTTTCTCTCTTAAGGAATTAGTTCCAAAGGCAGTTATGATAATCCAATGGTTGTTCCTGTGCAGGCCGCCATTTGTCTTAATTATGTAGGTTGATCAAGAAAATAGAAATGTGCAACCCACCCAAGCACGCACGTGTCTAATCACTAAGTTTGGTAAGTCAAAGATAAGGGTATTAAAAAGAAAGGTTGGTAGGTCATCGTACTTCATCAGTAATTGTGTAGCCATCCAAAATGAATCTAACTGGACCATGGGCCAACCCCAAGTTCTAGTTCCCTAGGTAACAAGTATTATTTTCTTTGATTAGCCAACCTAGTGGACCATCCGTTCTCGAGCCCCCGATGGAGATTTATTTCTTTTCTCAACAGATAGAA
The DNA here is from genome assembly GCA_031772625.1 of Pinus tabuliformis. Lineage (NCBI taxonomy): Eukaryota > Viridiplantae > Streptophyta > Pinopsida > Pinales > Pinaceae > Pinus > Pinus tabuliformis. Next base: position 1,510,882,286 of record CM062817.1, on the reverse strand, counting down.
ACTTTTGATGGTTGGATGGATGCATGGGCTCAGATAGAAACTTTATTGCCTCCCGGGCCTTCTCTGGATGTCTTGCCTGGGGCCCTAAATTTCCTATCTAGAGATCTCGGCCCCTAACTTCCTATCTAGAGAGTTGGTCCTCCTCTATCTCCTTTTTCACTTCTCTTCGGGCCAGTGATGGACCTTCCTTTCATTAGTCCCTGGACTATTCTTTGGTTCAATGAGGCTATAATCAACTCCTTTCCGTGTTGCAGGGTTGAACTTTAACACTTCCAATGTTAGATGAATTGAGGATACAATGGTCAGATAACAAGAAACAAAAATAGGAAGGTCCCCTCGGTCCATCTCATCATTACTCCTCGGGAAGGCCAAAGAATATTAGCAAGAGGGTAGGCAGATTGTCATGCTATTTCCTCCCACCCAGATCTAGTTGTACCCGTAAAGAAAGAAAGATAATGACGAGGGATCAATTTCCTTAAATCCTGGTCAATTAGGCACTTAAATAAGTGGGGGGGGTTTCCCACTCTTGGTTACCAAATCTACCATGCATGACTTAGTTGTCTTAGGGGAATTTCACGCTTCATGGACCACCCTCTACCACCTCCCCTACCTATGATGCCTTTTCTCTTTTTCCTATCATGCCTTCCCTGCAAAACCACTAGCCGACTTCCTATCATGACTACCAACCCCTTTCTACCCAACTCAAACCAACCCAAATATCATCTATCATTACTCACTAGACTACCCATGTGGACCTAATACCCATTGGGATTACATATGGGACTAAAAAAGAGGAAATTAGAGCAATCCTACCAGTGATAGATGATATGATTTGAAGATTGATTTAAGACAATTTTTGGGAGATGGATCTGCAAATGCATCTTGCAATAGTGAACGGAGAGTAAGGGCTGTAGCCTTTGATCTTGTAGGGGTTTTCTTAACACTCTAGCAGAGGAAACAATCTTACCCAAAAAGGTATTTTTCAATTTATGGGATGGTTATGGTTGATCCACAAACTTTTAAGCATTAAAAGGTAAATATAAAGCCTGCCTGAAATGACGTATATAAATAATCTCAATCGGCCTGGTTCAGTCATTTGTTATTCAAGGCTCCATATTCTGACACTAGATTGGGTTGTTCCAGTGGGATCCCAAACACCTTCATTAAACGCATATGTTATAAATCAAAACTTCATTTGGAGGGGTTCAAAGTCATATTCCTCTATTGGTGGGTTTCCAAACTCTCTTTTTTTATAGTCAAATTGACTTCGTTGCCTAATTCCTCCCAAGATGTGCATGGGCGCTTGAATCCTCAAGTCAAGGGGTGAGAACTTAACGTTCCTCACCCCTCACCCTTCTTTGGTCGAGTGATTGGCTTAATGCTCCTCACACTTTTTTGGTCAGGTGAGCGACTTCGTTCCTCATTTTTAGGGGTTTCTAGGTGACACTAGAAAATACTTAAAGGAGGAGGGACTAGGGCCATTCAGGGAGGTGATGTAGTGCCATTAAGGGAGGTGTACCAATTATCCTAACTTCTTCTCCACCCATTCCAAGTCCCCTTACAGCAGAGAAGTTCTTACCAAAGAGAATTCCTTATCGGATGATGAGGGAACCAAATTATTAACAAAAGAGAAAAGAAAAGTTTGGGCTAGTTCAAGTAAGGAATCTGTCAAGTAAAAGAAGTCCACCAAGCCCACAAGACTCACCTATACCACTAGGATGGAGCGAAAGAGAGCCAATTGCCAAGAGTCATTCACCAGAAACCTTTCAATAGGAAGAAGGATGGAAGTGGGGAGGAGCCTTGAATCTTGAACCTTTTGGCTTTCACTAGAGGCCAGAAGATTTTTGCCTTTTTCCTTTCAACTTGTTATCAAATGCCTTTCAGGTCCACTGTAACCTTGAACCTCTCACCCTTTTTCCTTCACCTTTCACTTTCACCCTCTCCCAAGCCCACCAGTGAGGGAGTGACACAAGCCTCACCTACCTCAGGGAGGAAATAAACTAGAGCCATAAAAGCAACACCTAGCCTAACACACACTTAGCCTTACCTACAACATGCTTACTTACGTTGATATGCAATTCAAGGATCATATTTCAAGGGTCATATGCAAAAGACAAAGCCTATATTACATGTTGTTCACAAGGGAAAAGAGGGGATAGACGTTTCATTAGAGTGAGTTGACTAGATCATGGTGGTGCAACTAGGGGCATCAGGAAATGGCTTCATGCAATTGGTGACATGGCTTCAGTTAATGGTTTCAGTTAACAGTTTCGGTAGTGAGTGAATGGACCTCTATGTGCAGTGAAATTAGACGAAGCTAGGCTAGGTGCATGCTCTATGAACAGCTTCTGTTTGCAATCAACGATGGCTATATTTGCATTGTGTTGTTAACAACAACGCGGCATGGATGGATCTGGGAAAGAGAGACCTCACAACAAGAGAAATTTCAAAGAACTCATTATATACAATACACCTCTTTAGGTTTGTGTTGTGGTGACTACAACCACCCTCCAAAATTTTTCCTTAGCCTCATTTTGGAGCCTCCCTTCCAACCTTCACAACAGCTTTCCTTGCTTCGTCAAGTGCACAAGCTTCAATGTCTTTCTTGCACAAAGGCAGCCTGTCAGTCACAGCTTGATCCATTCCCCTCACAGTTTGTTCACCCGGACTTGGTCCAGCTGCAAGCTGAGAATCTTCCCCTTGAAAATTACGCATTTCTGGAGGGCAACTAGCCTTCCCTCCAAAAATTGCGCAATCCTCTCTTGCAGCCTGTTGGGCTCCAGGATTGTGCAATCTTGCCTACAACCACTCCCAGCAGGATTTTCACAAATTTCCCTAGCAAGGCTCCTCAGCCCAGAATTTGCACAAATCTAGGCAGCAGTCATCTGCTCTGCCCAGAAATTGCGCAAATCTCCTGGGCAGTCAGCGCAGGTCCCAGTCATAAATGCGCATTTCCTTCAAGCAGTCGAACAACCTCTTGCATGTGCAGCTGAGTTGACCAGTTCCCTCTCGGATTGAGAAAAACAGACTTGCATGCATAGGTTGCTACTCCTAAGGCAGCATGCATAGGCATCCCTTGCCTCAAGGATCTATGTTTAGCAGTTGGAGGTTACATGCAAGGAGCAATTCAGAAACCTCCCACCAAGTGTCACTTCCCTTATATTTGTGGCATGCACGTCACAAACTCGATGTTATCAAAATCATTAGTTGGATGTTGCAGAGCTCATTCCTCACATCAACCTTGTAACTCTGACATCCCACACCACATCTAGGAGCAGTCGACACATTCATCTCAACTGTTTTTGGGAAAGCCCACTTCCCATGCCTTGTGCTGCATTTCTGTCACTTTTTGTGTTTTCGCTTGTGTGAGTATTGTTTGCTTGATTTCTTTGAGCACTTTCTATAATTTACATGTATTCTAGCTTGTCCTAGCTCTGTTTTAGTTTTTGTTGCTATCTCAGTGTTTTCGCATGCATGAAACTATTTTACACAGACGTTCACCCAACCGGTGAACTGCCTCACCCACATGCATGTTGATCTGTTTGTTGAATCTTTAATTCATGTTTTGCATGCACTGTCAATCACTTCTGCTATCACTTAGTGTCACCATGAATTTACTGTCTTGGTTTCTTTCAGTTGCCCGTCGGCGAGTCGGGCCAACCTTGGCCTAAACTCTTCCTTCACCAAGGCCGCATTCCACAATCTGGGGAAGGAAAGCTCACCTTCCTATCCAAATTTGTGCATTCCTTCCCAGCACTAGCCTCCAGGACCGTTTTGCGCATTTCTAGAGGACAGTGCCCGCTTGGCCCAAAAAAATGCGCAAATTTGTCCCTAGGCGAGCAGTCCTTCCCAGCTGGAATTGCACATTGCGAAATCCCAATAGTCAGTAACCAAACTGGACTATGCATTGCATAGTTCTAGCAATCAACCAGTCTCCCAATAGCCCAGACTGTGCCTTGTGCATTGTTGGCATTTGATCTCCCAGCCTCCCGGCTGAAATTGCGCAACCTTCACGATCATGCACCCAGGTATGTCGCAAGTTAGTTCTCATGTTCATTTTGGTTTTCAACTAACAGATTGCTGGCCATGAGTATTTCCATGTCTCCAGGTATCCTAGGTGTTCATCTGCCTCTCAACAGTACAGGTACAATGGTTCCCAGGAGAGCAGAGACGAAGACACTGCTCAGAGCACACTTGGGGATGTAGTCGATCAAGTGTCCATGGACTTGCCTACTTACGAAGAAATCAAGTAGTTCATAGACAAGGACATCAAGCAGAAGCATCACAGTGTGCGGCATCATGAACAACAGCTGAAGGAAGCTTACCCAATGCAGCGAATGCAAGAGGAAAGTTGTTGACAACACATAGGCAGAACAAAGTTGCAAGGTCAAGCAGATCCACTGATAATGAAAGCAACTTTGGAGACTTCAGCTATGAAGTGATGACGCGAAATGAAGATCACGTGAAGGCAGAAGATGGAACAAAGAAGGAGTTGCATGTGTTGAAGCAGCAACTCAAGAAGAACATGAAGCTGCACAGATGGACGAATAAGTTGCAACAGGATCAGGAACAACAATGGGCACATCATGCACTCGTGGATGAAATTGTTGCGGTACGAGTTAAAGATCCATCCCAATAGCTAACACGGTGCAGACATGGTGAGCAGTGTTGGTGATCGCATGCAAGGGATTCAATAGCATGCATGTCATTGTGCTCACGCATGCAATCCAACCCATTCAACACACTCACCAAGGCGAAGACAAGAAGCAAGTCCAACTGGAGTTGAACATGTACTTCGAAAAGTTGATGCGCATGACCACGAGCACACACTTGAAGATCAACACAGACACTATGCATTAGTGTGTTGCTGGTTCAACTGCACCCAAGAAGGCCATGCGCATGTTGGGAGACGAGTTGGATGAAGGGGCCGAACCAATGCACTGGTTGCAATGGAAGCAAGAGTTCATTTCAGCAAGATATCACCATAAGGTGCATACACACCATTGCAGACAACCAAGCTTGGCATCAGCTCACCAGCTTCACCATCACAAGAATGTCAAAGAGTTGGTCTCACCATAGTGGACTGAGTGTCAGTGATGTCTTGCAAGTCTTGCTCAAGCCATGTTGTCTCACATGAGCACATGTGCATTGTAGTGTTGAGTCAAGTGTCAACATTTGGATGTAATAGTCGTAGAGTAGGTGAAGAGTCATGAGGGTAGTTGCACTGTCACAAAGGGGAATGTTAAGGGTTACCCCACCCTTTGCTATAAATATTCCCTCATAACTCATTGTATAGGCTTTTGGTCAGCCAAGCTTCTACTAAACTATCTTGAAGAAGGCTTGGATAGTAATGTAACGCACCTTGGCTTCTCCATTGCACGGAGCTAGTACATCTCTTTGGAGGAGTAGGTAGATGTGGCTGTAACATTCCACTTTTGGGGCTAGCAGGTTTACATGGATGTATTGTATGATTGTGACTTACACTTCTTTATATAATAAGAGACAACACATTTTCCTGCATATGTTGTTAATGTAGTTGGACTGCTCTGTTGCTTTAATGATATATGTTGTTTAACGTACATACTTGTGTATGAACTGATTCACATGTAATTATATGAATATTGTTGTTAATGTGTTGCATATTTTGTTAATGTTGTCACCGTCTGTGTCGACTACTCTGCCAGACATCAAACAAACCTTTCACTTGAACCTTGCCATAACAACCGTCGCACTTGTCTCAGACTGATCTATGAGTGTCGTACATGTTATCTTACCTTGTATGATGTCACTGCCACATCTGAGTGGACTGCTCCGCTGGAAGCTACGCATGTCCTTTGTGTCGTGTGTTCCTGTCCGAGTTGGGACTGATCCCTTTCAACCTGGAACTCACCATCACCTCCTTCCCCCTTCGAAGTGTTGGAGCCTCTCATACACCTTCCTTGACTCACTGCATCAGCAACACCTTTACTGCTGACAGAGTTATTCTACTTGCCTCTGTGCGACATCGCGGTCAAGGAATTACCTTACGACCCACTGTTGGGACTCCTACACCAAATGGTATGAGGTCTAATTGGGACTTCTTAGTGGGGAGATCCCTTTGACATGTTGGCAGGTCCAACACTGTCAACATTTTTAGGGCTAGAAGGAGGGCCTAATGACAAGTTGTGTCCTCTCATCCAGTTTTGAACCTTTGCATATCTTTCATGGAGTCTTGCATTCTTCTTCCCCTGAGGTGTTTTTCAATTCATGAAGATGTCTCCATCTCGGGGAAGCTTTTCGATCTCTTGTCCACTCACACGTATGAGGGTGAAGGCGAAGTGGCATGGCCTGAGCACTTATATAACTTTATTTTCATGATTTATGAGGAAGATGAGTTTTCTAATGAACAGGTCAGTTTTCTACTTGCATACACACTTCATGAAGCTCCATTTCATTGGGTTCTCAACCTATCGGCTAACACCGTGCACTCATTTGAGCACTTTTATGATCTCATTGAAGACACATTCTATCATTTTGATGCAGACTATCTTGACTAGAAATTGTTACAGCAATGGAGGGCTCCGCATGAATCCATTATTGATTTTTGGCAGCACTTCTATGACTTGCAGTTTCAAGCTCCAAAGAGCCAGATGAAATTTGCTTATCTTTGGGACTGGTTCGAGTATTGCCTTAAGAAATCTGCCCGTCCCAAGAGGAAGCTTGATATCAAGCCTCACTCAACATTCTTCATTGATGGAACTGCACAATCTCATGTGGGAGCGGGCACTATCTCAACTGACTGTCTGCCTCCCTCTCATTCAGTAGCTCCACCACTACCTAGTGATGTTGAGGATCATGTTCACACACCTATTCATCCTTCACACTCTCCTAATAGCACTCCACTCAATTTTCGCACAAGTTTGGTTGTGATTTCTTCGAGTTCTCATATGCATTCTTTTCTTCGACCTCCGTCTTTGCACTCAGGTGTTCCTCTGAATGATGTTGTCTTGTGTTCATCCATTCCAGACTCTTCACTTGTTGTGAACGAGGAACAACCCACTGATGGAGTCGGTGTTGCACAACCAACATGAAATTTCATTCAGGAAGAGTATGAGTGGGAGCTTGAACATCAACACTCAACAAAGGATGACTCCCTTCTATCCAAGTCCCCTCTGTTCTTTCCTAACCTCTTTGGTGAACCTGTCATCCATGATTTTGCATGTGTATATTCATGCACAAATGCACCCATTGTTGATCACTCATAGGACTCACCGGATGTTAATCCATCATTCAACAATGGAGAGGATAAGTTACTTGTTGAAAATCCACTTGATCCTTCATTTGTCTTTTCCAGAAAGATAGAGGATGAGTTTGTTCACTTTTCATCTACCCCTCTATGTGATTCATCCAACCATGAGGATGTCGACCAACATCCTGAATTTTTTGATCTTGGTTGTCGTGATCTCTTCACCTCATCATCCAATCACGATGTTGATTCACTCATTGTTAATCCATATAAGCCACTGGTCTACGAAGATCCATCTATCAACAAAGTTGAAACCCCACAGACTATCGAGGCACTTCAGCTTGAGCTAATGGTTATGTCAGGCCCTCGCTGTCTTGAGGTTGGTTTTGCTTCCGATCAGGAAATTGTTCAAACACTCAAGGCTCCTCATCACTCATCTGTATGCACTCAAGATCAATTCAACACTTAGATTTTACTTCCTCTACTCGAACTACACGATTCCATTTCTCATGCATTGGAGGAGTCCTACATTGCAAGCACTCATGCGCGACACAAGTTATCTTTGTTTCTTTCATTTGATTGCACGTCACAGTCAAGAGTGTGCTTATGCTTCAAAGTTGCACGTAGTGTCACACAGCACCATGATAAGTCCACGGACTGCTTTTCATGCACATTTACTCGCTTATGTCCCATGGGCACTTTGAATCACGAAGTGTGGTTGTCTTCATTGTTATATATTTCTTTCTTGTTGGTTCGCACAACTAGGTTGCTCGTGGACCAAACCTTCACCAACATGGGTCTACCAATGCGCCGGTGACTACATTGGAAGTATCACTTCAGATAATCAGGCCCATGTACCATCACTGTAGGAGTAGGAGTAGTTTTTGCTTTCAGTTGTTTCCTTGCATGCTTGTTTGCTTACGTGCTTTGTTTGCTTGTTTGTTTACTTTCTTCACTTTCATTTTTTCTTCTGCTCTTGCTTTTCTTTGTTGATTGTTAGTTTGTTCGCTTGTTTCGTTCATAGGTTAGTTTTGCATGAAATCATGTATGATGCTTGAAGTGAGCTGGGTAAAATACAAGAGGGCTTATATAGCTATCACTACTCAATTATCTGTCATCTTGCCTCTGTATGATGAGCTTGTTACTTTTAGTCCATGATACGCCGAAGGAAAATATGCGTTGTTCGAAGTGAACCTTGGTGTAAACACAACGCTTGCATGCTAACTAGTGTCACCTTCTCTGGTCGATTGTTTTTGGGTTAACCCTTGTCAACTCAGTCAAGTAGAGTAAGGTAAGGGGGGAAACCTTAACAGGTATGTCAGAGATACAATAAACTACTTCTATGCTGGAACAACCTCTTCTGCTCTCAATAAGTCGGGATCCCTCTTCCGCCTCTGAAATGAATAAGTGCTATGCACAGTGAAAAATGAAAAAATGAAAAGTCAAAATTTTAAAATGAATAAGGCGAAAGAAGAGAAAGGCTTCTTGCATAGGGAGGTGATGCAAGTAACTCCATCAAGGTACTGAGTAGGCTCGTTGGTATCGGAGCCATGCTTGTGTTCCTATGTGACTCCACCGGGGTACTGTCCAGGCCTGCTGGCAGTGGAGCAACACCAGAGATGAAACTAAGACTCTGACGACTATATTGCTTATGCACCTATATACCCTTGAACCCCAATCAAAACAACTGTGTTGCCTTGTCTTGGAAGGTGTGTTAATCGACCAAGGGTTTGGCAGATCCTACATCTTACAATCAAGTTAGTGTGAAACCAAGATGAGATGAAAACTGAACAATACTTCCAGAGGCGTTAGACTTGCCTTTCATGGACAAGGTCCATTCAGAGAGCTGGAGTTCTACCAGTGTCTCTCCAAGTGTTGTAGCAGCTACAACCACCCTCCAAAATTTTTCCTTAGCCTCCTTTTGGAACCTCCCTTCCAACCTTCACAGCAGCTTTCCTTTCTTCGTCAAGTTCACAAGATTCAGTGTCTTTCTTGCATAAAGGCAGCCTGTTGGTCACAACTTGATCCATTCCCCTCATAGTCTGTTCACATGGACTTGGCCCAGCCACAGGTTGAGCAGCTTCCCCTTGAAAATTGTGCATTTCTAGAGGGCAACTAGCCTTCCCTACAGAAATTGTGCAATCCTCTCTAGTAGCCTCCTGGGCTCCAAGATTGCGCAATCCTACCTGTCAACACTCCTAGTAGAATTTGCACAAATTTCCCTAGCAAGGCTACTCAGCCCAGAATTTGCGCAAATCTAGGCAGCAGTCAGCTGCTCTGCCCAGAAATTGTGCAAATCTCCTGGGTAGTCAGCCCAACTCCCAGCCAGAAATGTGCATTTCCTTCAAGCAGTCGAACAACCTCTTGCATGTGCAGCTGAGTTGACTGGTTCCCTCCAGGACCAAGCAAAACAGACTTGCATGCATAGATTTCTTCTCCCAAGGCAGCATGCAAAGGCATCCCTTGTCTCAGGAATCTATGTTTTGTAGTTGGAGGTTACATGCAAGGAGGAATTTAGAAACCTCCCACCAAGTGTCGCTTCCCCTATATTTGTGGCATGTGCGTCACAACCTCGATGCTATCAAAACTCATCAGCCAGACATTGCAGAGCTCATTCCTCACATCAACCTTGCAGCTCTGACATCCCACATCACATCTAGGAGCAGTTGGCACATTCAGCCCAGTTGTTTTGGGGTAAGCCCACTTCCCATGCCTTGTGCTGCATTTCTATCGCTTTTTGTGTTTTACCTTGTGTGAGTATTTTTTTCTTGATTTCTTTGAGCACTTGTTGTCGTTTACATGCATTCTAGCTTCTCTTAGCTCTGTTTTAGTTTTCATTGCTATCTCACTGTTTTTGCATGCATGAAATTGTTTTGCATGGACATTTACCCAACCAACGAACTACCTCACCCACATGCATGTTGATCTGTTTGTTGAATCTTTCATTCATGTTTTGCATGAACTATCAATCACTTCTGCTATCACTTAGTGTCACCATGAATTTACTTTCTTGGTTGCTTTCAATTTCCCGTCGGCGAGTCAGGTCAACCTTGGCCCGAACTCTGCCTTCACCAAGGCTGCATTTCGCAATCTGGGGAAGGAAGGCTCACCTTCCTCTCCAGATTTGTTCATTCTTTCCTAGCCCTGACCTCCAAGACTATTTTGTGCATTTCTGGAGGATAGTGGCTACTTGGCCCAAGAAATTGCGCAAATTTGTTCCTAGGCCAGCAGTCCTTCCCAGCTGGAATTGAGCATTGTGCAATCCTAGTAGTCAGAAGCCAGACTGGACTATGCATTGCACAGTTCCAGCATTCAGCCAGTCTCCCAATCGCCTAGACTTTGCCTTGTGCAGTCTTGGTAGTCGGTCTCTCGACCTCCCAGCCGAAATTACGCATCCTTCATGATCATGCACCCAGGTATGTTGCAAGTCAGTTCTCATGTTCATTTTCGTTTTTGACTAACAGATTGTTGGCCATGAGTGTTTCCATGTCTCCAGGTATCCCAGGTGTTCATCTTCCTCTCAGCAATACAGGTACAATGGTTCCTAAGGGAGCAGAGACGAATACACCATTCAGAGCACACTTGGGGATGCAGTCGATCAAGTGTCCATGGACTTGCCTACTCATGAAGTCATCAAGTAGTTTGTAGACAGGGACCTCAAGCAATAGCATCACAGCAAGCAGCGTCATGAAAAGTAGCTGAAGGCAGCATACCGAATGCAGCAAACGCAATGAATGCAAGAGAAATGTTGTTGACAACATAGAGGCGAAACAAAGTTGCAAGGTCAAGCAGATCCACTGATAATGAAAGAAACTTTGGAGACTCTGGCTATGATGTGACGGGGTGACATGAAGATCGCATGAAGGTAGAAGATGGAAAAATAATGAGTTGCATGTGTTGAAGCAACAACTCACGAAGAACATGAAGCTGCACAGATAGATGAATAAGTTTCAGTAGGATCAGGAACAACAACGGGCGCATCGTGCAATCACGGATGAAACTACGCCCGTAAAAGTTAAAGATCCATCCCAACAGCTAACACGGAGCAGACATGGTGAGCAGGGTTAGTGATCACATGCAAGGGATTTAGTAACACGCATGTCATTGTGCAGACACATGCAATCCAACCCATTCAACATGCTCACCAAGGTGAAGACAAAAAGCAAGTCCAATTGGAGCTGAACATTTACTTTGGCAAGTTGATGCGCATGACCACCAGCACACACTTGAAGATCAACATGGACATTATGCATCAGTGTGTTTCCATTCAGCCGCACCCAAGAATACCATGCACATGTTGGCAGACAAGTTGGATGAAGGGGCCGAACCAATGCATCAGCTGCAACGGCGGCAAGAGTTCGCTTGAGCAAGATGTCACCATGAGGTGTAAGTTTTAACCTCGTATAGAAATTACCTGCATACGAATTCTAAAAGATAGAAAATAAACAATGCGAGAGCATAACACATAAAACACATATACACAAAGATTTTTCCCCAGATCCCAAAACCGGGACTACCAGCTTGATTTTTCATTATGTTCCTTTCAATGTTACAATACATATTTATACATGTCGAAGCATCCAATACCATGGACCGAAAATCATCGCGTCCAAAACCATGTGCAAAAACCATGCACAAAACAATAGGTAGGTCCACCCAACCTAATATAGGCTCAAAAAAAAAAATTCCCCAGGGTGCTGCCCTGGACCCCATAGAGGGGGCCTACCTGCCCCCCTCAAACCCCCTATGACCCCCCCACTGCACAATTGGCGAAACGAAGGGGGGGCTCTGCCCCCTCGGTTAACTATGGAGGCTAGTCGTGGAAAGAATAGAACACAACCCAACATTCTCCCACTTGTTGTTTTCTTTCCACAGGGGGCCACTAGAAAGCTTAGTCATTTATCCAGCCTTGCAATGCCCATTATTTCTCTACACCAAGAGAACTTCTTAGAGCTCATATATTTTTTCAATACATTTTCAGTATTCTTCAAAGTGTCCACCTTTACCAGTAACACCCTTTTGTCTTTTATCATATCCCTCACAAAGTGATACTGAACATCAATGTGCTTTGTCTTTGAATGGTAAGCAGGGTTCTTTGCCAAGAAAATTACACTTTGGCTATCACAGAATATTCTTATAGCTCCCTATACTAACCCCATACTTGAACACAATCTCTGTAACCAAATTGCTTCCTTGCTTGCATGAGTGGTTGACATGTATTCTGCCTCTATAGTTGATAGTGCCACTACAGATTGTTTCTTACTCATCCAACTGACTGCACCTCCAAATAGGTTAAACACATACCCACTTGTAGATCTTCTTTGATCCAAATCTCCAGCCCAGTCTACATCAACAAAGCCACGAATATCCAAAACTCTATCCAATCTTGGTCTTCCTTGGTAGCACAAACCATAATCACTAGTGCCACGCAAATACCTAAAAACCCACTTCACTGCTATCCAATGCTCCTTCCCTAGTTTTGACATAAACCTGCTCAATACTCCCACTGCATGTGCAATGTCTAGTCTAGTACAGACCATTGCATACATCAGGCTACCGACTACACTTGCATATGGAACACGGGACATGTCCTCTTCCTCTTCTTGTGTCTTGGGACATTGTTTAGTAGATAACTTTACACCTACAGGAATAGGAACCTTCACTGGTTTACTATCCTGCATATTAAACCTCTGTAGTATTGTCTCAACATACCTCCTCTAGTTTAACCAGAGCTTCCTCTTTGCCCGATCACTATTAATTTCCATGCCCAAAATATAGTTTGCAGCACCAAGATCTTTCATGTTGAATTTGGAGGAAAATTTAGTCTTCAAATCCTGGATAATTTCTTTTTCATTTCCAACCACTTTCCAACCAGCAACATATCATCCACATACAAGACCAGATAAATATCACGGTCACCAATTAATTTAAAATATACACAGTGATCTACTTTTCTTCTGGTGAAGCCAAGTCCCCGTATAAATGTATCAAATTTCTGATACCACGTGCTCGGTGACTGTTTTAACCCATAAAAAGACTTCTTTAACTTGCATACAAGTTCTTTCTTACCCTTCACCGCAAAGCCTTCATGTTGCTTCATGTAGATCTCCTCTTCCAAATCCCCATGAAGAAATGATGTCTTCACATCCATCTATTCTACCTCAAAATCAAAAGCAATAGCAACAGATAAAAGTAATCTAATAGAATCTACCTTGGCAACAGGAGAAAAAATATCGCCAAAATCAATTCCTAGCACCTGGGAATAACCTTTTTCTACCAACTGAGCTTTGTATTTCTCCACCTTTCCTTCTGCATTCGTCTTCTTCTTGAACACCCATTTTCTTCCAATGGGTTTCCTTCCAGCCGGCAACTCCACCAGATCCCATGCCTCATTTTTTTGCAAAGATGCCATTTCATCAACCATGGCCTCTTTCCAGATTTTTCCATCCTTTGAATCTACTGCTTCCTTCGCAATTCTAGGATCATCATCAGTAATAGATAATGAAAAATTTCAACAGAAAGCAAATGGACTATACCTTTTTAGATGCCTTCTTTCTCGAACTGATCTTCTCACAACCGAAGTTTATGGCTCTTCATCTTCTGATTCCTCTTCTACTGTAGAGTCTGATTCTTCCTCCTTTAGCTCAAACTCTATCTTCTCAAGTTCCTTTGATGGCACTTCATGTTTAATAACATCTTTCACCTCTCTGAAAACCACATCTTAGATGTACACAGCTTCCTTGTTACTGGGTTCCAAAGCTTATAACCCTTTAAACCATCCTTATACCTAATAAAGATGTACTTTTCAGATTTACTATCCAACTTTGTTCTTTTCTCCTTTGGAATATGTACATATGCATCACATCCAAATGCCCTCAGATGTGAAATAGAGGGTTTCTTACCAATCCATACCTCTTGTGGAGGCTTATCCTCCAACATTGATGAAGGTGATCTATTGACCAAGTAACATGCCGTCTCCACCGCCTCTGCCCAGAATACCTGTCCTAACCCGACACCACTAAGCATGCTTCTTGCCCTTTCCATCAATGTCTTTTTCATTCTTTCTGCAACTCCATTTTTCTTAGGTGTGTAAGGAGTAGTCTTATGTCGTGCTATACCACACTTCTTACCGAATTCTTTAAATTCCTTGCTGCAAAACTCTCACCGTTATCTGTCCTCAGTACCTTTATCTTCTTCGTTGTTTGGTTTTCCACCAAAGCCTTCAATCCTTTAAACCTATCAAAGACTTCAGATTTATTCGTGAGGCAATATATCCATGTATTCCTTGAGAAGTCATCTATAAATGATACATAGTACACAGACTTACCCATTGATGGAACCTTCATAGGTCCAAACACATCACTGTGCACAAGCTCTAATATCTGTTCCGCCCTCTTACCACCAGAGGGGAAACTCACCCGATTCTGCTTTCCATATACACAATTTTCACAGAAATCGAAATCCAAAGAGCTATTAGTCATACCTTCTACCATACCTTTACCATGAAGTATTTGAAGGCCCTTCTCTCCAAAATGTCCAAGCCTTTGATGCCATAGCATGGTATTTTCTCCAGAGACAACTAGATTTTCTGCTCCACTTTTAGGAACCACAAAACTGTTTCACCCATTAACAACAGTGCTACCTTGTAGCTTTTACAGATTTCCAGTCCGAACTTCCTGCATCAATACCAGTGCTCCCCAAACCATCTTGCAAGTATCCTTCTCAAACACTGTTTTTACACTTGCATCATCCATCTTGCTTACGAAAATCAAATTTCTGGCCAATGCAGGAATATGCAGAACACCCGAAAGTATTCTAACCCTTCCACCTTGCAACTTCAACTTTACTTTTCTGCAACCAATGATTCTAGCCTTCCTATCATCCCCTAAGAAGACATCACCACCATCGTATTTCTCATACTTGCAAAACCACTCTCTATGGGGAGTGAACTGAAGGGATGCACCTGAGTCAATGAACCATGCCTCATGATCTACATGTGTACTTGAAGAAGTCAAGTACACATCCCCACCTTCATCTGAGGTGGTTTTAGCCTCTGCAGAAGGAGCATCATCAGATCCCTTTCCTTTGTTAGGAGCTTTAGATTTACAGTCCCTTTTTTAGTGCCCTTCCTTTCCGGATTTCAAGCACACCACCTTTACAAGTTTTCTTGGAGATTTAGATCTCCCTCTAGATTTAGATCTCCCACTCGATGACTTCTTTTTTTTTATGTTCTGGGACCGTCATCATACAAATAAGGCATCACCATTCTGGCTCTCCATATTTTTCCATCTCATCTCCTCTGTCAGCAAGGATGAGACTATTTCATCAAATTGCAAGGCAGTTGCATTGCTACCTATTGCAATAACCAAACTATCCCACGAATCTGGTAAAGAACACAACAAAATGATGCACTTATCTTCATCTGAAATTTTAATATGAACAGATAATAATTGACTTACCATAATATTAAATGCCTTCAGATGATCTGTCACTGAGTCTCCATATTTCATCCTCGGGTTATACAGATTTTTCTGTAGGAACAATTTATTCACCAGAGACTTATATTGGTACAAAGTCCCTAACTTGTCCCACAAAGCCTTCGTCATAGCTTCCGCTGATACATTCAGCAATACTGATTCTGAGACACACAATCTATTATGCTCCTTGCCTTCCAATCCAACTTCTTCCATTCTTCATCGGACACTCTCGTTGGTTTAGTACTCAAAACGATCCACTGATCTTTATCCACCAACAGATCCTCCATATTGAGTTTCCAAAACTCAAAACTCTGACCATTAAATTTCTCGATCTCTATCTTTCCACTGCTCGCCATCTTCTTTCACCACCAGAATCAATCCCGCAAATCTCCCACTAAACAGGGTCTACCACAGGCCCGAGCGAAACCCCTCAGCAATAAAGGCGTTCCCTTGAAGCCAAAATAGCTCTGATACCAAATGTAGGTTTTAACTTCGTACAAAAATTACCTGCATACGAATTCTAAAACATAGAAAATAAATAATGCGAGAGCATAACACATAAAACACATATACATAGAGATTTTCCCCTGGATCCGAAAACTGGGACTACCAGCTTGATTTTTCATTGTGTTCCTTTCAATGTTACAATAGATATTTATACATGCTAAAGCATCCAATACCATGGACCAAAAACCATTGCGTCCAAAGCCATGTGCAAAAACCATGCACAAAACCATAGGTAGGTCTGCCAAACCTAATATACAGTCCAAAAAAAATTTCTTCAGGGCACTGCCCGCCCCCCTCAAACCCCCCTGTGAACCCCCCACTGCACAATCAGCACAATGAAGGGGGGCTTCGCCCCCCCTCTAACCCCCCAGTTAACTAGGGAGGCTAGTCATGGAAAGAATATAACACAACCCAACATGAGCTTCATACACACCATAACGGATGACCAAGTTTGGCTCACCATCCCAAGCATGTCAAAGAGTTGGTCTCACCTCAACGGACCAAGTGTCAGTGATGTCTTGTAAGGCTTGCTCAAGCCATGTTGTCTCACATGAGTAAATGTGCATTGTAATGTTGATTCATGTCAAGTGTAAGTCAAGTGTAAACGTTTGGATGTAACAGTCATAGAGTAGGTGAAGAGTCATGAGGGTAGTTGAACTATCACAAAGGGGAATGTCAAGGGTTACCCCACCCTTTGCTATAAATAGTCCCTCATAACTCATTGTATAGGTTTTTGGTTAGCCAAGCTTCTAGTAAGACTATCTTGAAGAAGGCTTGGACAGTATTGTAACGCTCCTTGGCTTCTCCACTCTACGAAGCTAGTACATCTCTTTGTAGGAGCAGGTGGATGTGGCTATAATGTTCCACTGTTGGGGCTAGCAAGTTTACATGGATGTATTGTATGATTGTGACTTACACGTCTTTATATAATAAGAGCCAACAAATTTTCGTGCATACGTTGTTATTGTAGTTGGACTGCTCCGAATGCTTTAATGATATATGTTGTTTAACTTACATACTTGTGTATGAACTGATTCACATGCAATTATATGAATCCTGTTGTTAATGTGTTGCATATGTTGTTAATTCTGTCACTATTCGTGTCGACTGCTCTGCCATATATCAATTAGACCTTTCACTTGAATCTTTCCATAACAATTGTCACACTTGTCTCAGACTGATTCATGAGTGTCGTACGTGTTATCTTACCTTGGATGATGTGACTGCCGCATCCGAGTGGACTGCTCTGCTGGAAGCTGTGCATGTCCTTTGTGTTGTGTGTTCCTAGCCAAGTTGGGACTAATCCCTTTCAACTTGGAACTCACCTTCACCTCCTTCCCCCTTTGAAGTGTTGGAGCCTCTCATACACCTTCCTTGACTCATTGTATCAGTCACACCCTTGCTGTTGACAGAGTTATTCTACTTGCCTCTATGTTACATCACAGTTAAGGCTTTACCTTACAACCCACTGTTGGGACTCCTACACCAAATGATCTGAGGTCGAATTGGGTCTTATTACCAGGGAGATCCCAGATACATGTTGGCAGGTCTAGCACCGTCAACAGTTTTTTCATGCGCTATACTCACAGTCTTTGCTAGAACCTTTGCTCAATCTAGAAGTTATTGTCGTTGATAGCTCTAGTCATAGGACCTCTAGTCATTGGAGCTAGTCATTACTAGTTGTCATTGCCGATTGCTTGCAGTCATAACCAGTCGATCACATCTAGGAGGAACCTTAAGGGCATAACCAACAGTTCATTTAATAAGCTCTCCAAAGTTTTTCAGTTCAATTCACATTCTGCATTCAATTTGCTTTCTTTTCAATCCACAACAACAAACATCTTACGAAAGTAGCATTACAACTAAACCTTCTGCCAAGAAGAAAAGCATACCCTTCATTCACAATATAAAGTACCCCTCTTTCACAGACTAAATAATTAGCTCTCTCATTTGAGATTATATCATATCCCCTTAATTCCAAATAGCATGTCCCCCTCATTCACTGAATAATTAGATATATTACTTGATTGCATATCATGTCCCCATTTTTACCTAGCTATCATACCTTGCATTCCCCAGATCATGGCCCAATATGAGACAATATCACATACCCATCGAGGGATTATTCTTGGCTTTAAACCGATTTCTTCTTGGATGTGAGATGGCTTCTTATCTCTTTGGGAACTAACGATGGAGAGAGAACGTTTTCTTGGAGAATGTTTTGGAACCAATGCACAATATTACTTACTATGGCACCAGTTTCTATAAGTTGATGAGCCCTCGTATAATAAAATATATAAGGCAAGAACCTCCTCCTTGGGACCTGAAACTAAGCCTTTGAAACCTCTCCCTATTACCTACTACTTGGGAACTTCTTGAAACTATGTCTTAGGAAACTAAGATACATACTTTACCTAAGTCTTTCCCTCTAACCTAGACCCTCTGAAGTCACCTCCATACTGCCTTTGTATGCATCCTTGGAAACTACTCCTTGGGATCAGACTTACACTCTTACATACTGCCTCAGCCCTATGACCTCTAACTGAAACTTGCCTTCCCCTTACCTTCCCCATTTATGTTCGACATCTGCAGGTAGTTTGAAGTTGTGCCTGAATCAAAGATAGATTGAAGCTAAGAGAACCAAAGTGGTGGTGGAAAAAGCCCAGTCATGTTAATGAGGTGGGTGGGTAGGTGCACCAAGTCTGCAAAACAATGATACTTATTCAGACACTTACATTATGCTTCTTTCTCATCGTAGAGGAGAATCCAAAGGGAGGGGACCGAAGCCAATTTATTTGAGTTAGGTCACACCCGTACTATTTTGATTCTTACAATGATGTTGCTTGTTGGTCAGGAAGAAGTGGACTAACTGGACCAAAGAAGTCTAGTTGTATGCAGAAGGAGGTCACCAATGAAATGAACCACCCTTACCCTACAACAAACCTTGCTGAAATACAATTTCCTGGAGACCCTTGACTTACTACCCCTTGCCTAATGATTGAACCTTGCCTACACCCTTCAAAGAAAGGCCTAGTGACAAAGTCGAGAGGAAGGAAAAGATAAGTTACCCTTCATTTCAACCTGAATACATTGGAGCCATTTTGTTTACTTAACAAGCACAGACATTAGTATAGGGCCATACAATCTTGATTTTGAAAATGCAATACCTGGTTCAGAACAGACACTTACTTTGGGTGGAATAGATTATTGAAAATATCCACATTTGATGTTTTCATTAAGCAAAAACTCCTTTTGAGAGGGGCCAAGAATGAGCTATCGGGGAAATAAAATGGATTTTCTTACTTAACTATGCATTTTCTGGGTGTTTCTCTAATGGTGGGCAGGATTTCATCTTTCGCTTTGAGCTTCAGTGCCTTGATCCTTACTCGCTAGATGTCTGATGTGGAGGGGCGAGACCAGATAGGTTCGGCCCATGCAAGAATTTGTTTGGACCAAATTCAAAAACCTTATCGTTCATCATTTCTTTCTATTAAAATATAATATTTAGCTAGGGGGGAAATAATATATCAGCAGGGCACTTTAAGTTGATTTTCCTCTTAATAACATAGAATTTTCTATATGTTTACTTATGAGAGGAAAGATTATTCCATTGATTTATTGTTGAGAGCCTTTATGCTTACTTTTCAAACTTTATAAATGCGGATGGATCGCACTGGTCGACATAACCTGGGATGGCCTGGCCTAGGCTCCTTGGATAGAGACTGGGTTGGGCTGGGATACCTTGGTTACTCGAATTGACTCCCCAAATTTCTAGTTGGGTTGCTCAGGGCTACTCGACATTGTTGATCCATGATTTTATGCTGCTACTCGATGCTGGTAGGAGAGATCCCAAGAGGAGATCCAAGAGTTTATGTACTCGATGCTGCTGATCCCACGATAATATGGCCACGTGGAGATGCCAGTAATAGCCGATTGACATAGCCTGGTGTATTTGCTTAGAGTCAATTGTTCTTGCTGGGAGTACTCGTATTTTCTCACTGCCGAGAGAAGACCCTCATTCCGGGAGGTTCCGATACCCGCTAGCCGATAGATAGCCGCCCGTTACCAATACCGGGAGCCACTAGTTCATGCAGTCGATGCACTCAAGACAACAGGTGGAAATTGATTCTTTCATCTTTCTGTGAACTGATAGATGGATTCTTCTTGGATGTATGTGAACCAATGTCTTCTTGGATGTTTTGGAAATGATGCATTATCTTACTTACAATGCACCTGAGAAGTTAGTCGCTAAGCCAATTGTTGTATAATAATGTATATAATGAATGCTGAAAAAATGAACCATCATACGGGATAGGCATTAGCACAGACAACTACCAAGTCCAACTCAGGAAGGTCCATTCTCACATTCTCCCTGCATTCCCCTGATTCCCCAATGCTCCTCACATTGCACCAAACAACATTGATCATGGGGCCCCACCACCCTATCTTGGACTAGTAACAAACAAGAGGCTTAACTTCATACAGACATCGATTAGCAAACAATAATAGAAGGAGTGGAAGTGAACTACTGTCAGTGAGGGCTTTGCACCAATTAAACTTAACACCAATTGATAATTACATAATGTGTTTCCAATGAGCGAACCAGAGCGGAAGCGGAAGTGAAGTTGAATGAAGTGGCCAAAGTGAATGTGAGGTGACTGGTGCTGTTCTTTTGGTGTGTTTGTATATTGTTAAAATTGGAAACTAGGGCCAAACTCCACATCAGTCATTTTATTTATGATAGCTAATATTTTTCTTGGATTCCTCTCTCCGAGAGGTGTAGGATTGATCTAAAGATCATCCGATTTTGACATTTAGAAATGAAGATATGAATTTATTTATATTATGGACAAATTGTCAAGGTTGGCCAGTAAGCAAAACAAGCATTCAAACCCCCAACTCATCCTCAACGTTGCATAAAAAAGGAGGAGACCTGAAGTCATTTTATCATCATCTCATCTCATCACATCTCTCTCTCCTCATCTTATTAGGTGTGCAAATCTAGGTAGTTGTCTCTCACACGTGCGAAGGAAGGAGGATGTTTTTCTGTTTGACTGTTTGACTTTCGTTGACCTATCTTTGAGTGACCTTTTTTAGACTATTTTGGGCTGATTGGGCTTGATGTTGGAGGCCAAAGTTGACTAGGTTTGACTGAGATGTTTAAAGGAAGAATTCTGCCCTGTTTTACCAATGTTGACTTTTCTGGTTAGGGATTTTCTGCTGCTGTCATAAATCATCAGATTTGTAAATTGTACTATCTTTCTCTGCTGAACTATTGAAGAATATAAGAAGAAATGATCAAGGGTTTCCCCACATTGGGGTTTGTCCCTTGCTAGTGCCACATCTTGTGTCCTCTTGTCTTGGCTTGTCTTCTACTGTTTATGTTTATGTTCTATCTACATTTTACTATCATGTTGATGTGATTGCTAATCTCGATATTGATATTTGGATAATAAAGAAATTGAAGTAAAATTTCTCTAAATCATAGAACATACCATTATTTCCTAAAATTAACATGGAATCAGATTTGAGGTGAATACAAAGCCCAAGCAAGAGTGAAAGAGAAATCACCAAAGACAGTTGGACAAGGACAAAAGGTTCAATGGGTTCCTCATCCTACTTCCCAACTAAAGACAAGATCCAAGATAAATCTGACTATCATGGATGGAAGATGTTTCTTGATTTGACCTTGGAAGAAAAAGAAGTGATGGACTATGTGCATGGTAAAATTCTTGAAGCTCCTTCAAATGTGTCTCAGCTGCTACGAACCAAGTACAATAGGATTGAAGTCAAAGAAAATAATATTATATGGATTCCATTGACAAGCATCTGGTGGCCTACATCTCTGAATTGAAGACCTCCAAGGAGATCTACGACAGGTTGGTCGACATGTTCAAGGTTAGAAATTCTAATCAAATTCTATTTCTCAATAATAAGTTGAAGGATATAAGAAGGGCAAGGATGATGATATTCAATCCTATTTCTTGAGGATTATCGAGATTAAGAATGATCTACTCTCGAATGGAGAAGTCATTACTGACAGGGAACTTACTCTCACCACCCTTGGAGGACTCCAACCTGAGTGGTATCTATTTAGAACCACCATCCTCAACAATGATCAAATTCTATGGTTTGAAGAATTGATGTCGAGATGCATTAAAAAAGAAACAAGAATGGTGGAGCAAGAAATGCCTTCTAATAGAAGCAACCTCACTGCATTCTCCACTCATTCAAAAAGGAGAAATAATGGAGGGTCTAAAGGTCATTTCCATGGAAAGCCTGGATCTAAGGGAGGAAGGAAGGGTAGGTGCTTTGTTTACAATGAGTTTGGCCACTATGAAAGGTAGCGTCCAAATAGAAGGGACACATCAGATGATGATGATCACAATCATTCTAGGGGAAACTTCAATAACAACGATCAAATGAATCGCAGGTCGAATGGCAAAGGAAAAAGGAATGCAGGGCATCAAGGAAATGGTCGACCCTCCAAGAAATCAAGGAACTCCAGGTATGAAGAATACAATGTTATTAACAATAAGCAAAAAGAGTATTATCTTATATCGGCCCTCTCCACTACCTCTCCTCTAGACACTTTGGTAAATTGGCTAATTGATAGTGGTGCCTCAAGGAACTTCACCGGATACAAGGAAGCCCTCTCTAATCTGATAAAAAAGGAGACAAACTTGGACGTCATCCTTGGAGATGATGCCACCTATCCCATGAAGGAAGTAGGGAATGTTACACTTCAATTGAATCAAGGTAACACTATTCATTTTCAAGAAATATTATATGTACCTGATCTCAAGAAGAACCTGGTATCCAATTCAGCCATGGAGGAAAAAGGATTCAAGGTGGCATTCATTTATGGAAAGGTACGTGTTTGGAAAAGAAATTTTAAATATGTTTTTACTCTTGGGTTCAGGGTTGACACTTTGTATCAAGTTGGAGGAAGTCCATTGGGAGCCATGTCTTGTAACACATCTCTACAATCTGAACTATGGCACCGAAGGTTTGCCCATCTTCATCATAAGGCCCTACCTAATGTGAGATAGATGGTGACAGGTATTCCCGACTTCAAAGTAGAGCATGAAGGTGTATGTTCGGGATGTGCCGAAGGAAAACTTACAAGGGGACCATTCCCCTCAAGTAATAGCAATGTTGGCATTATGATTCAAGTGTTGTCCTTGATGGCAACTCACTCAGAGGTTGGTACAGGTGCTCAGAGGTTGGTACAGGTGATGGCAACTTAATCAGAAGACAGATCTTAGTACAGAATGCCAAGGAAGTTCATATACGCAGGTTCGTTAAGCCCAAGTCGCGTGTACACGCTAGTTGGATTCAGAAAAAGCGCGTGTATGTGGAAAAGTACCTTTGGTCCATGGTGGTTAGTCCTTGGAAGTTGTGCCTATGATTTCGGACCATTGTGTCTCGACGGGCGTGTCGATCCCTAGTTTTGAAGTTGATGGTATTGTGTTACTATGGTTTTGGCTCTTGGTATTGAGCAAGGCCTAAGGCTATATAAGGAGAAGAAGATCATTAGGCAAAATCATCTTTCGACAAGGCTTGAATATCTAAGAGAGAAAGAGATCTGATATGCAGGTTCTGGGTTGCTTGATCTAAGCCAAGGAGAGATCACATCGGTTGATGGAAGACTAGATCTAAGGATAGATCGGGATCTAATGATTTGAAATGCACTATCATGATATGGTTGATTATGCGTATTTCTAGATCTGCATATTGTCGCAATGTTATGTTCTGAGTCTAACTGATGTCTGGTACAGCTGCAAATTGAGAAAGTTTATTTTTAGATCTGTACGCAGGTTGGCTTCGGTAAAAGCGCGTGTATACGCGGGTTTTGCTCATTGAAGTAGCGTATATCTTTTGAAGCTTGATTTTGGGTTTACAGTGGGGGTCTGACTGTTATTGCAGAGTTCTGTAGTCTGCTCTGTGTTCTGGTAACTGGTGATTGACAGGGTTCAGTGGTTCAGTGATTCAAAGTTTGGTTGTTTTATGCTTCAATGATCTGTTGTGAAAATTGAATGAATTGGGGTCCACAGATTGTAATGTTGTGCTTCAGGAATATCCAGTCTGAAAATGTATGAAAGGTGGTACCTGAAGGAAAGAAGATTGTAGGTCAGCACCTACGTACTAGTATCTTGGCTAGTACAAGAGCAAAGGGGGTTGGAGCTCCCTTCCAAGGAAGTTTGGAGAACGAGAGAAGGTTGTAGCCTTCTGCAGGTTGTAGCCTGCGTACTGGTATAAGGCTGCACCAGTACAAAAGATTGTAAACTGAAGTTTCATATTAAAGAAAGATAGAGACAACTTGCAGCAGGTGGTTTTCACCCACATTGGGTTTCCACCTTACATCTTGGTGTTCATGTGTGTGGCTTTTGATCTGTTCTGTTATACTGCACCTGTTTACTATTAATGTGGTGAATAATGTCCTGATGAACTTAACTGAAGAATAAGCTAACTAAATTATGAGTTTTCTTCTTATACGCTGTTTTATTTAGTCATAGTAGCGTGTACACGCTGGTTCACCTAACTGAAGTAGCGTATATGTTTCTGAGCATTGAAAAAGTTTGATTGATCTGATAATACTGATTCACCCCCCCTCTCAGTATTATTTCCAACAAGCAAGACCATAGATATATTGCAATTGATCCACTCCGACATTTTTGGTATGATGCTCGTAAACTCTTTGGGAGGATACTTATATTATCTCACCTTTACGAATGATTATTCTTGCAAGACCTGGATCTACTTCTTGAAGAAGAAGGATGAAGTGTTCACCAGGTTCTGACACTTCAAAGCTTTGATCAAAAACCAATCCGAGAATAAAATCAAGATATTGAGGACTAATAATGGGACCGAGGACGAATCCAATGAATTCCACGATTATTGCATTGAAGATGGCATTAAGAGGGAGACTACAACACCATACACTCCTAAGCAAAATGTTGTGGCTGAAAGGAACAATCATACTATTGTAGAAGTTGTTTGTGCCATGCTTCATGATCAAGGCCTTTAGAAGTTCCTATGGGTTGAACCTGCAAATACCGTCATGTATGTTCAAAACCGATGTCCTCATCAAGCATTGGACTCCAAGACTCCCAAAGAAATGTTCACTGGCAAGAAACCTGATCTCTCTCATTTTAGAATTTTTCGAATTCTCGTATATTTTCATGTACTGAAAGAGGAAAGAAGAAAATTGGGTGCATCGAGGAAGAAAGGAATCTTTGTGGGCTATAGTGAAAATTCTAAGGGATATAGAATTTGTGTGGCTAGTCAAAAGGAATTTTAGATAAGTCATGATGTCACCTTCGACAAAGATATGGCCCTCAGGAAGATCAACAACCTTCGTATCCTAAGGAAGGACAAAGAATATGACACTGGAAATCAGGGTGCAAATGAAAACAAAACGATGCCTAATGTTGATGAACCTGTGGATCCTATTGATCCTTCTCCTCATGAGCCCTCCTCCTCCAAAAGGAGACCCCCATGGCTTAGGGAGACTCACGAAGATGTCGAAAGACACATTGCACCAAGGGGGATGTTGTAGCGGCTAAAACCACCCTCCAAACTTTTGTCTTAGCCTATTTTGGAGCCTCCCTACCAAGCTCACACAGCAGCTTGCCTTGCTTCGTCAAGTCCTCAAGCTTTAATGTCGTCCTTGCTCAAAGGCAGCCTGTCGATCACAGTTTGATCTCTTCCCTTCACAAGATACTCACACGGACTTATTCCAACTGCAGGCTGAGCAGCTTCCTAGTGAAGCTCGTGCATTTCTGGAGGGAAACCAGCCTTTCCCTCTAGGAAATGCACAATTCCCTCTGACAGCCTACTAGGCTCCAGGATTGTGCAATCCTGCCAGCCAACCCTCCTAGCAGGAATTATGCATTTTTTCCCATCAACAGGTAGTTTAGCCCAGGATTTGTGAAAATCTGGGCAGCAGTCAGCTGTTGGGCCCAGAAATTGTGCAATCCCCTTGGGCAGTCAGCCCATCTTACAGTCAAGAATGTGCATTTTTCCCAAGCAGTTGAGCACTGGCATGCATGGACAGTCTGGTTGACCAGTTCCACCCGGGACCAAGGAAACTTGACTTGCATGCATGCATGAATTGATCTTCCCGAAATAGCAAGAGGCAACATGCAAAAGGAATCCCATGATTCAGGGAGCTATTTTTAGTAGTTGGGGGTTACATGCAAAGTTGTTTTAAAAGTTTCACTCCAAGTATCGCTTTTTCCTAGATTTATGGCAAGTGCATCTTAAGACCAAACTTAGTTATTTGACGCATTAGAGCTCATTCATTCACATCGATCTTGGAGCTATGACATCCCACAGCACATCCAGGACTCTTCGACACATCCAGCTCAACTATTCAAGGGTAAGTGGCCTCAACTTGTCTTTTTTAGCACTTCTGTCACTTTTTGTGTATTCGCTTGTGTGAGTGATGTTGGCTTGATTTGTTTGAACGCCTGCTGTCGTTTACATATATTCTAGATTTTCCTAGCTGTTTCAATTTTTGTTGCTATCTCATTATTGTGGCATGCATGAAACTATTTTGCACGGATGTTTTCCCAACCAGTGAACTGCCTCACCCACATGGATGTTGATCTATTTTCTCAATCCTCCATTCATGTTTTGCATGCACTGTTTATCACTTATGCTATCACTTAGTGTCGCCATGCATTTCATCAACTTACTTGCTTTCAGTTGCCCGTTGGCGAGTTGGGCCAACCTTGGCCCGGTCTCTGCCTTCACCAAGGCTGCATTGCGCAATCTGGATAAGGAAGGCTCACCTTCCCCTCCAGATTTGCGCATTCTGGCCCAACACTGGCCTCCTGGACTGAATTGCGCATTTCTAGAGGTCAGTGGATGTTTTGCACAAATTTGTCCCTTGGCCAACAATCTTTCCCAGCTGGAATTGCACATTCTCCAATCCCAGCAGCCAACTGCCCAACTGGATTGCACATTTTACAGTTCCAGCAGTGAATTAGTCTTCCAATAGCCTAGACTGTGCCTTGTCCAGTCTTGGCAATCAATCTCCTGACCTCCCGGCTAAAATTGCGCAACCTTCATTATCATTCACCTAAGGTATGTTGCAAGTCAGTTCTCATGTTCATTTTTCTTTTCGAGTGACAGATTGCTTTTTATGAGTTTTGCCATGTCTCCAAATATCACAGGTGTTCATCTACCTCTCAACAATACAAGTACAATGGTTTCCAAGAGAGAAGAGATGAAGACACCGTTCAGAGCATGCTTGGGGATGCAATCGATCAAGTGTCCATGGCTTACCTACTCACAAAGAAATCAAGTTGTTCATGGACCAAGACATCAAGCAGCAGCATCACAGGTAGCAACATCATGAACAATAGCTGAAGGCAGCATACCGAATGCAGCGAATGCAAGAGGAAGGTTGTTGACAACATAGAGGTGGAGCAAAGTTGCAAGATCAAGCAGATGCACTGATAATGGAAGCAACTTCTGAGACTCAGGCTATGAAGTGACGGCGCGACATGAAGATCGCATGAAGGCAGAAGATGGAACAAAGAAGGAGTTGCCTGTGCTAAAGTAGCAACTCAGGAAGAACATGAAGCTACACAGATAGTCCAACTAATTGCAACACGAACAAGAATAGTAGTGGGCACAACATGCACTCATGGATGAGACTGCGCTAGTATAATTTAAGGATCCATCCCAATAGCTGACACAGAGCAAACATGGTGAGAAGTATTGTTGATTGCATGCAAAGGATCCAACAACATGCATGTCATTGAGCACACGCATGCAATCCAACCCATTCAACACACTCACCAAGGCGAAGAAAAGAAGCAAGTCCAATTGGGGTTGAACATGTACTTTGGCAAGTTGATGTGCATGATCACCAGCACACACTTGGAGATCAGCGCGGACACTATGCATCAGTGTGTTTTCGGTTCAGTCGTACCCAAGAATACCATGTGCATGTTAGCAGACGAGTTGGATGAAGGGGCCGAACCAATGCACCGGTTGTAATGGAGGCAACAGCTCGCTTCAACAAGATGTCACCATGAGGTGCATGCACACCATCATAAACAACCAAGCTTGGCATCGGCTCACTAGATTCACCATCACAAGCATGTCAAAGAGTTGGTCTCACCACAGCAAGGCTTTTTCAAGCCATGTCTTCTCACATGAGCACATGTGCATTGTAATGTTGAGTCATGTCAAGTGTAATTTGAGTTTCAACAGTTGAATGTAACAATCATAGAGTAGGTGAAGAGTCATGAGGGTAGTTGAACTGTCACAAAGGGGAATGTCAAGAGTCACCCTACCCTTTTCTATAAATATTCCCTCATAACTCATTGTATAGTCTTTTGGTCAGCCAAGCTTCTACTAAGGCTATCTTGAAGAAGACTTGGACAATATTGTAACACACCTTGGCCTCTCCACTACACGGAGCTAGTACATCTCTTTGGAGGAGTAGGCGAATGTGGTTGTAAAGTTCCATTGATGGGGCTAGAAGGTTTACATGGTGTATTGTATGATTGTGACTTACACTTCTTCAATAATAAGAGCCAACACATTTTCATGCATATGTTGTTATTATAGTTGGACTGCTCTGGTTGCCTTAATGATATATGTTGTTTAACTTACGTACTTGTGTATGAATCGATTCACATGCAATTATATGAATATTGTTGTTAATGTGTTGCATATGTTATTAATGTTGTCACCGTCCATGTCGACTGCTCTGCTAGACACCAAACAAACCTTTCCCTAAACCTTGTTATATCAACCATCACACTCGTCTCGGACTAATCCGTGAGTGTTGTTCGTGTTATCTTACCTTGTATGTTGTGACTGCCGCATCCGTGTCGACTGCTCTTCCGAAAGCTATGCATGTCCTTTTTGGTTTTGTGTTCCTAGCCGAGTTGGGACTGATCCCTTTCAACCTGGAACTCATCTTCACCTTCCTCCCCTTTTGAAGTGTTGGAACCTCTCATACTCATTCCTTGACTCACTGCATCATTCACACCCTTACTACTGACAGAGTTATCTTACTTGCCTCTGTGCGAAATCGTGGTCAAGGCATTACCTTATGACTCACTGTTGGGACTCCTACACCAAATGGTCTGAGGTCTAATTGGGACTTCTTACCGAGGAGATCCCCTTGACATGTTGGTGGGTCCAGCACCATCAACATTTCTGGCACTAGAAGAAGGGCCTGATGACAAGCAATGTCCTCTCATCTAGTTTTGAACCTTTGCATATCTTTCATGGAATCTTACATTCTTCTTCCACCGAGGTCTTTTTTGAATCGTGAAGATGTCTCCATCTTGAAGAAGCTTTTCAATCTCTTGTCCACTCACATGTATGATGGTGAAGGCGAAGTGGCCTGGCCTGAGCACTTACATAACTTCCTTTCCATGATTTATGAGGAATATGAGTTTACTAACGAACAGGTCGGTCTGCTGCTTGCATTCACACTTCGTGAATCCCCATTTCGTTGGGTGCTCAGCCTACCAACTGACACTGTGCAATCATATAAGAAATTTTGTGATCTTATTGAAGACACATTCCATCATTTTGATCCAGACAGCCTTGACCAGAAAATGTTACAGCAACGGAGGAATCCGCATGAATCCATTATTGATTTTTTGCAGCGCTTCTGTGACTTATAGTTTCAAGCTCCGAAGAGCCAGATGAAGTTCGCTTATCTCTGGGATTGGTTCGAGTACTGCCTTAAGAAATATGCCCATCCCAAGAGAAAGCTTGATGTCAAGCCTCGCTCAACCTTCTTCGTTGATGGAACTGCGCAATCCCATGTGGGAGCAGGCACTGTCTCAATGGACTGTCTGCCTCCCTTTCATTCAACAGTTCCACCATTGCCTAGTGATGTTGAGGATCATGTTCACACATCTATTCATTCTTCACACCCTCCCAACATCACTCCACTTAATTTTCATGCAAAGTTGGTTGTGAGTCCTTCGAGTTCCCATATGCATTCTTTTCTTCGACCTCCGTCTTCACACCCAGGTGTTCCTCTGGATGATGTTGTCTTGTGTTCGTCCATTTTGGACTCTTCACTTGTTGTTAACAAGGAACAACCCACTGCAGGAGTTGGTGTTGCACAACCAATATTGATATCATTCATGAAGAGTATGAGTGGGAGCTTGAACATCAACACTCGGCAAAGGATGACTCTCTTTCGTCCGATCCCCCTCTGTTTCTTCGTAACTTCTTTGGTGAACCTGCCATCCATGATTTTGTATGTGTGTCTTCATCTACGGATGCACCCATTATTGATCACTTACAGGACTCACCGGATGCTAGTCCATCATTCGACAATGGAGAGGATAAATTATTCATTGAAGATCCACTTGATCCTTCATCTATCTTTTCCAAAAACACAGAGGATGATTTCGTTCGCTTTTCATCTACCCATATGTTTGATTCATCTGATCATGAGGATGCTAAAGAATTCATTGATTTTTCTGATCATTGTGGTCGTGATCCATTTGCTTCCATTTTTTATCATGATCATGAATCTAGCGTAGTTGATCTTTCGAAGCCACCGTTTTATGATGATCTACCTGATGATGAAGTTGAGACACCCAAGGCTGTCGAGGCACTGTAGCCTGAGATGATGGTTATGTTAGGTCCTCGCTCTCTTGGGGTTAGTCTCACTTTCGATCATGAAACTGTTTAAACACCCAAGGCTCCTCAGCACTCATCTGTATGCATTGAAGATCCATCTCACACATAGATCAAACTTCCTCCACTCGAACTGCATGATCCCATTGTTCATGCATTGAAGGAGTCTTACATTGCAAGCACTCGTGCGCAACACAAGTTATCTTTGTTTCTTTCGTTTTCTTGCATGTCTCAGTCAAGAGTGTGCTTTTTCTTCAAAGTTGCATGTAGTGTCACACAGCACCATGATAAGTCCACGGACTATCCGTCATGCACATGCACTCACTTATGTCCTGTGGGCACTTTGAAACACGAAGTGTGGTTGTCTTCATTGTCATATCTTTCTTGTATGCTGGTCCGCACAACTGGGTTACTCGTGGACCAAGCCTTCACTCACATGGGTCTACCAATGCGCCGGTGGCTACATTGGAAGTATCACTTCATGTGATCAGGCCCATGCACCGTTAGTGTAGGAGTAGGAGTAGTGTTTGCTTTCAGTTGTTTTCTTGCATGCTTGTTTTCTTACATGCTTTGTTTGCTTGTTTGTTTGCTTGCTTGTTTGTTTACTTGTTTCGCTTTCATTTTCGCTTCTACTCTTACTTTGCTTTGTTGTTTGTTTCATTCGTTTGTAGGTTAGTTTGCATGAAACCATGTGTGACTCATGAAACGAGTTGGGTAAAGTACAAGAGGGCTTGTATAGCTATGACTACTTGGTTATCTATCATCTTGCCTCTGTATGATGAGCTTGTTACTTTTAGTCTATGATACGTCGAAGGAAAATATGTATTGTTCAAAGTTAACCTTGGTGTAAACACAATGCTTGCACGCTAACTAGTGTCACCTTCTCTAGTCAATTGTTTTTGGGTTAACCCTTGTCAGCTCAGTCAAGTAGAGTAAGGTAAGGGGAAAAAACTTAACATGCATGTCAAAGATACAATAAACTACTTCTCTGCTGGAACAACCTCTTCTGCTCTCAATAAGTCAGGATCCCTCTTCCGCCTCTGAAATGAATAAGTGCTATGCACAGTGAAAAATGAAAAAATGAAAAGTCAAAAATTCAAAATTTCAAAATGAATAAGGCGAAAGAAGAGAAAGGCTTCCTACACAGGGAGGTGATGCAAGTAACTCTGTCGAGGTACTAAGTAGGCTCGCTGGTAGTGGAGCCATGAGATTTTTAGCATGTGGGAGAACATTGGCATTAAAAACCAGAAGGTCAAAAGGTCTAAACCATTGATATGTAGCAACAGTAAATCAAGTCCTAAAATGAAGCAGCTTCCAGAAGATATGACTATCACACCTTGGAGAGCATTGCAAGGAGTGAAGGATGAAAAACTTGTCAAAGCAATATTATCTCATGTGAGGTCAGGGGAATTATCATTGGAGTAAATGTCTGAGGAATTTCTGATCCAGGTGGATATTGGTGGCCAACTGCCAAGTCCACCTAGACCCCCACCATTGTTTCTCTCAGCATTTTCAGTTTCCTTAATTGTAGCACAACTTACTGTTTTTAGCAGTTTTTCGGGTCCTAAAATTCCGGAGCCGTTTTGAGGCCCTAAACGATGTTTTTTGGGAAATCTGGGGCAACATGGGTCCTCCCAAAGTGGTAGTGCTTGGATAGATCTTTCTAACGAGCTATTGTATGTGTCAAACGGAGATCGTATGCCAAAGTTACAACCCCGGGAAGTTGGTGTACCAATTTACCCAAACGGGGCCCACAGTTTGGCGTTTCATCTTCTAGGGTTGGGTTTTGGAATGTTAAGGGTTTTCCATTGTTTCTCAACAATAAATAGGCCTTCGAGCCTCATTGTAACACAATTCATAGGCATGTAGCCACCACATCTCTTCTCAGAGATAAGCTACCATCGCCCTAGCTAGTTTATTTCCATTACTGTTTGTAAGCATATTTCAGTATTTTACATTAATGAAATGAAGCATTATTTCCACTGCATATCTGTGTTTATGGTTATCTCTGTAATTTGTTGCATTCCTATTTAAGTCCGGATCAGTGGTATCAGAGCGGTCTGCTTTTTCTCTGTTTTTCTTTGCATGTCCCCAACAAGGTCGGGATATAAGGAGTTAGGGCTTGAACTGGTCGAACCTTTGCAAGACCAGCCTCGCAAATCCCGACGACCTCCCATGGCGGATGAGAAGAAAGACGAGGGGGCAGGAGATCCTATCAAAATCTTGCTCGAAGAAGCCCTCGAGCGACAACGGAACGCGATGATGGACAGCTTTGCCCAGATCCTTCAGTGGCTACCCAGAAGCGATGCATCGGCTTCCAGCAGCTACTCTGGAAATGCCATGCCCTTTAAGGTACAAGTTAATTTTGAAATCCCCATATTCGAGGGTCAGATAGACGCAGATGCCGTAGATAAATGGTTAAATCTGCTAGAGGGTTATTTTTCTATTCATGAATTTTCGAGTTGGGAAAAGATTGTTTTCGCTCTTCTCAAAGCAGCCCCCCACATCAAGGACTAGTGGGAAACCTACTGCGAGCAGAAGGATGAAAGTACTGGCTCACTATTTTCAACCGCACCCACCTAGAATTCATTCCGGGATGCCATCAAGGAGCAGTACTACCCTGTCGGAAGCTATGAGGATGAATACATAAAGTGGACCACGCTGCGGCAGGGAAGGGACCAAGACGTGCCGGAGTTCACCAATCTTTTCCATACCCTTCGCACAAAGTTGGGTATCAAGGATTCGGAGCAGCATTTGATACTCAAATACCGCGG
Organism: Pinus tabuliformis; assembly: GCA_031772625.1. Lineage (NCBI taxonomy): Eukaryota > Viridiplantae > Streptophyta > Pinopsida > Pinales > Pinaceae > Pinus > Pinus tabuliformis. The sequence goes on along the minus strand of CM062817.1, from coordinate 1,510,848,666 downwards.
CTGCCTGCACAAGTACATCTAGGAAGAAATACAATTCCTGAACATCTCCTCGCTCGGCACAACATACCGATATGCCGTCAAGGTCGAGCAGAAGTTTAAACAAAAGAAGCGAGACTTTGGATCTGCAAATCCAAAGCAGGGGAAAGGTGCCCCTAAACCACAAAACAAAGGAAAAAGCCAAGGCGGGGCAGCCCAAGACAACCCGCTGAAGCTGCAAGCAAAGAACAGCGCTGCGAAGCCGAAAAAGGACACGGGAAAATGGTGTGAGTTCCATAAGAGCTCCACTCACAACACAAGTGAGTGTCGGGCCAAGCAGTCACTGGTGGCTGAGCTAAAGTTTTAGAATCAGATGCATGTTCTGACTCTGAGTCAGAACCCGACAAGGGGAATGACAAAGGGAAGCATATCATTGATGCGAATCCCAACGCCACTGTTGCTACCGCTAAGATCCAGAAAAATGAACCCGAAGATCCAGAGGAGGAGGAGCGTCTCTTCCTCTCCCAGATGTGGGTAAAGGGCTCCCCGCTATAGTTCATTGTTGATAGCGGGAGCCAAAAGAACCTCGTTTCAGCAGAGGTCGTGAAGCGGTTGGGCTTACTGACCATAGCACATCCACAACCATACACCATTGGGTGGCTTCACCAAGGACAAGATCTTCGCGTGAGCCAACAGTGTCGCCTTCCATACAACATCAAGCCCTTCACGGATGAGGTATTGTGTGACATTGCTCCCCTTGAAGTTTGTGATGTATTATTAGGACAAGCATACTTGTGGAAGCGACATGCTGTGTATGAATCAAGGCCTCATGTTGTTATTATTACATTGGGAAATAAGTTGTACAGGATACCAGAGGTAGCACCACCTACCGCCATCTCTTTGATTACTACAAAACAATGCAGTAAGCTCATTTCCAAAACTGGGAAATTTGTTTTCCTGATGATACGCCCTCAAGGAAAGAAGAAGACGGTGGCCGCGGCCTCTAGACAGGGCCCCTCCACACGACAACTACAGATGGACAAGGTCGTGGAGGAGTACGAGGACATCTTCACCTCCCCCGCAGGGGTTCCTCTGCACTGTCAGGTCAAGCACTCCATCGATCTGACCCCAGGTGCGCCGCTACCCAATGGACCAATTTATCGGCGCTCCGTTTTGGAGAACGATGAAATCAAGAGGCAGATTCAGGAGCTCCTGCAGAAAGGTCACATCCGTCCGAGTTCATCGCCTTGTGGGAGCCCGATCGTGTTGGTACAGAAGAAGGATGGGATGTGGAGACTCTGTATTGACTATCAGGCACTGAACAAGATCACTATCCGTAATAGGTACCCGATCCCACGGATTGATGACCTCCTGGACCAACTAAAGGGGGCGAAATATTTCAGCAAGATTGATCTGAAGTCAGGATATCACTAGGTACCAATCGAACCCTCTGATGTGTGGAAGACTGCCTTCAAATCCAAGGAGGGCCTTTTCGAATGGTTGGTTATGCCTTTCAGATTGACGAATGCTCCTACAACCTTCATGAGGCTAATGGATGACATCTTGCGGCCATTCACCAATTCATTTGTAGTAGTATACTTGGATGACATTCTGATCTTCAGCCAGAGTTGGGAAGAGCACCTCCACCACATCCGACAGGTTCTCCAAACACTACGGCAACACAAGCTATGTGCCAATTTGGAGAAATGCACTTTTGGCATGACCCAGGTTCAGTATCTGGGATACATCATTGATGAACAGGGGGTGCATGTGGATCCAGCTAAGATCCAAGTCATTCAGGATTGGCCATCTCCAACCACTCTAACAGAGCTCCGCAGCTTTCTAGGTCTTGCCAACTTCTACCGCAGGTTCGTGTTGGGGTTTTCTCATATTACTTGGCCCTTGAGTCAAGTCACCAAGGGAGGAGCGAAAGCAAAATTCTTTTGGTCTGAATCTCAACAGAAGGCATTCATAGAGTTGAAGGATCGCCTCTACACGGCACCAGTGCTCGCGTTACCAGATTTACAACAACCATTTGAGGTCGAGACAGATGCCTCTGACTATGCTATTGGGGCAGTCCTTACTCAACATGGACATCCAGTGGCATATCACAGTGAAACACTTTCAGACATAGTCCGGAAGTACCCCACTTATGATAAAGAGATGTATTCCATTGTGCAGGCCTGACGACAATGGAAGCATTACATTTTGGGGAAGGAAACAGTCATCCACACAGACCACCGACCCCTGCAGTTCATACAGACCCAAGGGAAATTGCAGAATGATCGCCATCAGAAGTGGTCTACATACCTGCAACAGTTCCACTTGAATATCAAGTATAAGAAGGGCAGCACCAATAATGTTGCAGATTGCCTCAGTCGACCACCGATCATGTCGTTAACCACCGTGCTCAACTCTTGTGGGCACGAGACTTCTGATTGGCTGCTTCTCTACAAAAGCGACCCAGAATTCGGCCACACATACCAGACACTCTTGGAGGGTCGGCATGTTTCAGATTTTCACCTCCAGGATGCCCTGTTATGCCACTTGGGTCACCTTTGTGTTCCTTCAAGCGAGCGTGCCAAGATGATTTGGGAAGCACACTACAGTCGGGCTGCTGGGCATTTCGGGGTCGAGAAAATAGTGGCAGTACTGCAAAATCATTTCTATTGGCTGAATCTTCGACAGGATGTTGGGAAGTACATCAGATCATGTACTGCCTATGCCATTGCCAAAACGACCATCAAGAAGCATGGCCTCTATACCCCATTGCCTACCCCTAGTCGACCTTGGGAATCCATCTCCATGGATTACATGTTAGGCCTTCCTTCCACTAAGCATGGAAATGACTGTGTTTTTGTGGTCATTGACAGGTTCTCGAAGATGGCCATTATGGCGGCCTGCAAGAAGAATATCACAGCAGAAGCCACTGCTAAACTCTTCTTTGAACGAGTGTGGGTGCACTTTGGGATCCCACAGTCTATCATCTCATATCAGGACAGTCGGTTCCTCAGCACATTTTGGTCCAGTCTTTGGTCAATGCTGGACACCAAACTCACGAAGTCCACAGCCTTCCATCCTCAAACTGATGGCCAGACAGAGGTTGTCAATAGGATGATTGTGCACATTCTACGCATGTATAACTCAAAGCATCCACGTACATGGGATGAGAGCCTCCCCTATGTTCAGCACAGCTACAACCGAGCTCTTCACAGCTCCACTGGCCATATCCCTTTTCAGGTGGGTTTGGGATTCCAGCCACTATGCCCCATTGATGTGGCCATGCCACTTGCAGCTACTCACATAAATTCAGCTCATGTCCAGTCCGAAACATATAAGGCCACCAGCTTCATTGAGCGTATCCAATATATTTGCTAGCAGGTCCATGACATTCTGGAGAAATCAAATGCCAAGTACAAGCAGCGACATGATCAACATCGGGTGCCACACAAGTTTCAGGTGGGCGACAAAGTCTGGTTGCATTTGCAAAATGAACGCCTTACTGGAGCTTATCGGAAACTGAGACCACTTCGATATGGCCCTTACACCATTACTAAGGCTGTGGGAGACAATGCATTTGAGCTCAGCATTCCCCCATTCCTTGGCCTGCACCTAGTGTTCAATGTGGACCGCCTTCGGCCATACTTTCCACCATTGCTAGACACATCCGACATTGCAGAACAGCTCACACCTATAGAATTAAATCCAAATTGCATGGAACAAGCTGCAACTGATCGGATCATGGACACACAGATCAAGAACACTCGCCAACAGAATATCCAACTATATCGAGTTGTCAAAGCAGGCCAACTCCTTCACTAGGGCAAGTGGCTCACTAGGGAACAAGTTCAGCAAAAGTTTCCTCATCTCATGGAGGAACTCAACGCAATGGGGACCATTGCTTCCTAAGGGGGGAGGAATGATCCAGGTGGATATTGGTGGCCAACTGCCAAGTCCACCTGGACCCCCACCATTGTTTCTCTCAGCGTTTTCAGTTTCCTTAATTGTAGCACAACTTACTATTTTTAGCAATTTTTCGGGTCCTAAACTTCCGGAGCCGTTTTGAGGCCCTAAACGATGTTTTTTGGGAAATCTGGGGCAACACCCATGTTGCCTTCGAAAGTGGTAGTGCTCGGATAGATCTTTCTAACGAGCTATTGTACACGTCAAACGGAGATCGTATGCCAAAGTTACGACCCCGGGAAGTTGGTGTACCAATTTACCCAAATGGGGCCCACAGTTTGGTGTTTCATCTTCTAGGGTTAGGTTTTGGAATGTTAAGGGTTTTCCATTGTTTCTCAACAATAAATAGGCCTTCGAGCCTCATTGTAACACAGTTCAGAGGCATGTAGCCACCACATCTCTTCTCAGAGATAAGCTACCATCGCCCTAGCTAGTTTATTTCCATTACTGTTTGTAAGCATATTTCAGTATTTTACATTAATGAAATGAAGCATTATTTCCGCTGCATATCTGTGTTTATGGTTATCTCTGTAATTTGTTGCGTTCCTGTTTAAGTCCAGATCAATTTCAAAAGTAAGTTTGTTGAATTATTTTTATTTATTTCTAGATTATAATTTTCTTTTAAATATAACATATTGTTCTTGGTAGTATTTGTTATACATATCATTATATTAACTTTTTTTACTTTATCTATGTAGTTACAAAGTTTACATGAAAACTCAGGAACAAATAGTTAAATTATTGAATGAAGATAGTTGGGATGATGTTGTACGCAACTATCCAAATTCAAGTTCTACATCAACATTAAAAAAAAATTATCTTGCATTTAAAAAGGTATGTTGATTTATACATTCATTTTTATTCATATGTATACTATTTTTAATTTATAACTTACAAATATATTTGTTTATTTTATAAAAGATGAAGAAGGATGCAAATGGAGCACCAGATAGTTTCAGAACCTTTATTGAAAAAATTAAGATCGAAAGACTGAAGAAGCAACGTCTTAAGAATGTTGAACTTGATCCAAATCTTACTCATTTCATTTGGAATGGGCTTGACACTATTCAATATCAAGTAATACAAGGCGACTATGAATACATTACTAAACTCATACTTAAAAGGGATTATGCCCTAGTTATTGCAGATATTCCCCATGGTTTCAATATTCCAAACATTGACTATGATAGTGACACTTATACTTATCAAGCTCTTAGTAAAGTGGTTGCGGGATTTCTAGAAGTCACATCATCACCATTATGGAGATTTGTGACATTTCATCAGACACACAATTGGCAATGTTATTATCAAGCTTCAAGGGGAAAACAAATTCATGGATGCAGCTTACATGGTAAGACATTTAAAATGTCTATTTGATTAATGTTAAAAAATTCATTTATGTACAAGTTAATTGAACTTTTACTATTTCATGTTACAGGCAAAAGCTAAATCTTCTTAACTGTAAAGATCAACCATTTATAAATGATTGTGTGTTCATCCATATTGATAGTTGGGCAAAAGATGATAGCTATATGTCTGTGATTTTTAATCAAGTAGATGGAAAGAGTCATAGCCAAATAATGACTTATGATGATATTGTGAGAAAACTAACATACGAAGACAAAGAAGCAAAAGGAGAGATAGTTAAGATTTATCAAAAACCACAGTTATTGATTAACTATCTTATAGACATATGTTCAAATGAAGGAGATTGGGCTCTGGATTTATTTTCTAGCTCAGGTAAGTTTTATTATATGGAATTGAATTTCAATATGTTATTCTTAATTTATATGCCATTGTACTAATTTACTTCATTATTTTTTTTGTGCTTGATAATTAGGTACAACACTAGCATGTTGCCTTCAAAAAGGAATAAATTGCATTGTCATTGAAAAAGATCCAATACAGTGCAATTTTATTCAGCAAAGAATTAATGTTCTTCAATTTCTTCCAGATGCAATGCAAGAAATTGGGTTGAAGAAAGGGGACTTTAGTGAATCACGTGTGGCAAAAAAGGCAAAGGAACCCCAACCACCATTGCATGGAATGATTGGAAAGGCATACATTGGGAGATTCGCAGACATCAAAGATCCATTAGAAGAGAAAAATGAGCAAAATGAAGCAGAAAATATTGTTGAAGAAGGCAATGATGAAACTCTAGAGGACAAAGAGTTTGGATTACGTGACATTGTTGATTAAATTTACGTTACACTTGGAAATCAAGCTCATTTTTTGTAACTATTAATTAGTTATGCTTGTAATGTTTTGACTTTGACATTTTATGAGAAGAATAATCACTCAATTAATGTTGTTATGCATTCAATATTTGTAATATGTGATTTTCGCATTAATTTTTATGTTAATCATTATTTTTTGAAAAAACGGTGATTATTATTAATTTTTTGACATGAAATTCATAAAAAAAAAAAAACTATTATATAACCATTTTTAGTTAAAATTTTCCTATAAAAATTGTGATTTTGACATGTCATTTCTAGCAAAAAATTATCAAAATGTGTAGTTTTTTATTTATATTTATGTTGAAAATGGTTATTTTTATGTCAATTTTTAAAAATATTGTTTTTTAGAGACAATTATTTCATGTGGATTGAAAAATTAATTAACGATGTATAAATGTGTAGAATATCAAAAGTTCAAAAGTTCAACCTCCTTATTTAAATATGCAAAACAATAAAAACATCACTACAAATAATAATAATAATAATAATTAAAATAAAAACAAGAAAATATGAAGAAGAAGACCATTTCAAAAATGATTAAATTTAGAAAAATAATCATTTACATTTCATACATTAGAAAATTTAAAGTCAAAAAATAAGTCTTTTTAAAAAAGGGTCTGATGCAGAGTTACCACCTTTTTAAATCACCATGAAAATCACTACCATTCTAAAACGTAATGTACATAAAAAAATTTAAAGTGCCAAAAACTATGCTCTAAAAAAAAACATGTGTTTTCTGCATCACCCCTTTTCAAAATCGGGTCACTTTTTTGCTATCTCTATGAAACGGGTAATAGTATCAGTTACCGTTTCAAAGTTTGCATTGTTGGCTGCTTGGCCCAAAAATTTGCGCAAATCTATCCCTAGGCCAACAGTCTTTCCTAGCTAGAATCGTGCATTCTTCAATCCCAGTACCCAATTGGCCAATTGGATTGCACATTTCGTTGTTCCAGCAGTTAATTAGTCTCCCAGCAGCCCGAACTGTGCTTTGTGCAGTCTTGGCAGTCAGTCTCCCGACATCCCGGCCAAAATTGCGCAACCTTCATGATCATTCACCCAAGGTATGTTGCAAGTCAGTTCTCATGTTCATTTTGGTTTTCGACTGACAGATTGCTTTTTATGAGTGTTTCTATGTCTCTAGGTATGACAGGTGTTCATCTGCCTCTCAGCAATAAAAGTACAATGGTTTCCAAGAGAGAAAATACGAAGACACCATTCAAAGCACGCTTGGGGATGCAGTCGATCAAGTGTCCATGGGCTTACCTACTCACGAAGACATCAAGTTGTTTGTGGACCAGGACATCAAGCAACAACATCACAACGAGCAACATCATGAAAAGCAGCTGAAGGCAGCATACCAAATGTAGCGAATGCAAGAGGAAGGTTGTTGACAACATAGAGGCGGAGCAAAGTTGCAAGATCAAGCAGATCCACTGATAATGAAAGAAACTTTGGAGACTCAAGCTATGAAGTGACAGTGTGACATGAAGATCACACGAAGGCAGAAGATGGAACAAAGAAGGAGTTGCATGTGTTGAAGCAACAACTCAGGAAGAACATGAAGCTGCACAGATAGTCCAATGAGTTGTAGCAGGAACAAGAACAACAGTGGGTGCAACATGCACTCACGGATGAAACTGCGCCAATACAAGTTAAGGATCCATCCTAGTAGCTGACATAGAGCAAACATGGTGAGTAATGTTGTTGATCACATGCAAAGGATCCAACAGCATGCATGTCGTTAGCGCACGCATGCAATCCAACCCATTCAACACACTCACCAAGGCGAAGACAAGAAGAAAGTCCAATTGGGGCTAAACATGTACTTTAGCAAGTTGATGCACATGATCACCAACACACACTTGGAGATCAGCACAGACAGTATGCATCAGTGTGTTTTCGATTTAGCCATACCCAAAAAGACCATGCGCATGTTAGTAGACGAGTTGGATGAAGAGGCCAAACCAATGCACCGAGTGCAATGGAGGCAATAGTTTTCTTTAGCAAGATGTCACCATTGTAGGCTTTAACCCCGTACAGAAATTACCTTCATACGAATTCTAAAACACAAAAAATAAACAATGCGAGAGCATAACACATAAAACACATATACATAGATATTTTCCCCTGGACCCCAAAACTGGAACTACCAACTTGATTTTTCATTATGTTCCTTTCAATGTTACAATACATATTTATACATGCCGAAGCATCCAAAACCACGAACCGAAAACCAGCGCGTCCAAAACCATGTGCGAAAAACATGCACAAAACCATAGGTAGGTCCGCCCAACCTAATATAGGGTCCAAAACCAAAATTTTCCGATGCGCTACCCCAGACCCCATAGAGTGGGGTTACCTGCACCCCTCAAACCCCCTGTGACTCCCCCCACTACGTAATCAGCGCAATGAAGGGGGGGCTCTGCCCCCTTCTAATCCCCCGGTTAACTACGTGGGCTAGTCATGGAAAGAATATAACACAACCCAACATTCTCCCACTTGTTGTTTTCTTTCCACAGGGGGCCATAGGAGAGCTTAGTCATTTATCCAGCCCTGCAATGTCCATTGTTTCTCTACACCAAGATAACTTCTCAGAGCTCACAAATTTTCTCATCTGCAGTATTGTTCAAAGTGTCCACCTTTACCAGCAACACCTTTTTGTATTCTATCATATCCCTCATAAAGTGATACTGAACATCAATGTGTTTTGTCTTTGAATGATACGCATGGTTCTTTGCCAAGAAAATTTCACTTTGGATATCAGAGTCTATCCTTATAGCTCCCTGTACTAACCCCATACTTGAACACAATCTCTACAACCAAACTGCTTCCTTGCTTGCATGAGTGGCTGCCATGTATTCTGCCTCTGTAGTTGATAGTGCCACTACAGATTCTTTTCTTACTCATCTAACTGACTGCACCTCCAAATAGGTTAAACACATGCCCACTTGTAGATCTTCTCTGATCCAGATCTACAGCCCAGTCTGCATCAACAAAGCCATGAATATCCAACACTTTGCCCAATCCTGGTCTTCCTTGGTAGCACAAACCATAATCACTAGTGCCACGCAAATGCATGAAAATCCGCTTCACTGTTGTCTAGTGATCCTTCCCTGGTTTTGACATAAACCTACTCAATACTCCCACTGCATGTGCAATGTCTGGTCTAGTATAGACCATCGCATACATCAGGCTACCGATTGCACTTGCATATGGAACATGGGACATGTCCTCTTCCTCTTCTTATGTCTTGGGACACTGTTCAGCAGATAACTTTAAACCTATAGGAATAGGAACCTTCACCGGTTTACTATCCTGCATATTAAACCTCTGCAATATTGTCTCAACATACTTCCTCTAGTTTAAACAGAGCTTCCTTTTTGCCCGATTTCTTTTAATTTCCATGCCCAAAATATATTTTGCATCGCCAAGATCTTTCATGTCGAATTTGGATGACAAATGGGTCTTCAAATCCTGGATAATTTCTTTGTCATTTCCAACTAGCAACATGTCACCCACATATAAGACCAGATAAATAACATGGTCACCAATTAATTTAAAATACACACAATGATCTGCTTTGCTTCTGGTGAAGCCAAGTCCCCATATAAATGTATCAAATTTCTGATACGACATCCTTGGTGACTGTTTTAACCCATACAGAGACTTCTTTAACTTGCATACCAGTTCTTTCTTACCCTTCACCGCAAAGCCTTCAGGTTGCTTCATGTAGATCTCCTCTTCCAGATCCCCATGAAGAAATTATGTCTTCACATCCATCTGTTCTACCTCAAAATCAAAAGTAGCAGCAACAGATAAAAGTAATCTAATAGAAGCTACCTTGGCAACAAGAGAAAAAATATCACCAAAATCAATTCTCGGCACCTGGGAATAACCTTTTGCTACCAACCGAGCTTTGTATTTCTCCACCTTTCCTTCTGCATTTGTCTTTTTCTTGAACACCCATTTGATGCCAATGGGTTTCCTTCCAGCCGGCAACTCCACCAGATCCCAAGCCTCATTTTTGTGCAAAGATGCCATTTCATCAACCATGGCCTCTTTCCAGAGTTTTCCATCCTCTGAATCCACTGCTTCCTTCACAGTCCTGGGATCATCATCAGTAACAGACAAAGCAAAATTTGAACAGAAAGCAGATGGACTATACCTTTCTGGCTGCCTTCTTTCTCGAACTGATCTTCTCACGGCCGGAGTTTGTGGCTCTTCATCTTCTGATTCCTCCTCTGCTGTAGAGTCTGATTCTTCCTCCTTTAGCTCAAACTCTATCTTCTCAGGTTCCTTTGGTTGGACTTCATGTTTAATAACATCTATCACCTCTCTGAACACCACATCTCGGCTGTACACAACCTTCCTTGTTACTGGGTTCCAAAGCTTATAACCCTTTAAACCATCCTTATACCCAATAAAGATGCACTTTTTAGATTTACTATCCAACTTGATTCGTTTCTCCTTTGGAACATGTACATATGCATCACATCCAAATACCCTTAGATGTGAAAGAGAAGGTTTCTTACCAGTCCATACCTCTTGTGGAGTCTTATCCTCCAACACTGATGAAGGTGACCTGTTGTCCAAGTATCATGCAGTATCCACTGCCTCTACCCAGAATTCCTATCCTAACCCTGCACCACTGAGCATGCTTCTTGCGCTTTCCATCAATGTCTTTTTCATTCTTTCTGCAACTCCATTTTGCTTAGGTGTGTATGGAGTAGTCTTCTGTTGTGCTATACCACACTTCTTACAGAATTCTTCAAATTTCTTGCTGCAAAACTCTCCTCCGTTATCTACCGTCAACACCTTTATCTTCTTCTCTGTCTAGTTTTCCACCAGAGCCTTAAATTCTTTAAACCTGTCAAAGACTTTTGATTTCTTCTTAAGGAAATATATCCATGTATTCCTTCAGATGTCATCTATAAATTATACATAGTACATAGACTTACCTAGTGATGGAACCTTCACAGACCCAAACACATCACTATGCACAAGTTCTAATATATGTTTTGCCCTTTTACCACTAGAGGGGAAACTCACCTGATTCTGCTTCCCATATACACAATTTTCACAGAAATCAAAATCCAGAGAGGTATTACTCATACCTTCTACTATACCTTTACCATGAAGTATTCGAAGGCCCTTCTCTCCAATATGTCCAAGCCTTTGATGCCATAGCATGGTCTTCTCTCCAGAGACCACTAGATTTTCTACTCCACTTTCAAGAACCATAGAACTGTTGCACCCATCAACAACAGTGCTACCTTGTAGCGTGTACAGAGTTCCAATTCGAACTCCCCACATCAATACTAGTGCCCCCTGAACCATCTTACAGGTATCCTTCTTGAACACTGTTTTTACACCTGCATCATCCAGCTTGCTTACAAAAATCAGATTTCTGGATAATGCAGGAATATGCAAAACACCCGGAAGTGTTCTAACCCTTCCACCTTGCAACTTCAACTTTACTTTTCTGTGACCAACGATTCTAGCCTTCCTATCATCCCCCTCCATCATATTTCTCATACTCGCAGAACCACTCTCTATGGGGAGTGAAGTGAAAGGATGCACTTGAGTCAATCAACCATGCCTCACGATCTACATGTGTACTTGAAGAAGCCAAGTACACATCCCAAACTCATCTGAGGTGGTTTTTGCCTCTGCAGAAGGAGCATCATCAGATCCCTTTCCTTTATCAGGAGCTTTAGATTTGCAATCCCTTTTATAGTGCCCTTCCTTTCCACATTTCTAGCACACCACCTTTACAGGTTTTCTTAGAGATTTAGATCTCCCTCTAGATTTAGACCTCCCACTCGATGACTTATTTTTGTTTCTGTTCTGGGACCATGCTCATACAAACAAGGCATCACCATTCTGCTCTTCATATTTTTCCGTCTCATTTCCTCCGTCTGCAAGGATGAGACTATTTCATCAAATTGCAAGGCAGTTGCATTACTACCTATTGCAATAACCATACTATCCCATGAATCCGGTAGAGAACACAAAAAACTGATGCACTTATCTTCATCTGAAATTTTAATATCAACAGATGATAACTGACTTACCACAGTATTAAATGCGTTCAAATTTTCTATCACCAAGTCTCCATCTTTCATCCTTAGGTTATACAACTTTTTCCATAGGAACAGTTTATTCACCAGAGACTTAGATTGGTATAAAGTCCCTAACTTGTCCCACAAAGCCTTCGTCGTAGCTTCCCCTGATACATTTAGCGATACTGAATCTGAGACACACAATCGTATTGTGCTCTTTGCCTTCCAATCCAACTTCTTCCATTCTTCATCGGACACTCCTGTTGGTTTAGTACCTGGAGCTACCATGATCCACTGATCTTTATCCACCAACAGATCCTCCATATTGAGTTTCCAAAACTCAAAACTCTGACCATTAAATTTCTCGATCTCTATCTTTCCACTGCTTGCCATCTTCTTTCACCACCAAAATCGATCCCATAGATCTCCCACGGAAGAGGGTCTACCATAGGCCCGAGCGAAACTTGCAGCAAACGTGTCCCCTTGAAGCTAAAACAAATCTGATACCAAATGTAGGTTTTAACTCCATACAGAAATTACCTGCATACGAATTCTAAAACACAGAAAATAAACAATGCAAGAGAATAACACATAAAACACATATACACAGAGATTTTCCCCTAGATCCCAAAACCTAGACTACCAACTTGATTTTCCATTATGTTCCGTTCAATGTTACAATACATATTTATACATGCTAAAGCATCCAATACCATGGACCGAAAACCATCACGTCAAAAACCATGGACCAAAAACCATCACGTCCAAAACCAATGTACGAAAAACATGCACAAAACCATAGGTAGGTCCACCCTAGGGGTGATTTTAGGGGCGAATGTTCGCCCTTTGGCAAAATTAAGGGGTTTTAAATTTTTAGTGGGCGATTATTTTGTATCATAGTACATTTTTACAAATCACCTCAAATAGCCCACCTTCTTTTAAGGGAGAGGGTAAAAAAGGTAAATTTAGCCATTGAAATTAGGAGCTACAACCTTCCATTCGCCCATTTTCAAGAATAGGTTTTATTTAAGTGAATCCATTCGCCCATTTTCAATAATAGGTTTTATTTAAGTGAATTCTATGGGCCAAATACCATATTTATAAAAGAAGTATGGTAAATTAATAAAAATATAAATAAATGAGAAGTATGGTAAATAAATAAAACATTTTTTATATTTACTCCATAAGTCACCTTATATACATGCAAGGGTGTAAACAAATAAAAATATAAGTAATGTGGAGGTATGGTAAATAAATAAAACGTCTTTTTATACTTACTCAAAAGGTATGGTAAATAAATAAAAATATAAATAAACTAGACATATGGTAAATAAATAAAACCTCTTTTTATATTTAGTCCATAACCCTTGTTCTATTTATGAAGGCTCAAGAAAGAGGTTTTATTTAAGTGAATCCTATGAGCCAAATACCATATTTGTAAAAGAGGTATGGTAAATTAATAAAAATTAAAAATAAACGAGAGGTATGGTAAACAAATAAAACATTTTTTTATATTTACTCCATAAGTCACCTTATATTTACGAACACTCAAAAAATGCTTTATATTTAGGTGAAACCTATGGGCAAAATACTATGGGACAAATACCATGGACTAGATTGTTATTAATACCATGCAAAACAACATTATTAACCCTAATATTAGTACTAATAAAAATAAAAATAGCACATGGTATTGACCCATGGTATTCACCAAAATGGCACATGGTATTGACCCATGGTATTCACCTGAAATGTAGCCTATTTAAATGGGGGAATTAAACCAGCATAGATCCATCTTTACTCTGGATCTACTAACCCCCGAGAGGTATCAAATATTGTGATATGCAAACTAGCATAGAGTGAAAAAATATTTGATCCCTCTCCAGGGATCAAGAGTAAAAATGGATGTTGTAATTTAATGTATGTTAAACATTTTAGCTTGGTTAAAATAAAAAATAAAATAAAAATAAACTATTAATTTTATTAATTTTTATAAATTACTAATAGTAATTTTTAAGCTCCACGTTTATGATAACCCATGGTAATACCAAGATCTTACAAGATTTTATAATTGAGTAAAATATTCGCCATGCCTGGTGAGAGATTCGCCAAAAAATTATATATACATATTATATTATTGATAAAATCACCTTCCATTTTTCCTATATACCATGGAGATTCGCCCATTTATTATACTTATAAATTTAGGGGGGGTTCTTAAAATTTTCCCTGGTCCACCCAACCTAATATAGGGTTACCTGCACCCCTCAAACCCCCTATGACTCCCCCTGGTATGCAATCGGTGCAACGAAGGGGGAACTCCACCCCGCTTCTAACACCCCCCCCCCCAAGTTAACTACGTGGGCTAGTCGTGGAAAGAATATAATACAACCCAAAAACCACGAGGTACACGCACACCATCACGGACGACCAAGCTTGGCATCATCTCACCAACTTCACCATCACAAGCATGTCTAAGAGTTGGTCTCATCACAACAAACCGAGTGTCAGTGATGTCTTGCAAGGCTTGCTCAAGCCATGTCGTCTCACATGAGCACATGTGCATTGTAATGTTGAGTCATGTCAAGTGTAAGTCGAGTGTCAACAATTGAATGTAACAGTCATAGAGTAGGTGAAGATTCATGAGGGTAGTTGAACTATCACAAAGGGGAGCTAGTATATCTCTTTGGAGGACCAGGCAGATGTGGTTGTAACATTCCACTGACGGGGCTAGCAGGTTTACATGGTGTATTGTATGATTGTGACTTACACTTCTTTAATAATAAGAGCCAGCACATTTTCATGCATATGTTGCTATTGTAGTTGGACTGCTTCGACTGCCTTAATGATATATGTTGTTTAACTTACGTGCTTGTGTATGAACTGATTCACATGCAATTATATGAATCTTGTTGTTAATGTGTTGCATATCTTATTAATGTTGGCACCGTCTGTGTTGACTACTATATTGGATACTAGACAGACCTTTCCTTGAACCTTGTTATATCAACGGTCACACTCATCTCGGACTAATCCGTGAGTGTTGTTCATGTTATCTTACCTTGTATGTTGTGACTGTCGCATTCGTGTCGACTGCTCTGCCAAAAATTGTGCATGTCCTTTGTGGTGATGTGTTCCTAGTCGAGTTGGGACTGATCCCTTTTAACCTGGAACTCACCTTCACCTTCCTCCCCTTTTGAAGTGTTGGAACCTCTCATACTCATTCCTTGACTCACTACATCAGTCACACCCTTGCTACTGATAGAGTTATCTTACATGCCTCTGTGCGACATCACGGTCAAGGCATTACCTTACGTCCCATTTCTGGGACTCCTATACCAAACGGTCTAAGGTCTAATTGGGACTTCTTACCGGGGAGATCCCCTTGACATGTTGGCGGGTCCAGCACCATCAACAGGGGAATTTCCATGAAATCAAGAAGTCAAACAAGTATCAAGGATATTTGACCGCCATGAGCACTATCATTCAAAATGAGCCTTCATCATTCAAAGAAGTCGTGAAGCATCAAGTATGGAAGGATGCTATGAATGAAGAATATGAGTCAATTATGAAGAATGATGTTTGGGATGTAGTCCCTAGACCCCAAGACAAATCGGTTGTCACCTCTAAGTGGCTCTAAAAAATCAAGCATGGAGCTGATGGAAGTGAAAACCCTCTCATTCACAAATGTAAGAGTGATTTGGCTTCTGAATTTGAGATGAAGGACCTAGGACCGATGCACTATTTCCTAGGGTTGGAGGTCTGGCAAAATCCAAGAGAAATTTTCCTATCTAAAGGAAAATATGTTGTGAAGATATTGGAAAGATTTGGAATGGTGGACTGCAAGGCTATAATTACCCTGGTGGAACTTAACTTTAAGAAGTTATGTGGTAGTATTGTTAGACCTGAATTGGGAAATGCTTTTGAGTATCGTCCGAACATATGTTTTGCAGTTAACACATTGACCCAATATATGGTTGAGCCTCATCATATACATTGGATTGGTGCCAAGAATCTTCTGAGGTATCTTCAGGGCACAATCACTCATGGACCGAGATACACTATCGAAGATGTGAGGCTGCATGGTTATGTTGACATTGATTGGGTTGGCAGCGTGGTGGATCGCATGAGAACTTCTGGATGTTGTTTTTCTTTGGGTTCTGCTTCGATATCTTGGATGAGTAGGAAGCAGAAATCGGTTGCCTTGAGCATCGCCGAGGTCGAATACATAGCTACTAATATGGCCTCCTATGAAGTTGTCTATTTGAGGAAGCTATTCAGTGAGCTGTTTAGAGATGTGTTGGATACCACCATGATCCTCTGCGACAACCAAAGTGGGATCTGATTATTAGAGAATCCCGTGTTTCATGATCTCTCCAAGAATATAGATATAAGGTACCACTTTATCCGAGATATGGTACAATGATAAGCAATAAGGCTCCATTACATTGGGACTGATGAGAAAGTCGTCGATATTCTGACAAAGTCCCTGGGGAAGGTCAAGTGATCTTTCGAGAATGACTTGGAGTCATGGAGAGACCCTCTTATGAGGGTCTTGTATGAGATGGACATTGAGCTCTAAGAGCTCTAAGGGGCTTGGAGTACTTCTTGGAGTGATGAGCAACCATAGGGTGAGTGGTTTAACCTTCCCCTAGTGGTTTGTTGTGTACATGGTGAGTGGTTCAACCTTCCCCTGCAATACCCCTTGGCAACACGTAGGTAGGATGAGTGGTTCATCCTTCTCTTGCTGAGACATCTTTCCCATGTAGTCTGGGACTCATGGGAAGTACCTCTCATCTAGCTAATGAGTAGGGAAATGAGGATAGGGACCATAGTAATACCGATGGACGCATCATGTACTATAGTACACCCTATGCTAGGATGACCGATATTGATCTGGGATTAATTAGAACTGACTTCGGGTCAGTAAAAGTTTTATGAGACACTCTCTTTTGATTGGAACTGACTTCGGGTCAGTAAGAGTGGTATGAGACACTCTCTTTTGATTGGAACTAACTTTGGGTCAGTAAGAGTGGTATGAGACACTCTCTTTTGATTGGAACTAACTTCGGGTCAGTAAGAGTGGTATGAAACACTCTCTTTTGATTGGAACTGACTTCGGGTCAGTAAGAGTGGTATGAGACACTCTCTTTTTTCTGGGACTAACTTCGGGTCAGTAGAGAATGGTATGATACATTCTCGATCACTTCTTCTTCTTCATAGTTCAGCAGAGCAGAGTAGAGCAGTGCATTGATAGCAGAGATAGTATTGACTGACAGATGGATTAGCAGATGGAGTTCTCCCTAGTTCAGAGAGAGTGTTAAAATTGGAAACTTTGGCCAAACTCCACATGGGTCATCTTATTTATGATAGCTGATATTTTTCTTGGATTCCTCTCTCTGAGAGGTGTAGGATTGATCTAAAGATCTTCTGATTCTGACATGTACAAATGAAGATATGAATTTATTTATATTATGGGCAAACTGTCAAGGTTGGCCAACAAGAAAAACAGGCATTCAAACCCCCAGATCATCCTCAATGTTTCATATAAAAGGAGGAGACCTCAAGTCATTTTATCATCATCTCATCTCATCTCATCTCTCTCTCCTCATCTGATTGGGTACGCAAATCTGGGCAGTTGTCTCTCACACATGCAAAGGAAGGAGGACATTTTTCTATTTGATTGTTTGACTTTCGTTCACCAGTCTTTGACTGACCTTTTTCAGACTGTTTTGGGTTGATTGGGCTTATTGTTGGAGGCCAAAGTTGACTAGGTTTGACTGAGTTGTTTAGAGGAAGAATTCTGCCCTGTTTGACTAGCGTTGACGTTTCTGGTTAGGGATTTTCTGTTGTTGTCATAAATTATCAGATTTGTAAATTGTATTATCTCTCTTTGTTGAACTATTGAAGAATATAAGAAGAATTGATCAAGGGTTTCCCCACATTGGGGTTTGTCCCTAGCTAGTGCCACATCTTATGTCCTCTTGTCCTGGCTTGTCTTCTATTGTTTATGTTTATGTTTTATCTGCATTTTACTATCATGTTGATGTGATTGCTAATCTAGATATTGATATTGGGCTAATAAATAAATTGAAGTAAAATTTCTCTAAAGCATAGAACACACCATTGTTGCCTAAAATTAACATATATGCACGTATATAATGCAATCATGGCTTGTGATTAATTAAATGAAGCTAGCTAGGGGCATGATTTTATTGAATGAATGGATTTATTTGTGCAGCGAATGACTTGTATTCTATGAGTGGCGTATGTTCACATCCCTGACACAGTACATAACACTATAAGCTATAGCTAATGGCGACTAATAGCACAAGCACACAACACTAGCAATCTTGCTAATTCAGTTACATCCAAAAAACATCTCAAGAGTGTTAGTTAGTAAGTTAGTTAGTGAGTTAGTTAGTTAGTGAGGTGGGGCAACAAACTTTCCACTTCTACATGCCTGGTGCAACTACCCAATGGAAAGATTTGAACCAATAGAAGAAGACGAAGAAGAAGAGGATATGGTGGTTTATGCATACTCGTTATATTCAAGCCTTTCAACCTCTTTCTAGACTCTCATTCCTCCTCTAAACTCCTCCCATAATGAATTAGATTCCCATTCACTTAAGTATGGGATTGTTTGTACCTATCAATTTTGGTACCCACAATTCTAGTAGAATTTCTGGCTACAATGGTTATTTGAGTGCGCATTGTATGGGTGATGTTTGTGGTGACCGTTTTTTTGTAAGTGGTCATTGTACGGGCCTTCTTCATGGGGGTTCGTCGAAGTTATAGAGATTTCCATGATGTCTTGAAAGGTATAATTTGAGTTACGAGTCAGTGTTGTTCACCTAGTGCAGTTAGTGCGTGATGAAGGGAAGATGTGATGGTTCCCGTCCCCTTACTTTTGGCGAATCCTTCCATTGGATTTTGAGTGTGGCTTATAGGAAGTAAGGTTGTTTGAAGTTCCTGGATGGACAAGTAGATGTATGAGATAGGGAAGGGGTGGAGAAAGTGTGGGGGTGAGTTTCTCTCATTTCTATCACAAAGTCCTCAAGATTTGTTGTTGAGCTACACACCCGTTTCTCGCTCCCCCCCCCCCCCCCCAACTGATCAGAGATATTTGACTAGCCATTTTCAAGAAATCGTACAAATTAAGTGTTACCATGAGGGCCCCCTCCCATGATTCATTAAGACCCTTCACTCAGTTTCTCTCTCGATTGGAGCACGATACCTAGAGGAAGGATGTATCTTGTTTTTGATGGACGAGGTTTTGAGCCTCTTTCAATCGTGTCAATCACTCATTCAATTGAGCGGACAAGTGGATAAAGCTCCTGAAATGCTATTTTATCTATAAGAAACCCTCAGTTGTGGGGGTTCGGGGATTCTATATCTGGTTTGATAACTTGCAATTCTATTTAACCAACTTGATGCATTGAATAATTCCCATAGCCTTGGTACTGGGTGCCATAATCCTCAAGTAAAGGGTTTTAACTTGAAAATGTTCTAAGACGCACATTGTATAAAGACACTGCACTCCGTGTTGGGATGAGGTCCGAGATTGGATCCACTAGGGTATAAAACTAACATTATTTTATAGGTGAAATCGCTGACTGAGAGCCTTTATTTCAGGTGATTCTTATTCCTCTCATCCATATGATCTCATTTATCGTGGGTAGTTGGGGTAGCTAGTCCTAAAAGTAAAAGCGATTGGGGCTCTGACTGACTAGGAATGCAGTTATTGATAATGCCTTAAGAAATTGTCTGTGAATGCTCTTAAATCCAAGTTTGCGGTACCAGAGTTGCAAGAAAGTGGTGTGATTCCATACCTATTAATACTGTTTGGAAGGTGGTCTAACAAAAAGGCTTTATGGTAAACCAACCAATACAAGGACCAAAGTGTGGGGCATTACTACTAACTAAGTGCCAACTGAATCAAGTCGTTATTCTAATATCTCAAGTGGGGTAATAATAAGATAAATAAGAAGTGTCTTCAGATAAGTTCCTTTGCATATTCCACGGAAGATAAGGTTGGGTGCCCAATAAGTGGTTCTGGTCAATCCTAAAAATTCCTTGACCATAACTGTGCATTTTATAAGAAAAACTTGGGTTGGAAAGGTTCGTAGGCATAATTCCCATTCGGGTCTTGAACTGAAATTTTTCTTGAAGCAATTTGAAAAATTCATGTAGTGAAGCTTGCACCTTCCTTTCGCTAAGAATTCCCATAGCTTTTGGCCTGGGCCCCTACCTTCATTTGAGAAAGTAAAGGGGAAAAGTGATGAAAAGCTTCTCAGATGTGGGTTTTAATAAGGTGAACCGTTGTGTATATGGGCTCGGAGGCATAATCCATCCACCAGATTTGATAACTCTAAATTTTCTTTAGCTAAATAGACTTCATGCCCACATTGCATTGAAATTTATTCCATCTATTCATGCAATATTAGGGGTCTGTTTGTTGCATTTCATCAATTCAAGAGGGAAGTTTCCACATATGATCAAATGGTGGTTCCTATGCCACCCACCTACTAAAATGAATCTAATCTAGTAAGTATGTTTTGGTTCTGTTCATATGAATGATGAAGGTGCCAACCCGAGAGCCAACCAACCCTTCCTTCCGTCCAATATGCAGAGGTCGGGTTTTAGTTACTGAATAGGGCAGTTTTGATCCTCTGACAATCCCACACAAAACTCAGTGGTCTAAAGAAAATAGGGAGAGTACTAACAAAGGTCTAAGTGGTGTCATCCGTGCCAAGTACTAAGATGTAAGAAATTAATGGTTATTGAAGCCCCCCATCTAACAAGGCTCTCCTCTATGATGGACCATCACTCTGTGCCTAAAGCAAGTGGTTGTTTAGAACGCTCTTCCAATAGAAAAGTTCAAATTGTAAGCCCTTGTTCTTTCTATAAAGGTAAATAGTCAAGGTTGAAAGTGTCCAAGCAAGCCAAGTATGTTGAATAACAAAGTTAGGTGAGGTAGTAAGATAAATAATGTTGGCTTGATGGGGCCTGACCCAGGTTTAGCATTATATGCGCCAACCAAAAAAAACCCTAACTGCTATCGCTTTTGGCAACAACCCGTGTAGCGAAGGTTGTAGTCTCACCTGAAGAAGTATTGGGGGATGTTAGAACTAGGTTTCTGCATCCAGAGGCTTGTGTGATGTGTTATTCCAGTCCTTAAGGCTTAGATCTACCTTCGTGCACCTTTAACCCTTCTGAATTGAAAACTACTGTAAATCTATCTAAATGACCTCCAGATCTTCGCGAATGCCCTTAATTATCCTTAACATGCATAAATATTACAGATCTACTTCTTTCTCTCAGTAAACAAGCATTAATTCATGTAAATCATAACATATAGCGAAGATACATAAACTTTGTAGAAGTAATAATTATGACACAAATACATCAGAATTGGTTCAAAATAGTCTTTATTAAGTATAATCGTTCATATATAGACTTATTCTCCCTACGCACTCAACTGCAGGGGCCCATGCACTCAGCCTGCGGACTTACCAAGGTCTACCCGCACTCAGCTGCAGGAGCCTTCCCCTTTCTCCTAAGTACAGGAAATAGATATTTCTTACCTTAACACCTTGCCCTTACAATGATTCTTCACTATTATATAGTTCTTACAACTCGCTATGACTCATCTATATATAGCATTTTCTTTACAATACCATGGTCTATAGATCATGGGTGGGTCTCCAAAACTCTCTATCACTTACCCACCTAAGGGACTAAAGCCCCTTTGACTTCTACTAGCTTCACGCTCCACTTCCGCATTTCACGGAGACTTTACATTTGTTACAAAAAGATATTATAAAATTGACCCAAAACTTGACAAAAATTATCGTAGGGACCCTATCCCAACAAATAATATATATAAGGCCTAATATAAAATCCATCACATGTTTCGACTTCGTGAGAACCCTATCTATCCCATCGCTACATGCCTAGTGTGATCCAGCAATAAGAAAGACTACATTCCATGCCATCCAAAATCGGGCAAGGGGAGCAAATCAATTCCTCCCCCTTATGGTCGAGACTACTTGTGCATCCTCAGCTACTCGACCATGCAGCCATGCCATGCCCTGTAGTTGGTCCAATCGGATCCCAAAAAGCTTACCAAACGCATGTTTGATAAAGAAAATATGGCTTGTGGGGGTTCGTAAGGGGATTCCCAATTTGGGGTCCAAAACTCTATTTTTTGTTGTTAATCAACTTGAGGAATTCAATAATTTCTCTAGTGCTAGTGTTTGAGGCCATCCATCCCATTTGGTGATCCCACGCAAGTGATCCCTCCCAACAATGAGTCCATCCAACCGTACTATCCAAAAAGAGAAAGGTAGACAAATGGATTCAAGTAGAATACCGTCCATAAACGGAGGAGCCCCACCCCAACTCCGAAGACCATGATAGATGAAGAGTTGTTAGTATAGTACTACCACCCTCTATAGCTCTTAGGTTGGCAAATCATCCATTGCTTCATGCTAACTATCTTTTCATTTCTATTTTCTATAGTATGCATACCTTAAAACTGATGACTTCATAGCAGGAAAATAGGCCCTTTCTTTGCTTCGCACCTAAATTTGTTATTTCCTTCAACTTATTACTTCACTTTGGAGCCTTTATTCATCCAAGTGCCTACCTATAAAAGACATATCGTCAATGAATGGTGAGGGTGTTTGCTAAATAATAATCAACTATGAGAGGAGCAGAGCTCTCCATAATATAATTGTAAGGGATTCCTCTAAATCCTGTGCACAATAAGGCTCCCCGTAGAGAAGATCCCCATCTGAAACTAGCATCAGGTTGGAGACTGGCACAAAGTTGTTAAGGGTGGGGTCGAAATCCTAAACTTATGATGCTCTAGGAAACAAAATATCATTTCCCCTTTACTTTGCCATCTACTTTCTTGGAAGCTTTTCCACCTTGAACTAATGAAATTACCACCAGTTCAAAGCCATCTGAAGCTTAGGTCAGTCGTGCTCACATAGATTGGGTAGAGACGAGTTCTGGGTCTAGTCCTTTTACCAGCCAAAACACAAGACATGAAAGGAAAGATAGTTAGGATCATTAGCGAAAGGGTCTCCCCTCCAAAGAAGATTGAATAATTCTGGCCCTCAACAATAGGGATTGATCCAACTCTCACAGAACTGAAATGAGATAATTTTTCTTAGCTCTACTACTTATAGGTGCTCTCATCAGTAGTCAGTAGCCAAAGAAATAACTGCTCCACCCACTTGCTAGGACTAGACCTATTAGTCCTATACCAACTTGATGGAATCACTTAATGGCTACTACACTAGACCTTCGATTAGCAGGTCAAGATTAGACCGGGTAACCTTCCCTTTCTCTTATTGCCTTCACCCTAGGAGATGGAGTACCCACCCTATAAGTCAAGAAAATGAAAGTAGGCAGGTATGGCATGCATGCTATAATCCCTTTAATTAGAAGCACCATATTAGATGGGTGGTTTATGCTTTACCTTAGACTTAGAAACGTCACTCATTGTTTGCCATATGCCTTCGATTATTGAGCCTTTTCCCTTACCCTTAACTTATGATTTCCTAGCTACTTCCCTATATCAATCAGATCAATGAAGTACATAGTTAGTACTGCTATTACCTTCTCTTCTTATCAGGACTAGATAATACAACCCCTTACCTTTTGGTTTCCTCACTTACTTGTTGCCCTACCTAGAAAACTATTCCCCTAGAACACTTGGATTCATGAATCGCTTAGCTATTAGGTACTGCTATCAATACAAACGGGTTAAAACTATCTCACTCTTACCTTGATTACTCTCCAGAAATTTACTTTAATCAATGAAGTAGAGATATCACTATTAACCCTTATAGTCTCCAGGTGGAATGGCGTAACATATCATGTCATGGAGATGGATGGAATGACACACACTTTTCTGTTTTACTCACCTACTTATGCCCCACCTAGAGAATACCCCCTATACTTTGTTTGATGAAAGAAGCATGCTTAGGCCTTCTCTTAGAAGTAGGCGCAGGTATCAGGACAGGGGGGGTGGGTAGACTACCTCACTCTCACCTTTATTACTCTCCAGAACTTATACCACTTGGATTAAAGTTAAGGGTAAGGCAGGGAAAAGGTGTCATAGCATGTTTCCATGCCTAGTCTCATCTTCTTATTAGTTCTTGGCTTCATCCAATGGGTGCCCAAGGCATCACTCCATGGACTAGGTTGAAGGTAGTAATCAAGGGTAAGGGTGAGGTTGTTGTGTCATGCCATCCAATCCCGCCCGTATAAGTGTTGTAGTCTGGTTGGTAAGGGTAACAAGGACTAAAAATAATAGTTAATATGTGGTACCAAGAATCATAAGGTAAGTTAAAGAGTAAATATCGTGTTGTATCCCTACCCCGATTCCTGGCTAAAGCAATAGGTTATAAGAAACAGTTCAGTAAAGGTCTAGTCAGTAGTTTGATCTGATCCCGCCCGGTTCTCTAGCAGTACCTCCTAAGCATTCATTCATCAAGTGGTTGGCAGCACTCAAAATTGGGTGAAGGGAGTAAAAAAGGTAAGGGTGAGGGACGAAGTGATCCGGTCCTGTCCTGATAAAAGGTAAATAGTAGTACTTCCTAAGCGATTAATTAAGCAAGTGGTATAGGGCAGGTCTAGGTAGGTCTTCCTTTAGGTGGGTAAAGAGGTTGTGTGGTAACAAGGTAAGATAGGGGGTAAAGGTTTAAGCCAGCCTCCTGATTCCTGGCTCACTAGGTGATAAGTAATTGGGGTAAGGTCTATAGGATAGGTGGGTGGGTAGCGGGTACTAACATGAAAGGTAAAGTCGGTATCTCCTCTGGTGTCTAGCTGGGCATCTTCTCTTCTACCTCTCAATGTTGACTGGGATCCATCCATGCATGAATATCCTGGCAATGTTGGCTTGTTGTCTTCATTAATAACTAGTATTTGGGAAGCCTGACCCAAAGAATATAGTGCCTGTCTGTCGTACTTGTACCCTTAGGGCATTCATTCAGCATGAGGTTTGGGCATCACAAAGTAGGGTATAAGTTAGTAAGTTAAAGGTTGGTTGATTTGTCTAGTCCTTATAAGATGAAATAGTAGTCCCTCCTAAGCTAAGTGAATTATTCAGGAAATTATATAGGGGACTAGGTCTTGGGCAAGTATTTATCAAATAAGTAAGGTATAAGGGTAAGGGTGAGGAAGGGTGAGGTTGTTTGATGGAATCCTGATAAGAGGGTGAATAGTGGTACCTCCTAAGTGCATTAATGAAGTTTCTGGTATAAGGCTAAAGGTCTAGGTCTTGAGGTGGGTAACTAGAAGGTAGGTATCATGCATTAAATGAAAGGTAGGTAGGTCTATGCAATAGTTATGAATTGATGAAGAGTATAAGCAAGTCTTGACAGGAATAATAGGGAATAGTGGTACCAAAGAAGCATCCATCTTTCAGCAAGTGTAATTGCAAGTATGTGAATGTTGTCTAGAAGGAAAATAACTCTATGGGAATCTAGTCCAAGCCTGTTTGGGGCATGCATGTCCAAAGAAAGGTAAGTCATATGGTTCAGCAAGTGGTAGTAGGTAGATTAGGTAAACATAAGTTTAAGGAAAGTAAGGATCTAAAGTTCCTGGAAGGAATGGAGTCCGAATTCATTCCTAAAAGTTTCTATCTGGAAGACCGTACCAAAAATCTCAATAGTAGTAACCACCCACTCACTAGGAATTCCTGCTTGAATCACTAGGTTGGGTATAACTAAGTTGTTGGGCAGGTTTTTGGTAAAGTGTGTTTTTAAACATTGTTGAAGTAAAAGTAAGGTAGGGTAAAGGGTTCATATTCAAGGTTCTAAGTGACCCACAAGTCCAATCACAAAAGTAGATAAGGGTGGTAAAAACAAAATGTGGGTGCTTTTTTATTCTAAATGCTTTGAGATCAGGTCGACACATTGTGTGGAATAAGCCTGGAGGCAAGGATTCAATCACCTCCATTCGCATGCAGGGTGACATCAAACCCTCTACCCGTTGAGGTAATTGAGCCCCATCCAGAGCCAAAGGCAAGGTGCTCTATGCCTACGTAAATGATGATGTTATTTATTTGAGATGTGTTCTGTGGAGTGCCTGAGGTAGAGAAAACAATGGGTTAGGGTGAACCACCAAGTATTATAAGTTGTTTATTTGGACTCCCACCCTAACCTAATATGTGGGTGCAAGAAGATCTTCCCACCCAATTCAGGGGCCTATGCATGCATATCAATATCGTCTAGAAGTTGGGTCCTGTGTTTTACTTGGTTATGTGCCAGCTTCATGAAGGGTTTATCGTCTCCCTCATGGATCAACATGCATTCATAGAGTCTTTCTTGAAGGGGTCCCTAATCCAAAAATTGGTGGTATCCATAGATATACGCTCCAACGGGTATTTGTTTTACAATGGTTGATCAGGCAGGAGTTTTTGGGTTAGAAGTAGGACCATAAGTGAATCTTCTCATAATGCTTGTCAGTAGCCAAAATCAATGTTAGGAAAATTGACAAAGTCAGGTGGGGTGAACAGAGCAGGGATTATTGGGGTTATATCAGGTCAAGCTCACATGCAAAGTCTTCCTACAATAAGGGAAAGGAATTATCCTAGATGCTTGTGGCTTATTACACCCCTACACCCACCCAACACTTCCTTCCCAGTAGACCACCCACCCTATACCATCTCACTCCTTCCTAGTGGTTAGCATGATGCTCTTTGATCATCGAAAAAATGAAAGAAAATAGAGCGAGCATTCATTTATTTCCCCCCACCAGAGGGAGGCATCCCACTGGCTTTCAAACTATTTAGCCCAGAGGAAGGGAAAGGGTGACCCAATTCTGCTACGGTAGGCTTAGCATGTCCTAATATTACCTGCTTCTTGTACGCTTTACGGAGGCTAGCAGACTTATCCTTCCTATGTCTGAATGACTATTACTTTGAATAGAACCATAGGATAATTCATTTTCATCTTCATAAAAAAAATTGACCTATAAAACACAGACCACTGAACAACCAATTCATTCAAGATGATATGGTAGGCATGCACAACGAATGGGAAATAAAGCAGATACCCAATGCGATAATTGTGATAAGATTGGTTCCTATTAAATGCCCCATTCATCAATGCCTAAAGTGGAAGGGAACAACCACCTGAACATCCCAAACATGCATGAGGGGATTGTCTCCCGCTCTCTGATTACAAGGAACCATCTTATTAGGGGTATTCCCCTATCTTAAGATCTCGTTTTGACCTCCTAATCCATCTCTCCCTATCGATGGTTGAGATTAAAGTTTCCTGGATAGAGTCAGAAGTAAGACGTCACGTATTTAGAGGAAGATGGTCAATCTCCACGCAAGTGGTCAAGCGAGGGAAAGCTAGCGCCTCACTACCACTCCACTCAACCAATCAATGTTATTTATTTTGATTCAATTTCATTCTCATCCATCCCTTGTTCACATATCAGATTGGTGTAGGGGATGTCATCACTTCATCAATCATTGTTTCATCACTAGAAATAAACTTATTTTGTGGCTTTCTCACATGTAGGTTTATTGATTCCACTATAAACTTATTCTGTTGCATGGAGGTTTATATGTATCTCATCTCCAGACTAACTAAAAATAGAATGATTGAGGCTACTACCCTATCTATTCAATCACCTTATATAAAATTGGGGGCTAGTGAACCCTAGATTGTTAAGGGATGTTATCTGGTGATAGATTTGATGTGGAACTTCTCCTACTTAGGAGCCAAGTAGTTATTATCCCTGGAAATATGTACCTTATAGCAAATTGGTAATTATTGCCTTATATATTGATTCAACTATAGCCTATCTTCCTTCCCTAATAACTACCTTTACCTAGTTATTAGTTAGGTGGGCAGGATTAGCTTTACTTAGTTGTTATTAGCTTAACCTAGTTGTTTGTTTGGTAGGTTTTCTTGGATGGGTATGGGTATGGTTCGATAATAGCTTCAACCTACCTGAACTATTGCTTGGAGGTATTACAAAGTATGGGTAACTTCTTATACCTTGCCTGCCTGAACTACTTCTACTGGCTTGGTTAACTAGCTTAGCTTGTAGGTTAGGTAAATTGCTTGTAGGTATATGTAGCTAGATGATAATCACTAAACTATTGCTTGGATGTATGGCTTGGCAGTTTTAGGTAACTTGCTTGTAGGTAGGGTTAGTCATAAGAATCAGTGAGTAGAGGTGGGGTTAGGTCACTTGTAGGTATGGTTTAGTAACTTGCTAATAATAACTAGCCTGAACTACTTTCTTGGATGGTTAGTTAGCTTGGATGGTGATATTGCTTGAATGGTTTGGTAAGTGCAATAGCTAGCGGGAATAACAGTAGTGAGTAGTAGCAATAGCAATAGATAGATTCACCTTAAGATTAGCATTAGTAGTTATAGTAGCTAGCGGGAAGCAGTAGTAGGTGAGGTAGCTTGCGAGAATAGCAATTGGTGGGAGTAGTAGCAGCACCTGTTATTCATTCCCAAAGCTAATAGGTGAGGTATCCCATGAGAATATCTATTGGATGGTTCGGTTGATTAGTTCAATGAGTTTCTGATAAGTGCTAGAAGGGTTTCAAACCTATATTCGGTTAGCTATTGCTTGGTTTATGTCACTTACTTGTAGGTTAGTCCCAGTGAAAGTTGAAGTTCCAGGAAGTAGCAGTAGGAGGTTGACCAGCCCAACGACCAGCTAGCTCGGGAGGAATGCTTACCAACCCATAGTCAATAATATTACCACCTCAATCTAATCAATCAAGAGGTATGGATGCTCACCTCTTAGTTGGTATGATGACCAACCCAATATACCAGTAGATGCTTACCAGCCTAAAACATTACGGGAGGAATCCAACCCAAAAACTAGCTAGTGATAGTACGAGTAAAACTGATTATCACTAACCAACAAGCTTCGGTCAAAGCTTCAACCTACCTAACCTATTTCAAGGAGGGAAACAATCAAGAAAGATACTAATTTTGAAATATAGCTAACCCATCCACCTTACCGGGATGGCCCAATATAAATAATTACCAGGAGACAAATACTTACTAGGCAGATAATGTACCTCATTCTTTTCTATCCAAGCTTATTGGTACCACGCTTCATTTAAAAGGTAGGAGAGCCACTCACTAGGCAGGCCAATTTCACTACCGCGGGAGACAGACTGGTCATAACTAGGGGATACATACATTAGAGCCAA
Organism: Pinus tabuliformis; assembly: GCA_031772625.1. Lineage (NCBI taxonomy): Eukaryota > Viridiplantae > Streptophyta > Pinopsida > Pinales > Pinaceae > Pinus > Pinus tabuliformis. Next base: position 1,510,819,210 of record CM062817.1, on the reverse strand, counting down.
CTACTTTCAACTTGACTAGATACTTTCCTTGTAAAAAATGTGACATATTGGTCACTTCATTTGTATACACAACCTTCACTAACCCAGAGACTTTCTAATCCTTTAGCCCGATCACCATTCCTTTCCTTTATCCCGTCGAGAACCAACTTTAGCCTGAAGCAAATCGATCCTTAGCAATTCGATCTCCTCGCTACCGCAACTAGCAACTTTTGTACTGACCTTTGAAATATTTTTCTTCAATTATAATTCCATGAGATTTCCAATTTATTTCCTAAAGAGAAGGGGGACAGATAGGGCACCAACCACCCCATTCTAATCATCTATTGGGATGGTCCACTACCTGTTATTGACAACGACTTTCAGGGAGACAGAAATCTATAGCTGACCGAAGTTCACCTTCTTACAGCCGAAGCAAGCCTGATCTATTGATAGAAAGCTCATAATCTAGCCTATCGAATGACATTTTCACAGTCCGATCGAACACCATATTGCCTAAAGATAAGAGAAAGAATTATAACAACTCTGGCAGAATGTCCTTTGGGGATTAGGGGTTTTTTGGGGGGTTAATTCAAAACCTTACCCCATAAATATCCCAAAGTCTTGAAGGGCATCTTATGGTGGTCAATATACTAAATATCAATATGAAACACATATGTAGGCTTATAGTATTTTCACAGCACTTAGGACAAGGGATAACAAGGGAAAACAAAAGACCAGCCCCAAGAGAATGAGTGCGTGCCAACAAAAGCCAAAGCGCGCGGATTCATAACTTGAGTTGTCCAGCTAACTCCTTATTGAATACATAACCTCATAAGATAATTTTTTTTGTGTCTGGCGTACTTAAGATGGAATTGAACTATTTTGCAAAATGTGGTTCAGAGTTCCTTAAAACGCCTTGGATTGATTATTTCTTTCTGGTGTGGGATTCCTAGTCTGTAGTGGTATTCTCTCTTTATTATCTCTATGGTTGGTTGGATGAGTTGTCTGAATGGGCATCGTAGTGGAGCCCACTTCAATGGCTGGCTAAATGGGTTATCTAAAGCAGCATGGGAATGAATGGCTAACAACCTCACAAGATCTACTAGATTTAGAAATGGACGTATTGGGAAAGGAAAGAAAAGGGTGTTCTAAATCCTGATGTGGAGTCATTAATTCCTCTCCCTATTAGAAGGTCAATCGAGGGATATCCTCTCCCTTTGGTTGAGCCCCTCTCCCTCTGTATGGTCAGTCGAGTGCTTTACCCCTTTCCTTCCCAGATGGCAGGTCAGTCTTAGCTTTACCTGCACCTCCAGTGCTCCTCAAGTATATAATAACTGGCGATATCTCGCCCTTCAACCTAGCTCGCAGCTGGAGACGAGGATCTAGAATATGAAGTTAGTGCTTTGTCATCTCTTCTCATTGTTGCATCCTTCCTTTGAGACCTATACTTGCTAGGTTTGCTGGTATTGAATGAGATTTGCTCCTCTACTAGGCAGATAGATACGCCTATCGATCTCCACTACTTCATTCATTCCAAATGCTAGATGTGGGCCAAGAAATAACATCTGAAACCGGTAGGAAAAGGTGATCCAAGGCTAAACTCTTTTATTGATCAAGGATACAACCACCTAATGGCTATAGAAGAGCCATGTAGGGTTTATATCTTTCATTTTTTTGTTTGGCATTACATCGCATTGGGACCGACTCCTCCATTCTGACATATTGATACTTTTCATCCCTCTCCCGGTGGGTTGGGTTGCCCCACTACCCCACTACCCCTTACAAGGGGGCAGGAGCACTTATGGGGGGTAGAAAGGAGGCAAGCTTTAGCCAAATAAATCTTTGTTTCTCTTATCCTCTCTAGCCCAGTTCTTCCATCCGAATCTGATCGAACATCTGAATAATGACCACGAAACTCAGAATCTAGATCACGATCTAAAACATCATAATTTGGGTATCAATCTGGATCTAGAACTACTGCTTCAATGGTATATGGATTTGGATCTATCTCTATATATGGATATAAATCCGTAAGAAGGATAGTTAACTAGCTTGTTGGTTGGCTGGCTTCCCCTCCCTGAGCAGAGCTAAGGACCTTCTTCACTTGCATCGAGGTGCCTAATAGTTTAAAGAACTAGAGAGTGAGGTCGTAATTATATGTAAACACCACTCCCATCCAAATACGTTTTAATATATATATATATATATATATATGTATATATGTACATATATATATATACATACATACATATATACATATATATATACATATATATATATATATATATATATATATATATATATATATATATATATATATATATATCTATATCTATATATATATATAGATATATATATATATGTGTGTGTGTGTGTGTGTGTGTGTAGACTAGATATATAAGATAGATTATGGATTGTTTGTTCAACCGAAAAACTGAACCAGTGAAACCAATGATTATTTCTACCTCATATGTAAGTAACACTATTATTAATGAAAGAACCATACATCCCTTCCTATTCTTTGGGGAGAAAGGAGGGGGGAAAGGTACCACACGCCACCTTTTATTTCGCAAATTTCCCATATTCTTGGGTTGGTGGGTGATTTCCCTTTCAGTAGTTCAATTACCATCCGTGTTTGATCAAATATGAAATAGTGTAATTACATATATAAATAATGGCTAGAAGAAATGGACTTTGAAAGCCTCTTCCCTTCGTATTTATCTTGAGTGATTGATTGATCAATTGAGGCACATTGATAGGCTAGCCACTCTTTAGGCTTTGTGGGGTCGGCAACGTAAGAACCCTTCGTTGTGAAGTCAAAATGCGTTTTCAATACACTTCTTCCCTCTAATGGAAAACACCCCTAATAAGGTAAAAAAGTGGCCATACAGAGCTTTCTGACTTTCTTTTGGTTCTTCCCTTAATCAATCACTCACTCAATCCCACTTTGTTCCTCGGCTAATAAATCAACCATCCATCCAACTGCTCTGCTATGTAATCCAGAATTGGAGGGAGAAATCTCTGACAATTCCTCGGCTAATGTACAATCTGGTGCTTCTTCTAAGGTAGGTTCATAGCACTCCTTCTTAAGTGATTCATGGTCTAGGGCTCCAGGACTAGTTCTAGCAGAAGGTGGAACCAAGACTAGTAGGTATTGATTCAGGCTGATTGGTACTAGGGTCTAGGGTGAAGGTATAAAGGTAAGGGTAAGTCAAATTTCGTCCAGCTTCTAGTTCTAAGAGGTAAAATAGTGGTACCTACTAAGCGCTAAATTTATCCAAGGTATGGTAGTGGGTTGGACAGGTAGGCAAGTAGTAAGTAAACACCAAATTAATTAAGTTCTAAGGGTAAGAAAGTTGTATCATGCATATGATGCCATCCATTCAATCAATCAATCAATCTTCTCAGGTCTATAGCTTAGTTGTCACGTACTTGCCTAAGAGCTCGAATCATCTGATTTGTATAGGGTAATTAGGAAACACTTAAGTGAAGAAAGAGGTAAGGTAAAGAAAGGTTTGATGTTTGTTATCAATGTTGTTATGCCATGCCCATGCTATTCTACACAAAGACTATAAGGGATCAATACATCCTAAGCGCTTCATTAACCCGATGGGTATAGGTATTTAGTAAACACAGAGGTAAGGGGTAAGGGTTTGGTAGTTATTTGATTTGGTCTTGATACCAGCAACATCTAATCGAAGGGTTCATAGTGATACCTACCTCTTAAGCACTTCATTCAATTCGTGTTGAGACGAAAAGTCAAGTTCTAGCAGGTGGGTTGGTAAAGCAAGGTAAGGATAGTGTAATTTATTTATTTATCTAATAATTAAAAAGAATAAATTTTATCTATTTATTTATTATATTTTTAGAATGTGGTATGTATAGTGTAATTGTTTTGAAATCAAATTATCTTTAATTTATTACTTTTATGTAATTTTTTATATAATTTTCAAATAAATGCCACTAAATTAAATACTTAAAAATTAGTTAGAAATATTCTAACTTTAAAAATTTTATATTTTATTTTATAATTAAATAAAAAATTAATATAATTAGCATATTCTAATTTTATATTTAATTAAAAAAGATTAATAAAAAAAGGAAAAATATAATATAAAAGATAGAAATTGATATGACTAAATTTCATGTGGTTTGGATATCTATTTTCAAAAATTAAAAATATAATTATCCCCTATCCACTCATCAAATCTTTGTGCAAACTTCTCAAATGCAATGACAAACAAGTTGTCTCTAATTTTACATTATATTTTAAATTTAATTTTTTTATTGCAAAATGAGTAGTAGTATTTTAACATGTTTTGTTGATAAGCCATGGTATTAGCCCATGGTATTGTAACAAAAACTATTTGCAAGTTAATAATTGTTGGAAACAATGTTTAATACTGAGAGGGGGGGATGAATAAGTATTAAGGCTAATTTAAAAATTTATGCCAATTTATTTACAAGTTAATAATTGCTGGAAACAATGTTTAATACTGAGAGGGGGGGATGAATAAGTATTAAGGCTAATTTAAAAATTTATGCCAATTTATCTTTACTCATTCAAACTTGGCATCCACTATATGAGAGCAACCATTAACAAACCATAACAACATCCATATGAATAAACACAATCCTCACTCAAAGCTTTCTACTCTCATCCCTCTTCTTCAATGCAGGCACACTTGGCCTCTTCTCAACAACTCTCTCACACACAGAGATCTCCACACAACTCACTCAACAATGTTGCATTCCCCAATTTCTCAATTGCAATCCTTAGTTTTGTTCCTTCGCTTTACATTGGTCGATGTTGTCTCTGTTGTCATCCACACTACCCAAGTGTGTACTCCATGCATGGATTCCCATACTGCATAAGACAAGTCTTCCTTATCAATCTCATCCTGTTGTTGCATCGAAATTGCTTGGCCATTGTAGCTAAATTAATTCAAGGAATGGGCACCTGAGTGTTCTTCCATACTAAGAATTAAATCTGAGTCAAGCTACAGACTCAAGGATTTCTTCCATTAAACTCTACATGCGTACACAACATGGCTCTCCATTCCAATTTTGCTTCTCATTTAACATTGGGAATGGGCTCCCAAGCATTTCTCCATACTGAGAATTAATTCTCATTTGAACTACACAAAGATAAAAAATGTGCTTCAACATGGCTTCTTTAAGCTTGGTTTGATATTCATTCAATTTCATGAAGTATGTAGGGAATACCAAGCATAGTTGTTCTGGAGTCAACTACCACCTCTGAAAATCATGGTCTTGTCTGTCTTAGTCTCCTGCCTTCAACAATGACCATTGAATCCATTGCAACATCTGTATAATCATGATCCTTGTTGCCTTGACCCAGTTCTCTTTGTAGTTTCAATTACTCCAGCTACCGACTCATTCATGCCAGCATAATCACCTGCAGAGGTTCTTCAAATATGGCACAAGTGCCAAAGAACTGCTAAATATAACTTTGTGGCCCTTTTTTATTAGAGCCCATCTCATGCTGACGCTTAGCCCTTTTATTCCTCCAGGTGCCCTTTTTTTCTTTTGTATTTTGCCAGAATACCCATGGTTTTAATAGCACAAAACTGTTGCAGGACCGAGACCTAGGCACGTTTTGAGCTATAGCCCTAAGGTCTTATTCTCTTCGTTAACTTATTCGCTCCCTTACACTCATTTTCCGTAATAGGACTGCTTCTTGTGACTATCAGCCAATCCTATAGGTGCTAAGTCACTCTACGCCCTTCGTGGGTTGAACTCCCTTTGTTAATGGCTCTGCGCCATTGGTCTCATTTCTACGCAAAATGAACAAGGCCTGGCTCTAAGGCTGGAGCTCCCTATCCCAACACTTTTTATTTTTTCTTCTTTATACATTGCACCCATGGTCTATTTCTACACAAAATGACCAAGGGTTAAGTCTTAGCAGTACCCTTCTATCCTGATGCATTATCTTGCACCCTCTGTATAAACCGCCAGGGTCTATCTTCTAGGCTGATGTGTCCCATGGGGTCCGCCCACTTGTGTTTTGATTGGTGCTACCTGTCAGCCTATCTATCCTTTGTGTCTCGACACTTGTTTCCCAGCGCTTTCACTCGCGCACAACTAACAACTCATCAGGATCTTCCTAACGGGATGAGTTGTCCCGATGGGGTCCTCCCTGCGCTTCCATTATCTAATCAAAGGCCCCGCTGGGATGAATTGTCTAACCGATGTGTCCTGATGCTTACTTCCTAACGTAATATGCCTATGCCCCTTCATAAACCGTCGATGTCTTCCTTATGGGATGAGTTGTCCTGGTGAGGTCCACCCAATGCATTTTCCATTTATAATTATTTCTTTATAATTCTTATGTAAAAAGCAACTTAAGGATAGTGATTTCCTTATAATAATTCAACTTTCTCGTGATTTTTCAAAAGTATTTATGGCATGATTAAAAAAACAGAAGAAAAATATCAATGTTATGTGATATTTTTAACTTCATATTCTTGTGGAGAGTTTTGTTATTTTGTCAAAAAAAGAAAATACCAAAATTTCTTTGTCTCATTTACCCTTAATCTAGATTAATATATTAATATACTAACTCAACAAGTATTGTTGCTCATTGCAACAAATTGGAAAAAAATTATATATGTATGTATGTATGTAAATCACAATTAGGTTATATAGTTGAGAGGAATGTTACCCTCTCCACTTAAATTCAATTTTTAGAAGTCACAAATTGAATTTTTAAAAAGTACAATATTTTAATAACATTGATTTCTATATTGAAAAAGCGTTAAGTTTTTTTTTTAAATATATATCTTGTGTGTCATTCTCAAAATGAGAAAAAAAATCATGATAATTTTCCCTCGAAAATCTATTTTAAGAGAAAAACTATAAATAGATAGAAATAGAATGACGTGGGTCAATACATATATATCTTATTAAAATAAATTCCAAATCACCCACCATGAAAAAAATAACACCTAAACACATAAGAAATGTGAAAATATTACAATTTATTAAACAAACAAATGTTCATGCAAAAGTACCTTAAACTAAAGCTTAACTTTAAAGTAATTTATTCCTAGTTAAAGTATGATAATTTTTTTTATTTTTTTCAGGGCTTAGAAAATGTGTCATTCTTGGAACTCCAATGCACATTATTTTTGTATTAACTACTCCTCTATTAATATTATAAAAAAAATATAATCTTCCTTATTGTCAATAACACCCTAAGATAATGGGTCAATAAATATTAATATTTGTAGAAAAGTTGTCCAAAATATTTTCTTTCCTCTTAAGGATTTTAATAATGTTTGGAAATAGTAACGCCTAAATATAACTAAAGCATATATAGATAAGCAATAAAATCATAAAATAGATTGGGAAAATGACCAATATGATTGTTATTAATGTTCACCTTCCTCATCTAAATATATAAAAAGGTAGATGCTTCCATTTCTTGAGCTCTACCTACACCTATTACTTTTATTAAGGCCTATTCTTCATCCTTATTCTCTATAACAACTTTTATGTCCAAGATGGATTCATATTTCGGTCCATTTGAATCAACGTAGTTAATCGTTTTTTTTCTATCGTTGTCCTTATTATTCACCAACTTAGGACATAAAGGATTTGTTGAGTTACTATAACTTGAGCAATTTCATGTACTTGGTCTCTCTACTTCTCGAAAATCCTATTTATGGAACCCACCTCACAAATTTATTTTCAAGACACTCAATAATAGTGCACATACTTTTGCCTCTAACTACATTTTCAATGCATTCAATTTCTTCTTTGGGATGCTTGGAAAAACACCAATGGTACCACTTTACTAAAACCATCCCCTCAACTTGGGCGCTAGTCATTTTCTTCTTTCACTTTGACCCTGCCAAATTCTTGTGGTTTTTTTTTCTTCCTGCACTTATCCTTTTCCGGTTGTTTTTACCCCAACCATTTTCTTAAACTTCATCTTCAAATTCTTAAAGGATGAGACGAAACACATGCAACCCCAAATTGCTCAAAATTATTTTGAGAATGAAAGAGAGCCATGATGAGGAATAGTATAGAAAGCATAATAAATGCACCCATGGAAGAGGAAACCACAACAATAGAGGAGAAATTTAGGAAGAAGATAACCAAAACATCAAGATTATGACTAGAGTTGGAAGTAATACTGGGAAGCCTCTTTCTATCTATGTTTCTTATCCTACTCTTTTACATTAAGTACCTAACCATGGCCATGCAGTCAATTCGGGAGACAATGTATTCTATGAAGATAGGATAGGATGTACTCTTTTTAATATTAATATTATAAGTTATAAAATTATTTTGGATTTGATCTATCCTTATCCAAGGGTATTTAGAGATACTTCATCTCCAAACTTAACATTTGTATAAGATAAGATGAGTGATGAGAGTATCCAATAATTTTTTTTATCCCACAATCGAAGTTCTACTCATGTACACTTGTTTTCGAACCAATAGTAAGTTTTCCAACCACCATTTATGTTCACGCCTGGATTTTATGTGCTACACAACACAAAATAAAGTGAGAGGTGTGGTTGGCATGCATAGGTTAATGAAAAAATGTGTTGGCATGCATTGAAGTGATTGTAGAGAGAATAACATAATACAACTACACTATGACATCTACTAAACTTCATTTTTATGATTGAAAGTTTACATGGGCCACCTTGAGTTCAGTGCCAAAACTCATAATCTTCCTTATCATTAACTCATTAAAGCCCAATTCATACACATTTGATGGTTCCCTTATAAATTCCTTCATAACTTCATCGTATCCAAATGTATATCTGTGGATATTTGCATTATAATAATTATTTTCATTATTAATACTTTTCTATGTTGTATTTAATATTATATGGTTTACATACCCACTACTAGTTTGACAACAAAGTTAAGATTATTTTTCCCATGATTTTTTTTAATGGTTTATATAGAGTAGTATGATACATGAATTAATTCTTCCTTTATTTAAATTCATTTATAATAATTAAATGGGGGAGTATAGGTTGAAAAATCAATTATTACAATAAAAAAAATAAAATTCATACAAATTTAATTTTATATTAATGATTTTATTTATATATTTACTTTCAATAATGTATAATAAATTATGATTATTAAATATATGAATCTTAAATATTATTAATTATATACATTTCTAAATCCATCTTAACCCCGGATCTATCAAGCTCCAAAAGGGATCAATTCTCTTGAGGTAAAAAAATCTTTTTTGAGTGCAAAACTTCAGGAAATGTTTGCACCTCGAGAGATTTGATCTTCTCGACACTTGATAGATCCAGGGTTAAGATGGGTCTAGGTTGGTTTTAGTCATGCATTGTCACACAAAATTTGTTGAACATTTAATTATTCTCATCATTTTAAATATGTTTGATATGTCTAAGATTAATCTGATCATTTTATTTTTAGATTTACTATGTTACCTTAGTTTGTTGAGATGATAAAGACTGTTAATAACTTGAATGATTAAAAATGATTAAATACAAATTTTCAATGCAAAGTGACAATGTAGCAGTGTTGAATGATATAAAATGTGAATAATAAGAATGTAGTCAATTACAAATAGTCTTCATTGTGATCAATCTCAAACTATTTATTCTACCATTCTTATTGTCGTACCTATTAGTTTTTCCGTCTTTTCATATCGATCATATGAAAGGGGTGGTTGAAATCGTAGACCATTCAAATATTTTACTCGATGCATTGTAGTAAATGGCATATCTTGTCTCTCTTGTCTCCAATACTAATAGTATATTTCTCCAATACTAATAGTATATAGGGTGGAGTGTTAAACCCTGAGTAAGTGTCGATGGTAGTTGTTTTCTCTTACCTCGTTTCAATTCAAAGTGACTAACAATTTTGAATGATGGAAAATGAAAATAATAAAAATGTTGTCAATTAAAAATAGTTTATAGTTTCAAGAAGAAAAAAATTTAGGTAAGTGAACCTTCTATTTAAGATGAAAATAGTATTTCATTTATGGCTGAATTACTATAACATAGAAATCAATGCACATCGTCATTACTTTTTTGTGCTTACACTCAAATAAATGTACATTATTAATATAATTAATTTGAAATTAATGTAGATCATACATAAATTTATATCAAATTATAAGTAAACATCTACACTAAACTCAATGCATGTATTGCAAGCAATCAAATAGGATTATAAAAAAATGTCCACATTGAAATGAATGCATCTAGTGCAATCAATCAAATAGGATTAGAAATAAACAACTACACTAAAATAAATGCCTCTAGTGAAAGCAATAAAATAGGATTATAAGCCAACAACTAAATTGAAATCCATCGAGTGCAATCCATCAAATAATATTAGAAATCAATGCATCTATTTGAGTGAAAAACCAAAATATCCATGGCTTTCTAAATCCAACTATTTTTACCTTTTGTAAAATCCTTACTTCCTCTTTCTCTATGGTTAATAATGTTCAATATTGTATAACACTATATGATATATGTATTTTTATTTGTGTATATATTTCTTCTTCCCTCTCTTTCTCCCCCCTCCACCCTTGTGTCTATCTCTCTCCCTCTCTCCTTTCTCTCTCCCCCTCCCTTCATCTCTCCTTCTATGTCTCTCTATCTCGCCCCCCAAACACATGTTTTCTCTCTCCATATATATCTATCTCTCCCTCCATCCCTCTCTATTTCTCTCTATTTTTCCCCCTCTTCCCCATTCATCTATATCTCCATCTCCCTCTATCTCTCCTTCTTTGTCTCTATATATCACCCCCCAAACATACACTTTGTCTCCATATCTATTTGTCTCACTCCCCCTACCTCCCTCCTCCTCTCCCTCTCTCTCATTTTATTACCCTTCTATCTCTCTTTCATCCCACTCTCCTCTCTCTCTCTCACTTCATGTATCCCTTATCATTCCCTCTCTCTCTCTCTCTCCGCCTTTCTCTCTCTATGTATTTCTTCTTCCCTCCCTCTCTCCCCCCCATCTCTCTCTCTCTCTCTCTCTCTCTCTCTCTCTCTCTCAAGTCCTCTCTCTCTTCCTTCCTCTCCCCCCATTTCTCTCTCACTTCCCTTTGTCTCTCCCCCCATATCTCTCTCTCTCTCCTCCAACTCTGTCACTATATCCCTCCCTCTCTCTCTTCGCCCTCCATCTCAATTTCTCCCTCTCTCTCTCCCCTCCTCCTCTCCTCTCTCAGTAACTCTCTCTCCATATCTATATTTATATGTATTTGTTCTTCCCTTCCTTTCTCTCCCCCTTCAACTCCATATCTCTCTCCCTCCCTCTCTCCTTATCTCTCTCTTCCTTCCCCTCTCTACCTTCCTCTCCCACCTCCCTCTATCTCGCCCCCATATCTCTCTCTCTCTCCAACTCTATCACTAAATCCCTCCCTCTCTCCTTCTCTCTCCCTCTCTCTCTCTCTTCCCCTACTCCCCTCTCTCCTCTCCTTATCTCTCTCTTCCCTCTGCCCCTATCTCGATAAATATCTCCTCGTATCTCCCTTATCACTGACTCTCTCTCCACCTATATCTCTCTATGCATTTGTTATTCACTCCTTCACTCTCCCCCTCCAACTCCAGCTCTCTCTCCCTCCCTCTCTCCTTCTTTCTATCCCCTTCTATCTCTCTCCCTTCCTCTCTCTCCCTCTCTCTCAATGCCCCGTCACACTCTCTCTCTCTGTCACTATCTCCATCCATCTCTCTTGATCTCTCTCCTCCCCCCTCTCTCTTTTCTCTCTTCCCCCCCCCGTGCCCTCCATCCATATAATCAAGAATTGTCACTTTGTGTAATTAATAATAAATGTAAGACCTAATATAATAATATTTATAATGGAGATGATTATTATTATAATATATTGGAATAATAATAATAAATATTATTGATTATTATACCAATAATAATATATAAAGAAACAATAGTATGTTAAATTTACATTATAAACAACAATTCTTTCTGATCAAATTGGTAGCTCTGTGCCTTATTTTAGATTTTGTATTTTACATTTTGCATTACATTTTACATTATATTTTAAATTTTATTTTTTTGTTGAAAAATGAGTTATGGTTTTTGTGCATGTTGTATTGATAAGCCATGGTATTGTAACAAAATTTATTTACAAGTTAATAATATCCATGGTAAAGTGGGGTGAATATCCATGGTTAATAATATAGTTATACTGTAAGTTTATTGTAATTATTAATTTTTTATGTGCTTATTAATCAAATTTAAATATGGTTACATAATCATTATTAATCCATACCAAGCCAGAACTTTAGCAATTGACCTTTGCACAATATAATTCCATGTGAATAACTTCCTTCACTAATAAAAATTGAGCCAATTTTTGACATCCCTTTGTCATTCTTACGATGATGTTTCATCACTATAATTAAAAAAGGAGGTTTTGCTAAATGTGGAAGATGGTACAGTTGTATTATCGACATTTTTCAAATTTGTCTTAATTCTAACACTTGTTATTTGTCAGTAAACCAACTAAAAGATGATCTTCTTGTCATCATAAGATCGATGGATGTAGGATTAATTCTAGCACCAAAAGCTTACATCCTTAGTCGAAACCAGTTGTCATCAGGCCAATGAAAGTAGAATTTGGTTTACCACAAAAAATGCACACCCTTCGATGAAATGGGTCGACGTAAAACCAATGGAAGTAGGATTCACTCTATCGATAGTTCCATTTATTAAGCTTCATTAGTCTATTGACAACCTCGGGCATAGAAGTCCAAAGACTGATGGAACTGTTAGTGTCAGTGGATCGAAAACCACAAACATCTTATGATAAACTTGCTATATCGGCCATGCTTCTATTGAGATGGTTATACTTCCCTATCATCATATGATCGACGCTTGAATGAGTCAGTAGTCATCGAAAGACTAATACATCATAGTATTTAAAAAAAAATATCAAAAAATATATGATGATTACAAGAGGCAATTGCAAGAGGCCTAATTACAAGAAATGACTACTCTCTATATATGACTAGTTTCCTTAATTGGATATTGCATGATTCTGTATATCCAAAGGGAATAGAGGAACATGAATAACATACATATTAGGAATGTCATTGCATTTAACCTAGTAGTATTTCAACTTTCTCTCTGTATTACCATACCAGCTTTGTATAAGTTATGTAAGCATCAAATAAGTGTTGTGCATAATAAGCTAACCCTTATCGAGTATCATGTAATACAAGGCTAGACATGTAAGTATCAACATTTATATCTACTTAATCAAAGCTTCATTACACTAGTAGTAGTCAATTGAATCATAAAGCTAATTCCATAGTGATATTGAGCTTAAACCATCCTGATTTCACTGATATTACAATATAAGCATAACTAAGCATTACACCTTTCACCTAACTTAGTAATGGTAATATGACTCACATCCAAAGCATAAGTGGCATTCAAGCCCATATAAGTAACCACCTAGATAATTATCATGGTATATTGAATACAATATTACACTGTAACCTAATCTGTATATGTATAAGCTTATCTCATACTATACTTACCCAAGGAAACTTGTTTTCTAACATGAAAGATTTCTAGGGAATTGGAGAAGGGAGTAGATGATTACAACTTGTATACACCCATTCCATATAATCTTGACAAAAATATAGAACCAATACAAGTTTTCAAAGTTTGTCTTCCTAGAAAGTGGGCACATTCACTAGATTGTCCCTAACTGCTAAAGTATTTGTCCTAGAGCTCAATATAAGAGAGAAAATGAAAAACTGGAGCCTTTGTTGATGGCTATACTAAGTCATAGCATTAATAGTAGTGTATTCTCTACTAGTGGGAGCATGTTATGCATATTCAAACTACAACCGAGTTTGTCTTGAGTCTATTAATGGAAAAGGCATATCATGCCACACATATCACCAACTCTACCCTAAATTAAATGTTGCAAGGATATTAACTAGAAACTTCCTTGGGCCTTGTTCCAAGTGAGAGTGGGAGTGTTTTCTCAGGGCCACTGAAGGAAATATAATAATGATAGGAAAAGGAGTTAAGCGAATCATTTTAGGAAAAGGAGTTAAGGAAAAAATGATAGGTATTGAAAGCATATAAATCCAAACCAAAGGATAGCTAAGAATGCCAAGACAAGGAAATTGAGGTAGAAATAATAGGAGATGAAAGCATATAAATCCAAACCACTCAAATTTCATGTTTTAATTTTATATTTGTTGTTTCTATAAGATAATTTATATATGTTTATAGAAACATATTTAGGTACTAAAAAAGTGGAGGTTGAAAATCATTATCTCTTTAACGACTTTGCCTATCCTCACATTGGGTTTTAATTTATCTTTTTTTTGTTGCATTGACCTAAGGGTGATTTGAATATTGAATCATATAGTTTACATTATAATACTTCATAACATGACCATCGCCAACTGACTTTCCCTCTTTTGGCACATAAGGTTTTAATTTAAAATAGCTATAACACGACCAATCTTCATAACTTGTTAACTCATGAAAATAAAAAAGAAAAAATATGAAAGTTTCTCTTTAATATTATCACTCATAGAAACAAAATATTATAAAAAATAAGTTAAATCCTTATTTTTTAAAGGTCCAATAGACCTTGGTTTCAATGAATGGTCATCATCATCATCATATGTTAAATTTGTTGAAATTTATAATACAAGTTGTGGCGAGCATACATGTTGCAAGGCTGTTAGATAGTGATTTGAAACTAGAATTATTTTCACAAGCACTCCTTTATGATGGATGAAATATGAATTTTTATTAAATAAAGAAAAATTGTTGCATGTACAAAGGACTTATGAATTAACAAAGAAACAAAGTCCAACGATAATTTTTTGTATACAAGTGCATATTAGTTGCTAGTGATTTTTTCTCATAATTGTTCAAAGATGATACGAGTTATATTTTATAGAAACAAGTGTTTATATATTGTATTAAGTGTAGTTATACCAAGTCTGTTTTCATGTGGTTTTTTTTGTAAGCTTGGTAGGACTACATCTTCATCATGTCCAACTTCTCACCTCGATTGGGGGGGATAGCACAAGATTGAACCCATGACTTCTGGTTCGGTGATACTTCATTTCCACGGACATTTCCAATTGAGCTACCCATCTTTATCCCCCAACAGATCCTCCATCTTGAGTTTCCACAACTCAAAACTCTGACCATTAAATTTCTCGATCTCTATTTCTCCACTACTCGCCATCTTCTTTCACCACCAGAATCGATCTCGCAGATCTCCCACTGAACAGGGTCTACCACAGGCCTGAGTGAAACCCCTCAGCAACAAAGGCGCCCCTTGAAGCCAAAACAGCTCCGATACCAAATGCAGGTTTTAACCCCGTACAGAAATTACCTGCATACGAATTCTAAAACATAGAAAATAAACAATACGAGAGCATAACACATAAAACACATATACACAGAGATTTTCCCCTGGATCCCAAAACCGAAACTACCAACTTTATTTTTCATTATATTCCTTTCAATGTTACAATACATATTTATACATGCCAAAGCATCCAATACCATGGACCGAAAAACCATCGCATCCAAAACCATGGACCGAAAACCATCACATCCAAAACCATGTGCAAAAATCATGCACAAAACCATAGGTGGGTCTGCCCAACCTAATATAGGGTCCCGAACCCCATAAAGTGGGGTTACCTTCACCCCTCAAACCCCCCAGTTAACTATGTGGGCTAGTCGTGGAAAGAATATAACACAACCCAACATTATCCCACTTGTTGTTTTCTTTCCACAGGGGGCCACATCAGAGATTAGTCATTTATCCAACCCTGTAATGCCCATTGTTTCTCTGCACCAGGAGAAATTCTCAGAGCTCACAAATTTTGTCAATGCATCTGCAATATTCTTCAAAGTGTCCACCTTTACTAGCAACACCTTTTTGTCTTCTATCATATCCCTCACAAAGTGATACTGAACATCAATGTGCTTTGTCTTTGAATGATATGCAGGGTTCTTTTCCAAGAAAATTGCACTTTGGTTGTCATAGTCTATCCTTATAGCTCCTTGTACTAACCCCATATTTGAACACAATCTCTGCAACCAAACTACTTCCTTGCTTGCATGAGTGGCTGCCATGTATTCTGCCTCTGTAGTTGATAGTGCCACTACAGATTGTTTCTTACTCATCCAACTGACTGCACCTCCAAATAGGTTAAACACATACCCACTTGTAGATCTTCTTTGATCCAGATCTCCAGCCCAGTCTGCATCAACAAAGCCATGAATATCCAACACTCTGTTCAATCCTGGTCTTCCTTGGTAGCACAAACCATAATCACTAGTGCCACACAAATACCTGAAAACCTGCTTCACTGTTGTCTAGTGCTCTTTCCCTGGTTTTGACATAAACTTGCTCAATACTCCCACTGCATGTGCAATGTCTGGTCTAGTACAGACCATCGCATACATCAGGCTACCAACTGCACTTGCATATGGAACACGGGACATGTCCTCTTCCTCTTCTTGTGTCTTGGGACACTGTTCAGCAGATAACTTTACACCTACAGGAATAGGAACCTTCATCGGTTTACTATCCTGCATATTAAATCTCTGCAATATTGTCTCGACATACTTCCTCTGGTTTAACCAGAGCTTCCTTTTTGCTCGATCTCTTTTAATTTCCATTCCCAAAATATAGTTTGCAGCACCAAGATCTTTCATGTCGAATTTGGAGGACACTTGGGTCTTCAAATCCTGGATAATGTCTTTGTCATTTCCAACCAGCAACATATCATCCACATACAAGACCAAATAAATAACACGGTCACCAACTAATTTAAAATACACACAATGATCTGCTTTGCTTCTGGTGAAGCCAAGTCCCCAAATAAATGTATCAAATTTCTGATACCACATCCTTGGTGACTGTTTTAAACCATACAGAAACTTCTTTAACTTGCATACCAATTCTTTCTTACCCTTCACTGTAAAGCCTTCAGGTTGCTTCATATAGATTTCATCTTCCAGATCCCCGTGAAGAAATGTTGTCTTCACATCCATCTGTTCTACCTCAAAATCAAAAGCAGCAGCAAAAGATAAAAGTAATCTAATAGAGGTTACCTTGGCAACAGGAGAAAAAATATCACCAAAATCAATTCCCGGTACCTGAGAATAACATTTTGCTACCAACCGAGCTTTGTATTTCTCCACCTTTCCTTCTGCATTTGTCTTCTTCTTGAACACCCATTTGCTACCAATGGGTTTCCTTCCAACTGGCAACTCCACCAGATCCCAAGCCTCATTTTTGTGCAAAGATGCCATTTCATCAACCATGGCCTCTTTCCAAAGTTTTCCATCCTCTGAATCCACTGCTTCCTTCACAGTTTTGGGATCATCATCAGTAACAAACAAAGAAAAATTTGAAAAGAAAGTAGATGGACTATACCTTTCTGGCTGCCTTCTTTCTTGAACTAATCTTATCACGGCCGGAGTTTGTGGCTCTTCATCTTCTAATTCCTCCTCTGCTATAGAGTCTGATTCTTCCTCCTTTAGCTCAAACTCTATCTTCTTAGGTTCCTTTGGTTGGACTTCATGTTTAATAACATCTTTCACCTCTCTGAACACCACATCTCAGTTGTACACAACCTTCCTTGTTACTGGGTTCCAAAGCTTATAACCCTTTAAACCATCCTTATAACCAATAAAGATGCACTGTTGAGATTTACTATCCAACTTGGTTCGTTTCTCCTTTGGAACATGTACATATGCATCACATCCAAATACCCTTAGATGTGAAAGAGAGGGTTTCTTACTAGTCCATACTTCTTGTGGAGTCTTATCCTCCAACACTGATGAAGGTGACCTATTGACCAAGTAACATGCAGTATCCACCGCCTCTGCCTAGAATTCCTATCCTAACCCGGCACCACTGAGCATGCTTCTTACCCTTTCCATCAATGTCTTGTTCATTCTTTCTGCAACTCTATTTTGCTTAGGTGTATATGGAGTAGTCTTCTTCCATGAGATACCACACTTCTTACAGAATTCTTCAAATTCCTTGCTACAAAACTCTCCACCATTATTTGTCCTCAGCACCTTTATCTTCTTCTCTGCCTAATTTTCCACGAGAGCCTTAAATTCTTTAAACCTATCAAAGACTTCAGATTTCTTCTTAAGGAAATATATCCATGGATTCCTTGAGAATTCATCTATAAATGATACATAGTACATAGACTTACCCAGTGATGGAACCTTCACAGGTCCAAAAACATCAGTGTGCATAAGCTCTAATATTTGTTTCGCCCTCTTACTACCAGAGGGGAAACTCATCGGATTATGCTTCCCATATAAAAAAATTTCACAGAAATCAAAATCCAGAGAGCTATTACTCATACCTTCTACCATACCTTTACCATGAAGTATTCAAAGGCCCTTCTCTCCAATATGTCCAAGCCTTTGATGCCACAGCATGGTCTTTTCTCCAGAGACCACTAGATTTTCTGCTCCACTTTTAGGAACCACAGAACTGTTGCACCCATCAATAACAGTGCTACCTTGCATCTTGTATAGAGTTCCAATCTGAACTCCCCGCATCAATACCAATGCTCCCCGAACCATTTTGCAGGTATCCTTCTCGAACACTGTTTTTACACCTGCATCATCCAGCTTGCTTACAGAAATCAGATTTTTGGCTAATGCAGGAATATGCAGAACACCCGGAAGTGTTCTAACCCTTCCACCTTTCAACTTCAACTTTACTTTTCCACGACCAACGATTCTAGCCTTCCTGTCATCCCCCAAGAAGACATCACCACCATCATATTTCTCATACTCACAAAACCACTCTCTATGGGGAGTGAAGTGAAAGGATGCACCTGAGTCAATCAACCATGCCTCATGATCTACATGTGTACTTGAAGAAGCCAAGTACACATCCCCACCTTCATCTGAGGTGGTTTTCGCCTCTGCAGAAGGAGCATCATCAGATCCCTTTCCTTTATCAGGAGCTTTAGATTTACAGTCCCTTTTGTAGTGCCCTTCCTTTCTGTATTTCTAGCACACCACCTTTACAGGTTTTCCTGGAGATTTAGATCTCCCTCTAGATTTAGATCTCCTACTCGATGACTTATTTTTGTTCCTGTTCTGGGACCGTCCTCGTACAAACAAGGCATCACCATTCTGGCTCTCCATATTTTTCCGTCTCATCTCCTCCATCAGAAAGGATGAGACTATTTCATCAAACTGCAAGGCAGTTGCATTGCTACCTATTGCAATAACCAGACTATCCCACGAATCTGGTAGAGAACACAACAAATTGATGCACTTATCTTCATCTGAAATTTTAATATCAACAAATGCTCACTAACTTACCACAGTATTAAATGCGTTCAGATGCTCTGTCACTGAGTCTCCATCTTTCATCCTTAGGTTATACAACTTTTTCCGTAGGAATAGTTTATTCACCAGAGACTTAGATTGGTACAAAGTCCCTAACTTGTCCCACAAAGCCTTCATCGTAGCTTCCCCTGATACATTTAGCAATACTGAATCTGAGACACACAATCGTATTATGCTCTTTGCCTTCCGATCCAACTTCTTCCATTCTTCATCGGACACTCCCGTTGGTTTAGTACCTGGATCTACCGTGATCCACTGATCTTTATCCACCAACAGATCCTCCATATTGAGTTTCCACAACTCAAAACTTTGACCATTAAATTTCTCGATCTCTATCTTTCCACTGCTCGCCATCTTCTTTCACCACCAGAATCGATCTCGCAGATCTCCCACTGAACAAGGTCTACCACAGGCTCGAGAAAAACCCCTCAGCAATAAAGGTGTCCCCTTGAAGCCAAAACAACTCCGATACCAAATGTTGGTTTTAACACCGTACAGAAATTACCTGCATATGAATTCTAAAACACAGAAAATAAACAATGTGAGAGCATAACACATAAAACACATATACACAGAGATTTTCCCCTGGATCCCAAAACCGAGACTACCAACTTGATTTTTCATTATATTCCTTTCAATGTTACAATACATATTTATACATGCCGAAGCATCCAATACCATGGACCAAAAAACCATCGCGTCCAAAACCATGGACCAAAAACCATCGCATCCAAAACCATGGACCGAAAACCATCGCATCTAAAACCACAGGTGGGTCCACCCAACCTAACATAGGGTCCAAAACCAAAATTTTCTGGGCCTCTACCCCGGACCCCATAAAGTGGGGTTACCTACACCCCTCAAACCCCCAGTTAACTATGTGGGCTAGTCGTGGAAAGAATATAACACAACCCAACATTGAGCTACCCCAAGTGGATGCTTTCATGTGGTTATTACCCTCAAAATCTTTGAACAAATGTAACTCTTTACTATGAACCCAACTCATATTACCTTTCCTTAGTTTTTGTCTTGATGAAATGCTACCATGGAGGCTTGGTCGAAGAGGCCTGACATTACT
The DNA here is from genome assembly GCA_031772625.1 of Pinus tabuliformis. NCBI lineage: Eukaryota > Viridiplantae > Streptophyta > Pinopsida > Pinales > Pinaceae > Pinus > Pinus tabuliformis. The sequence goes on along the minus strand of CM062817.1, from coordinate 1,510,798,758 downwards.
TTGATTGCATGAATGAACAATATCTCATCACACCCGCAATAAAGCATTATGGCTACATGGTTGATGCACCTAGCCATGTTGGCCTCTTGAAGGAGGCATAAGAGTGTATGGACAAGATGCCAATAGAACTTTGTACTACTATGTGGACATGTTTACTTGGTGCATGTAGAATACATAACAATGTAGAGCTAGCCCAAAAGGTGGAAGAATACCTTTTTGAGTTGGATTCTAATATTGTTGCACATTTTATGCATTTGTCAAACATCTATGCTACTGCTGATAGGTGGGATGGTGTTGGAAAGGTAAGGAAAATGATGAAATATCGGAGGGTGCAAAATCCACCTGGATACAGTTGGGTTGAGGTTAACAAACATGTGCATACTTTTCTTGTAGGAGACAACTTACACCCACAAATGTAGAGGATTTATGCCAAGCTTGACTATTTTTCAAGGCAGATGAAGGTTGCATGGTATGCGCCGACACAAGATTCACCCTAATTGACATGGAGGATAACCAAAAGGAACAAGTTTTTTTCACCACAGTGAGAAGCTGGTAATTGTATTTGCACTTACTAAAGGAACAAGTTCTTTTTCATCACAGTGAGAAGTTGGCAATTTCATTTGCACTTATTAAAGGAACAAGTTCTTTTTCACCATAGTGAGGAGCTGGCAATTTCATTTGCACTTATTAACACACTATCTAGAAAAATTATTCATGTTATATCAAGAATATCCATGTTTGTGTTTACTACCACTCTGCCATTAAGTTCATCTATAATATTGTTGCACGAGAGATTATTATAAAGGATATAATAATCATCATGTTACCATCATTTCAAGGACAAACAATGCTCTTTTTTTTCAACAAAAAAAACATAACATCCTTCATTAATAATTAATGAGGAGTTTACATACATATGAGAGGAAGATAGGTAATCGCCTGCATGCAATTTAGGGAAAACAAAAGTATGTCATGCAGACAAAACCAAGAGAAATAGAGAAAACATCAACACATATTGAAGAGAGACAGAACGAATCTGAGCCCATCCAGGGGGTAGAGAGAGAAGGCAAGGGGCCAATACAAAAACATCTCAGAAACAATACAAAAAGAGACCAAATCAAAATCATTATGCATCTCAGGCACATCTCAGAAACAATGCAAAAATAAACTAGATCAAAATCACTCCGATTTAGATTTCAAAGGAGTCGAAATTGTGAATAAATCCCTTTATCAGAAATTCAAAAAACACCATCCTAGGGCGGAGAGGGATCCCACGTTTAGATAGGGAATCTGCCTCCATGTTTTTCTCACGATACACATGGAGAAAGGAGATATCAAGGAAATAATGAAAGAGAGTCGAAATATTGGCCATCCAATGGTGAAGAAGGGGGATCTCTAGGGAGTTCTGCCCCTGAACCCAATCTTTTAATGCTAATGAATTGTTTTTATTGATTTTAAGCAAGATGTATTGGGATGGCTTGGGTTGTGGATTGTGTTACATTTCTATCCGGTTCAAATTTTATGGTAATTTACATTTTGTAATTGATTTTTATTTATTTTTTATCAGTTTCCTATTTAGATTTAGAAATAAGCCAGACTTAGTTGCAAAGGTTAAGTCATGACTTGCTTATGTTCCTTTTATCAACTTAATGTTAAATTATAATGCCATTGAGGGAAAACTTCATAGATGAATTATGGCCCAATGACACATTTTATAGTACATGAAGTTAAAATCAAGAGAATCTTAATGAATACTTTAGGGTAATATTTTCTAGATGTATTCATTTATATGATTGTGATATTTTTGGTAATTATGCTAGAATTTACATCATATGTACTTGCGTATTTTACCATCAGTCATCTTACTCTAGGCATAACCAAATGTTGCAACGACAAATTTCCATAAGCAAGTAAGCAACCACTGAAGTAGAAGGTTTCTCTTCATAATCCAACAATTTTTGTGCTCTTCTTGTACTAAGAACATTAGCCTCATTCATGAAGTAGTGTCGACTAGACTAGTGGAATCTAGCAGGAGGACCCATTGTGCGGCCTAGGGAATGAGTCGTTGGGCTCTAGGACATCGACAAGAGATCGACCTTGATCTTTATATAACATTTATTTTCATAGAAATAAGAGATTCTATATTTAGTGATTTATTTTTTCAAGATGATCTTCCCAAATCTTCTATTCCTTTGGTGTAACTTCTATTTCTTCTATGATCCATTGTGATAATCAGAGTTGCATTAAGTTCTCTGAGAATTTGGTATTTCATGATCGATCCAAACATATACATATTTGGTATCATCATTTACGGGAATGTTTGGAGAGGAGAATAATGTTGCTACAATAAATTCCGATAGAGGAACAAGATGTTGACATCTTGACAAAGGATTTCTCAAGAGGGAAGTTTGAATTCCACATGTGCAGGATAGGGGTGGTTGAAAATACTTTTCTTGCTAAGAGGCAGTGTTGAGAAGTGTAGCAAGAAAGGCTCAATGTGACTAAGCATTGGTCAAATTGAAAAAAATCAAAATTTCCACATCAGCAGACAACTTGGAGGCAATTAACTGAGGTGACATGGATCTTCTCACTCGGTTAGCTTAGTAAATTTGAGTTATATGGCTTGGATTTTAGTTATGCATGTTTGATTGCTAACTTGTAGAAATTGATTTTAGTTATTTCCAGTTGTATTCAGTTAAACTAGTTCTAACAATTAATAGAACTAGTTGGAAGTAAGTTGTGTAGTGGGACAAAAGTCTAACTGAGAGATCATCTAGTTAACTGATCAATCAACTCAAAATTGCTAGTGCATGCAAGGAATTCAATTTCCTCATTTGTGGTGGATATTCCAAGGAAATGTAACATCTGTTGTAGACTAGTATTGAGTGTACAGGTGTTGCATGCAATCAATGATCAATCATTGGGAATTGCACAATCAATTGGAGAAAAATTCCTAAAAAATAGGGGCCTAAGTCCTTGGGATTTGTGAAAGGAAATAGGAGCTCAGGTGGGGGAAGAAATTGACTAAGTCTGGGTCAGAGCTTCTCATTGAGCAGAGAGAACAACTATTATTTTGCAGGTTGAGCTCAGAGTGAGCAAGCAGTTGTAATACATTCTCTATTCATCTAATTAATGCAAGCAAGATTAAGGGGGTTTTACCAGTTGGTTTCCCCTAGATAAATTTGTATACTTGTAATATAAGCCATATAATATTAATATAACATATAATTAAAATGAAAATAATTATAATAATGCAGAAATCCATAGATATACATGTGGATGCCACAAATCTATGGAGATGGGGTTCAGAAGGACGCCATCAAATGGGTATGAATTGGTTTTTAATGAGTAATGATAAAAATGATTGTGAGTTTTGGCATTGACCTCGAGGTGCGCCCATGTAAAGTTTTCACCATAAAACTAAAGTTGAGTAGATGCTATAGTCTAATTCTATTATGTTATTATCTCTGCAATCACTTTGATGCATGCTAAAATGTTTGTTCATTAACCTATGCATGCCAACCATTTCTCTCACTTTACATGATGTGTAGCACATAAAATCGAAACATGAACATAAATGGTGCGTGGAAAGGTCACTATGGGCTCGAAGACAAGTGTACATTGGTAGACCTTTGATTGTGAGATAAGAAAAAATAACTATTCAATACTCTCATTACTCATCTTATCTTATATGAATGTGAAGTTTGGAGATGAAGTATCTATAAAGACTCTTGGAGAAGGATAGTGTTGTCACTCACTGTAAAATGTGTTTTCAGTTGCCCAAAGGGTGCAAAAGAGAAGAAAATTTTGCAGCCATATCCCAAACTGCAGAATCACTCAAAGCAAAATCGGAACCCCTCCATTGCATATTTCTCAGAACAATATTTCTAACCTTATATGGAACTCCTCAAATGGACCCCAGAAAAGGAAGATATGGCCTATTAAAAATGGGGGTTTTTTCACCTTTGAAACAAGGAAAGAATCGCATATCAGAGCTCTTGGAGAATATCGCAAATCACAATCAGAGTTTTCTGAAAGAAGCAGCTGGGGAGGGCATAGAAAACCAGCGATCACCGATATCGAAGATTGGAGATTCCAGGGATCCCACATATCAGCGATTGCAAATGTCAGAGATCCAAGGCAGTGATCAAGCATATCGGCGGAGTGAATCAGTGATCGGTGATTGCAATAACATGGATATATAGCAAATCGCAAATCAGAGGAATAGGGAGCATGGCTTATCGGTGCGCCAACAGAGTGACAACTCTAAAATATTGTGATATCGTGAGTTGCGATATGTTAGTGTTGAAGCACCAGGAAGGCCGAAAGCGATTTACAAAGGAAATCAGCGAAAAACTAGGGGCAGACATGCCTTTTTCTCTCTCCTCCAAGGAGCCACGTGGTGGGGTGTTATTGGATTCAATAAAGACACGGTGGCACTAATGTCAGCATGACATGGTGGTACGAAGGACACGTGGCATGTAGATCTGGCATTTTCGAGGGTACAAAGAGGGCATATTCCAGTGACACGTGTTACCACTCAAGAAATGCCACGTGGCAGTGATGATGTCACATCGGTAATCACAAATCAGAGATTGAGGCTTATCGACACTTTGTAATGCAGTGCACACATGGGAAAGTGTGATAAAGGGGCTCCAATGTGGGGGTTGGTCTGCGGTCACAAAGGCATAAAAGCCAAAGCTGAAGCTAGAGGTCGAGCGCTAAAGGACTATCACAATCAAAGATCAGAAACATGTTGTGACTCCAATATAAAAAACCCCAACATTAATCCACTGTTAAAGTGGCTTTGATATAGGGGCTAGCCCGTGGTCACATAAAGAGCCAAAGGAACCAAGGGCTAGGTGTGGAAGGTGGTCATCGATCAGAAATCGGCGAAACCTGATATCGCCTCACTCCAAGTTGAATCCCCAATTTGAAAACACCGACTGGGGAGCTCCGATATAAAGGTTGAGCCCCAGGTCACAACTCGCAGCCCTATGATGAAGAAATACTGAAAGGGGCTAAGCCAAAGGCGGCTAAGGAGCATCAGAACTCGTTGTTTGTAACACTTTTAAGAGTAAAAGTCTTGATGCGGTGATGTTTCAATAGCATGGTATAGATCTTTGAAGGCGGATGAGTCGACAGATGAGGCATTGAATGAAGGCATGGTGCAACGGTAAATCAGTATGGGGACTCAAGAAGACTTAATGCCTCAATATGGAGCTCCACTCAAGCATAAATGTAAAGGGCTGCCTGGACAAACTTTGCTTCTGCTTTGTGACAAGCAAACACAGTTGATCACTACCAACTCCATAGAGTGGAGAAGTCGGATAGTTAAAGCGAAAGCGACAGGAACCGACCGAGCAACAGGAGAGGCACATCAACACTGAGACATGGTCTGATCAGGGGCCTTCACAGGAACCACAAAGCGATATTTTCCTCCATCATCATTTAGTTTCCTTGTTTTTATTTTACTGTAATTTCTATTATTCTGTAATTTCTATATTTCCAAGAACGGAATCGAATCCTTTAGAATCATTTTGGGCAGCAAAGCTACCACACGCCGAGACAGCTATTCGATCAGACAATTAGATGCTTAGGATTAGATATTTTTGTAATTAATTTCCAAGCTCTCCCTCTCCTTATAAAATGGAGGAAGAAACACTTAATACAGGTTCCTGAATTCTGCACCCACAAAGGTAAAATTCTGTGATTCCACTTTTGGTTCTATCTACCTGTTCATGAGGGACTTGAGTGATGTATTGCTAAATGTAATGGACTGGTCAATTGGACTCATTTTTGGGATTAATGAAACTATTTGGTGATTCCAATCATGGTTGTAAGAAATATGTGTTTCCTCTTTGTAAATCTCATTTTGTATATGTGCTTCTTCCTACTAAATTGTGTAGTGAAGTTGTCGGTCTCATTCTTTCATGGTTATATGTATGCTGCTAAGTAGTATCAGTACCTGTGGTGATTAAAGATTTACTTGTGTTATTCGATAGCCTACAGTACCTATATGAGCACAGATTTACCTGTGGTAATTACATATTTACTTGTGTTATTAGATAACCTACAGTACCTATATGAACATAGATTTACATATGCTGATTAGTGATAAGTGTATCCATGGGCTATAGAACATGAAACCTTAATTTGCGCTACACAATTCCTTTCATTCCATCTCTTCTGCCTTCCATCCTTTTGTCAGAACATTACTGCTTAGGATTTTGTCTTGTTTACAACCCTATGCATCTATTTCCCTTCTTTCCCTCCTCCTCTTCACCTTTACTACAACTCCAATAATGAGGTGCCTATTGTTGTGTATCGGCCACTAGAACCAGACATTTCTCTTTGAGGTTGGCCCGATTTACCCCCTAAACATTTGGATCCATGTATTGGCTTGAGTCTACCTTGATGAAGGGTTATTGAACCAAGCCCCTTTTATTCTCTTTTTCAAATTTCGTGACAATTGGAGTGCAACTAATCCCTTAGATAATCTCAAATGCACTCCTCTATTTAAGATGTCCTAGGCACTAGTCTACAATCAACCCAGAGGCTGTCTCTAGGAAGCTTTCTATATCTCCTGAAGCACTTGTGTTGTAGGTGCTAGAAAAATCAACAACATCTTTCTGGCGTCATTTTCGGGGAACATATTAGAATATTTTTCCCTGGGTATGACAAATCTTTACATTTCCTTTGTTAGGTGAGCAAGGGAAGTGTGGGTTGAAGATATCTCACCTTGGCGACTCCACTGACTGAATTTCATTATAAATACCCTGACGACTCCACTATTTGAATATTAATTGTAAACAATCTCATGACTCCACTATCAAGACATGGAAGAGATCAATAGCTCAATAAATAACTCCTTATATAGATTGGTAAAACTAGAATAAACCTCCGACGACGGTATTCCTCTTTCTCTAATGAAGAACAAGAAGTCAGGACACATGAAGAAGAGGAGGATGATCTTGATGCAATGCTAAATGATGATGAGATAGATGATTGCTACAAGTAGTTCTTTGATTTCATGATGGCTCAGTTGCGCAAGAGAAATTCTCTTCGGTCATCTAGAAAGAGATCAAGGGGACACGACCAAAATGAAGGCACTTCCTCTGAAGAGCCTCCTAGGCCAGCTGACAAGGGGAAGGGGCCTTTAGATCCAAATTGCTGTAAGCCCGAAATCCTCAAAGAAGAGAAGTCACCCTCCCCTCTCTGGCCCATCTGTGAAAAAGGAAAAGAGCCAAGTAGTGTTTGTGGCTACCCTAACCAAGAGAATATTGGTCAGTAGACTTTTCAAGAAAATGAGGCAGCTGCAATTTTCTCTCATCAGTTCTACGACCCAGTAGCTGACTACATGACAACATTCCTTGGTCAGCAATAGATGTCATCCCTGGGGTATGTATCAAAACTTTTTTCTGAAGATTTTTCATGGTGCATGCCTATTTTAGTCACTGATTTTCAAGAACACATCCAAATTAGAAGGTTCATGGAGGAGATCAAAAGAAATGAGCCTCAAATATCTGTTTGGGGGCAGTGGTGTATGCTTGTTTTAGTTGTTGACTCCCAATAGCACAATGGCATAAGGTCCAACACCCAAATGTTGACCTGGTACCATTGGAGGGTTGAAATCACTTAGGTGAATTAATGCCCTATACGTAAGTAGGAATTGTACATAAATAAGCTCACTAGCTGAGCATTTACTTTCCAGTTGGTAGAATTTATTTTTCTGCATTTTAGTTTGATGAGGAAAGGACTCTCTGCGAATAAAGTTTCATGGAGATTTTCTGGTTATATAAATTCATTATATTTTTAACTCCATGCCCAATGGTGAAGGCTACTGGTCTGCAGGTTCTCAGCACCTTGCCAGCAAGGCACTATCCCCAGTTGGAGCTAATGTTGTCACTCACTGCAAAATGTGTTTTCAGTTGCCCAAAGGGTGCAAAAGAGCAGAAAATTTTGCATCCATCTCCCAAACCGCATAATCACTCAAAGCCAAATCGAACCCCCTCCATTTCATAGTACTCGGTATGAGATTTCTGATGGTATATGGAACCCCTCCAGTGGACCCCAAAAAAGGAAGATATGTCATGTTAAATATGGGGGTTTTGTCACCTTTGAAAGGAGGAAAGAATCACATATTGGAGTTCCAGGAGCATATTGCAAATTGCAATTGGAGTTTTCTTAAAGCAATAGCAGGGGAGGGTAGAGAAAACCAACGATCATCGATCACCGATATTAGAGATCGGAGCTTCCAACGATCCTACATATCGGCGATCGCAAATGTCAGAGGTCCAAGGTAGCAATCAAGCATATTGACGGGGTGAATTAGTGATCGTCAATCACAATAACATAGATATATCGCAAATCACAAATCAAAGGACCAGGCAACATGGCTTATCGGCGCACCAGCGAGGTGACAAATCTAAAATATTTCGATATCTCGAGTTGCGATATGTTAGTGTTGAAGCACCAAGAAGGCCAAAAGTGATTTACAAAGGAAATCAGTGAAAAACCAGGGGTAGGCGGGCCTTTTTCTCTCTCCTCCAGGGAGACACGTGGCAGAGTGTTATTGGATCCAGTAAAGACATGGTAGCACTAATGTTAGCATGACGTGGCGATACAAAGGACATGTGGCATGTAAATCTGGCATTTTCAAGGGTCCAAAGAGGGCATATCTAGGTGACACATGTCACCTCTCAGAAAGTGCCACATGTTAGTGATGACGTCACATCAGCAATCGCAAATCAAAGGTTGAGGCTTATCGGCACTTTGTAACATAGTGCACACATGGGAAAGTGTGATAAAGGGGCTCCGATGTGGGGGTTGATCCACAGTCACAAAGGCATAAAAATCAAAGGTGGAGCTAGAGGCCAAGCGCTAAAGTACTATCGCAATCAGAGATCGCAAACATGTTGTGAATCCAATATGTAAACCCTAACACAAATCCACCGATAAAGGGGTTATGATACAGGGGTTGGCCCACGGTCACATAAAGAGACAAAGGAACTAAGGGCTAGGCGTGGAAGGTGGTTGACGAAACCTGATATCACGTCACTCTAAGTTGAATCCCGGATTTGAAAACATCGACTGGGGAGCTCCGATATAAAGGATGAGCCCTGGGTCATAGCCGGCAGTCCTATGATGAAGAAATACTAAAAGGGGCTAAACCAAAGGGGGCTAAGGAGCATCGAAACTCACTATTTATAACACTTTTGAGAGTAAAAGTCCCGATGCGGTGATGTTCCGATAGTGTGGCATAGAGCTTTGAAGGCGAATGGGTCGGTAGTTGAGGCATTGAATGAAGGCATGGTGCAGCGATAAATCAGTATGGGGACTTAGAAAGACTTAATGCCTCAGCGTGGAGCTCCACTCAGGCATAAATGTAAAGGAGTTCCTGGATAAACTCTGCTTCTACTCTATGACAAGCAAACACAGTTGATCACTACCAACTCTAGAGAGTGGAGAAGTCGAGCAGTTAAGGTGAAAGCGACAAGAACTGACCGAGCAGGAGAGGCACATCAGCATAGAGACATGGCCTAATCAAGGGCCTGCATAGGAACCGCAAAGTGATATTTTCCTCCATCATCATTTAGTTTCCTTGTTTCTATTTTCCTATAATTTCTATATTTCCAAGAACGGAATTGAATCCTTTAGAATCATTTTGGGAAACAAATCTATCGCACACCGAGACAGCTAGTCGATTAGACAACTGGATGCTCAGGCTGAGATATTTTTTTAATTAATTTCCAAACTCTCCCTCTCCTTATAAAAGGGAGGAAGAAACACTTAATATAGGTTCCAGAATTCTGCATCAGCAAGGGTAAAATTCTGTGATTCCACTTTTGGTTCTATCTTCTTGTTCATGAGGGACTTGAGCGATGTATTGCTAAATGTAATGGATTGGTCAATTGGACTCATTTTGAGGATTAATGAAACTATTTGGTGATTCCAATCATGGTTGTAAGCAATATGTTTTTCCTCTCTGTAACTCTCATTTCATATATGTTCTTCTTCCTACTGAAATTGTGTAATGAAGCTGTCAGTCTCATTCTTTCATGGTTATATGTATGTTTCTAAGTAGTAACAGTACCTGTGGTGATTACATATTTACTTGTGTTATTCAATAGCCTACAATACCTGTATGAGCACAGATTTACCTGTGGTAATTATAGATTTACTTGTGTTATTAGATAGCCTACAGTACCTGTATGAGCACAGATTTACATATGTTGATTAGTGATAAGTGTATCCATGAGCTATAGAATATGAAACATTAATTCGCACTCAATAATTCCTGTCATTCCATCTCTTCCGCCTTCCATCCTTCGGCCGGAACAATGCTGCTTAGGATTATGTCTTGTTTACAGCCCTATGCATCTATTTCCATCCTTTATCTCCTCCTCTTCACCTTTACTACAACTCTAATATTGAGCTGCCTATTGTTGTGTGTCAGCCACTAGAACCAGACATTTCTCTTTGAGGTTGGCCTGATTTACCCCCTAAACATTTGGATCCATCTATTGGCTTGAGTCTACCTTGATGAAGTGCTACTGAACCAAGCCCCCTTTTATTCTCTTTTTCAAATTTTGTGACAATTGGAGTGCAACTAATCCCTCAGATAATCTCAAATGCACTCCTTTATTTAAGATGTCCTTGGCACTGGTCTACAATCAGCCCAAAGGCTACCTCTAGGAAGCTTTTTATATCTCTTGAAGCACTTGTGCTGCAGGTGCTAGAAAAAACGACAATAGATAGATCAAATCCAAGAGAATTTTATAACTTATAATCTTAATATTAAAAACAATAAATCCAATCCTATCTTCATAAAATCCAACCTCTTCCCAAATGAATCCATGGCCATGGTTAGGTATTTAATGTACAAGAATAAGATAAGTAACATGGATGGCAAGAGGCTCCCCAATATTACCTCCAACTCTAGCTGTAATCTTGATGTTTTGGTTTTCTTCATCCTAAATTGCCCCCCTATGGTTTTGGTTTTCTCTTCTATGGTTTTTTTTATTGTGTGGCCCTATTTCATTCTTAAAATACTTTTGAGTAATTTGGGGTTTCTTATGTTTTCATCTCATCCTTTAAGAATTCAAAGATAGATTATTGTTGGGATAAAATCAAATGGTAAAGGGATAAGTGTGGGAAGAAAAAAAAAGCGCACAAGAATTTGGAAGGGTCAGAGTGAAAGAAGAAAATGACTAGCGCCCAAGTTGAGGTGATGGTTTGAGTTAATTGGTAGTACCATTAGTGTTTTTCCAAGCATCCTAGAGAATAAGTTGAATGCATTGAAAATGTAGTTATAGGCAAAAGAAGGTGCACTCCTATTGAGTATATTGACACGAAACAGTGTGAGGTAGGTTCTAGACATAGGCTTTTCCAAAAGTAGAGAGACCAAATACATGGAATTGGTCGGCATATACTAACTCAACAAATCCTTTATGTCCTAAGTTGGTGAATAATAAGGACAACACTAGCAAAAAAAAAAAAGTTAATTAGAATAGACCAAATATATGAATCCATCTTGGACATCAAAATTGTTATAACGAAAAAGGATGAAGAATATACCTTAATATAATTAATAGGTGTAGGTAGAGTTCAAGCAATGGAAGTATTTGTCTTTCAAATACTTAGATAAGGAATGTGAACAAAAATAAAAATCATGCTAAGTCATTTTCCCAATCTATATATATATATAGGTGTTATTATTTTCAAACACTATTAAAATCCTCAATCCTTCTTAAGAGGAGAGAACTTAATTTTGATAGATTTTTTTATAAATATTAATATTTATTAACCAAATACTTTAGCTTAATGATTGATGACAATATGAAATTATTGCACCGAGAGGCGCATTCTACAACCCAGTATGACCCCGATGTGTTAATATGTCACGTCTCAAAAAACAATACATGTAATTTTGGCTAATGTTAGCCAAAACATTAGCTTGAATCTTAAACTATATATAACTTGAATCTTTAGATTATATATAACTTTTTACTAAGATTGATTATTAAAATATAACTATGTATTGTTATATACAATTTTAATGGATAACAAATTATCTCATGCTTATCATATACATGAATTTGAATGGGTCATAAATTTACCTTTAATAAAAAGAAATTGCTACATTAAATTAAACATTTTTACTCTTTACCAAAGCCAATACCATTTCTTAAATCAAAAGAAAAAGGTTAATTCAACACAAAGAATAAAAAACCTTGGTCCAAAATATTTTAATATTTTTTTTTAAATAAATATTTGTAAAATGAATCTTTAAAGGGAAAATCATATCCTATGGATATATTAAAATATTTAAAGACATAAATATTTTCACATCAAAGTTGCAATATTTGAAAATATTAATTTCATGTAGTTTTATTCTAAATTTTGTTACCATGCCATGTAAAAAAATATTAAATCTAATATTAACATTAAATATAATATTAATATTAATATATTATAATATTATTAAATTTAATAACTTTGATTAATACAATAATAAATTTAATATAATATCCAATTTTTCATATTACAATATATATTAATATATCATGATATGTATTAACTTTAGATATATATGGAGGGAAGAACAAAAACATAGAGTGATAGAGGTGGAGAGATAGAGGGAGTGACAAGGGAGAGATGGAGATAAAATGAAGGAGAGGAGGGAGGAGGAGTGAAGAGAGAGAGAAAAAGAGTAGTGAGAGAGGGAGAGAAGGGTAAGTGAGAGAGAGAGGGAGACACAAAGATGGAGGGGGAGAGAGGGGGATAAAGAGAGGAAGATGGTGATAAGGTTGGATGGCATAGAGAGAGAGAGAGATGGGGGAAGAGAGAGGGAGGTATGAGAGAAAGGGGGGGAGGGGAACGGCTAGAGAGAATACTTGAGATAGAGGAGGAGAGAAGGAGAGATAGAGAGATGGATTTGGAAGGGGAAAGAGGGAGTGAAGAAGAACAACAAAGAGAGAGAAGTGGAGAGAGAGGGGGAGTGACAAAGGAGAGATGGAGAGAGTGTGTGTAAGTTTGAGGGTCAAATAGAGATATAAATAAATCGGGATGAAAGGAAGGGAGGAGATGAAGAGAGAGAAGGAGAGAGGGAGGGAGATATTGACAGAGTTGGAGGGTGAAGAGAGAGGGGGGGAGACAGAGGGAGGTGGGCAAGAGAAGGAAGAGGACATGAGAGAGTGAAGGAGAGATTGAGGGAGATAGAGATGGAGTTGGAGGGGGAGAGAGAGGGAGGTAAAATGAAATACATAGAGAGAGAAAGGTGGAGAGAGAGAGAGAGAGAGTGATAAGGGATATAGAGAGAGGGAGAGAGGAGAGCAAGAGGGAAGAGAAATAGAAGGGGGAGAGAGGGAGAGAAGGAGAAGAGAGAGGGAGAGGGAGAGGAAGAGGGAGGGAGAGATAGGTAGATATGGATAAAGAGTGTGTATGTTTTGGGGGTGATATAGAGAGACAAAGGAGAGGCAAAAGGAGATAGATATATAGATGGGAGGTGGAGAGAGAGAAGAAGAGAGAGATAGAGAGAGGGAAGGAGGGAGGCAAAGATATATAGATATGGAGAGAGAGAGAAAGAGAGAGAGTTTGGGGGGAGGAGATAGAGAGATAAAGAAGGAGAGATGGAGGGAGATAAAGATATAGATGGAGGGGGGAGAAAGGGAATAAGATTTCTTGCACTAGATGCATTGATTTTAGTGTAGATAATGATTTCTATTCCTATTTGATTGCTTGCATTAGATGAGTTGATTTCAGTGTATATGTTGATTTCTAATTATATTTGATTGCCTGCATTAGGTGCATTGGTTTCAGTGTAGATGTTAATTTCTAATCCTATTTGATTGCTTTCTCTAGATGCATAGATTTCAGTGTAGATGGTGTTTCTAATCCGATTTGATAGTTTGCACTAGATGCATTGATTTCAATGCAGATGTTGATTTCTAATCTTATTTGATTGCTTACACTAAATGCATTGATTTAAGTGTAGATGTTGATTTGTAATCTTATTTGATTGCTTGCATTAGATGCACTAATTTTAGTGTCGATGTTGTTTTTTAATCGTATTTGATTGCTTGTATTAGATGGATTAGATATTGTTAATCTTGAAACTCATTAGATGGAGGGGGGGAGAGGGAAGAAGATTTCTTGCACTAGATGCATTGATTTCAATGTAGATGATGATTCCTAATCCTATTTGATTGCTTGCACTAGATGCACTAATTTCAATGTATATGTTGATTCCTAATTAGATCTCATTATTTGCACTAAATGCATTGATTTCACTGCAAACATTTCCTCCACTCCAAAAAGAAAATTTGCACCTCGAGGAATTTGACCCCTCTGATGTTAGATGGATCTAAGCTGATTATAATAGTTTTCTTTAATATTAATAAAATGGTTAATTGCAAAAATAATTTATATTAAAATAATATTTCAAAATTTATTCCAAAAATAACACATTTACTAGACATTATAAAAAATAAAAGAAATCATACTTAAATAAGAATAAATTATTTAAAGTGTTACTTATAATACATGAACATTATTTGTTTTATAAATTTAATATTAGATTACTTTGTTTGTTACATAAATGTAATATTTTTATACCTTGTTTTAAGTGTTATTTTTTCATAACAAATGATTATATATATATATATATATATATATATATATATATATATATATATATAATTTTGTTTCTAGTTTTCCGGGCTTCGCGTGTGTGCTACAATGCCGATCTAGCCTGGTCCAGGCTCCTCGACGACCCCGCCCCTGCTCCAACATGATAGCACCATGGCCCCTGTTATTATGTATTTTGTTATAAATTAACAAACATTTATAATAATAATACGCTGAATACAAATTAGAAATCATACAATCAAATTTTTTTGAATTTTTATTTTAAATATATATTAAATAAAATTGTATTTTACATTTTAACTGGTTTAATATAATTAATTTAGATGGAATATATTTATTTTAAAATTATTTTAATTTTTTAATAAATAGTTTTTAATTTTAACTTTTTTATATAAAATTTAAATTAATAACAAAAAAATAAGTTTTCTAAAAGTCAATTAAATTTGTTCTGAATAAGTGAAAAAATAATTAAAATCTTATTACTTAAATATAGTTTTTCTAAATAACATAATAAATTTAAAGGTAAAAAAAACCTAAACCCTCCACAAATTAATTAATCTATATCTCATTATTTTCCAACATATATTATTTTATTTAATTATTATATATTATTTTGAAACCAGGTAGCAACTGCCCTTGGTTATCTGGAAGGCGAGGTGAGTATATTCATACCGATATGGCAATTCATAGGCCGCTTCGGCGGGCGTGTGTTTTCTGATTAGGGGAGAGATTCCTAATATTGTGCAGGGACCAGTAGTTGATATAATACTGGTCCCACCAAACCACCAGTGATTAAGACTTTTGAAACCAAAATTTAAACAGAAATAAATAACATTATGTATAAATAAGTTTTAAATTATGTCCAAAAATCACCCATATATTGACTGGGCCCACAACTGTCCATAAATAGTATTTAACTATTTAATATTGCAAAACATATTGACCCAAGTAGAAAACAGCTAGAGCCATAAAGGCTTCCAAACTGGTCTATTCCAGAAGTACAAAACAGCAGTCACTTCAACCCCCACTCATCAGAACTGCAACTTTGCATCCCAAATAAATATGCCTACCTGCACATAACAAAAGGAATGTATGTCAGCCATAACTGTTGTGTTGTTCAACAACTAAACACCCTATGTTCAATAAATGACACCCAACCCAATAACAATTAAATCCAATTTGTTCAATAAATGACACCCAACCCAATAACAATTAAATCCACTTTGTTCAATAAATGACACCCAGACCCAATAACTGCAATAAATGACACCCAACTCACTCTATTTCTCATTAAAACAGATCAAAGCACATGGATCAACAAATAAACAATTCCCAACCATTAGATCACAGCAAATTAAATCCATACCACACATTCAAAATGAAGCCATTGCAATCCATGTGCATCCATGTCCACCAATTAAAATCAAGTCCCCAAAACTATAAAAGAAGTCCACCCACTGTTGAAGTTGCATCTTATGCTTTCAAACTATTCAGCAAACTTCAAGACAACATCACAAAACAGTAGCCAATATATTCAAGTCAGTTATATGAATTACAACTCATTCTTCTTACAGTTCTGTTTTCATTGTTTTCTGTTTTCATTGTTTTCATTTATCAGATTTCTTACATTACAGTTCTTTCCATTCATTTATCAGATTTCTTACATTACAGTTCTGTCCATAGGGTGGTGACAGTTAACCTATACAGTTACAGTTAACCTTTTTTATACAGAGTTTATGTATGTGTTCTAGCTTATAGAGTTAAGCTATCGAATACAGTCGTATCCATCTAATCAATGTCACAGGTTGCTTACCTTACAGGAATTGAAGGTTAGCTTACACGAATTATTCGATCATCAACTTCATAGGGATTACAACTTACATATCACAAATGTTACGTATGTCCAAATGTTACGTATGTCGTGCTAGTACTGTAGTCATAGCTTGTTTACCTAACAGGAATTGAACCTTGAACCTTAGCTTACAGGAATTGAACCTTGAACCTTAGCTTACAGGATTTGAGCGATAGCTTGTTTACCTAACAGGAATTGAACCTTGAACCTTAGCTTACAGGAATTGAGCGATTATTATGGCTTGGGTTCTATGGTTCCTCCATAAGAACACTGAATGCCTAGCTTCGCAGAGCAGCTCTCCCCCCAGCCCACAGCATAGTGTGGAATCTGGATCGTTTCATCGAGCACCATTTCTTTTAGATATAAAGGTGTTCTGACTCTATTGGATCAAGTCACAATCTACGCCTTTTACTAGTATACTACTATGGGGAGAGACTAAGCTCTATTTCAGAGATTGGACTCTCTTACTGTGATTAGCCCCTACTAGTAAGAAGCTGTTCCCGAGCCAGGTTCCCTGGATCCACTCCTAGTCGGGCCTAAATGAATGAATGAAGAAGGGGGCGGGCAGCACTTTAAAGAAAGAAGCCTTTGCCCGTTGGACAGCTACGGAACTGGCTTGCTTAACTTACTTTACTGGTCGACAACTATATTATTATAAGACCTCCTGTCAGAAAGAAGGAAAGGTTATTGTAAAAGAAAGAATGCCAGCCGATGTCAAACTGTACTCCTAGTGTGAACCATCCGATTTTGGGCAATTCAGAAGTGACAATATCCGAGTGAACATGGATGAGTTAAAACATAGAACAAAAACGAATTGTAACTTTAATGACTCTGATAAACTTAGCAATTTTTCACATATTTTCAGAAGCATGAAGCTATTGAGAAAGCAAACATTTTGATATTGAGTCGAAAGACTGCAAATAAGTGAATTTATACTACTGATGAATGGACCATAGAACTGGGGAATGGTTTCTTAGAATGGAAGCCCGAGCAGATGACCATTTCTCTTTATTGGATTAGATGACTGTAAGATTTTAGATAATGAGAAAACACAATTATAAGTAACATAGCAGATGACAGTCTTATTGGCCTTCATATCTTTTCACCTCGTTGAGCTCGAGACCTTAGGGTATGGAGAGCCCAAGCCATACGGAGTTGTAAAAGTTGGACCAAAGGAATGGGG
Organism: Pinus tabuliformis; assembly: GCA_031772625.1. Lineage (NCBI taxonomy): Eukaryota > Viridiplantae > Streptophyta > Pinopsida > Pinales > Pinaceae > Pinus > Pinus tabuliformis. Next base: position 1,510,781,071 of record CM062817.1, on the reverse strand, counting down.
ATTTACATAATTCAGCACTGTAAATTAAGTCACAGATAATGGAGAGAAATCTTGGAGCAGAGATTGTTCTTCACAATATTCAAAATAAGTAAATAAATTATATGAAAAAATATAAAAAATAAATGACTGCAATGAAACTCAATTAAACTGAAGTAAAACCAATTGTCTATGACACCTGGGAGACCATAGAATCATAATGTAACAAGCTCTGTATCCAAAATGTTTTGTCCTTACTGAAAAAATGAAAAATGTGGGTAACATAATTTTCAATTGGTAATAGAATTTGATCATGGGTAAACAAGTAGAAGGAATCAAAGACCAAGATTTTTTAATTCCAAAAATGTAGAGCAAATTAGGAATAGCATTAAATATCCTCAAATTGTTAGCAACTATAGAATAATATTTGTTCTGAAATATTTCATCTCTTATCAAATTGAAATTCAACACACAATCTCAGTGAAATATTCATGGCCAAAAAAGTTACAAATTCGATCCTTGTAAAATATCAAAAAACTGAGTCTTTCTTTGACAGCTGAAAACAAATGCTCTATCAGGACAAAATCAACAAATTGAGTCTTTCTTTGACAACGTTGAAAAAAAATGCTTTGTTAGGAAAAATTGTTGCATGAATCTGTGACCTAAAGGCCTAAGCTCATTGTGTCCATGGGAAAATTTGCACTTCAACCCATTTGAATAGGTTCCCTTTTTCTCATAATGCATGGACAACTTGATTTTATAATTATTTACCTCGTCATAAATGTTGGAACTTATTGCATTGCCATAAATTGTTTCTAGTTTCTGACCAAAAATAGAAAATACTTGCTGACCCTTTTGAAGTTCTTATTCTGAGTGAGCAAACTGACAATCAGTTCCCCACCCACACTTCTTTTTAGCCTAATAAAAATGGAAAATAACATATTTGTATGGAGGAAGTGTAACTATTTTAGTAGCACGTATCTCCTTCACATTTGATAATTTCCTGTAACAAGCTCTGTATCCAAAATGTTTTGATAATTTCCTGTAATAGAGGAAAAGTAATTTTTGCAGAAGTAATAAAGCATAATTTAACATATATTCTAATGTCTAAATGCATGCAATAATTTTACAGGTTGTTGCATCTATGGCAAAAGGAAGTTACTCTGCTCGTACAAGGAGAAGTGGCAGGAGAGTGACAAGGGGTGCGCAGCTGCGATGCACATCGTCTGATGATGACAGGCCAGCTGATGTCGATGCCAGCAATGCACCAGGGAACATTGTTGAAGATGACCATGTGACAGCCGCTGATGTTAACACACCATCAGCCACAGAACCACCATCAACAACAGTCCAAGGGGCAAGCTCAACTAAAAAGATCAGTGCTATAAGAGGATGGACAAAAGAACAAATGTTAGTTGCAATTGACGACATAGAATTTAATGGATACTCAGTTCGGGCATCTGCAAAAAAACATGGTATTCCTCCCTCGTCAATACATTATTGGATAAATGGACTGACTCATACAAAACGTAGAGGGCCTCTTACAGTTATGACTGAGAATGAGGAGGCCGAGGTGGTTGAGTGGTGTAAAGAGATGGCCCAACTGGGACATGGGCTAGAGTTGATACAACTCAAATCAACAGTTGCTCAAATCTGTCAAGGGAGGCCAAACCCATTCAAACATGGGTTTCCTGGTAAATCATGGTGGTTTGGGTTTAAAAAAAGGCATCCAGAACTTGTATTGCGTACTGCTGAGGGCCTTGACAGAGACAGAGCATTAAATTTGCGCCCTGCAGTTGTGCAAAAATTCTATGACACACTTTCTAGTGCTTATGATAAACATTCTTATGGAGCAGACCATATATGGAACTGTGATGAAACAGGTTTACAGGCAGGGAGGAATTGTGGCATGCGGGTAATTGCCAAGAGAGGGATCCGAAATGTGCCAAAGATTTTGCCCAAGAGCAGGGAGTGGATAACTATTTTATGTTGTGTTAATGCAATTGGTACTTCAATCCCAGGATTTTATCTATTCAAAGGTAAAAATCAACTGAAAAACTATATACAGAACTGTGAACCAGGTGCATGCATCGCTGCACATCCCCATGCATGGATGACTAAAGAACTGTTTCTAAGTTGGCTTTTTCACTTTGCTGCATCGGTACCAGGTGGCGTCTCGCCTAATAACAGACACCTTTTGATATTAGATGGCCATGGGAGCCACATGGCTGTACAAACAATTGAGGAAGCAAACAATTTAGGCATCGACCTGTTGACATTGCCCGCTCATACCACTCATAGGCTGCAACCCCTTGATGTTAGTGTGTTTGGCCCTTTCAAGAACTATTTCAGGTCGGAGCGTGCTGCATGGATGGCAAAGAATCCAGGGGTTGAGGTGAAAAGGTTTGAGCTAGCAGAGCTTGCAAGTAAAGCTTTTAAAAGGGCTTTGACACCATCAAATATCAAGGCTGGCTTTAGGAGGACAGGAATCTGGCCACTGAACTATGATGCTCTTATGCATGATACTGGTTGTAGCCAAGCGTTTCATGTGGATGGTCAGGAAGAAGGGAATGTCCAAACATGTGTTGAAGTGCAAGAAGAAGATGACCAAGATGATGTTGTTGCAGCTGGTAATATGATTTCCCTGTCTCAAGGACAGTTATATGCTGAAGATGATGAAACTGTATGTGAAACACAATATAACAATGAACAAATTCCTAGTAACATGGAGATTGTTCCACCAACTCAAGAACATCAAATTCCTGTTGCTGATATTGCTAATGATATTGTTGAACATGCAGTTGACAATGACCAATTGACATTGCCAAGCCAAGTAACCCCACCTTCATGGCTAGCAGAAGCAATGATCAATTTGAATGCACATAGTGTCTCAGCAACCAATGAAGAAAGCATGAACATGCCCTCACAACCAGCAGAATTGAACAGTGAAATTGTTCATTTTTTTGTGGACAATAGATCAATGGAAGAAGATGAAGGACATAATGAGGCATCAAATGAAGATAATGATATGGTTCAATCAGTTCCAACAGATACTGAAAGGGAAGTACCAAGCAATGACATGCAGGTGGAAGGGGTGGAGAAGACACTTGGACGGTTCCTAAAGCTACCAGTAGAGAGAGTATCAATGAGAAAAACGCAAGGTGCACCGGGTAGTCTTCGTCTGGGCCGAAGCTCACAGCTACTCACCTCAGAGGACTATATAAACCTGTTAGTTGAGTCAGAAAAAAAGAAACTTGAAATGCAAGAATTAAAACAGAAAAAGAAGGATATGGTCAAGGAGAAGAAGGCAACAAGGATTGTTGCAGCACAACAGCGAGCAGAAGAAAGGATTGAAAGAGATAAAGCAAGGCAAGTTAAGGACCAACAAAAGCAAATGGCAAGACAGGAAAAGGAAAAACGAAAGGCACAACAAATGCTTGAAAAGGAACAAGGGATGATCAACGATACAAGAATAGCTGATGAAACTAGGATTATTTCAAACTCATTGGACTCCATTGCAGATAATACACCATTATTCCAAGATCTCATAAACATTCAAGTGCCCCACTATCAAACCGAGGGTTTACCCACTTGCCTTGTTCCTACCAGAGCTGGTGTCAATTCTCTGTATGCTCATTACACACCTCCACTTAATGCAGGGGTCAGTAGTGCAAATGTGAGGTATGGGTACTCAATACCTCCATGGTTGGAAGCTGCAAATTGGAATCAATCATATGGCAACAATCAACCATTTCCTAATCAGCCTGGTAGGCAAACCTACCTGGCTCAAGAAGGTAACTCGGGGAGTTTTGGCACTCAAGATTCTCAGGGCCATAAAGAATAGGGGTGTCATATGTTTTCGGTTCTAACCACATTATGATGTGGATTTTGGATGGATTGTATCTTTTTCTTGGCACAGCAACATTTTGGCTTACAACCTAGTAGTGATTTCTTGTGGCAACCTAACTGTGTGTTGATAAGAAATTTTCAATGGAATATGTCTTTCTGTAAAATATTAATTATGATAAAACTATTTCTATAAGTTATTCTGTGCACACTGTACAAAGCTCTAAACTCACTTATGGCTCCAATAAGTGGACCGTTATAATGTGATGACAGTGCTGGGCAAGTTTACAATCACTTAACACTGAATAGAAGTCTACACTCACAATTAGAAACACCTCCTGCTCGCTTCTAATGTACGAGGCACTAGTAGTAAGGAACTCTATACTTAGCATGTTATTGATTGAATTAGAATGAATAAGAACTTTACATTGCTGGAAACTAGAAATACAATAAAGAACATAGTTATGATTTTTATCAATCACCTAGGGGAGGGTCGCCAATACATGTGCGCCCTCCCCGCCACGTCAGTTTACCACGCGTCAACCCACATGGCTCCGGTACGACACCTGTCCACCGTGGAGTATGCCCAACTTATAGAGAGCATGTGTTTTTATATGTGTCAGTAAAAATGATGGAAGTATCTAAATTAATCAAATCAGTTGATGAACAACTATGAGAATCATATTGTTCCATCTTGTTACATCAACTTTCCAAAAGATAGAGAAATTTGGGTGCACAGTAACCTAATCAGCTATATGACGAATTGTGGCTTAGTCATTAATTCTTTTCTAAGCACCTATTCACCTTTTTCATTTTCCTTCATGAGTAGATCAATTGTTTGACAATATGAGTGATTCACATATGACAATTGTTTGGTTAACTAATGAATTGTTATAATTGACGCAAAGTTACAACAGCCTTCTTAGAGGGGGAAAAAAGAATTGGAGTAAAAATGGAAAATTAAAAATAGCTAAATTATTATAAAAACTAAATAAAAATAAAATTACAATAATTTATAAATCTACAAAATATAAACCAGCGTAGACCCATCTTAAGATGGGATCTTTTAAGCATCAAGAGAATCATGTCTCTGTTTCTTTAGATCCCTTTTTACACTTATGAGTTCTGGAGTTAATATTGATCTATAACAGTGTATTACGGTACAGAAAAATTATGAATTGCCTCTAATACATGTAAGAAGGAAATTCCAAAGCAGTAGGTATACAAAAATCCCACAAAATTGCTTCAGAGCTCAAAATCTACAGCATGTTAAGCTTTCCTGTAATTTAAACTTCCCTGCACAAAACTAGGCATTGCAAAAATAAGAGAGATTCAAAGGAAATCAGTGTACCGAAAGGAAATCCAGGGTAACTACAATTGTGGGTCTTGTCATCAACGCTGGAGATAAATAAAGTTTAAAATTTGAATGAACCTTAGGAAAGATCAACAATCAGGCAGAAGCACATGCCATTCTTAAAGGGATTGAATTGGCTCTTGATAAGAGTGTTCACAGTATCTAATGCATGGCAACTAAGCAACAATAATTATGTTTTTTGGAATAGAGATTATACCGACTCCATAAATTTAAAATTGCAGTAGGTCATGTGCTATATACGGGTCAAGGAGGGTTTTGATTCAATATTCTTTTCACATATTACAAGAAATTTACATTCAGAGGTACACAATCTAGACAATTCAACAGCTACAATGGACACCAGCACCCTACAAATATATCACTATTATCAACACATTCTCCTCTCCCGATAGCTCTGCACTCCTTATATCCCTGTTCCCCAAGCAACTAGGAAGAAAAGTTTCAAAAGTGCATAGAAATCTGTTTGCAGAATCAAATATTCCAACTTAGCACAATTCCTACACATCCCTTGGAAGTACAAAGGTTGTCTCCAACACAAATGGCAGACCACCAAAGAAATGGACTCTCCTATAATTGTGATGAAAAATATGCTCCAGGTCATAGGTGTAAAAAACAGAAATTGTTCCAAATTGATATGCCCACTCAAGACCTGACCGAAGACATAACTACTGAGAGACACTGGAGTTACAGGTTGAAAACACCAACACTCCGACTCAAGCAGATATCGAACCTATTTCTTCATGAAGAACGGTCAATCTCTCTGCATGCATTATCGGGCATTTCAACTCTAACAAAACCCTGACAAGGAAACTCTAACAAAACCCTGACAAAACTCTAACAAAACCCTGACAAGGATTTAATCCTATAAAGTTTGCTAGTAAAAGCTGAGCGATATTAAGAGGAAATAGAAGAGCAGAAGCTTTGTTCATAAAATAGTAAACCCTACCCATTTCTTAACTTATAAACTCATCAACTGTAAAAACAAAATAACCTTCAAATAGAGATGCATCGTCACAAGTGAAAACGATCTCAAAAACTTAGCAGTATGCAAGGTTTTACAGCATAAGGAAATCATAATATTCTACACTGAGTAAATGAAGAATAGTAGCGTTCAAACAATATCTGGAGAAATGCTTACAAGTCAATTTAAATAATAGAGAATGCAACCTGTGTGTAAAATTCAGAATAAGACTTTCATAGAAGGAAACAAGATAATAGTTATGACTTCAAGAAACCATAAATAAGGTTGTAAAATGTCCATGGCTTCCATACAAATTCCATTAGGAAAAAAAAAATATAACTTATATAGAATGTCTACAAGGGCTGAGGCCGCTTGACAAGTCTCATTTCCAGAAAGGAGATTAAAAATACCAATAATTTACCGACAAGGAAATTACTAGGCTCTCGGCTAGAAATACATAACTACAACATTGTAGCCTAGAGAGCAACCTGAGTAGTAGGTCTGCGAAGAAGCTTCGTAAGGGTTTAGTGAGGCTTTAGAAGAGCCTTCCCCTCCGAGCAGTCGAATATAAAACAAACAATAGCATGAAGCGGAGCACTCAGAACTCTATGAAAGAAAAGAGAAACCCTCATATGCCAAATGAAAAAGATACAATAGCAGGGACAATAAAAATGCAGCGTTTTTATCTATAAAGCAAACACAGTAACAAGGCAATTGAGAGCAGCTACAGAGAGTTTCGAAAGTTGGTCTGGGCTCATTTCTGCGATGTTCCATTTTCCCTTTGTCTTTCTGCTCGGGGCCGGCTATGCAAGTCAGGGGAGAGCAGCTACAGAGCGTTTTGAGGGCTAAAACAGGCTAAAATAGCAAAACAGCAAAAACAGAGTGCCATAGAATGCCTAAAACCCTAAACCCTAAAACAGCAAAAATGCCATAGAATGCCTAAAACCCTAAACCCTCAAAAAAATGCTCAAAACACTGCCATAAAATGCCATAGAAAGTTCACAAAATATCATGTTAGAGATGCTTGTGTTGAAAAACACAGAGTAAAGCTGGTAGGATTAAAAATCCTACCGGTTACAGGCCATGGATGGTCGCCGACCTCCCCCACCTTCCCCACAGCTCGCCAGACCTTCTCCACACTTGCAACGTCCTTTTCCACACCTGCAACAGGAAGAAAAAAGCCATTAGAAGCCATTAGAGATCAGAAAAACAACAAAAACAGCAGAGCAAAACAGAAAAATCCTATGTTACCTCAAGCTCAGTAGAATGGCGACCGACTCCTCCCCAAACAACAAAATCGCCGAATAAGACCACCACCAGAGAAATGCTAAACAACCGGAATTCCATGTTAAACAACTTGCATTCCAGAACGACCAAGAAATCCAGGCGGAAAAGCACAAGAAAAGCAGAACCGCTGTCCCAGCCAGAAACCCAGAAACTCCATCAAACCTTCGCACCAGCACACGAATAAACGACTCTGCGCGCAACAATACAAACCCTGTCGACCGAACACAGCATTCCCCCAACACACGTTCTAACCACCATGCGCGCAGGTTATAGGGCCGTCCCGCGCCATCTTCGGCGGGGGGCTTCGCCCAACAACCGGCCCCGAGCAGAAAGACAAAGGGAAAATGGAACATCGCAGAAATGAGCCCAGACCAACCTAGTAAATGGCGCGAAGGAGGTGTTTTAAGGCGCGAGGTGATAGCCCACACAGCCAGCTCCACGGTGGACAGGTGTCGTACCGGAGCCATGTGGGTTGACGCGTGGTAAACTGACGTGGCGGGGAGGGCGCACATGTATTGGCGACCCTCCCCTATTTTCTGATTATTTTATACCAAATGGATTGATATCAACGACCCCAAGGTGAGTATATTCGTCAGCCTCATCGGTATGGCAATTCATAGGCCGCTTCGGCGGGCGTGTGTTTTCTGATTATTTGCTCTACCGATAAACGGCCCCAAGAAGTTTGGTGGAGCGGTGACTTGCTCCCAAGGAGGAGTTCCCAACGGCTGCTTCAATGGTTCCTCCACTTCATATATATATTTTGCTATATATATATTTTGCTAATATATATATATTCATATATATATAGATGATTCATGGCTAAAATTCAACGAGATTCAGACTACGGAGCACAAAGAAGGATGAATAAAGCGGGATGAATCACTGCAACAAACAGAGTTAATTAATTGCTCCATAACATCCACTCAGTTTGTTACAAAATACATCCGGCCTTTTCCTTCCTCTTTCTGCTCTTTCAATCTTGTTAAATCTTAGCTTTAACTTTCCTTCCTCCGCATATGAGCTTAATGGTGTGCTGATTCCTAAGGCATATTTAAATTGAATGGAGTCTTCTAGAACATTCTGGAACATTTAGTTCCCAGCCCTAGAACGAACTGAAGCAATCACTTCACTTCGATTTCAATGCGTACTGTAACTTACGAGAAACTTCTTGTGCCACAAAATATCTTCAACCAAGTGATAGAACTGAAGTTGAATAGTCCAAGCGATCACTTCAATTTGGATGCATGCCAACCACAAATGTCACTTCGTGGTTGAACTCAAGTTGAGTAGTCCATGCCTACAACTGAAGCAATCTCTTCTATTTCGATGCATACTTAGGAGAAACTTGCGCGACAAAATTATCGTCTAGAACACGAACTGAAGCATTTGTGATAATGACAAAAGAGCGGAATTCATGGTATTTCGGATAATGACAAAATGTAACACTTGAATCCATGATGTCTAGAAGTGAAGCAATAACTTCGAATTTCTATTAATACTGTCACTCTCTTTCGTGGTAACTTGAGAGAAATTTGTGATTGCTTCAGTTCGTTCTAGGAGTGAGAATTATATCCCAATTGTATCCCTAAATTTCCTATCTAGTACATTATTGGCTATAAATATCGACCCAGTTGAATCCATCTCAATAGAAGCCAGTTGAAACCAGTCGAGCCATCTTAAAGGGAGTCTGTTTATGTGACCTCTGCAGTGGGAGATCGATGGCTGGAAACAGGCATATCGATAATAAGTTACGCGTTTTCCCTAGTCACAGATTCTGACATATAAAATTATTATAATATAAAATTTTGTATATATATATATATATATATAGATATATATAAGTAACAAAGAAGGAGCAATGATGGCCATAAATAGGTAATAAAGAAGAGTAGATAATACCACTTTAACGATATATTGCCTCCCTGCAAGGTTCAACTAAATTGCTCCCCATTATTGCAATTAAGCCTTGAATTTTGATATAACTCTAGACCATGCAAGGGAAGTGTGAGACTTTAGACAGATCGAGATCCCCTCATAGCGAAACTCTCTTCAAGAGCCCATGGGATGGAATCCAAGAATGTTACCCAACTGCCCTTGTAGATGGGGAGTAATATTCCAAGGCGATTTTTTATAAATAACGTGCCCTCCATATGCTAGAAAACTTAATCCAAAACCATCTTAAAATGCTTAGCAATACTTTTTAAGCCTCCCCCAAAAAGTGTATCATCCACAAATTGGGAGTGATTTATGTGCTTTATGACTAAGATATATCTTACTCCTGGTAAGTTTCCAATTCTTCTATCATGTTCAAGACGCTTGGTTAAGAAGTCATCCATTAGAATATAAAGGAAAGGTGATAAAGGACACACTTACGCAGGCCTCTGGTGCAGAGAAGTGACCATTCACCAAGGGGATATCCAAGCCATAGAGATGCAGACCTCTACCCATTTTATGATTTTTTTATTAAAACCAAATTACAAAAAAACCTTCAACAAAAAATCTTGATTAGCAGAGAAATAGAGATGATTCATGGCTAAAACTCAACTAGATTCAGAGTACAGAGTACAAGAAGGAGGAATAAAAAGGATGAATCCCTGCAACAAACTGAGTAGAGGATCTGAATTAATCGATACACTAATTAATATTAATTGCTCCATACCATCCAGTCGGTCACAAAATGCATCCAGCCTTTTCCTTCCTTCTTTTTGCTCTCTCTTCTAAATCTTGTTAAATCTTAGCTTTCCTTATGTTCCTTCCTCCGCATATAATATGAGCTTGATGGCATGCTCATTCCTATGTGTGCTTGTATTTGATTTTTAATTAATATATTTATTATAATATAAAATTTTGTATTATATTTTAAGACACATATAATTTGATATATATATAGGATATGTATTTTAAATATTAATTGGTAGTTTTTATTTACTAGTAGCAAATAATAAATTGTTAGAAGCAACATTTCATTGTATATCGAAGACAATTGCAATGTAATAATTTAACTTATGATTTATTTGTTGTATTCATTTATATTGTTTTTTCTTTTATGATATTATAAAAAATTGTTATAAAATGTATTTGTTGAAGAAGATTATTGAGATTTGTTGATCATAAAAGTTAATTTATTTATAGTTTTTTGATGTAATAATTTTAATAAAAAAAAATAGTGAGACTAGTTTATATTAATTATTGCAAGTACACAATTTTATGTTTTGCATAATATGTATTCTCTCTTTCATATTATAAGTTTGCACCATCATTATGAGATCAATTTCATTTTCTTGATATACCCCCAACACCATATTCCCTCCCATTGGCATTGCTTTCCTAGTCCTTCTTACTATAATACTAATACTACTCACTCTAATACTAATAAACTTGTTTACCAAAATTTTGTCTCATTTAACCTTGATTTAGTTTAATATATTAATGTACTTTTTTCTTTAAACTGTGATGAGAATTTTCTATTGATCTAAAGTTCGCATCTGGCTCGCGTCTTGTACATCATGTGAGTACATTATCTTTCCTATGAGGTTGGGCTATACTTGTTAACTCAACTATTTCTTCATTTTCTTGATATGTGCACATTCTTACTAGCCTAAGAGGTAGTAGGTCTTTGGAGGTATCGACTCTCCAAAAGACCTGTGAAATCTAATAACATTTACATTGCATGACAGAAAAATGAAGAGGTTTGATCTACATTACATTGTTCTTCCTCCTCGTTGGGGATCGTTTAAGTCTATCCTTGTAGGGGTTTCAATACACCAATTCTAAAAAATAAAAATGTGTTGAAGCAGAATTATCTCCAAACCTTCCAAGAGTTGCCTTAGATCATCCATATCTTCCATGTGCTTGTTGTGTAGGCAGCCTTCACTTATATTTTCTTCTCCAGTCAGTAATATTCTTGAATTTTGGTGCAACTTAGCTTGAATCGTGGCCTAATTTTCCTCAACCATAAATGGGTTTTCGCCACAGAGTAACCTTTCTTATTAACACACAATATTTATTTTGTGCTATTCTTCAACATGGTGTAAGAGAATAGGCTTTAAACATAGAACAATCCCTCCTCCACAGGGCACCAATCTTGCTAAAACATGATTTATTGATTGGATAGGCATGTCTTCAAACTTGTGTTGTGTTTTTCGCATAAGAATGAGTCATCTCATTGCAAAGTGGACCACATTATCCATGTTAAATGATAGTGAAGCCACAATTCCTTCCCACCCATCTTTGAAATTAACTTTTCAATGAAATAATAATCCAATTGCTTTTATTGGCTATTAAGATTTGGAGAGAGCCTTGAGGTGGACTTAGTCCTTTTCCAATAAAACCAATTCATTGACTGATCTATCTTTAAGGAATGAAGAAAAAAGTAGAGGAACCATTCCGTAGAAGGGCCCCTTCCTCCTATCTCACTGCTTTATTTGCAAGGCTAGCTACCATGGAATTGTGCACATACAACACATGAAAAAAAAATATCTTGGAGAAGGAATTTTGGAGATTTATGATCCAATCAATGATGCTCTAGAGTTTATATTTTTTAGGCAGTGAACCAAGAGCAAGATGTTGTATCGCCAATTGAGAATATCCTAGCACCACTAGTTTCTTAATTTTCACATCTTTGGCCAACAGGAACCCTTGCAGCAATCCATAAGCCTTCGTTAAGTTGGTTTCTAGTGTGTCAAGCACCCATATGTACTCTATTTATATGTTTCCATCAAGGTTGAAAATTTCCCCTCCACCTTTGTTCGCCCCTAGGTTATTCTTAGAGGCACTATCAAAGGTTAGCAAATAAGAGGCCTGACATTTCTTCCAATCCATCATTTTATCTTTTTCCATTCACAATCTCAACTTGCTCACTAGTCTTGGAATATTGTCCTTATTGGAAAGATAGTTGAGAAGGAAAGGAAGGAGCCAATTATTTTTAAGGGAGTCGACATCTATTATCTCAGTTGAGAACCTAGAGCTCTTCTAAAACTCTGTAAAGAAAACACGATCCCTAATTGCAATTGAATGTGGATAGGATTTTATCTCATTAAAAAAATTGTTATTGCAGACCAACCATACCTTCCAGTAGAGGTATTTAGAAAATCCATCCAAATATGTTTAAAGAGTGCTTTACCTTTGAGGGTCCCATTATAATATCATTCCCATGAAGAGAAGAGGGAGGAGGGAAGCTCAAGTCAATTTATTCTCAATCATGTAGGAGAGAGGGAAGGTTGTCAGTGCTCTCAAACATAGGTACAATGTACAAATAAGTGAGGGATTGATTCTTCTAGTTCCAGACACAAGGACCAATGTGAAGGGTCAGCAATTCCTTTGTGGCATAGGTTCTATGTTTTCAATAGTTTCCCATGCACCTAGAGCTAGCAAAAGGCATTAATTTTCATGGGACTATTCAGTTTCTAGACTTGATACCACATTCTAGTCTTTGGTGGCAATCCAATTTGAAATAATTGCAACAAATAACCAACATTAATTGAAAATTTCCCATTTTTCCACACCCATTGATCTTCTGTAGTTTGTTTTCAAGGGGCATAACCTCTCTGCGATAATTGTAACTTACAGGCCTGATCTAATAAATATTGAGGAACATTGTCCAAGTTCCAGTGTTTCTAGGAGTCGTCCTTTTCCCAATTAGTGATATAGACCTTTTTTCATTTTCGTGTTGAACATGCCCACTATTTTAATGGGAGGATATCCTCATAGTTATTCATTGGTTGCTTATGAATAATGTTATCTATCAAAAAATTTATTTGTTGTCCATTCCTAGGATACCTTGATAGATGTTCCTTGATGAAATCCATGGATGAAAAGAAAAGATTCCATATGGAAAAGCCACCCTTTAGAATGGAAGGGGCTAAAAGATTATAATCTCACTATTATAGGAAATACTTCTTCCTCAATACTTCTTTCCACCAGGCATTATTTCTTGAGATATATTGCCAAGCCAACTTTTCCCCAAGGCCACATTCATCAAGGTTGGGTCATGAATTCCCAATCCCCCCATGAGCTTTTGGAGATTTAACTACCCATTTGACCAAGTGGTATATTTTTTTGCTCTGTTTTCCTCATTCCCATAATAACTTCCTAATAATTTTGGCCATTTCACATAACATTCTTGAAGGGGCAATAAGGGTCATAAATAGGTAACAAATAAGAGTAGATAATACGACCTTAACGATAATTTTCCTCCCTACAAGGTTCAACCAAATTTCTCCCCATTGCTACAACTAAGCCATGAATTTTGATATAACTCTAGACCATGCAAGGGAAGTGTGGGACTTTAGACAGATCGAGATCCCCTGATAGTGAAACTCTTTCCAAGAGTCCATGGGGTGGAATCCAATAATGTTACCCAACTACCTTTGTAGATGGGGAGAAATATTCCAAGAATATATCTGAGATTTTTTATAAGTAAGAAGCCCTCCAGAGGCCAAAAGAAATTGATTCAAGACAATCTTAAAATGCTTAGCAATATTTTTTTAGGCTCCCCCCAAAAAGAGTGTATCATCCACAAATTGGGAGTGATTTATGTTCTTTATGCCTAAGATATATCTTACTCCTTGTAGGTTTCCAATTCTTCTATCATGTTCTGTTGAAAAGTGTGCAACAAGAAATGCTTGTTGAGAATGCAACAAGATGATGGAGCTTAGTGAAAAGAGTCGCCTTCACTAAGTGGGCCCGCAGGCAAATTATGGCGCAAGTTCTATTTTTGATCCCAGCAGGGATGATCACAATGTGGGTGACCACAGTGTCGGTGACCACAGTATGAGTGATTACAGTGTGGATGATCACAGTGTGGGTGACCACAGTGTGAGTGATCACAGTGTGAGTGATCAAAGTCTATTTTTAGACTGGCTGTCAAAAATAGAAAAGTCAAATATTATTGTCTCATAATAATATTTAGACTATAAACTTGATCTTATTCTCTTGGAGCACTTCAGGATGAGCTACGGATGTGGTACATGCAGATCCCAGAAGGAAATACGTGGTTACCTATGGGATGACTAATATTTGCATGCAGGACTTCAGTTAGAACTCAAGTGAGTTGAGTTTAGTGGACTGGAGGTGCAGTTGATGGAGTTGTGTTCAGTTTAGCCTTGTTAAACTGGTTGTATTTAGTCTAACTGATCAATAGACTAGAGATGAGTTGGGTGAATTAGTTATTAATTAATTCACAAGTTATTAACTCATAATGCAACTATAGAATACATCAGTTAACTTAGTTGCATGTCAGTGCATGTTCAGTTCAGCAGGGACATGTGTTAGAGGATCAGATTGCTATCAGTTGTGACTATAGTTGTGCATGATGATTTGCACAATCAGAGGGATTGAGTATGCCAAAGAATTGGCCAATATCAAGAATTGTAGCTTTTTCTCACGTCCAACAGAGTGTGAGTCATTATTTGCAGGTCAAATACGAGTTTGGTAAGCCATTCTCATCAGTTCTTGAGAAGGTATTGAGCTGGAGAGGCAGGCAAGCAGTGGAATAGATTTGGAGATCAGATCTGAGCTGTATTGTGTGTAACAGGTGGAGCTGGTACTGGATTGCTTGTGATAAGCATTGTACTTTGTAATGTTACATGATTCAATCAATATAATATACAGATAGTGTGGGGTTTTTAGCGAGATGCTTTCCCCGGGATACATACTGTGTTAATGAGTTTGATTGATGCTTCTATGTACGCCTGTGAATGTTTCTGCTTCTGTAAATTGATGATCAATGTAGAGGAGATTATGTATTATACATGTTCCGCTTATAATTGTATGATCAGGATAATCTCTGTGAATATGTGTTAAATTATTCAAAATTTCTACATGGTATCAGAGTTGCTTGATTTGTAGAAGAGATTTTTACAGGATATCAAGTGAGGATTGATCATCAGATCTATTATTCAGGAAGTGTTTACATTTATTTCTTCAGGCAGAGTCTGTAATCGGGCCAGGTAGCCTCTGGATTCATCCTTCTTTTGGAAGGTGAGATATCCGGTGAATGCCCAGACAGTCAATCTCTGTACAAGAAATACTTTGTTCTCACGAATTCTAGATCGGAAGCGGTTGAGTTTTGAGCTGGTGGAATTCGAATTTAATTCCAAAGAAAGAGATAAAACTCAGAAACATTCAGTGTGAGAATGGAGACAGTATGCCCCAGTATCTCACGAAGTTCACCCAATGCCAGGATGAGCTGGGAAGTGTGGGGGTAACTGTCAGATGAGGATGGTGAGTCTAGCACTCCTTGACCTTCCTAAGAGTTGGCATAGCTACCAAGACTCGGTGAATGGAAGGGAGAAACTGCCAGGATGGGAGAGACTTTGGTCGGATCTTGTGCAGGAGGAGATCAGGCAGAGCACCAGAGACGGTTCTTCATCCATGCAGGATGAGGAGAACTGTGCCTTAGCAAGTAAGGTGAAGAAGGGGAGGGAGAAGGGTTCTCTTTCCGAATCTAGTTCTTCCAGTGATGGGAAGAAGGTTGACAAGTCGAAGGTGAGATGCTTTCGTTGTCATGAGATTGGTTTACGGGTCAGGAACCTATATGCTCTTGAGGTTCAAGATGCATGTGAAGCCTTGAGAAGCGAGGCAACTGATGGAGACTTGGTGGTTGAGAGGGAGCGTATATTACCGCTCAACATGCAGAGCCAGAAGAAGTCTCAGACGATTGTGGAGGAGCCACGATTGGTGCAGCAGCTTCAGGAGGTTGTGGAGCAGCCACAACAAGGGAAGCTGAGAGGAGATCGAGTAGAGACATCTACTCATCCAGAGACCTCCAGTAGGGGGAAACTTCGAGCCAGGTGGGCTGAGGGATCGCATGCAACCATACCTCCAGGTAGGAGGTGGGGTGATGTGGATTGATCGTCCCAAGGAGGAGGGGCAAGATCCTTGAGGTACCCAACCTCTTGGATGAGAGCTTGCTACGGGAGCCCCAAATGTGTAGTAGCAGGAACTGACTGATTGGGTAGAGACAGATGCGGATGGAGCGGCAGAGAGAGCGACAGTGCATGGAATCCTAGGACAGCGCATAGCTAGCAGGCTGCAGCAATGCGAGAGGCACAAGTGTTTTTCACAGTGCTAGGTGGCACAGAGAGGTGTGCAATGGTGCGAGATGCATGGAGATGTTGCAGTAGCGCAGATGTCAGAGAGGGAGCACTTGTCAGCAGCAGGTAGAGCTTCAGCATCAGAGGATGTTTCTAGTCCAACAGGGAGGTCAGTTGGGAGGTGCAGTGCGGATGCAATGCTGGGAGATAGAACCAGCAGCATCACAGATGCAGTCAGAGATCAAAGTGACAGAGGCTAGAGCAGTCAGATACTGAAGAGCACAGAGATGCAGAGTTTTCAGTCGACAGAGGCAATAGCAGTCAGAGACTTTGATGACAGAGCAAGTGGACCGGCCAGATGTGTTGCATGGAGAACATTCCAGAGTTACAGGATCAGGTTTGAGAGGAAGCCTTTCTTGTTGAGAGGGAGTGTTGAAAAGTGTGCAACAAGAAATTCTTGTTGAGAATGCAACAAGATGATGGAGCTTAGTGAAAAGAGTCACCTTCACTAAGTGGGCCCGCAGGAAAATTATGGCGCAAGTTCTATTTTTGATCCCAGCAGGGATGATCACAGTGTGGGTGACCACAGTTTCGGTGACCACAGTATGAGTGATTACAGTGTGGATGATCACAGTGTGGGTGACCACAGTGTGAGTGATCACAGTGTGAGTGATCAAAGTCTATTTTTAGACTGGCTGTCAAAAATAGAAAAGTCAAATATTATTGTCTCATAATAATATTTAGATTATAAACTTGATCTTATTCTCTTGGAGCACTTCAGGATGAGCTACGGATGTGGTACATGCAGATCCCAGAAGGAAATACGTGGTTACCTATGGGATGACTAATATTTGCATGTAGGACTTCAGTTAGAACTCAAGTGAGTTGAGTTTAGTGGACTGGAGGTGCAGTTGATGGAGTTGTGTTCAGTTTAGCCTTGTTAAACTGGCTGTATTTAGTCTAACTGATCAATAGACTAGAGATGAGTTGGGTGAATTAGTTATTAATTAATTCACAAGTTATTAACTCATAATGCAACTATAGAATATATCAGTTAACTTAGTTGCATGTCAGTGCATGTTCAGTTTAGTAGGGACAGGTGTTAGAGGATTAGATTGCTATCAGTTGTGACTATAGTTGTGCATGATGATTTGCACAATCAGAGGGATTGAGTATGCCAATGAATTGGCCAATATCAAGAATTGTAGCTTGTGCTCACGTCCAACAGAGTGTGAGTGATTATTTGCAGGTCAAATACGAGTTTGGTAAGCCATTCTCATCAGTTCTTGAGCATGTATTGAGCTGGAGAGGCAGGCAAGCAGTGGAATAGATTTGGAGATCAAATCTGAGCTGTATTGTGTGTAACAGGTGGAGCTAGTACTAGATTGCTTGTGATAAGCATTGTACTTTGTAATGTTACATGATTCAATCAATATAATATACAGATAGTGTGGGGTTTTTAGCGAGATGCTTTCCCCGGGATACATACTGTGTTAATGAGTTTGATTGATGCTTCTATGTATGCCTGTGAATGTTTCTGCTTCTGTAAATTGATGATCAACGTAGAGGAGATTGTGTATTATACATGTTTCGCTTATAATTGTATGATCAGGATAATCTCTGTGAATATGTGTTAAATTATTCAAAATTTCTACATGTTCAAGGTGCTTTCCTAAGGGGTCATCCATTAGAATATAAAGGAACAGTGATAAAGGACACACTTGGCGCAAGCCTGTAATGGCTTTGAAAAAGGCAGAGGAATGACCATTCACCAAGGGGAATTTCCAAGGAAAAGAGATGCATACCTCCACCCATTTTATGAATTTTCCATTAAAACCAAATTACAAGAGATCCTTCAGCAAAAAATCTTGATTAACTCAATTAAATGCATTTATCGTGAATAGATTTATGATCATTCCTTTATCCTTTCTTGAACTGCTGGAATGGACATATATTATCAATTATATGTCATTGGCCCACAAATCCCCCTTGATTTTCATATATGTGCATTTTTTGGAAGCTGATTTTCTCAAAGAGGGAGAGTGATTTCTCTAGAGCCATAGGATCATCTAGATTGAGGAGAAAGAGGAAGATTGTAGGTTGATTCAGAAACATTTCCAAGAGTCTGAATTGTTGGAGATTATAGGGCCGAATTGCTTAAGCAATGAGGTTGAACTGTTAAAGAGGCTAATTTGGATGGGAAAAGGTTGTTTGAGGGAAGGCATAGAGCCGAGTTATTTGTCAGAGGTGGGCCAAAATTATCCTAGCCTAATTTCTTTATAATCTAATTTCCAATGGGATAAAATTCCAACCATTGAATTGTTCTAGTGAGGTTTAGTTACAAGTTCCATTAAATACATATTTCCTTGTAACTTCTTTGTGGGTAGAAACCTTGATTTTCTTGAGGTTAATTAATGAAGGAGAATCATTTTGGGTATATATTTGTTGTAATGTGCGTTTGATATCTATAATTTTATTTCCGTTGCATATAATTTTCTAGAACTTAAAATAATAAATATTTTATTTTTCAACAATTTAGAATTTATATTGATAATAACATAAATTTTGGGGAATAAATAATTTTTATGAGAAAATAAATTTGGGCTCATAATTTATTTTGATAATAGAAGAAATTTCTGGGAATAAATAATTTTTACATGGAAACAAAATATCCAATAGTATTATGAGAGTTAACACAATTAACAGAATCTAATCGAGATTTTGTCAAATGCATCTGGATTTGGGAAAATTCCAAATGACCATTTTACAAAAAGGATGGATTTTTGAATTCCATGTCATCCCCACCGTGTGGGCACCACGCCATATTCTTGCCATGTCAACATGTCACTTTGGCACGCCATGTTAGCATGCCATGACATCCTAATTTGTCCTTCATGCCACAACTTCATGATTTCTCAACATGCAATGTGACACTGCAAATGAAGTGGCTTGACGTAATCCATCTTGTTATATCTAGACGCAATTTTTTTCATAAAATTACAGTTCATGTAATTTATGGATCTTCAAACTTTTGGATCTTGATAGATCTTGGCACCATCCCCATGATATGATATATTCTAATAATATTAGTTAACAATTATGTTATTTGAAACTTTTGGATCTTGATAGATCTTGGCACCATCCCCATGATATGATAGATTCTAATAATATTAGTTAACAATTATGTTATCTGACCACCAATCACCAACCATACTGCTTTTTGTTTATATTTCTAGTCTAGTCCAGTTGAAGGATCACCAATTGCCACACACTTTCACACTTTCCTTCTTGTTCTTCATCTAGGCCACTGACCATAGGGATGATTTAGACTCAGATTTCATTTCTTCAATCATTTTTGTTAATGATGACAAAAACAACAAAGGTTTTGTAAAATAACACAATTTTTAATTGCCCACTAGGATACAATGATACTTTGTAGTGTCCCAAATCAATTAATTTTGGAATAGACACTTCATATTAAACTATCATGCATTTTCCAAAAGATTTCCATGTAAAACTAAAACCATAAATCTATAAATTGCACAAAATCTCATTAAAAGATCACAACACGAGAAACAATGAGAAATGCAACAACCAAAATCTAGCTTTATTATATATAGATAGATGACAATACAATAGCTGAGAATGACCCTCCCGTCTCTAAACTGAAACAGAGAAACAATCTCTTCACCTGTGGATTCTAAATGAATCCACCAAGGGGAGATGGGTGCTCACCTAATCTCTCTAAATCACCCAAGGGTTTTCGTCTTGGGGCTACCAATGGAGTAGAGAATCGAGTTCTCAACCTCCCATACAAGAAACAATACTCAATCCAAGATATCCTCCAATGGAATCCTTATCCTCTTTTATAGATTTGATGGATCCCTCTAGAACCTCCCATTTTATTATTATTTTAATCATGGAGTACTTTTCCCTCTTTTATTTTAATTAAAATATTCTTTTTAATGCAGGAAAATGATAAATTGGCCATCCTGAGGTCACTGAAACTCTCATCTAACCATCCCAACATATAGATCTTATCACTCTGGTTGCAATGATCTATTACACTAAGGTGTTCTACCATGTATTCCTCCTGCAATGCCATCTTAAGTGTAATTAATTGAGTCAAGCCCACTAATAACTCAGTTTTTCGAAAGTTATCGAAATGTGTCAGAATGAAAGCGAAAGTGTGCTGATGATGGAATATACTAAATGAATGCCATCAGACCTCATAGAAACTCCTCAAAACTTCTTCAGGGCCCTTGATGACATAACCTGCTCCACTGACCTGACCATCCCCTACCCTGGAAATCCATCCTGGTTGTACTATGAAGAAGAATAAAAAAATTGGGACATGACAGTCCTCCCACCCCAAGATTTCTTATCCTCAAGCAATCCAAATCTATGGACCAATCTGGTGGCCCAACGTAACTGAGACCCAATGCCCAGATCCCATACGAACCATTGGTCCATGTCACGCCTCTAATCTATCAAAACATGACTAGATCCTCCAATACCTGGATCCCATGCCCATCTCTAACTCAACCTACTACTTGTAGATCCACCTGGATCCCAATGCCACCAAGAAGGAGCATCAATGCTCCATGGCTCCTGTTGTGCTATAACTCTAACCATGAATGTTGCGCCATCCATCACGTACCAACTCATCACCTATCTCCAATCCAACCTTGGGCATAGGCCAAGGTCAACCCCACTCTGTTAATGTTGGGTTAATGCTACTGAAATAATAATGAACTATCGGTCCATCTCCCACTACTCCCTAAATATATAGTAACCTCCTCATCTAAGTGCCCCTGATGTATTGCACCCTAAACTAAGATTGATACTCCATAAAAAGGATACCAACTCATGATCTCCCACCAATCTAATGTATGGACACTTGTGCAAGAGATACGTCTGCTATGCTGAAATTGGTCCACACTCAACTCCTGAGGCTCTACCCAGTCAATCAAAATATGTCTGAGAAATTATGCCTTCCTCCCTCTAATGGGAAGGAGTGGGCACACTGTGCTGCAAGCCATATCTATATACTTTTGGAGAGGGTTGCTCCCTAAGAGTCTTGCAGCTCTTCCAGCTGCTTATGCATCTACCTGCACCTCATCAGTGGGTCGGCACAAAGATGGATGCACCACCATCTCCAACAGCTCTTGTCATCTACTAGCCCCCTGCAAGACTACCCTGTCAATCTCCAACATCTCTCAAGGAAAAGTGTCTATAAATACTGCCTCCCTGGAGGTTTCCTACACATCTATTTGCTCCACTCTAATGGCTAGCCCTAAGGGTGTTTACTCATCCTCCATCATGGGCACAACATAAGCCACTAGCTGACTCTCCAACATTGGCCCATCCCACACACTGTGTGTCATCTGTCTCATGCTCCTCTATGTGCTCCCTATGTTGAATCATCAGTCACTCATCTGCTCAGATCCCCTTCCCTCATAGGAACAATCAGCTTCTCGTCATACTCCTTTACCACACATGGTTGCGCATCTGGGCTACTGACATCAACTCCACATGATTTCTCGTGCTCCTCAGAGGTATCATCATATGAACCCACGGACTCATCCAAAGAAGAGTCCTCGCCCTTAAATTTAGAAGGAATCTCATCCTACCCTACCTTTTTCATCTCCCTAGCATCACTCAAGCATGAGTGTTTAGGTCCCCAAGGTCCCTTCCAAATAAAGCAAAGTCCCATCCTCCTCATCTCATTCCTGTCGCATGATCCCCAATCCTAAGCATTCATCCCTGGTCAATTGTCTCCTGAATATCCCATGTTCTGCTAAACCAACCTCTCAGCTAGTTCATAAGTAGCAGGTGAGACCAACTGTTCCCTCCTCCAAATAGACAACAATTGATACTGCAATTCCTGACAAATGGCATCACGGCCTCTCATACATGATGACAGGATGGACTACATGTGTGCTACGACTATGTCTGAATGATGTTTCCTCATGCTGAAGAAGCATTGGAACATCTGTAGGATCAAATCATCACAATCCAGATCAAACATGATCTCGTAAGTCCTAGTCATGGCCATGCCTCCTAAAATCTCAAGCTTCTTCCCAAAGGTAGAGCCTGCATTGTTGTCCAAGTCTCAGAAATTTTCTATCAGCAATCTGAAAACTTTCCTGATAACATCATCATTGTAAGGAGCTATGTGGGTGGTTAGTCTCATGGTGTTACTGAGACAAGATGCAACTGGAAGTCTAACCCCTTCACAAGGTTCCTCCAAGAACTTGTGTTGTATGAGAGCAAGCATGGCTGGTTTTAGAGCCCACATCAATTTCTTCCCCTCTAACTGGTCTATCTTGGATAGGAGTTCATCTAGTTCATCTAGTTTGAAAAGGGATCTCTCTGTGACCTTCATATGTTTCAAATATGTCTCGATTACAAGGATTTTGTGTCCAATATCTAGTTCTTTTTGTAGATCATTTGGTTGTTCCTTTTTAAGAATGGCATAGACCCCACTCGAGAAAGGTTTGTTGTTCTGCCTTGGTTTTTGGTCCATAGAAGCATTGTGGTTTAAGGAATCGATTGTTGTATTGTTGTGTTGGTTTAGGAGGTGTCTTAAGAACTCCATTGTTCAACAACACATATAAAATTAATGGTAGTTTAGTTGCAATTAGTCAGCTATAAACATGATAATACAGGGCTATTACGGTAGCATGTAAAACACTAATGTACTCTAGCAGCCAATTCTAATCATCACTTAAGACATTTTTCACATATTCTGGCAACTAATCATGACAGTGATACATGGTAAAATTCAAATCAGTTTTATGCCTATATAATTAATCTGGAGATACATCCCCTGGACTATTGAATAATACCCAGTATAAACTTGACAGCAAACAAAATATATTTTCAAGCATACAACCAACAATAACTATACAATAGAGGAACCTGAGTTATGATAATTATTTGATCCTTTCATTCTGGACACCAAAAACACTTGAGATGCTGCCAAAAACACTTGAGACACCCAAAACACTTGAGTTATGATAATCTGTTTGGTCCTTTCATTTTGGACGCCCAAATTATGCAGTGACTTCCTTAAATGCAATCCCTTCTTTTCCTTAGCCCATTTTGGAGCCTCCCTACCATCCTTACACATCACTTCGTCTTGCTTCTTCAAGTACACAAACTTCAATGTTTTACATGCATAAAGGCAGCCTATCGAGCACAGTTTGATCCATTTCCCTCACAGGTTGTTCACCCAGACTTGGTCCAGCTGTAGGTTGAGAAACTTCCCCTAGAAAATTGTGCATTTCTAAAGGGAAACCAGCCTTCCCTCCAGAAATTGTGCAATCCTCACTGGCAGGCTGTTGGGCTCCAAGATCACGCAATCTTGCCAATCAACGCTCCCAGCAGGATTTGCACAAATTTCCCCAGAATGGCTACTCAGCCTAGGATTTGCGCAAATCTGGGCAACAGTCAACTGCTCTACCCAGAAATTGCACAATCCTCCTAAGCAGTCAGCCCAGCGCCTAGCCAGAAATATGCATTTTTCTCAAGCAGTTGAGCAGCTACATGCATGAGCAGTCCGGTTGACCAGTTCCACCTGGGACCAAGGAAACTTGACTTGTATGCATGCATGACTGGTTCTTCTCGGAATAGCAAAAGGAAACATGCAAAAGGCATCCCATGATTCAAGGAGTTATTTTTAGCAGCCAGGGGTTACATGCAAAGTTGTTTTAGAAGTTTCCCTCCAAGTGTCACTTTTTCCTAGATTTGTGGCATGCGCGTCATGAGCCCAAACTTATTTATTCGACACATCAGAGCTCATTCTTTCACATCGATCTTGGAGCTCTGACATCCCACAGCACATCCAGGACTCTTCGACACATCCGACTCAGCTATTCATGGGTAAGTGGTCTCAACTTGTCTTTTTCAGCATTTCTGTCGCTTTTTTTGTATTCACTTGTATGAGTGTTGTTTGCTTGATTTCTTTGAATGCTTGTTGTCGTTTACATGTATACTAGCTTGTCCTAGCTTTGTTTCAGTTTTCGTTGCTATCTCACTACTATTGCATGCATGAAATTGTTTTGCACGAACGTTCGCCCAACCGGCGAACTGCTTCACCCACATGCATGTTGATCTGTTTGCTGAATCTTTCATTCATGTTTTGCATGCACTGTCAATCACTTCTACTATCACTTAGTGTCACCATGCATTCACTGTCTTATTTGCTTTCAGTTTCCCGTCGGTGAGTTGGGCCAACCTTGGCCTGAACTCTGCCTCACTAAGACTGCTTTGTGCAATCTGGGGAAGGAAGGCTTTGCCTTCCTCTCCAAAAATGCACATTTTTTCCCAGCACTGGCCTCTAGGACTATTTTACGCATTTCTGGAGGACAGTGACTACTAGCCCAGGAAATTGTGCAATCCCAACAACCAGCAGCTAGTCTAGATTGCGCATTGCGCAGATCCAGGAGCCAGTCCTACCTCCCAGACAGTCCAAATTGCCTTTTGCACAGTTCTAGCAGCCAGTCACCCAGCCTCCCAAAAGAAATTGCACAATCTTGCTCATCAGTTTCCCAGGTATGTGTTGTGTCATTCCCTGGAATTTGCTTTGTTTTTGCTGACAAATTTCTTTCCATGCATGTTGCTTGTCTCCAGATCTTTCAGGTGTTCATCTATCTCAATGGCTTCCAAGAGAATAGGATCTCAGGACACTGATGGAAATGCAGCTGGAGCAGTAGTTGAGCAAGTGTCCTCTAGTCTACCGATCTATGAAGATACAAAGTTGTATCTAGACAAGGACATCAAACTGAAGTGGCAAGAAGTCAATGAAACATTCGCAAGCACTTTTTGGGAACACCTCGAAGACCGTCAGGTGTACATGAACATTCACAAGTCCGGCTTGTACCGGATTGCATGCAGATATCCCGTGTTCCCATGCACGGACATGATACACTAGATCATCTCTCACACTAATCTCGAGACGATGACCTTAAGCAGTGTCAGTTGGACGAAGCTTGCAACCTTTTGGGAACAAGACTATAATGAGATGTATCAAATGTCAAAGCCCGTGAACGTCATGGAGACTCCATTCAGCTTACCCAACAATAGTGCTAACTCCAGAGACATTTTGAAGGATTTGGTAAAGGAGCCAGCTCGTTTCAGGATGACACCCAACCAAGTCTACAAGACAAAGATACTAACGAAGGCGTACCAATACTTGATCATATTTGCTTGTCGATTGTATGGCCAAGAAAGCACGAAAACCTTCCCATGGAGTTGAGTAGTTTCACTAGACGAAGTGGCTAGAGAAGGAAAACCATGTAATTGGTCTGGCATACTGGCTCATCAGTTGAAGGAGCAAGTCACGAAGGCTCGACAGTCACCTGGATGTATGCATGCAGAGATTTACATGTTCGCCTACATCCTAGATGCATTCTGTGCCCGACACGAGTTCCCAGGCTTGGAGTGGGCATGGTCACTGGTGGAGACTGCTGTGAACACATATTTCAAGTTGTTTTCTGAATGCAGCTTCAAAGGAGTAATCACACGGTTGTCTGATCATTTTGTCGTCCCTTTGTACAAGATGATATTCAAACAAGATCCACCTTGCATGTCAAAGAAAGAAATGGAGGCATTGATAGGTATTGCATATTGGTATGCCTCACTGTCCGGAACTTTCATCCGAATGTTCAGTGCGGAAAAGCCTCCGCATGTTCTGCCAAAGTTTGCTTTGGACATACTTGTCATGCAGGAAGTAGCCTATCATGTCTCAGCAAGATTGACAGCTAGACTGTAGCAGAATAAGAAGGCACCTTGGCCCACTCTTCTGTTGCAGATTGGGTTATATGAGATCCAGAGTATCAAGCAAGCAGATGTTGAAGCAGAACTAATGAAGAAGTACATGTTCAACCTCCAAAGCTACAATTCGTATGACCCACATTGCATTGTGAAGGATCACTGCATGAGAGTTCAGTTCAACTGGATCTACGGGGTGTTTCATTGGGCTGAGGAGGACCCATGGAGATATTGCTACAGTTTCTCCAGACCCAATGAACCAGTCGGATTCATTGTGGAGTGGTTAGCGAAGTAGCGTGAAGCAGCATCATGGAGAGCACCAGCAGTAGCAGCAGTGGCAACAGAGCCAAGCATACCAATGCACGATAAAGGGAAGAGGAAGATTATTGATCGCATGGAGGAGGAAAAAAGCTACAAGTTTCGAGCAGATCCACTTGTAGAGAAAGCAGCTATGGCTATAGAGGCAAAGAGGCAGCAGCGCAACAAGCGAATCGTGTGAAGGCAGAAGGATAAGAAGAGAATGGAAGAAGCAAAGAAGGAGTTGCATGAGCTGAGAGAGAAACTCTGAAAGGAACAAGAACTGCGCAAACATGAGAGGGAAGCGCAGCAGCATCAGATATAGCAATGGGTGCATCATGTACAAACAAACAAAGTAGCACCCGTACAAGTAGTTGATTCATCTGAACAACTAGCATCAGGTGAACAGGGTGAACCATCATAGGGGCAAGACTTTTCTCATGAGATAGAACATGCACTTCAACATTTAGATGCAGGCATGGAGTAGCAGAAGTTGGAACAGGACACGAACCTCATGCCTCACCACAAAGAGGTCAACTCACCCACTTCAATGCATCCAGAAGAAGAGAAAGTCTTGGATGAACAAGGAGGCACTGAGATCCTTGGTAATCAACCAGAAGAAGAGATGCACAACATCTTGTTTGATTAATCCCAACATAGAGTTGTGTAGTCTTGCAGAGTGTCAACTCCGGAGGATCAAACATCCCCTGCGCAAGTTGAAGAACGAGTGATCGTTACTGATGTGCGCAAGCATCCAGCTGCTTTGGCCGATGCAACCAAAGTGTATGTCGAAGCCACTAGCTCAAGTGTTTGTTTTCTTATAGCTGAGAATGAGTGAATGGCAAAGGAACTACAGTTGGCCAAGTAAGGAGGAGACTTGGTGACGATGTCCGCCTAAGCTGAATTGAAGAAGGCAATACTAGATGAAGTATTGTCCCTTGAAACTGTGATGCGAGCATTGTACTCTAAGTTTGGTACCGTACACAAGGCGGTCGTCCATCTCAATGGATGGCAGTGGTGATGTGCTAGGAGAGCACGCATCTTGACGAACATACATGTTGTTGTTGATGACATGCAAATATGGACGATGAAGTACAAGGGAACCCCACTTCACTTGCCAAAGATGATGAGGCCAAATGCGGTCGCACTGAAAGCACGTCTCTGAAGTCAGATCCGGAACTGTGAGGACCTCCTGCAACTCATCACTAGCATACAAGCTTCCCATGCACGAGTATTCAAGAAGATGGATGTTGTGGTGCACACACATGCAATCCCATCACTGGGGACTCTCACCCAGGCGAAGACCAAGAAGTAGGTCCGACTAGAGCTTGACTCGTACTTTGACGAGTTGATGCACATCACCACTAGCACAGACTTTCCTATCAGTGTAGACATCATGCACAAGTATGTTGCTAATCTAGCCACATTGAAGAAAATGATGTGCATGCTTTCAAACAAGTTAGACAAAGGAGCCCGAGCAGTGTACCCGGATGCTATGGAGGCGAAGGTTAGGTTTTAGACGGAAATCACCGTGGAACACATGGACACTATCAAAGACTATAGAGCTTGGCATCAATATGTTACTATTGATCAGCGTGAGGATGTTGAGCAGTTGGACTTCTATAGTTGTCTAAGTTAGAGTGATGTCTAGTTTGGCTTGCTCAATCCATTGTGTTCACATGGGTACATGTGCATTGTAATGTTGAGTCATGTCAAGTGTAATTCAAGTGTCAATAGTGAATGTAGCAGTCATAGAGTAGGTGAAGAGTCATGAGGGTAGTTGAACAGTCACAAAGGGGAATGTCAAGGACCACCCCACCCTTTGCTATAAATAGTCCCTCAGAACTCATTGTATGGGCTTTTGGTCAGCCAAGCTTCTATTAAGACTATTTTGAAGAAAGAATGGATAGTATTGGAACACGCCTTGGCTTCTCCACTGCACAGAGTTAGTTCATCTCTTTGGAGGAGCAGGCGGATGTGGTTGTAACGCTTCATTGTTGGGGCTAGCGGGTTTACATGGATGTATTGTATGATTGGGACTTACACTTCTTTATATAATAAGAGCCAACACATTTTCATGCATATGTTGTTCTTGTAGTTGGACTGCTCCGGTTGCTTAGCAATATATGTTGTTTAACTTATGTATTTGTGTATGAACTACTTCGTATGCAATTATATGAATCTTGTTGCAAATGTGTTGTTGGTTTAACCATCACTTTGGATTGTCGACTGATCTGCTTTCCAACTTGTGATGCATCTTTACTCGTGTGTTCCCTTCTCAGCTGAGTACTGAAACAGGTTGCTAAAGGGTGCACTCATCTCACCCCTTATGTGTTAGAACCTCTCATTCAACTTCCTTGACTCACTGCAGCGGTCATACCCTTGCTACTAATAGAGTTATCTTACTTGTCTCTGTGCGAAATTGTGGTCAAGGCATTATCTTACGACCCACTACTGGGACTCCTACAATAAATGGTCTGAGGTATAATTGCGACTTCTTACCGGGGAGATCCCCTTGACATGTTGGTGGGTCCAACACTATCAACATTTCTAGCGCTAGAAGGAGGACCAGATGACAAGTTGTGTCCTCTCATCCAATTTTGAACCTTTGCATGCCTTTCATGGATTCTTGCACTCTTCTCCCCCCACGATGTTTTTCGAATCATGAAGATGTCTCCATCATGGGGGATTTTTTCGATCTCTTGTCCACTTTCACGTATGATGGTGAAGGTGAAGTGGCATGGCCTAAGTACTTACATGGCTTTCTTTCCATGCTTCATGAGGAATATGGGTGTTCTGACGAACAAGCCAGCTTGTTGCTTTCACACACACTTCATGAATCCCCACGTAGATGGTTTCTCAGCCTACCGGCTGACACCATGCACTCACTTGAGCACTTTTGTGATCTCATTGAAGACACTTTCTATCATTTTGATCCAGACCATATTGACCGGAAACTGTTATAGCAATGGAGGGCTCTGCATGAATCAGTGATTGATTTTTGGCAGCACTTCCGTGACTTATAGTTTCAAGCTCTGAGGAGCCAGATGAAATTTGCTTATCTTCGGGACCGATTTGACTATTTCCTTAAGAAATATGCCCGTCCCAACAGGAAGTTTGAGATCAAGCATCGCTCAACATTCTTCACTGATGGAGCTGCGCAATCTCATGTGGATGTGGGCACTGTCTCGGCGAACTGTCTGCCTCCTTCTCATTCAACAGCTCCACCACTGCCCAGTGATGTTGAATATCATGCTCACACACCTGTTCATCTTTCACATTCTCCCAACATCACTTCACTCAATTTTCGCGTAGATTTGGTTGTGAGTCCTTTGAGTTCTCATATGAATTATGTTCTATGACCTCCATCTTCGCACTTGGGTGTTCCTCCAAATGATGTTGTCTTATGTTCATCTATTCTGGACTCTTCACTTGTTGTGAACAAGGAACAATTCATTGACAGAGTTGATTTTGCACAACCAACATGCACTGTCATTCATGAAAAGTATGAGTGGGAGCTTGAGCATCAACACTCGACGAAGGATGACTCCCTTTCGTCCAAGCCCCCTTCGTTCTTTCCTAACATCTTTGATGAACTTGCCATCCATGATTTCGCATGTGTGTCTTCATCCACGGATACACCCATTGTTGGTCACTCGCAGGACTCACCGGATGTTGGTCCATCATTCGACAATGGAGAGGATAAGCTATTCATTGAAAATCCACTTGATCTTTCATCTATCTTTTCTGGAAACATAAAGGATGAGTTTGTTCGCTTTTCATCTACCCCTCTGTTTGATTCATCTGATCATGATGATGCCAATGAAATCATTGATTTTTCTGATCATGGCAGTCGTAATCCATTTGTTTCCATATTTGATCACGGTCATGACTCTATCACAGTTGATCTTTTGAAGCCACCTGTTATGATGATCTACCTAATGATGAAGTTGAAACAACCAAGACTGTCGAGGCACTTTAGCCCAAGCTGATGGTTATGTCAGGTCCTTGCTCTCTTGGGTTTAGTCTCACTTCCAATCAGGAAACTGTTCAACCACCCAAGGCTCCTCATCACTCATCCGTATACATTGAAGATCCATCTCACACACAGATCACATCTCCTCCACTCGAACTACACGATCCCATCACTCATGCATTAGAGGAATCTTACATTACAAGCACATGTGTACGACACAAGTTATCTTTGTTTCTTTCGTTTGCTTGCATGTCTCAGTCAAGAGTGTGCTTATGCTTCCAAGTTTCACGTAGTGTCACACAACACCATGACAAGTCCACGGACTGCTCGTCATGGAGTTGTACTCACTTATGTCCCATGGGCACTGTTAGACACGAAGTGTGGTTGTCTTCATTGTTATATCTTTCTTGTTTGTTGGTTTGCACAACTGGGTTGCTCACGGACCAAGCCTTCACCAACATGGGTCAACCAATGCGTCAGTGGCTGCATTAGAAATATCACTTCACGTGTTCAAGCCCATGCACTGTTAGTGTAGGAGTAGGAGTAGTGTTTGCTTTTAGTTAATTTGCTTGCATGTTTGTTTGCTTGCTTGCTTGTTTTCTTGCTTGTTTGCTTACTTGCTTTGTTTCCACTTTTACTTCTACTTTTGCATTGCTTTGATGTTTGTTAGTTAGTTTGTTTCATTCGTAGGTTAGTTTTGCATGAAACCATGTATGACTCTTGAAACGAGCTGGGCGAAGTACAAGAGGGCTTGTACGACTATCACTACTTGGTTATCTGTCATCTTCCTCTGTATGAAGAACTTGTTACTTTTAGTCCATGATACATCGAAGGAAAATATTCATTGTTCGAAGTGAACCTTGGTGAAAACACAACGCTTGTGTGCTAACTAATGTCACCTTCTCTAGTCATTTGTTTTTGGGTTAACCCCTGTCAGCTCAGTCAAGTAGAGTAAGGTGAGGGGAAAAATATTAACATGCATGTCAGATATATAATAAAGTACTTCTCTTCTAGAAAAACATCTTCTACTCTCAATAAGTTGGGATCCCTCTTCTGCCTCTATAATGAATAAGTGCTATGCACAGTTGAAAAAAATGAAAAATGAAAAAATGAAAACTCAAAAAATGAAAAATGAAAAAAATGAATAAGGCGAAAGAAGAGAAAGGCTTCCTGCGTAGGGAGGTGATGCAAGTAACTTTGCTGGGGTACTGACCAGGTTCACTGGAAACGGAGCCATGCTTGTGTTCTTATGTGACTCCACTGGAGTACTGTCCAGGGCTGCGCGCAGTGGAGCAACACCAGAGATGAAACTAAGACTTTGACAACTATACTGCTCGTGCACCTAGATACCCCTCAACCCCAATAGAAACAATTGTGTTGCCTGGCTTGGAATGTGTGTCAATCGACCAAGATTTTGGCAGATGCTACATCTTACAATCAAGCCAATGTGAAACCAAGATGAGCTGAGAACTGAATAATACTTCCAGAGGTGTTAGACTTGCTTTTCGCGAACAAGGTCCATTCAAAGAGCTGGAGTTCTACTAGTGTGTCACCAAGTGTTGTAGCGGCTACAACCACCCTCCAAAATTTTTCCTTAACCGATTTTGGAGCCTCCCTACCAACCTTACACAAAACTTTGCCTTGCTTTGTCAATTACACAAGCTTCAGTGTTTTTCATGCACAAAGGCAGCCTGTCGAGCACAGTTTGATCCATTCCCCTCACAAGTTGTTCACCCAGGCTTGGTCCAACTGTAGGCTAAGTAGTGTCCCCTAGAATATTGTGCATTTCTGGAGGGCAACCAGCCTTCCCTCCAGAAATTGCGCAATCCTCTCTGGCAGCCTGCTAGGCTCCAGGACTGTGCAATCCTACCAGTCAACACTCCTAACGAGATTTGTGCAAATTTCCTCGGCGGGGCTGCTCAGCCCAGGATTTGTGCAATTCTGGGTAGCAGTTAGTTGCTCTGCCCAGAAATTGCGCAATCCTCCTGGGAAGTCAGCCCAACTCCCAGCCAGAAATGCGCATTTTTCTCAAGCAGTTGAGCAACTACATGCATGAGTAGTCCAATTGACCAGTTCCGCACGGGACTGAGGAAAATTGACTTGCATGCATGCATGGCTAGTTCTTCCCGGAATAACAAAAGGAAACATGAAAAAGGCATCCCATGATTCAGGGAGCTATTTTTAGCAGTCGGGGGTTACATGCAAAGTTGTTTTAGAAGTTTCCCTCCAAGTGTCGCTTTTTTCTAGATTTGTGGCATGCACATCATGAGCCCAAACTTATTTATTCAACGCATCAGAGCTCATTCTTTCACATCAATTTTGGAGCTCTGACATCCCACAGCACATCCAGAACTCTTTGACACATTCGGCTCAGCGATTCATAGGTAAGTGGTCTCAACTTGTCTTTTTCAACATTTCTGTCGCTTTTTGTGTATTCGCTTGTATGAGTGTTGTTTGCTTGATTTCTTTGAACACTTGTTGTCATTTACATGTATACTATCTTGTCCTAGCTCTGTTTCAGTTTTCGTTAATATCTCACTACTGTCGCATGCATGAAATTGTTTTGCACGAACGTTCGCCCAACCGACGAATTGCTTCACCCACATGCATGTTGATCTGTTTGTTGAATCTTTCATTCATGTTTTTCATGCACTGACAATCACTTTTGCGATCACTTAGTGTCGCCATGCATTCACTATCTTATTTGCTTTCAGTTTCCCGTTGGCAAGTCGAGCCAACCTTGGCCCGGACTCTACCTCACTGGGACTGCTCTGCGCAATCTGGGGAAGGAAGGCTCTGCCTTCCTCTCCAGAAATGCGCTTTTTTTCCCAGCACTGGCCTCCAGGACTATTTTAGTCATTTCTGGAGGATAGTGAACAGTGGCCCAGGAAATTGGGCAAATCAGTCCCAAGGACTGCAGTCCTTCCTAGCTGGAACTGTGCATTACACAATCCCAACAGCCAGCAACTAGTCTGGATTGCACATTGCACAGATCCAATAGCCAGTCCTGCCTCCCAGATAGTCAAGATTTCCTTTTGTGCAATTTTGGCACCCAATCGCCCAGCCTCCTAGAAGAAATTATGCAATATTGCTCATCAGTTTCCGAGGTATGTGTTGTGTCATTCCCCGGAATTTGCTTTGTTTTCACTAACAGATTTCTTTCCATGCATGTTGCTTTTCTTCAGATCTTTCAGGTGTTCATTAGTGTCAATGGCTTCCAAGAGAACAGGATCTCAGGACACTGATGGAAATGCAGCTAGAGCAGTATTTGAGCAAGTGTCCTCTAGTCTACTGATCTATGAAGATACAAAGCTATATCTAGACAAGGACATCAAATTGAAGTGGAAAGAAGTCAATGAAACATTCATGGGCACTTTTAGGGAACACCTCGAAGACCATCAGGTGTATGTGAACATTCTCGTGTTCCCATGCACAAACATGATACATTGGATCGTCTCTCACACTGATTCTGAGACGATGACCTTGAGTAGTGTTAGTGGGACGAAGCTTGAAACCTTCTAGGAACAAGACTATGATGAGATGTATCAAATGTCAAAGACTGTGACCATCATGGAGACTCCATTCAGCTTACCCAACAGCAGTGCTAACTCCAGAGACATTCTGAAGGATTGGGTAAAGGAGCTAGCTCATTTCAAGATGACACCCAACCAATTCTACAAGACAAAGATACTGAGGAAGGCGTACCAATACTTTATCATATTTTCTTGTCGACTGTATGGCTAAGGAAGAATGAAAACCTTCCCACGAAGTTGGGTAGTTTCACTAGACCGAGTAGCTAGAGAAGGAAAACCATGTAACTAGTCCAGCATACTGGCTCATTAACTGAAGGAGCAAGTCACGAAGGCTCGGCAGTCACCCGAAGGTATGCATGCAAAGATTTACATGCCCGCCTACATCTTAGATGTAGTCTGTGCCCGACATGAGTTCCTAGGCTTGGAGTGGGCATGGTCACCAACGAAGACTGTTGTGAACACATATTTCAAGTTGTTTTTCAAATGCAGCTTCAAAGGAGTAATCACACGGTTTTCTGATCATTTTGTCATCCCTTTGTACAAGATGATATTCGAACAAGATCCACCCTGCATGTCAAAGGAAGCAATGGAGGCATTGATAGGTATTGCAGATTGGTATGCCTCACCATCCAGCACTTTCATCTAAATGCTCAGTGCGGAGAAGCCTCTGCATGTTCCTCCAAAGTTTGATTTGGACGCACTTGTCATGCAGGAAGTAGCCTATCACGTCTCGACAGGATTGACCGCTAGACTACAGCAGAAGAAGAAGACACCTTGGCCCACTCTTCCGTTGTGGATTGGGTTATATGAGATCCGGAGTATCAAGCAAGCGAATGTCGAAGCAGAACTGATGAAGAAGTACCTGTTCGACCTCCGAAGCTACAATCCATATGACCCATATTGCATTGTGAAGGATCATTGCACGATAGTTCAGTTCAACTGGATCTACGAGGTGTTTCATTGGGCCAAGGAGGACCCATGGAGATATTGCTACAGTTTCTCCAGACCCAATGAACTAATCGGATTCACTGTGGAGTGGTTAGTGAAGCAGCATCACAAAGAGCACTAGCCGTAGCAGTAGTGGCAGCAGAGCCAAGCATACCAATGTGCGACAAAGGGAAGAGGAAGATTGTCGATCACATGGAGGAGGAGAAACTCTGCAAGTTTTGAGCAAATCCGCTTGTAGAAAATGTAGTTATGGCTATAGAGGCAAAGAGTCAGCAGCGCAACAAGCGAATCGCGTGAAGGGAGAAGGATAAAAAGAGAATGGAAGAAGTAGAGAAGGAGTTGCATGAGATGAGAGAGCAACTCCGAAAGGAACAAGAACTACACCAACAGGAGAGGGAAGCGTAGCAGCAGCAGATACAGAAGGGGGCGCATCATGTGAAAACAGATGAAGTAGCACCCGTACAAGTAGTTGATTCATCTGAATAGCTGGCATCATGCAAACAGAGTGAACCATCGCAGGGGCAAGACTTTGCTCATGAGATAGAACATGCACTTCAACAGTTGGATGCAGACATGGAGAAGCAAGAGTTGGAACAGGACACCGACCTCATGCCTCACCACAAAGAGGTCGACTCACTCGCTTCAATGCATCCAGAAGAAGAGCAAGTCTCGGATGACCAAGGAGGCACTGAGATCCTTGGTGATCAGCTGGAAGAAGAGATGCATAACATCTCATTTGATGAATCCCAACATAGAGTTGTGCGGTCTCGCAGAGTGTCGACTCCGAAGGATCAAACATCCCCTGCACAAGTTGAAGAATGAGTGATATTTATTGATGTGCACAAGCATCCAGCTGCTTTGGCCGATGCAACCAGAGTGTATGCCGAAGCCACTGACTCAAGTGTTTGTTTTCTTATAGCTAAGAATGAGCGAATGGCGAAGGAACTACAGGTAGCCAAGTAAAGAGGAGACTTGGTGACAATGTCTGCTTGAGCTGAGTTGAAGAATGAAATACTAGATGAAGTATTGTCCTTTGACACAATTATGTGAGCATTGTACTCCAAGTTTGGTACCATGCACAAAGCGATTGTCCATCTCAATGGATGGTAGCAACGATCTGCTAGGAAAGCACGCATCTTGACGAACATACATGTTGTTATTGATGACATACAAACATAGATGATGAAGTACAAGGGAGCCCCACTTCACTTGCCAAAGATGATGAGGCCAAATGAGGTTGAGCTGAAAGCATGCATTTGGAGTTAGATCCTGAACTATGAGGACCTCCCGCAACTCTTCACTAGCATACAGGCTTCCCATGCACGAGTATTCAAGAGCATGGATATTGTGGTGCGCACACATGCGATCCCATCACTTGGGACTCTCATCGAGGCAAAGACCAAGACATAGGTTTGACTAGAGCTTGACTCATACTTTAACGAGTTGATGCGCATCACCACCTACCCAGACTTGCTTATCAGTGCAGACATCATGCACAAGTATGTTGTTGGTCTGGCCACATTAAAGACAATGATGCGCATGTTTTCAGACGAGTTGGACAGAGGAGCCCGAGCAGTGTACCCAGATGCTATGGAGGTGAAGGTCCAGTTTTAGATGGATGTCACCGCGAAACATACAGACACTATCAGAGACCACAGAGCTTGGCATCAATATGTTATTGTTGATCAACATGAGGATGTTGAGCAGTTGGACTTCTATAGTTGTCTAAGT
This sequence comes from Pinus tabuliformis, assembly GCA_031772625.1. Classification (NCBI taxonomy): domain Eukaryota; kingdom Viridiplantae; phylum Streptophyta; class Pinopsida; order Pinales; family Pinaceae; genus Pinus; species Pinus tabuliformis. The sequence goes on along the minus strand of CM062817.1, from coordinate 1,510,744,329 downwards.
CATAGTGATGTCTAGTTTGGCTTGCTCAAGCCATTGTGTTCACACGAGTACATGTGCATTGTAATGTTGAGTCATGTCAAGTGTAAGTCAAGTCTCAATAGTGAATGTAACAGTCATAGAGTAGATGAAGATTCATGAGGGTAGTTGAACAGTCACAAAGGGGAATGTCAAGGGCCACCCCACCCTTTGCTATAAATAGTCCCTCATAACTCATTATATGGGCTTTTGGTCAGCCAAGCTTTTGTTAAGACTATCTTGAAGAAAGTTTGGATAGTATTGTAACGTGCCTTGGCTTCTCCACTGCATAGAGTTAGTTCATCTCTTTGGAGGAGCAGATGGATGTGGTTGTAACGCTTCATTGTTGAGGCTAGCAGGTTTACATGGATGTATTGTGTGATTGGTACTTACACTTCTTTATATAATAAAAGCCAGCACATTTTCATGCATATGTTGTTCTTGTAGTTGGACTGCTCCGGTTGCTTAGCAATATATGTTGTTTAACTTACGTATTTGTGTTTTAATTGTTTCGTATGCAATTATATGAATCTTGTTGCAGATGTGTTGTTGGTTTAACCATCACTTTGGATTGTCGACTGATTTGCTTTCCAGCTTGTGATGCATCTTCGCTCGTGTGTTCCCTTCTCAGTTGAGTACTGCTACAGGTTGCTAAGGGGCGCACTTATCTCACCCCCTATGTGTTATAGCCTCTCATTCACCTTCCTTGATTCACTGCAACAGTCACACCCTTGCTACTGACAGAGTTATCTTACTTTCCTCTGTGCGACATCGTGGTCAAGGCATTACCTTACGACCCACTGCTGGGACTCCTACACCAAATGGTCTAAGATATAATTGGGACTTCTTACTGGGGAGATCCCCTTGACATGTTCGTGGGTCCAGCACCATGAACAATGTTGTAGACAGCCTCCAGATATACGCATAGCCAACATGAATGTTTCATGGATTTCTTCTCTGCTAATGTCCTCTTAGGAGTTTCTCTATTGGGTCAGCGATCTATGCCCTGCTACAAAAATACGAGCTCAATTTTCACTTCAGTTTCCTGTCTTCTAACTTGGCCCCTCTGATTGAGATGGATCTTTCCCCTTGCAGCCTGCTCCGTTTTGGCACTAAAAGTAGTCACAAAATTTGTAGGATCTATCACCTTTAAAGCAGATATTATTTCTGGAAAGTGCACCCAAAATTCTAGCTCAACAAATATTCTTATCTCCTTAAGAATCTGAAGGTGAAACTCAATCCGCAGATGCAAATACTTCTGGAAAAAAATGGCTTACAATACACAGTTGGATTCCAGAAATACAAATTCACTCGACTCCTCCAAGGTGAAACGTTGCTCCAACACATGAATTCTAAAACAAGGTATTTGAAACTCAACCCTTGGTTCTTGCTAAACATGACCTTTTATATAAGAGATTCGACTCACTAACCCACTAGACTCCTCGGCCCTCTTACTAAATGAGTGGTAAGACTGGAACATGAGTGTCTTCTCCTAACACACATGATTACCAAACTTCTGAATCAGCAATCAAATCGGCTTCTGTAGATTGAACATGCCACAAATCTCAGCCTTTGTGGGGCTCGTATTTTTTTTCAAAATAATAGAAATTGTTCAATTGATCAAATGATGAATTCAGGTCCCTGTATGAACGATTCGTCTCCCTAGTTAATTCTACCCTGGAAACTATTTCAGGTACCAAATGCAATTATCACGGCCTCACAAATGCTATGAGTTGCTTGTAGCCAACGTGACGATGGCCATACCATTCTCTGCGGTGAGTGATCTCTACAACTGGAGGCCCAACCGACTTGTAGTTTCCGCCGAGAAGAAAAATAACTGGAGGCCCAACCGACTTGTAGTTTCCGCCGAGAAGAAAAATAACGTCACGCTCAGCTGCTTTAATTCAATTTACGTCCCCGCATTTTTCAGAGTGGGAAATCCCTTTTGATGAAGCTATATTTACATCATGGTACAATTTTTACAACAGTATATTCCTTACATATGTTGCATCAACAATAACCCAGCAAGTACAATAGCTGCACAGCAGCAAGTACTGGTACAATTTTTACAACAGGATATTCCTTACATATGTTGCATCAACAATAACCCAGCAAATACAATAGCTGCATAGCAGCAAATACTGCACAGCAGCGTGGACAGTCGTGGGTCCAACCCAAGTGGGGAGGCTAATAACCGGCCGTCCCATCCACACAAGATAACGACCGCATACCAATTTACAGCCCCACATTAATAAGGTTTTCCTTTATATAAATTAATCGACCCTCGGTTAGCATAAATTTGGAATAAAATTTCAGCTAGCTCCACTTCATTTTCGCCGTTTGAAATTTTCAATACGGCCCCTTCTTAATAAAACCTTTGGCAAATGAAATTTTTCGGCCAAATAAAATGATTTCAACCCGAGACCTTTTTGGAAACGACGAAATCGGCCCCATAAAAGACTTTGCTAAATATTAGAATTTTTTTTTCAGTGAAAAAAAAACATCATAGCTTTATATTAAAGGTATATAAAGATTTTGTATACATAAATTCAGAATGACTGATATGGCTTGGATGTCCAGACCTCATCATAATGATGCAAAACAAATTCCCATACCAGCAACCCCTCTAAAAATAATAACAATGTTTTCATGGCACCTCTCAATAATTGGTTTGCGAATCCCCCAACAAAATTTTGGATAAGGAATAGATGCGCGTTTTTTAATATTCACTCCTCCCTAAAATAATAAATTTAGGAAATTAAAGTTTTGGCCCAATATTTTTTGATCCTGCCAAAATCTTCGTTCCACAGTGAATGACAACTAAACAATTTCGCCGAGGGGATTTGTTGAACAGATGATGTACAACTTTGATGGAGATAATAACTTGGTCCGGATCCAATAATGTTTGCAATAATAAATCTTCGATCTTCCTCTAAAACTGCTTTGCAATAAAACCTTAAGGCTGGCAGGAAAGACCAGCGCTGATACCACTGTAGTCTCTCAAATCAATTAATTTTGGAACAGACACTTCATATAAAACTATCATGCATTTTCCAGAAGATTTCTATGTAAAACAAAAACCATAAATCTATAAATTGTACAAAATCTCATTAAAATATCACAACATGAGAAACAATGAGACTTGCAGCAACCAAAATCTAGCTTATATATAGATAGATGCCAATACAATAGTTGGGAATGCCCCTCCCGTCTCCAAATTGAAACAGAAAAACAATCTCTACACATGTGGATTCTGAATGAATCCACCAAGGGGAGATGGGTGCTTGCCCAATCTCTCTAAATCACTCGAGGGTTTTCATCTTGGGGCTACCAATGGAGTAGAGAACTGAGTTCTCAACCTCCCATACAAGAAACAATACTCAATCCAAAATATGCTCCAATGGCCTCCTCCTCCTCTTTATATTTGATGGATCCCTCTCGAACCTCCCATTTTACTATTATTTTAATCATGGAGTACTTTTCCCTCTTTTATTTTAATTAAAATATTCTTTTTAATGCGGGAAAATGGTAAATTGGCCATCATGTCTCCCCAGGTCACTGAAAATCTCATCTAACCATCCCATCATATAGATCTTCTTGATATGGTTCTAACGAGCTATTACACTAAGGTGTTCTACCATGTATTCCTCCCAGAATGCCACCTTAAACGTAATTAATTGAGTTAAGCCCACTAATAACTTAGTTTTTTGAAAGTTGTCAGAATGCGTCGAAACGAAAGAGAAACTGTGTGGGTGACGGAACATACCAAGCGAATACCATCGGACCTCATAGAAACTCCTCAAAACTTCTTCGTGACCCCTGATGACATAACCTGCTCCACTGACCTAGCCATCCCCTGCCCTGGAAATCCATCCTGGTTGTACTATGAAAAAGAATAAAAAAATTTGGAACATGACGTACTCAACCTTCATTGACATCCATTTCAATCAACAATAATGAAAACAACAAAATTTTTCATTTGTCTTTTATTGAAGTAAAATAGTTGTGTGAGGGTTTTGATTCTCCCACTTTAGAGAGAATATGTGTTGGTCACACTTAAGTTAATATTTTACACAACCCATGGGATGTAGCTCAATCGTTGATTGTCTATTATGAAATAGTATGTAAAATCATGAGATTTAAACTTCAATACATATTGTCAGTAACTTACGAGAAACTTGTGCCACAAAATATCTTCAACCAAGTGGTAGAACTGAAGTTGAGTAGTCCAGTTCTATCATGTTGAGTGAGTGGTCCATGCCTACAACTGAAGCAATCACTTCGATTTCGATGCATATTGTCACTCTCCTTCCTTCATGGTAGATTAAGATAAACTTGTGAAAGAAAATTATCCTCTGGAACATTTTCCCAGTCCTAGAACTGAAGCAATCACTTCGATTGCAATGTAATTTGTGACTCTCCTTCGTGGTAACATAAGAGAAACTTGTGCAAGAAGATTGATTATGTTCAACGAAGTGATTGGAAATGAATGGCATGGAAGCTGGGATAATGACAAAACAAGGGAATTAGTGGCGGAGATCATGGTATGATGGTATCTGACTTGGCATACACAACTACCAATTAGTGCATGTATCTAACTTGGCTCTCCCGTTAATGTAATTCACATACAAGATATGCACGTATTCGACTTGGCTCTCCCACTAATGTAAATCACATGCAAGATATGCATGTTAAGTAAATGTAACACGTGAATTTATGATTGAATAAGAGTGCTTATTTATACCGAACTCATTGGTAGTATTAACGTCATTTTTTCCTTCTCACTCTAATACTAATATTTTCCTTCTCACTCTAATACTAATAAACTAGGTAAGAATGCATGCTTAGTATTAATGTCTTGCTTTCTCACTCTGATATTAATAATAATAATGTCATTAACATTTTTTTATGGTAAGAATGTCACAATTTCTCTCACTCTCATATTAACATTAATTGGTCTCAATTTTCCTAACATAAGAAGAAGAGATAATTATTTCTTTATGATTCTTATATAGAAAGCAAACCAAGGATAATGATTTATTTACAATAATTCAACTTTCTCTTGATTGTTTAAAAGTAGCTATGGCATGATTAAAAAAAGAGAAGAAAAATATCAATGTTATGTAATATTTTGAACTTCATATTCTTGTTAAGAGTTTTGCTATATTCTAAAGAAAAAAAAATTGTTTACCAAAATTTCTTTGTCTCATTTACCCTTGATCTAGTTTAATATATTAATGTACTTACTCAACAAGTATTGTTGTTCGTTATAACAAATTAGAAAAAAATTATATATGTATGTGTCTATGTGTTTATGTATGTAAATCACAATTAGACTATATAGGTGAGAGGAATATTGTTACCCTCCCCACTTAAATTCAAATTTCAAAAGTCACGCATTGAATTTTTAAAAAGTACATTTTTTGACAACATTGATTTCTATGTTGAAAAAGCTTTAAGTTTGTTTAAAATATATATATTGCATATCATCCTCAAAATGAGAGAAATTTATTAATAATTTTCCATGGAAAATGTATTTTATGAAAAAAATATAAAAATAGAGAGAAATAAAATGAGGTGGGCCAATACATATATATATTTTTAAAATAAATTCCAAATCCCCCGCTATGGAAAAAAATAAAAGCTAAACACATAAGCAATACGAAAATATTACAGAATCCCTACGAATTCTTTGCTAAGGGATGAGCGATGAGCGATGAGGGTTAACACGGATTCGAACTCGGGTCGATGTTAGGGTTCCGAAAACGCAGGAAATTACAGCGAGTGGGTGGATTGGGAACGAGCACGGGCAGCAAAGGTTTCAGTATACTCTGAACAGGTATTATTTGCAGATTCTTGGAGAGTTAATCAGTTAATTAGGGATTAGGGCGGATTGAAAGTCATCATGGGGGAAAGTCAGGGGAGGGGAGAGATCCCCTCCTATAAGGCTGCTGTGGCAGGAAGTTCCGGGACGACAGGGGAAGTGCGACAAATTAGTAGGGAAACACCAGCGTTGGGGAACAAATGGCAAGCCAGGTTAGTGAATCGATGCCTTCCTAGGGCACAGAAAAACCCACGGTATGTGATTCCAAACAACAAGATGGAAAATTATCGATGCTATATGCGAGACCATGCATTAATCTATAAGTTTATAGGATACTGGCCATCTGAAAGGGACCTTACGAGATGGATTCAACAACGATGGCGACCAAGAGGGCATATCGATCTCAAATTGGGGGCGAAGGGTTTTTTCACAGTTATATTTGACAATTTAGAGGATAAGGAAAGGGTTTTTGAGGAAGGGCCACACTTTATGAATAATGCGGGTTTGTTCACACGTTACTGGGAAGATAGATACAATCCTGATGAGGAGAAAATTAAGGCCGCCCTGATTTGGGTCAGATTATTTGGGTTGCCGGATGAATTTTGGGATCCTGAGATTTTGGAAGGTATTGGAAACTCGATTGGTACTTTCATGAAGGTAGCGGAGTCGACGAAAAGAGGGAAATATAATTCTTATGCTAGGATCTGTGTATACATGGATATATCAGAACCCTTACCGGAATCAATTAAGCTCAAATATCACGACGAGGTATGGCAGCAGCCTATAGATTACGAACATATCCCGTTCAGATGCCGGCGCTGTCATGTATATGGTCATCTTGCACAGGATTGTCCACAAATTCGATCAGTGGAAACAGACTTACCTGCGGAAGCAGCTAAGGATAATACGGGAGAAATACGAGAAGATAAAGGTAAAGGTATGGGAAGGGAAGCCAATGATTTCCAGGAAGTACAGCGGAGGCGAAAGTCCAATCCTGGTATATCAAAGCCTACTTTGAAGGAAACAACCGCCAAATCTGAATGTACAACAAATTTAAAATCCTTCAAGAGTAGGATGAAGAATCGGAGGGAGGGAAAAAGGAACAGGAGATTACTGGCAGCGCCCCAATGGAAATTATTAAGGATGGTAAGCGAAAGAGTAGAAGCCCCAGTAGAGAACCAGAAGAGGTAGCGGAAATAAGACTAGATACTAATGAAGAACAAGCAATAATAAGTATGGAGAACACAAGAGAAGCGGGGTTGGAAGAAGAGAAAATATTGAAGAAGCTACTTAACGAATGGAAGAAATTGGATGAGAGATTCATCCCTGAAAACGAGAAGCAGTTATATAAGGAGACCTTTCAACGATATCAAGAGAAGAAGGGAGGCTTAATAGAAAACAGGTTAGATCAAACAGGAAATCAAGAAGCCCAAAACCTGGTAGGGGAAGGACATGGCAAAGGTGGAAGGAAAAAAGGGAGAAGAACATTAAATGAATCAATTCAAGCAGTAGGGGAGACTCTTGTGAATTCCGGAAGGGTAATACCTCTGTCTGAGGTATTCTTACAAACATCTAAAAAGTTATAAATGATTGTGTTAAGTTGGAATATTAGGGGGTTAAATAGTAAAGGGAAACAGAGATATTTGCTGGAAAGAGTGAAGAGAGAGAAGCCTCACATTTTGGTCATTCAGGAAACGAAAATGGAGAGCCAGCAGTTGGCAGCAATGATAAACACTTTGAAAATTGGTTATGAGGTAATGGCCCTGGATGCAGTAGCAACAGCAGGAGGTCTGACTATTTTGTGGAACCCGGAAGAGGTAATTTTTGATCACTGGTTTAGCTTGCCTCGAATCCTTTCGGGTGTCTTTCGATTAGTGGGGATGGGGGAAAGAATATTATTTACAGGTGTCTATGGATCCCATAATTATAGGGAGAGGAAAGATTTTTTGAGAAATCTCCATACCATGAGAAGTTTTAACCTATATATACCATGGATAGTTGGAGGGGATTTTAACATGATACGGAATTTAGGAGAAAAGCGAGGGGGAGTCAGGAGGGAGGATCAGACTATGGAAGATTTTAATGATACGATTCGAGACCTGAGATTGGTGGACATTTATACAACCAATGGGGTTCATACATGGAACAATCGTAGAGGGGGCCAGAATCAAATTGCTTCGAGGCTTGATAGATTTTTATTATCAGAGCAAATTTTGAACCGGGATGTGTTTATTGAAGCTAAAATCCTTCCCTGTCTTGGGTCTGATCACTGGCCCATAAGATTGGAAATCGATATTAAGCAGGTGAAAGGGAGGAAGCCCTTCTGATTTGAGTCTTTTTGGCTTAGAGATTCACAATTCATAAAGAAAGTAGAGGACTGGTGGAATCAGAGTGATTGCAGGGGCAATGGGAAGATGCATACTATACTTTTGAAGCTCAAAGAACTTAAAAAGAACATAAAGGAATGGAATCAGAAGGATTTTGGGAATATTTTTGAAGCAAAATTGAAATTAGAAGGCGAGATGGAGGACCTCCAACAAAAAATTATCATTGAAGGTAGGGATGAAGCAAAAAGTAGGGAGGAAGGTAGAATTATAAGCCAGTTGGAAGAACGAAGGAAGCAGGAGGAGATATTATGGAGGCAGAAATCACGGATAAGATAGTTAAGGGAAGGAGAAAGGAATACTAAATTCTTTCATCAGGCTATGATTCAACGCAGGCAGCGTAACAGAATTTTCTCAATCAAGAATGCTGAGGGGGAAAGAGTACTTGAACAGAGGGATTTAGAGAAGACCTTGGTAGACTATTTTAAAGGGATATTAACAGAAAACCAAAGGGACCGAGGAGAAGCTATTAATAAGATTTGCAGGGAAATACCACGAATAGTAATTGAGGAACAAAATAAATCATTAATGAGGGCGGTAACCATGGAAGAATTAAGTGAAGTGGTGATGGGGATGAGTACAAATAAAGCTCCGGGACCGGATGGGTACACAGTGGAATTCTTCCAGGCGAGTTGGCACTTTCTGGGAAATGAGATTTTGGAGGCGGTGGAAGAATCACGCCTAAGACAGCGAATATGGCCTGGGATAAACTCGACTTTTTTGACTCTGATTCCTAAAACCAATACCACGGAGGAACCACAGGGCTATCGACCCATCGCACTGTGTAATGTTATTTATAAGATAATATCCACTCTTATAGTGAAGCGGATAAAACCTCTATTGCCTAACCTAATAGCACCTGAACAAACTGGCTTCATGGAAGGCCGACAAATATTGGATGGCATTGTGGTATCCCAGGAGGTAATTCATTCGTTGAAGAAGAGGAAACAGAAAGGGATGTTAATGAAACTGGATTTATCTAAGGCATACGATCGGCTGAGTTGGGAATACCTTCGAGAGGTTTTGCGGGCTTTTGGCTTTGAGAGCAGATGGATAGCTTGGATTGTCAGCATGATATCTACACCCAATTTTTCAATCTTGGTGAATGGTATTCCTACAGATCTGTTCAAAGCCTCCCGGGGTATTCGGCAGGGGGACCCAATTTCCCCGTTTTTATTCATTTTGGCTATGGAAGGCTTAAGTCGAATCCTTAAAAAAGAAGTCAGCGAAGGGCGAATCAAAGGAATTAGGCTATGGGGGAACAACTTGATTATCACACATCAACAGTTTGTTGATGATTTGATGCTATTCGGTGAAGCTTCGTTGAGGGAGGTCCGAAGTTTCAAGAGAGTTCTTGAACTCTTTGGGAGCGCATCAGGTATGGAGATCAATAACGATAAGTCTTGTACATTTATTTTCAATTCACCTGAGGCTGTAAAAACCCATTTAACTCGAGTTCTAGGTTTCAGACAGGGAGAATTACCCACAAAGTATCTGGGCATTCAATTAGATATGAACCCTAATCGTATAAAAAACTGGCAGAGTCTATTGGAAAAGTTAAGAAAACGACTAGCAAACTGGTCGTTCAGACTATTGAATATAGCCAGCAAAATTGTTCTGTTGAAATCGGTTTTATCATCTATTCCCATATACTCCTTATCACTTATGACTGCTCCAAAAGGGATCTTTTCTAAAATGAGAGAAATAATGGGCAAATTTCTCTGGGGGGGTCCTAAACAGCAGAAGAAATGGACTCTGGTCTCCTGGAAGAATGTAATAAAACGGAAAGAAGAAGGGGGACTTGGAGTACGAGATCCTGAAATTGTCAATAAGGTTTTAGGGGCGAAATTATGGTGGCGTTGGGTACAGGGGGGTACAGATGTATGGAAAAACATATGGAATCAGAAATATGGAATGCCTGACTCCATTGAAGGGCGTATACGAATTGATGAAGTTCCAAGGGGGTCACAAATGTGGGAGTTGGCTAGTAGTAATCGGGAGATAGTTAGGAACCTTGCCTTCTGGGAAATCAGAGATGGAAGATCAGCATGGTTTTGGGAGGAAGGATGGCAACAGCGGGATCACATGAATCGCATCCCAAATCTGCATATAGTCCAACAAGGAGCGCAACGAGCAGGATTGAAGTATGTAAGGGATTACTGGAAGAATGGAACAGAGAATGACATATGGAGAGTTTGGAAAAGACCAGAGGAATTGGATGAAACTATAAGTCAAGCGGTTGGCCAGGTGTATACTAAGGAATTAGACTCCAGAAAAATTAAAATTAGAGATGGTAAGGATATTCTTAGATGGGGTAAAGCGATGAAGGGTCTGTTTACAGTCAAAGAAGCATATTATTGGGCAACAAGGGAGGAAAGAGAGGAGGATCCAGTGGACTGGAAAACGATTTGGGAAAGTAAGTGGTGGCCAAAAGTAACTTATTTTGTTTGGCTGGTGTGTAGAGGGAGGATACTGACGTGGGATAATATTCAGAAGAGAGGTATGAATGGACCATCAAAATGCTATCTTTGTAATAAGGAAAATGAAACTCAGGAACATATATTGAACAAGTGTCTATTTATTCGAGGGTTGTGGGAGGAGATCAGGATATTATTTGGTAGAACAAACAGGGATCCAGAGAACCACAGGAACACTCTGCTACAATGGGGGAAAGGGAATTTCCAAAGCAAAGTTGTGAGAAGGATATGGACTCTGGCAGTGGGGTTTACAGTTTGGGAGACTTGGAAAGAACGTAATCGACGAATTTTCCAAGATAAAAGGAGTCAGGAATCGAGCATTTGGGAGGTAATATGTCGGTCAATCAAAGAAACGATATTATCTGAAGTTTGGGAAGAACAGGACTGGAAGTTGAATCCGGAAGAGCAGCAAATAGTTTCGAAACTTAATTTGGATATAACAATGATTTACCCGAATACGAAGAAACGACCCCTAGGCGGAGTGCAGAGTCCCAATCATTTTAGCATGCCTGGAGAGGGAAGGATTAAATTAAGTTTCGATGGGGCATCGAAAGGCAACCCCGGACAAGCTGGGATGGGAGGTTTATTTAGGGACAGCAGTGGGTCTACACGTTGGATATATGCTGAATTTGGGGGCGACATGACGAATAATGAGGCGGAGCTGTGGGCCGTTTATCAGGGTTTACGTATAGCGGTTAGAAATAGATACCTGAATTTGGAAATTGTTGGAGATTCTAAGATTACGGTAGACATGTTGCGAAAACTAAGGGATGGTAAGTGCTGGGACCATGTTGCAAGAAGTTGGAGGACCGCAGGAATAATACAAGACATTGAAGGATTGCTGCGGGGGATCGAATATACGACTATTAACCATGTATTACGAGATGGAAACAGGGCAGCGGACCTTTTGGCGAATTGGGGAAGTGGAGGCGCGGATAGGCGAATCGATGGTAGTTGGAGGTTGGTAAAAGACGATCCGAGGTGGATAGAGTTAAACAATATATTAAACCGGGATTTACATGACGCGAATGCACAAACGACGAACACATAACCACCTCCGGATCATGGCAAGGAGGGATCAACGTACAAGAGATTATGATGGTGTAGAGTGTTGGCAGGCTCGCGCGTATGGTATTAATGATCAGAACGGTTGGAGTAATCAACCCCAGGCCCCATTGATCATCCCAAGACGGAAACGGGACTGGGTTCCGAGGACGAGAGGTCATCCTGTCAGGATGATGGTGATCGATCCCAATTATGAAAGAACAAATGGATTGAGGAGTAATGACGAAGCTGGGACGCAAGGAAGCTTCAAGAAACCAAGGTGGCGGAGCGGCAAGGTATTCGGCTCTGCATGCATGTCAATAAATCGAAGTGGGATGTTCACAGAGAACTGTAGTGCGGGGAAGAGTAGTGATAGGATTTTGGCGCTGACAGGAGACGCGGAAATGGCGGAGGGTCATGACAGGGATGTTGGAAGATGGACGAGGAGCAAGGAGGCCAGTCGAGAGGTGAAAGGCAAGAGCCAAGTCGAGGAAACCATGAGGAAAATTATGCTCAATATCTTAGATGATTCAGAGACGGATTTTGACATAAGGGATTATCTTGTGGATGAGGAACCCCGGCGAGGACAAGTAAACAAAGCTAGTCGGGGAAAGGGGCTGAGGGATGAGGATGAGAACCGGGAAGATGATGAGGAGTATGAGGAAGTGGGGGAGCGACATGCGGGTGGTCGATGAGGGAGGAGACGGGGAACGCGCGGGCAGAAGAAGGATTTTGTCAGTCAGAGAGGCAGAGGGGGTCTGAGCGGACGAGGAGGAAGAGGGGGCAGGACTGAAAGAGCTGAGTTTGAGGAAGGGACTACTAGTGAGGACAGAGGTAGGAAGAGAGGTAAAAGGGATATGAAAAAAAAATTACAGGAGGCAGAAGAGGCTTATCATCAAAACACCAACCCAAATATTCGAAGGATTATTGACCATCTGGAAGAGGAAGCTATGCAGGAACATTCAGGGTCAGAAATGGAAGATTGGGAGGCGTATTTTCCTGATCCAGGACACACAAGAGGGAGGATGACATTATACAAACAATCTTTGCATGTCTATTGGGGCATGAAAAGATTATTAGCTAAAGCACTCGAACAGGTAGCCATGGAAATGGTAGAATTAGCTCAAGGCATACCTGTCATGAAGAAGGAGCTGAAAAACATTCAAGTTACCTTAATGATGCAAGAGAGGAAGATGGATGAAATCATGAAGTTACTTCAGGCAAATGGTGTGGGTGTCAAGACTGAGAACGAGGCCAATCTGGAGACCAGGACTTAGTAGCAGATGGAGCAGCTAAAAGGAGGTTTTTTGCTTTCAGTTTTGTTTAGATATGCTAGTTATTGATGACTCAAAAGACTCTTAGTTTGACTGTAGTAAGCATAGATGGATATATAGCATGGGTAGAAAGACTGATGGTATTCTATTTTTGGATGGCTGTTAAAAATTTCAGGTGGTCAAGAAACCCGGTTTCCCTTCGGGGCGGGGTGAGACCTGTCCATATGTATCTGCTTTTTATTTTACAGTAATAGAAATGAAGAATCTCGTCTTAGCTTACAAAAAAAAAAATACGAAAATATTACAATTTATTAAACAAACAAATGTTCATGCAAAAGTACCTTAAACTAAAGTTTAACAAGTTTAAAGTAATCTATTCCTAGTTAAAGTATGTTCTTTTGTTTTTTTATTTTACTTTTCATGATGCTTCACAAAAGTGTCATTCTTGGAACTCAAATGCGCATTATTTTTGTAATTAACTACTCCTCTATTAATATTGTAAAAAAAATATTATAATCGTTCTTTATTGTCAACAATACCCTAAGGTAATTGGTCAATAAATATTAATATTTGTAGAAAATTTATCCAAAATATATTATCTCCTCTCAAGGATTTTAATAATGTTTGGAAATAGTAACGCCAAAATATAACTAAAGCATACATAGATTGTAGAAATTCTGCAAATTCTCTACAAATCTAGCTTTGAGATCTTTGTAGAAAATTTGACTGTAGATTAACCCGATAATGAAATATACCAAAGCAAAATACTATAATCTACTTCTACTATCAATTTGCTTTGCGAAAGCTTAAAGATCTAGCTGAATCAGAGCTGAACACATATAACCAGAAGAAGAAGAATCAATGCACATGAAACAAAGAAAATACTCAGGGAAAGCCTGAAAGCCTCAACTAAAAACCCCACTATCTGTATTATCGTACAAGGTGGAAATACATCAGAATTATACAAAGCCTTAGCTCTCACAGCTAGCCAGCTCTCAATACAATCCTCCTGGATGCTCACAGGCAATCAAAGCTTCTCACAAGCCTTCCTCTCTGCCCTCCAAGCTCCTATTTCCTTGCGCAATTACCTCTGGGATGATCTCCTTCACCCAGTGTAACACTGCTCTAACATACTGTCAAAACTGCGCAATCCTCAAGGAACCTTAATCCTTCTGCATGCATGTGTTTTCTTTATAGGAAAACACATGCAACTGATAGTACATTATCCTTGTCTTTAATCTCAACTAGGTCTTTCTCTGAATAGACATGCATGAGTTTCCGATGAGGGAATCTTCAATTATTTGAAGTACACTGGTTGAGTGCATGCATGCATCAACTAACTGATAACTCACAATTAGTTCCTCAAACAATTTGGAACTAATTTAAGTGGACTTAACTCAGTAAACTGAGTTAATTAATTACAACTCAAATATAATTCAATCTTATCTCTTTAATTAATGAATAATCTCCTTAATTTAAGGGATAATGACTTCAGAAAGACTTCTAACTTGAATTTCTCCAACTAATTAATCCATAATGAATTAATTAATTTTTTCCAAGAAGCTGGTGAGACTAAATTCGAATTTAATTCACAATTTTAATTCAAGGACAAATTAAAATCGGAATTTCTGGATTCTATTTTTATCATTTCTTGTTGCTATTTTCAACATAGATAAGCAATAAAATCATAAAATAGATTGGAAAAATGACCAATATGATTATTACTAATGTTTGCCTTCCTCATTTAAATATGTAAAATGGTATATGCTTCCATTGCTTGAGCTCTACCTCAACCTATTACTTTTATTAAGTTCTATTCTTCATCTTTATTCTCTATAACATTTTTTATGTCCAAGATGGATTCATATTTTGGTCCATTTGAATCAACTTAGCTAAAAAAAATAATATTGTTTGTAACCACCCCTCCCACATTTACCCAATTTCACCAGCCTGCCAGTGTAAACATGAGACAAAGAGCTACTATGACATGACCCGACCTCCTAGATCCAATTAAGGAAGTGGGGCCGACAACTACAACTTACCAACCACAAATTGACATCCTACATGGCTTACAAGACACCCAGGGGCTAAACAACCACTCCAAGTTCCCAAACCCTAAGCTAGATTTCCTTTTTAGTGACCTTGTCCCACAACCACATCCATGACAAGACCTCCATGCAATCATAGGCCTAGCTATGAACCTTGCTTTATTTTCTTTATAAGCCTATAATTTTTTATTTGCTTGTTGATGCTTGAGCACTAGATATGAACCTTTCTAATTATTCTCTTGCAAAAATTGCTTCACCCTTCAATTTCTAGAACTCATCCACCAACTGCTTGTAATGCTTCCTCATTTGACTTTCAATTTTTCTTCCTTTCTCTAACTGAATTTTTCAGATCTAAAATTTATTCTTTGAATGCACACACCTTTTCATCAAACATTTGCAGCAACATTCATTGATCTGAAAGGTGTGGGAGTCATTTTCTTTGCAATCAGTATATCCAGACGTGACATCCCTTATCCACTTGTCTGCCTCCGATTACAACATCCCTCATCTACTTGTTACGAAGGTCCTCCACCAACCTCCATTCTCCATTCAAGGTATCCCTCATTAACAAATCAATTGTGATTACTTAGATCGTGATTATTGCGAGTGTTAATCACCCACTATTAATGTGAATATACTCTTTTATTATATAAAAACTTTTCTGGTTTTGATATTTCGCAATTTTTCTCATATAAAAGTTCCATTTTCAATGCCAATTTTTTTTTTTGAATATTCCTCCTTCTTTGTTATAATTATTTATTTGAATTGTTTACACATTTTCCAACAAAATTCTCTTTATTTTTGTTTTTCTTATGGTTTTCAATGTCCTATAATGTTTTAAAATATTTCTTTTCTTTGTCTTCACTATAACTATTTATTTTAATTGTTTAATCATTATTGATTATTAGTCATTGTTAGTTGCTTATCAAATGGAAAGACCATTAGTCTTCTCAATTGTTATTTAGATAATGGATTTTTAGTGTATATAATTTTTTGATATATTTTTTTTTTCAATACATCTAATAAAATTGGAATAATATAAAAAAAAATTAGTATGGAAGATTAGCATGGTCTTTGAGTAAGGATGACAAATGACACCCACAAATCGAGAAATGGTCTAAATTTTGTAATAAAAAAAATTGGTTTATATATTGGTGATTTTCAAATGTTGAATAGATAATGTATTTTTAGTATTTTCAGTCTCGTTCAAATCATTTATCTCCTATTCTCACTTTTCGTCTTCCACCCATTCATTAAGTCAACATCTCTGAAAAAAAATCCAACTGAATAAAGTAATCCCTCATGTTCCAAAATTCCATGTTCATGTTACAAACCAAATTCCATCTGTTTGTCGGTTTACGCAACCAGCACTCTTTAAAAAATCTCTTCCAGAGGACCGTAGAATGGTTGGCGGAGGTTGGGTATGTGCATTCTTAATCTACCGATCGATCTCCTCCTATACTACAATTGGTACCTAAATGTGATTTTATTTGGTATGAACACATAATTGATACCTACGACCACGGTAGACGAGGAGAGGTCTATGGCGGGAAGCTGAACCTGGTGGAGCTGTTACAGAGATGGCGGGAAGCAACAAGAAGAGCAGGTGGTAGCCATGGATTTTAAGAGGCTACGCGGCTCAACATCGGGGTAGGAAAGGAACACGCCCTCATAGAGAAAAATATTGTAGACTAGAGAATTGGAACGAGTCACGGACCTCATATATCATCATCTAATTTGCAAGTTTATTATCAGTTTCTTCACCTTAGGTAAGTAGAGTTCAGCTCTGTGGTTTTAGAGTAGAGTCTGGCTCTATGGTTTTAGTGTATTTGCTAGTAGAGTTTGGAAGCCTGAGGGTTTATAACAATGCGAGTGGCACCATGGACATGAATAACAGTCACAATAGGTTGAATAAAAAACGCTAGTCGATGACCTAGAGACAACCTTTGGTGAGGACCAGCTCAGTAGTATGAGACATGGCACTGTGAAGTTGTGAACTAGACTTGTACCAGATCTGTTGCTTGAGGGCTTTGACTGTGCGAGTGGCATCATGGAACGAGTCACGGACCTATATAGTTGGTTTCATAGATTAAGGGTGCCCTCCGAGTTCGTTATTATAGAAATGCACAGATTTTGTGCCATTTGTAACATGACCACCGTGTGCTATGATGGTGGAGTCATGTAATGGTTAGCTGCAAATAATATTGTATAAGAGGATACTAGTTGAATACAGTGGCTATAGGAGAGCCGTGATATAACAGGGCTCGTGTACATAGAGTATACCCTTCCGCTGTCCGAGTTCGGAATGGTAGTGAATATACGGTAAGGGATTTTTACAGAGCAGTCCAGAACTCTCGGGACCGATGGCCTATGTTTCGAACATCAGTCAGGTGTCTCGACTGACCCAAATTGTGGAGATTCAAAATTCTTGGCAATTACTAATTGGAAGACGGTTGGTGATCTGGCAATAAAGGAGTAGTCAATGAAAAGGCAACTTTACACTAAACCCCTGCACACGTCTTCTAAACAATGACTTTGGGATGCCCGTTGTGGGGATGTTTCTGCATCGACAAAATATTCCAACTACTCATACCTCTGGAAGCATTGTATTGGAGCACTGTGGGTATGGTTGGTAGGTGATTGGATGTCAACAATATGAACAAATTATTTCTGGATCCCAAGCGACTTAACAGAGAATCTCTCATCTCCACTACCACATCTCCACTACCACATGTCTCCTGTCAAATTCATCAGAATAGACATACAATCTACCATGTAGCCTCTATACCCTCAACGGGCGACATATGGTGACACTTCAGTAGTGCTAAAAACACAGCCCAGTGTCCAATAGGTCAATGCCACGATCCACGAAATCTTAGATGCCACGCATAAATACATTCTCTACTTTCATAGTCTAATGATTATGCTTTTTTGCCCGGAAAGTTATGGAAATTCTAGCCATATTTAAGATCCTGTAGGGATTTTTGTAAATCCAAGCAAAAGTTGTTAAAATTCATAATTTTAGGTGCCTCAAAAGTTTTTGATGGTGCTAAATCCATTTCCACCATCAAAAACATGATTGAAACATTGTCTCTACAAGATTTTTTGAAATTTTTTTGCCCGGATTCCAGCCACTTTTGGTCATCAGAGCAATTCCTCCACCTCTGTAGACAACTCCTTCTCTACTAGCCAACACAGTCAATGGAATGCGCCTGATTATTCCAAATATGCATCGGACCTTCGGGGTTGATGATTTACCAAATTCCACAACTAAGAGAAAATAGTTCAATTAGACAGATATCTTCGCAATCCAACTCGCCATAGAGGAAGTAATTTCATGTTCTGCGATTATGAGACGAACATGAGAATTGAATCTGCAAGGGGTTTTCTAACTCGATTTATCAAATCTCCCATCCTCTGCATCATCACACCAGTAAGGATATGGGTGTGAATTTTGGCATCACACGATGAATAGAACTTGTACCATTTATGTCACTTGTGGGGTTAGACTATGTGAGTGGAGACTTGGAATGGATCACAAACTTAAATTGTTGGTTTTAGAGTCCAATGGTGTGCCCTATTTTATCAGAACCAAAAATTTTGGCTACACAACACTCGAGACAAAAATTTAAGGAAGGTTGAAGAAACGCATTCCTAGGACATGGATAATAGTTAGGAATAAAGTTCGGCTACTTGTGGATTTTGACAGCGAACGCACACAGATTGAACCACCTGTGCACCAAACCTGCTACCTAAAACACATACAAATTAGGCTGACCAACGATGGATTGCCACATTCCTGAACCTTCCTCTATGGAGGTCGAACAGTTGATTGACATAATTGTCCAAGCAGAAGAATAATACCTCTACTCCAAAACTCTGAATGATACTCCTTCCTCCCGAAATGTCCCTCAATAATCTAAGAGACCTGATACCAACAGGTCATATTGCACTGACAAAATGAAAAACAGGGTTATAAAAGTGGCTACATAGCTCCTTGGACTGGTTCTCGAGGTCGATGGCTACTGGGAGGAATCAATAAAACTCAAAACTATGGAATTGGTTGGCATATGGGTATACTTCAACTTGAACGAAGTATAGATACGCAAATGTATGGATCAATGGTGGCTACCCAAAATTGTAGAATGTCCATGGTTACGCGGGCGGGGATACCTAGCACTACAATGCTAGAAATTAAGATTCGATCCAGTCAGGGAAACGCCAAGAAGGAACAGACTATGGATGAAGCTCCTAGGTTTGCCCCTGGAACTATGGACCAGGAAAGCGATATCAAATATTGCAAATTTTATTGGAAAGCTCTACTAAGATGAAGGTTGTCATGGGGGCACGAACAAGCACACAACGTGGGTTCTTATTGAAAAAACTTTTATAGAGGGACTTCCAGAATATATTGACATATACTGGGGACCATGCTCGCACAAGTAAATCATTGACTTTTGGGCAACACTTTTCATATGTCTTCGTTATCATGGGACGGGACACCTAATGTCTAATTTCCCACAACAATATTACTAAAACACTCACTCACATATGGAACCTACTAGAATACGTGACCAACTCAAAGAAAACAACACCATACCGCATAAAAAGGAAGGTAATCACTCTCACTCTCCTCCCTCTACTATATCTCCCACTCGAACCATCAACCCTGAACTGAACTCAAACTCCCCGTTTCCTAACATCCCTATCCACATTAATACTCTGCCCCACCTCTCCACTCATAAGATACAACACACCCCCCCCCCCCCCCCCCACTCCATCAACCTGGTCATCAAATCCACCTCACACTCCATCACTCGGCCACTATCATCGATACTTAACTAATCTCCCAAGACTCCTATTCCATCGTTCACTCCCATAACATCCGCTGACCCAGAATTCCCCCCCCCCCCCCCCCCATCAATTTTGGGGCTCCATTTGGGTGCACTTTCACCCCATTCTCAGAAGACATTGAGCTAGAAGTTCTACATAGAGAGAAACAATTCTCCATGGAACCACTTACCATCAAAATATCCTTCTTTGATGTCAATAACGCTCCTCCTTGCCCAGCTAAGCGGAAAAATATCACCACCAAGAGAAAAATTAGGACTAGATATAAGAAGGTCTCTGCCTACTCCCTTGCTCCTATCAATATTATAAATCAATTCTCGGAATCCTCCTCTATCTAGGCACACATTGCCCCTGCCTCCTTCCGGGTTGGCCATCTGGATGTCAATCTCCCCAAATCTCGGGTTCTTAGAGATGAGCCACCCGAATTTGACCTTCCTTAATGACCATTTTATCCCTGAATGTACAAGGTCTGGGATCGGCACCCAAAATATGATCAATCAAAAACATAATTGACATTCACAAACCATGGATTGTGCTACTACAAGATACCATGACCTGCAGGGAGAAAACTTGGGGATATCTCTCCAAAATCTGTCCAAATTGGCACATTTGTGCTACCAAAGCCTCAGGATTATCTGGGGGGATCACGACCATGTGGAATCCAAACATATTCAATTTCAAAGCATATAACTCCTCTATTGGAATCCTTATCACTGGGGGTAGACACGGGACCAAAACTCGTTTCCACATGATCAACATTTATGCTCCATATCAGAAAGACTTCTGGAACAAGGCCGACCAGAGTGGACTCCTTGACCTGGTAGGGGACCTTAATCTCATCATAGGTCCATTCGAACGATGGGGACACTACAAGAAACCTAATCCATTGGAGGACCACTTTCAAGTTTTCTTCAAGGAAAAATGCCTCACAGACATCACCCCCCATCTTATTGGACCGACCTGGCAAAATGGTCATTCGGGAATTCATGGCATTGCAAAATGACTTGATCGTTTTTTAGTGCATGAATACACAATCAATAGGTTGAAGGGACTCACATCCACCATTATTCATTCTAAGATCTCTGATCATTTCCCCATTTTGCTACAATGGACAGGAACACACTAGGACAGGGCACCACCATTCAAATTCAACCATTTATGGATTAAAGAGACAGACTATACAGACTTGGTTAAATATGTCTGGAAAATGACTGCAACGAACCCAGATGATAGACAAATGGATAGAATTAATCAAAAACTCAGAAGGCTAAAATAAGCCACAAAAAGATGGGCATGCAACAAGAACAGGGAATTGTTGAAGGATAAATATTGTAGAAAAAATTAATGCTCTGGAGGACCCCAACAACCCCAACTACTTCTCTGCTCCTCGAAAATCGAATATATTGAAACTGGAAGGTCACAGATCACAAATACTCCTTAGACAGGCTGAAGCACTCCAACAAAAAAGTCACATAATGTGGATTTAGGATGGTGATAAAAATAGCAATTTTTTTCACAATTAGATTAATTGCAAGCGGACAAAAAAATATATTTGGAGCATAAACTCAGACTCTGGAGACCTACTTATAGACGAGAAAGACATTGAGTGGGTCGCACACAAATACTTTAGCAAAATATACCAGGCAAGGGCTGAGGTCCCTTCAACAAACAATTGGAACAATGCGACTTCTACCCCACAACGACTGACAAGGAAGCCTTTGAGCATATGGAAGAGCATATTCCTACACTTTCAAGGCATCATGATCGCTGGGCTTACTGATATGGTGGAAGAGTCCAAAATTCATGGTTGGTTTTATGTTGCCACCAATGCCACCTTCATCTCTCTAATCCCGAATATTGACAAGCCTGACTATTTTCCTGATTTATTCCCAATATCATTGTGCAACACCACCTATAAACTCATTTCCAAAACCATAGCCAATCGACTCAAACCGTTCATATCCACGTATATCACTGTTGAAAAATTTGGCTTCTTAAAACAATGTTAGATCCATGACACATATTCTATAGCACAAGAATGTATCCATTCCATCAAATCTCACAATCTAGATGTCTGTCTCATGAAAATCGATTTGCTCAAAGAATTCGACCGCATGGACTAGGAACTTTTATGGATGAACCTGCGGAGATTGGCTTCAGATCCACCATGATTGCCTGGATCCAATCCTGCATCAAATCTGCCTCATTGGCCATAATGATTAATGGCCTTCCCACTAAATTCTTCATGGCCTCTCGTGGCCTTCGTCAGGGATGTGGCGTGTCTCCACTCTTATTTATCACCATCATGGATGGACTTAGTAGAAAATTTAATGCTACCAGCAATCGCAGGCTCATCTCTAAGTGTTTGATCACTGACTTGGTCCCTATCACCTGCTTAATTTTTTTGGACGATCTTCTGACCATGGGGAAATCTGATCCACAAGAATTGCAACACATTTTCGAGATCTTACAAGACTTTTGGACTACATCTGGGCTTCTCATGAATCAGTCTAAATCTAGGCTCATATCCAGTGACCCGAAGGCGAATTCATTGTTAGTCATAGCTAATCGGTTTGGTGACTCTGTCGAACACTTGGACAGGGGATTCTCATAACTTGGATTCAACTTGAAGCTGTTGAGATACAAGATCAAGGATTGGGACTAGCTCCTCAACAAAATTGAAAAGAAACTAACACATTGGTCACAAAAGTGGATAACTTTGGGCGGATGATTGATCCTCATTAAATCGATCCTCAATGGAATCCCTATTTACTAGATGCACTAATCTAGGTGGATATTGGTGGCCACCCGCCAAGTCCACTTAGACCCCCACTTTTGTTTCTTTTAGATTTTCAGTTTCCTTAATTGTAGCACAGTTTACTATTTTTTGCAGTTTTTCGGGTCCTGAACTTCCGGATCCGTTTTGAGGCCCTGAACGAAGTTTTCTGGGAAAACTGGGAGCAGCATGGGTCTATGGCCCGATGTTTCTCTTTCCAAAGTTGTATTTCTTGTATAGATCTTTCTAATGAGATATTGCGTGTGTCAAACAGAGATCGTATGCCAAAGTTACGACCCCGGGAAGTTGATGTACCAATATACCCAAATAGGGCCCACAGTTTGGAATTTCATCTTCTAGGGTTAGGTTTTTGGATGCTTAGGGTTTTCCATTATTTCTCAACAATAAATATGCCTTCGAGCCTCAGTGTAACATAGTTCAGAGGCATGTAGCCACCACATATCTTCTCAGAGATAAGCTACCATTGCCCTATGTAGTTTGTTTCCATTTTTGTTTGTAAGCATATTTCAGTGTTTTACATTAATGAAATGAATTAAACAATGTAAACTTTGAAACGGGAACTATAAACTCAAAACGGGAACTCTGGCAAAAAAATGCCAAAAAAACATCAAAAACAGTGCTAAAAACGAAAAGTGTGTATATTGGAACGATGGTTTTTTTTTTAGGGACAATTTTGAACATGTTTTAAAAATGGCAGTGAAAACAAAATTTTCGTGCAAAATACAGCTTGAAAATGAAAAAGTGATTATACTGGAACGATGATTTTTTTTAGGGTCAATCTTCAAAATTTTAAAAAAATGCTAGTAAAATGATCCAACAACATAAAAATGACTAATAACTTCTCATTTAACACCATATGGAAATCAAAAAATTTATTTCAAGATACGATGCATACATCAGTTAGATAAACTGTCTTAAACAATTATTCAAAATCACTCATATTTCCTTGCACACCATCAGAATTCACATCTTCAGATGAGTGACTGGATGCTGACGAAGATGTTCCATACTCTTCTCTTTCATCAACTAGTGCCCCATCTGAGTCCACATGCATGCCCATCATTTCAGGTTTGAAAATTCTTCTAGATCTACGATTGGTTTCAACAGACTCCCATCTCAACATTGTTCCTTCTGGTAACAACCTTTTCAAAATCTCTATCATCTTGAAGTGCAGAGTTCCTCTCTTTGTTAAATTGAAGTCATAAACAAGTATGTCAACATCCTCCAATTTCAATATGTCTGTGCGGTGATGATTTATATTCATACCCTTTCTTTTTCTCTTTCCGCCATTTTTTTTGTCAACTACCATCTATGGCTTATACACACCATTGAATGGGTGTGTATTTGTGGCATACCAATGTACTTCAACACTTGCAACATCCTCATTTTCTGTAAAGACCTTTATAAGTTTAGAAACCCAGAATGGATAGCCATTGGGATCTCCATCTGCTAGCACTGCGATCATGCAACCCTCCTTAATATCATGTACTGAACCCCTGTAAAGGTCTTCCATGGCTTCACGTTGTGCACGAGATCTTCTGGAACCAATATACATCTCTCTTTCCTCTACCTGTGAAGAATTAATAATACCTTGAGATTTTTGATGTTCAACAATGTTTATTTCCTCATATGCATTTGACACATTTTGTGGCCAAATAAATGGATTTTTCAAAGGTATATCTTCATTTGTCATTGTTGAAATGATATCACTTTGATTATTGAAAAATGACTCCCACCAAGCTGAATCAGCAATGTTAAAGTACTCATATGTATATCTAATACATTTTTTAATTTCTTCTAGGAAATCAGAATAATTGATATATCATTTTGTTTGCATGCATTATGAACTTCACCAACTGATTGTAATAACAATATTTTTGATGCAAATATTGGATGATCTAGAATGAACTTCAAAAATTGCAAACCTGATGACGGTGCCCATTCTGCAGTAGTTGAATACTTCTTGCCCCATATTAGTGTTTTCCTATCAATTTTTTTGATACGAAATTGATGTTGGAAGCTAATGTCATTAAGTTGTTCAATGTATTTCCCCTCACCATATGATCCCATAATAAACCTTCGCATGTCAACAGTTTCTTCCAACACATCAAAAGTAGGCTCTGGAATGTATGATTTCTTAATACATTCAATTAATGATGGCAAGCTCCCAACTTCCTTCCTCCTCAATGTGACTGAAAAACGACTGAACATCTGATCAATATGCTCATGAGTGTGCCCAACAAGAAGGAAACCAACCTTTACCTTCTGGAAAATTTTCAATTCAACAAGCATGTTTAGATATCCAAAAACAACCTGATTTTTGTTTTCATGGCAAGTGTTGTCCAATTGTAGATACAAAACTTCATGAAGATTACCAGACCAATGAGAAAGCACATCATGAATTATGGTTATGGTCAGATTTGCATCATTATGAATATTTGGAGCTGTGAAGTACACCTTTGGCACCATTTTCCCATTGAAGACCATACAACTGACCAAGTGATACTGAATAAAATTTTCCTCCTGTAAATTTTTGGGTGTGCGAACAAAATGTGGTAAAAGTGTCTTCTTCTAGTCCATACCATCAATTATCAAACCCAAATATTTATTTGGATTATCATAACACTTCTTTCGATGCTTGTACAACTTTTTCCTTTCATTTGTTTGTTGTTCGCGATGCTCCTGAAGTTCTTTGACAATTTAATCTACACAACATAAAAAAAAAGCCATTAAGAAATATGTTTTCATACTTGATGAATATACAATTTTAAAAGTTAAAGTTATGAATGCCTACCTCTTTCTGACCCTTCACATTTGTCCCTTTTTTATTTAAGAGAAGCATATGTACTGCAAATCCCCATCCTTGTCTTCTTAGGAATATGAACATTGTTGAATTCTTTCTTCCATACCTTCACAAAATATTGATATGTAATAAACCGGCCATGTCCCTCAGCATCTTCTGCATATTCTTTGTATAAGTTGTAGATTTCCTGTCTTGAAAAATTATTAGGAATATGTATTGTCTCTCTATTTGCCATATACTCTCCATGCTTTGAAAAGAAATCTTTCATCCATGACATTGCAGTATTTGATAATGGCCCAAACTATCTTTTATGACGTACTTCAGAATAAAATGTGGGATCCTTTTCCAAATTTTCTTGAATTCTCGAGAGACGAAAATTCCCAATCAAATGAAACATTTTGAAAGATTTTCTACAAATAATAAAGTCCTAATATGATAATCATAACCTGACAATGTAGATTGCATGCACCCAACTAAATATGAATTTTTCATGCTTTTATTCATTGACAAATATCTCTTCCTGCTCTCTAATGAAAATTTGAAATCCATATGTTTCAAGCAATCTTTTTAGCAACATTCACTTGAAATGAGTGCACTGATAGGACTTCTTCTCGTCAGATATTCTGCTCTACCCCTTGTATAACTAGAACATCTTGCATTGATACGAAAAGGTCTGCTCCTACTCCTCGATACAATATTTCTTGGCAACATCTCCATCATTGGATCATCATTTGTATAAGGATTTTCATCATCATTAAAAGGAATGTTATCCACACTATGATCAACTATGCTTTTCAAATACTGACTTGGAGGATATTCTTCATCTTCCCCTTCTTTAGTGCTACTGTCATAGTCCTTAGAATTCGGACTCAATGGAAAATTTGACTCGATGTTTATTGGATATTCTTCCTCATGTGCATTTTTAGTGTTGCTCTCACGGTCCCTAGAATTAGGACTAAGTGCATCATCCTGTCCTTCATCACTGCTACCTTTATACTCATTAAAATTAGGACTAAGTGCATCATCCTGCCCTTCATCACTGCTACTCTCATAGTCCTTAGAATTAGGACTAAGAGGACATTATGACACTCCATTCTTTTGAAATTCATCATCACGCTCTTCATCACTATTGCTCTCATAGTCCTTATAATTAGGACTAAGCGGACACCGTGACACTCCATTCTTTTGAAATTCATCATCCCGCTCTTCATCACTGTTGTTGTTATAGTCCTTAGAATTAGGACTAACTGGACACCGTGGCACTCCATACTTTTGAAATTCATCATCTCGCTCTTCATCAAAGTTGCTCTCATAGTCCTTAGAATTAGGACTAACTGGACACCGTGACACTCCATACTTTTGAAATTCATCATCATGCACTTCATCAATGCTGCTCTCATAGTCCTTAGAATTAGGACTAAGTGGACACTTTGACACTCCATCCTTTTCAAATTCGTTATCACGCTCTTCATCACTGCTGCTCTCATAGTCCTTAGAATTAGGACTAAGTGGACACTGTGACAATCCATTATTTTGAAATTTGTCATCATGCTCTTTAACACTATTGCTCTCATAGTCCTTAGAATTAGGACTAAGTGGACACCATGCCACTCCATTCTTTTGAACTTCACCATCATGCTCTTCAACACTGTTTCTCTCATAGTCCTT
The DNA here is from genome assembly GCA_031772625.1 of Pinus tabuliformis. Taxonomy (NCBI): domain Eukaryota; kingdom Viridiplantae; phylum Streptophyta; class Pinopsida; order Pinales; family Pinaceae; genus Pinus; species Pinus tabuliformis. The sequence continues at coordinate 1,510,717,144 of CM062817.1, read as the reverse complement.
AGAATTAGGACTAAGTGGACACCGTGACACTCCATTCTTTTGAACTTCACCATCATGCTCTTCATCACTACTGCTTTCATAGTACTTAGAATTAAAGTGGACACTGTGAGACTCCATTCTTTTGAATTTTTTCATCAAGCTCATCATCACTACTGCTTTCATAGTCCTTCGAATTCAGGCTAAGTGGAATTTGTAACTCCTTATTTATTTGAAATTCTCCATCCCCTCTTTCATCAGTGCTGCTCTCAAAGTCCTTAGGATCAGGACTAAGTGGAAGAATTGACTTTCTATTCATAGTGGAAGAATTCTCGCTATATTCATCCATATGAATAGAGTTGTTACGCGATGAAGATGTTAATGCTGTATAAATCGAAACTTCACTATCAGGACAATCCATCCCTTTCAAATAGAAGATGTTGAATGATACAAATTGAGAGTCTCCTAAAGATATTATATAGCTTAGAGAATGAAATTTTCCCTCCAAAAATTTCTCCCCAAAAGTTTCCCCCAAAAAATTTCGCAAAAATATTTCCCTCCAAAAATTTTCCTCCCAAAAAATTTCGCGAAAATAGTTCCGTCCTAAAAGTTTGTGAGATTTATTTCTCTTCATTATATTATTCTACAATTTAATGAAAAATGTAAACTAATTTTTTTTATGAAATAAATCATTAAAGTTAAAATTGTAAACTACAACTTCTACCTAAATTATTTTAATAGTCAAAGTATATAATATTTACTAAAAAATTGAATGTTTTTTTTTAATTTTTGTAATACATTCTGAAACAAATTAATCCCACATTCACCCCGTTGTAAAACAATTCCATAATATTCGCTTTATCATATTTTCCTTCATCGCCATAAAAAAATTAACATGTTAAAATTGATTAAAATTGATTAATCCCACATTCACCGTACGGTAAAACATCTCCGTAATTTCACCTATATATTCCATTATCACTATTAATCACATTACATCAAGGTTTTCTGAGGTTTGTTGAAAGACTTGGAGCGAATTTGTGGAGCAGCTACATTGGTATCAACAACATATTCAACGAAGAATTCTCGCAATTGAAAGGTTAGTTAAATTTTTCCTTGAAAATTCTCATATTAAATTAGTTTAACGAAGTAGATTTTTTTTTTTTAAACTTAAGATTTTTTGTCACCCAAATTAACAAATATTTCCATCGTGAGCATGGTGGGCCCGGGGCACCCCCATCCTGCAATCGGCCGGCCACCCACTCCATCCGCACACCCTTTTGGCCCCCTCCCCAAACTCATCCACCCCTTCCCTCCTACCCCCTGCCCCCCACGGTCCACCCCCTACCCTCCTACCCTCCACGGCCTCTCCTCCCCCTTCACCCCTCAAACCCCATCCCACTCCACCCCCCTAACCGTCCCCCCCCGTCACCTCCTGCCCCTCAACCGCTATGCCACCCCACCTCCCTACCCCCCACGACCCCTACCACGCCTCCCCATACCACCCCGCACCTGGCACCCTCGGCCGCCCTACCCTACCCCTCTACCTGGCCCTTCTTCCCCACCCCCTATGCCCCCCGCTCGCCACCCCCCTATCCCCTCCTCCTCCAACCCCCTCCTCGTCCCCCTCACCCTACCCCTCTACCCGACCCCCCTTCCCTCCTCAACCCCCTCGCCCCTCGTCCCCCCCTCCCCCTACCCTCCCCCCTCCCCCTCGGCCTTCCCCTCCCCTCACCCCCCTCTCCCTTCCCCTCTGCCTCCCTCCAACCCCTCCCACTCGCCCCCCCCCCCCCTCCCCCTGCCCCGGCTCCCCTCCCCTCCCCTCCCCCACCCCCACCCGTCCCTTTGCCTCCCGCCCTCCGCCCCCTCGGCCAACCACCCAGGCAGGCGGGCGGGCTGCCGGCTCTGGCGCGGGGTGGGGCGCCACCGCCCACACCGTGCCACCTCAGTGGCCCGCCTGCCCACCCAGGGGAATCGGCCGGCCACCCGGGTGGGTGAGTGGGCCACCACGGTGGCGTGGGGTGGGCGGCGGCGCCCCACCCCACGCCACCCCGGCCACCCGGGCGAGCGGGCGGGCCGCTAGGGTGGCGCGGGGTGGGCAGCGGCGCCCCACCCTGTGCCACCCCAACGGTGCCCCACCCTGCGCCACCCCAGCGACACACCTCCTTGCCCGCCCGGGTGGCCATCCAATGTCGCCGCCCACTCCGTGCCACCCCGGCGGCCCGCCCGGGTGGCCGGCCGAGGGAGCGGAGGGCGAGAGGTGGAGGGACGGGTGGGGGCGGTGGATGGGGAAGGGGATGTTAGAAAATTATATATTACGGAGCAATGGAACACATAAAATATTTTATAAATATAAACAAAGAAAACGCACAAAACAAGAGAGACACAGATATACGTGGTTCACCCAGTTTGGGCTACGTCCACCCCGAACAGCCAGTCCTTCCTTTCTATTATCCAGCAAAATGAAGAGACACAACCTACAGCAAATCCGCTGTAATATCCTTTGTTTTCTCTCACAGTCTCACCTCTCTGTTTCTCGCTCATAGAATTCACATCTATTTCACAGCCTCAAATACAATACCCTCATACAAAGAGAGGGGTTGCCTTCTAGGGCAAAAAAACCCTAAACTAAACATAAGTTCTACCGTCAGATCATCCACCTAATGAACGGCCCAGATTGACTAGAAATTACTATACTTTTACAAGGCAATTTTACATTTGTTTTTAGCTTCGGGGGCGCTGCCCCCGAGCCCCCGCCAGGGGACCGCTGACCCCCGAACCTCGCAGGGGGGACAAGTCCCCCCCGCACCCCCCCGCGTGGAGGGGTGTACAAATTTCCTGGCGTATACATCCGGCTGAAACAAAGACCTCTGAACAATCATGCTCCACACACAACAATCTCCCACTTGGAGAATGATTGTAGAAACTCCACCGCTGCTTCATTTGCTGGAAAATGACTCCTCTTTGGACCTGGCTGTTTCTCATCTTCATCGTCATCCTTGAAGACCAATTGAAACTGAGCATATTCTCAGTTTCTCCCTGGTTACAACTTTTGTTAGCATATCTGCAGGATTCTGGCTAGTGTGTATCTTTTCCAGCTTCAACTCTCCATCTTCCAACACTGATCATATGAAATGGTACTTGAGCTGTATGTGTTTAGTCCTAGAATGAAATGCCGAGTTCTTTGCAAGATGAATGGCACTTTGGCTATCACTGTATAACGTGCCCATATCATGCTCCTTACCCAATTCACCCATAAACCTTTGTAACCAAATCATTTCTTTACTAGCCTCTGTAGCAGCAACATACTCTGCTTCTGTTGTTGAAAGTGCAACAACACTTTGGATTTTTGAAATCCAACTGACAGCTGTTCCACCAACAGTAAATACATATCATGTAGTGCTCCTCCTATTATCCCTGTCACCTATCATATCTGCATCAACATATCCCTGTAGAGAAATGTTTGCACCACCAAAGCATAATGCTTGATTTGTGGTACCTTTCAAATATCTGAGAATCCATTTCACTGCCATCCAATGTTCCTTTCTTGGATTGTTCATGTACCTGCTTACAACTCCCACTGCATGTGCAATATCAAGCCTTGTGCAAACCATTGCATACATTAAGCTTCCAACTGCTGATGCATATGGAACTTTAGACATATAATCCATGTCTTCTTGGGTCTTTAGGCACATTTCCTTACTAAGTTTGAAATGGCTAGCAAAAGGTGTACTAACTGGTTTTGCATTGTGCATATTAAATCTTTTCAACACCTTTTGTATGTACTCATTCTGAGACAATGTTAATTTGTGATTTTTCCTGTCTCTAGTGATTCTCATACCAAGGATTTGTTTTGCAGCTCTCAAATCCTTCATTGCAAATGAATTTGCCAATTTTTTTTTGAGCACATTTATTTCCTGCATGTTAGATCCTGCAACAAGCATGTCATCTACATACAATAACAATATAATATAGCTGCAATCAATTTCCTTTTTCAGATAAACACAATGATCAGAGTGACATCTAGTATAACCTTGTTCAGAAATAAACTTGTCAAATTTTAGATACCACTGCCTTGGAGCCTGTTTTAAGCCATACAAGCTCTTCTTCAACCTGCACACTAGTTTCTCCTTCCCTTTCACCTCATATCCTTGTGGCTGCTGCATATATATCTCTTCCTCCAAATCCCCATGGAGAAAGGTTGTCTTTACATATAACTGCTCAAGATGCAAATCTTCAGCTGCTACAAGACTTAAAATAGTTTTGATTGAAGTCATTTTAACAACAGGAGAAAATATTTCATCAAAATCAATACCTTTCTTCTGTGCAAACCCCTTCACCACAAGTCTAGCTTTGTACCTTTGTTTTCCTCATCTTCTTCCTTCAGCCTGTAAACCCATTTATTCTTCAATGTAGTTTTTCCCGCAGGAAACCTGACTAAATCCCAAGTCTCGTTATGCATTAAGGAGTCCATCTCTTCTTCCATGGCTACCTCCCACTTCTTCTTGCTTTCAACCTGCATTGCTTCTTCATAACATTCGGGTTCACCTGAATCAGTCAACAATAAATAATATAATGAAGGAGAGTATCGTTCAGGGGGTCTACTTATCCTGGTAGATCTTATAACACCACTTTCAGGTGTTTGGGGTGCCTGTTGCTGTTGTGGTGGTTGTTGTTGTTGATTATTATTATTTTCAAGCAGCTTTACCTTTTCAGTGATTTCATCAAGAACTGCGTATTCCTTGTTTTCTTTTTCCTATTTCTTTTCCTGCAACTGATTCTTATACAAGACCTTTTGATTGAATATTACATCTCTGCTCCTAATGATTTTGTGATTTTCATAATCATATAAGCGATAACCAAAATCATTAACACCATATCCAATAAAGGTACATTTCTTTGACTTTGCCTCAATCTTTGTTCTATTTTCTTTATCAATATGGACAAAGGCCTCACAACCAAAAGGCTTTAAAAAGGAGTAGTTTACCTTTTTACCTATCCATGCTTCCTCTGGAACACCACCATCCAAGGAACTTGAAGGCCCTTTGTTTATTAGATAAACAACAGTATCTACAGCATCTGCCCAAAACTGTAAAGGCAATCCTGAATGCAATCTCATGCACCTTGCACGCTCCATGATTGTTCTGTTCATCCTTTCTGACACACCATTTTCTTGTGGTGTTCTTGGAACTGTCTTCTCTCTACGAATTCCATGTTCTGAACAGTACCTATCAAACTCTTTGCTACAATATTCACCTCCATTGTTTGATCTAAGACACTTCAATTTCTTTCCTGTCTCAATCTCAACCAAAGCTTTCCATTTCTTGAAAGTATCAAATACCTCAGATTTATTCTTAATATAATAAATCCAAGTTTTTCTAGTTGCATCATCAATAAAAGTAACATAATAACGAGAGCCACCAAGAGATGATACCTGAGCAGGTCCCCATACGTCTGTATGCACAAGCTCTAATTTTTCGTTCTTCTTTTCTTTCCCAACTCTAAGAAATCTGACTCTCTTCTGTTTTCCATAAATGCAGTTCTCACAGAAGTCCAAATCAACATTCTTCAAACCTGGCAACAAATTCCTTGAGTGAAGAATCTTCATCCCTTTTTCACTCATGTGTCCGAGCCTATGATGCCATAATGCTGCATCTACTCCTTTGGAAGTCAAAGCATTAACAGAGTTAGAAATACCATTGCATAAATACAATGTACCAACCTTTTCGCCTTTTGTTATTACCAGGGCTCCTTTGGTGACCTTCCAAGCTTTATCTGTGAAAATTGTCACACAACCTTCACCGCCTAACTGCCCTGTTGAAATCAGATTTTTCTTTAGATCTGGAACATGCCTTACCTCCTTTAGTAGCCATTGGTTTCCATTCTGCTGTTTCACAAGAACCTTACCCATTCCAACAATTTTACAGGGTTTATCATCACCTAGACGAACTTGTCCAAAATCTCCTTAAACATAGTCATGAAAGTATTTCTTATCAGGTGTGGCATGGAATGAGGCCCCTGAATCTACCACCCAGGAATCAGTAATATTTTCGAAAGAAAGAATCAAAGCATCTTGTAACACCTCACCTGTCACATTTGCTTCGTGATTGTTTTCTTGCTGTGCATCTCCTTCTTTTCTCTTCCGAGATCTACAGCCTTTCTTTAGGTGTCCTTTCTTTCCACATTTCCAGCACACTATCCCCAATCTGGACTTGGATCTGCCTTTCCTTGATTTACTGCGATATACTGAGCTCTTTCCTCTTTCCATTTTTCTTCTTCTAGACTCTGCACTCAAAGCATTTCCCGATGTCTCACCGGAGCTTTTCCGTCGCATTTCCTCGCTAAGGATAGCACCGACAACATCATCAAACTTTAAAGTACTAGATCCAGAAATGGAGTTACTAATGGCCATTATCAAACCATTCCAACTTTCTGGTAATGAGCACAAGAATAACAGAGCTCTAACTTCATCATCAAAGTTTACCCCTACAGAACTTAACTAACTTGTAAATGTATTAAAATCATTTAAATGGTCTACAACAGATCCACCTCCTGACATCTTCATATTAAATAACCGTTTCATAAGAAATACCTTGTTTGAGGCCGAGGGTTTTTCATATAGTTTCGACAACGTCTGCATCAAACCCTCTGTCGTGGTTTCCTTCGAAATGTTGAAGGCGACTGACGCAGCAAGGCACAACCGTATTGTTCCGAGTGCCTTTCTATCGAGAAGGTTCCATTCTTCGTCTTTCATACCCGTCGGCATCTTTGTTTTTCCGCCCAATGGTAGGTATAGATCTTTCTGATACAGATAATCTTCCATCTGCATCTTCCACAGCGAGAATTTTTGGCCGTTAAATTTCTCGACCCTAAACTTACCATCTTCCGCTATTGCTCCCACTCGAACCAGGAACCCTTCTTTCCTGTGAGTTTATCAGCCAAATAGACCTTCGGCTCTGATACCAGTTGTTAGAAAATTATATATTACGGAGAAATGGAACACATAAAATATTTTAGAAATATAAACACAGAAAACGCACAAAACAAGAGAGACACAGATATACGTGGTTCACCCATTTCGGGCTACGTCCACCCCGAACAGCCAGTCCTTCCTTTCTATTATCAGCAAAATGAAGAGACACAACCTACAACAAATCTGCTATAATATCCTCTGTTTTCTCTCACAGTCTCACATCTCCGTTTCTCGCTCACAGAATACACATCTATTTCATAGCCTCAAATACAATACCCTCATACAAAGAGAGGGGTTGCCTTCTAGGGCAAAAAAACCCTAAACTAAACATAAGTTCTACCGTCAGATCATCCGCCTAATGAACGGCCCAGATTGACTAGAAATTACTATACTTTTACAAGGCAATTTTACATTTGTTTTTAGCTTCGGGGGCGCTGCCCCCGAGCCCCTGCCAGGGGACCGCTGGCCCCCGAACCCCCCAGCCGGGGGGGATCGGCCCCCCCGGACCCCTGCGGGGGGACAAGTCCCCCCGCACCCCCCCACGTGGAGGGGTATACAAACTGCCTTGGGTATACATCCAGCTGAAACAAAGACCTCTGAACAATCATGCTCCACACACAACAAGGGAGGGGGAGGGGAGGGGGGGCCGAGGGGGAGGGGGGAGGGGAGGGGGGGCCGAAAGGGGGGCTGGGGGAGGGGGCAAGAAGGGCGGATGGGTGGAGGGTCGGGTATGGTGGTAGGGGGTAAGGGGGTGCGGTGGGGAGAGGGGGTAAGGGGGTGCGGTAGGGGGCCAATTAGGGGTGCCCAAGGAGGGTAAGGGGGCGAGGGGGGAGGAGGTCGGGTGGGCGTGCCGAGGGTGAGGTGGGGGGCTGGGTAGTGGTGGGGTGGGTTGGTGCAGAGGGGGGTAAGAGGGTCTGGTCAGTGGGCTTGGTAGGTGGGTAAGGGGGCGGGTGGGTGAGGTGGGTTGGTGGGCCGGGTAGGGGGGTAAGGGGGTGGGTGGGGGCCGGGTAGGCGGGTCGAGTGAGGGTGCTGAGGGGGGTAAGGGGGGTCGGGTAGGGGGACTGGGTGAGGGTGCTGAGGGGGGTAAGCGGGTGGGGTGCCGGGGCGGGTAGAGGGGTAGGGGAGGTGTCAAGGGGGGTAATGGGATAGGGTGAGGGGGCCAGGTAGGGGGTAGAGGGGGGTGTCGAGGGGGGTAAGGGGATGGAGTGGGGGGGCCAAGTAGGGGGGTAGGGGAGGGTGTTGAGGGGGGTAAGGGGGTCAGGTGGGTGGGTCGGGTAGAGGGGTGAGGGGGTTGGGGGGGTAGGGTGTTATGAACTAGCTCAAGAAAAAGATAGAAAAGATAGATCCACGCCTTAGAATTCAACCTCTTCGAGGGGCAAACTCCTTTACATTACATAAATGAACAATTCTTGGATGATACAAATGAAAAGACCTCCTTTCTACATATAGGAGTCTAAGGGGTCATAACATAATCAGAGCCGACATAACAATAATAATGTAAGGGCACAATAAAAATAATAGTGGGCTTCTATGGGGCATAATAGTAACAATATGGGCACTACATGGGTACATCAATATAATAAGTGGGTTGTACTAATAACAATAAGGGGTTAAACTAGTAGTATAGGGGCCTAACATGCCCCTCTCCTTCAAAAAGCATTGTCCTCAACGCTTGAGTAGTTCTTGATGCTTCTGTATAAAATTCTTGTCCCGCCATGTGGAATCTTTAGCGGGTAAGTTCTTCCACTTGATGAGATACTCTAAGATTGTTCGATTTCATAGCTGTCGGGTTCTTGTTTCTGTGACTGCTCCAAGTTCCAATATGATTTTTCCTTCCTCTTCAATTTCTGGCAATATTGTTTGAATTGGGATCTTTTGCAACTTTTGAATAAGTGGCCATACTTCTTCGTCCTTCTTCCATTCATCCCTTGCTTCGTTTATCCAATCTGGTTGGATAATAGAAATAGCACGAAACAATGGTTCCACATCCTCATCCTTGAAGAGTCTTCCCATTCGGTAAGGTTGGCATTTTTTAAGTGCATGTAGTATTGCCAACATTTCCTTCTCATAAATAGCTTTCTTGAGATGTAGCAGTAAAAATACCCAATCACCTACATCAAAAAAAATTTCACTACGATGTTGATCTACTTGTTGTTTCATTTGATTTTGCACCGAAGTGGCGTTATCCTTTAAAATTTGGAGAACTTGTTGTTGATGCTCAATGTGATCTTTCACTGCTTGAACCTTTTTCTTCTTGATATTCCCTTCTATCTCTAGAGTTTGAGGAGTGGTAATTTCTTTCAATCCTTTACAAGATATGGTCGGATTCATTTCTTGATGCTCGATGTGATCTTTCACTTCTTGAACATTTTTCTTCTTGATATGTCCTTCTATCTTGATAGTTTGAGGAGTGGTAATTTCGACCAATGAATTACAAGATACGGTTGGATTCATTTCTTCTTTCTCGATGCGATATTTCACTTCTTGCACCTTTTTCTTCTTGATATGTCCTTCTATCTTGAGAGTTTGAGGAGTGGTAATTCTTGCCAATGCTTTACAAGATACGGTCTGATTCATTTCTTCTTTTTCTGGGGTGGGGTCCTGGCGTATATCTTCTTCTTTTGATGTTTCTTGATCCTTTTCTTCCTCCTCTTCATATTCTATGTAAAATAATTTCTTCTCAGCACACTTATGAATTTTAGTGCATTTCCTATCACAATTGTAACAAAGCCCTTTTTCTCTTTTTTCTTCCATTTGTTGTGGTGTAACCCTTGTAAGTTGTGGAAGGCTAGGAGAAACAACACTTCCATCTTTATAGTTGTGAGGGGTATGCTTCCTAGTTTCTAGAGTTTTTCTTTCCACTATGTCACAAAGCCCTTTTACTCTTTCCAATTGTTGTGGTGTTGCTCTAAAGAAGGTGTTGCTATCTGTATCCTCATAATGTGCTATCATTTCCTCCGTGAAAATTGACCACGTAACAAGTTGTTTACGAGAACAAAGCCCTTCATACCATAAAAATTGATCCGGTTCTAAATATGAAGATGCAATACATACCTTTTGTAACAGTGGTACACCATGTAGATCAAAATATTGCTCCATTTGAAGTATCCAATTTACCGGATCCTTGCCATCAAACTTCCTCATCTTGATTTTTCTTGATTTTAGGTGCTCGATCTTGAAACGACTATAACTCTGTACTTTCAAATCTTTAAGTTCTAAAATTACTACCTGTAGTAGCCCTCTGTGTCCTCTTTCCAATGCCACCAGTCTTATCGAAATTGGATTCTCCAAGAAAGAGTTATGCACAATCTCCCAAGATGACCTAATTATAGACCTTTATAGAAGAGCGAACTTGTATGAAGTGCCACGTGTCACTGTTTCAACCTTTGGCTCTGAAAAATATCTACAAGAAACTACAGTCTATCCTCTTTCTATACCTTCTTACGAAATTTCAATCTGATGCTCAAAGAGAAAGTTATGATGCTTTTCCCCAGGTCACCTCTTTGGAATGTAATTCAGGAGTCTGCAAAAAGACCAATTTCCTCAGATCATATCTCCGCAAATATAGAGCAAAAAGCTCTGAAATTTGGACCCGAGATTCAGCGCAATTTATTCTCAAATGGGTTTTTGTTTTAGCTTCTGAAATATTGCATAACAAATGTTATAGTGAAAATTCCACGATGACCTGTTTGGAGCAGTGAAACCCTAAAATCCAAAGCTCTGATACCAAATGTTATGAAACTAGCTCAAGAAAAAGATATAAAAGATAGATCAACGCCTTAGAATTCAGCCTCTTCGAGGGGGAAACCTCCTTTACATTACATAAATGAACAATTCTTCGATGATACAAATGAAAAGATGTTAGGGTCCCACCCTAACCCCCTTATTTATGTCATGGGATCACATCATAGTCAAGAGTCAATAAAGCCCATATTAATATTTGTAAGTGGTTAACCCGCAATTAATGACGGGACCACAGTTAGTTGCAAATGGGCGGTAGTATTAGATAGATGGTAAATGGGCGGTAGTATTAGATAGATGGTATTAATAAAACCCACGATATTGGCCCGTGGTATTGCATGTATGAGTCATATATAAAGGATAGAGACTCCCTGCGAGGAGCATTGTGTCTTGTTTTGTAATCGAGCTCTGCTCTATTGGAGGTTGCCCCCTCGAAGAGGCCTGTGAACATTTCTCTCTGAATAATAAAATCATTGCTATTCTGTGTTCTAGGTATATTTTCTTCGCATATTCTGTGTTCTCGGTATCTTTTCTTCGCAAATTCTATGTTTGGGTATTGCTTTGCAGGTTAAGATCATAACAAGTGGTATCAGAGCACTTTCCAGGGCTCGGTGGGATCTCCAAATTTTAGCAATTTTTTTTTGGCTAGAGACGTGTTCCGGCGTCTTTAAACCACGGGATCTGTCGTTAAGCGCATAAACCTGCGGATTTGGGGAGGCATGCACACAGGAAATACAAGAGGTGGTCACGTCTGTTGGACTCCCTTGTAACCCCTGTGGGTACCCCTTCGAGTAGTAGCGCATTAGACAGAACCGCGCACGGACTGTCTTCCACGTACCCTCTGGGTATATAGGAAGCCCCCTAGCTCCCTTGAAACCTCGCCATAGATAAACCTTCGGCCGTCTTGTGGCTACAGTACACCGAGAACAGGACTCGGAGAGATTACTCGCTCGTACGATAGGGTAGTCGGGTTGTACGGCTAAGGGTACGGTCGATCCTCCTTAGTTAGAGCCCTGAAACATTGGGCCGAGTACTACTGTCAGACCCTTATGTATATTGCGATCTGTAGCACCTGACACTCCCCAAGACCATAGTTCCCTTTCTATCGGGGGATCACACATCATCTATTCCAGATCAGCAACAGCAGTTGTTTCACCATTCAGATCTCTCAGATCCACCAGATCGGATATTCCAGATCAACAGCAACAGTTGTTCCACCATTCAGATCTCTCAGATCCACCAGATCGAATATTCCATATCAGTAGCAGCAGTTGTTCCACCATTCAGATCTCTCAGATCCACCAGATCGGAATAGTTGTGAAGGGTTCATGTACCTGGATATAATTTTCCCAGGACTTTTGGCGGCATTGGCATTTTGAGGATTTGGCGACTGCAGTATTGATCAGGAAGGAGTAAAACTCCGTTAGGAGTTTTCCCAAAAAAAAAAAAGTCTGAGATCTTCCGGGGCGCTTATTGGTGACCTAGCCCATCAGTATCAGGACGACGAGCTGAGCAAGGTGGTACCATTCAATTTCTTAGTAAAAATTTTTAGGCGGTCGCAATTTTTCATCAGGTTGGTGTATGGTAGAAACTTTCGCTCAAGCGATGGCCAATGAAAGGATCAACCAAATTGAAAACCATGTGCACTCCCTCCAAACTGCGGTGCACAAGATCGAACTTGAGCTTCAAGGAATGAGTAACCACATAGAACTTGAGCTTAAAGGAATAAGTAACCGGTTACAGGAGGCATTCCCAAAGGGCAAGAAGCCAGCCCACGAGGAGGCGTATAATGGCCATGAATACCATCAGGGTGAGTCTAGCCACTCTCCTCACGTTTGGCACTCCCATCCACCACCTAGTCAGCGACCTCCCAAGTTGGATATGCAGAAATTTGACGGTTCTCACACGTCCGCATGGCTAGCACAAATGGAGCAGTATTTCCAGTTGAATCATATCACAGATGAGGGGACTAAGCTTATGGTGGGCACCATGTACTTGGACAATGAACGATGGCAATGGAAGGAATGGCATCAGCGTTGCAATGGACATTTTCAGAATTGGGCCCAATTTGCCAAAACTCTTCGCAGTCACTTTGAACAGGAAGACTCTTTTTTGGGGCGTCTCACTAAGCTCCGACAGATGGGTACAGTGGAGGAATATATTACTGCTTTTGAAGCCTTAGCCTTCCACACTAAGGGTCTCACAGATGAGTTCTACATGGAATGCTTTATCAGCGGTCTTAAAGAAGCCATCAAAGCTCAGGTTCTACTCCACCACCCTCCCACATGGACAGAGGCTTGCCAGGTAGCCCGTAAGGTGGAACGTGCATTAACAGCCCAATCCAGCCGCCCCAACTTCCCCGCTAAAGGTCGTCCCTCACAGGCTCCCAATATGACTCAGACACTTAAGATTCAAAAGGTGTCACCTGGGGAAAATGGCCGAAAGAAGGAAGCAAGGACTATGTTACTACTGTGATAAAAAATATTCCCCAGGTCATAAATGCAAAGAGCACAAGTTTTTTCAAATAGATGCCACTGACTACAGCTCCACCGAGGAAGATCCACCACTTGAGGAACCGGAGGCGATCGAAGAAGATAACCAACAGGAGATTGTATCTGATGAACCAATTATTTCGCTAAATGCATTGGCAGGAATTTCTTCCCTGCAAACTCTCAAAATCAGGGGTTTTCTTAAACATCACCCAGTAGTAGTCTTGATTGATAGTGGAAGTACCCATAATTTCATCCACCAAAAGATCGCTGAAGCAGCACATTGTTTCGTTCGGGCAGTTTCTAACTTCCAAGTCCAGATTGCAGATGGGGGCACAATGAAATGTGAAGGTCGTTGTGAAAATGTCAAAATTCAAATGGGGGATTATCAATTGAAAACCCACATGTTTGCAATACACATGGGGGGTTGCGACATTGTCCTCAGCGCGGAATGGCTCCGCACTCTTGGGCCAATCACCATGGATTTCCAGGAGTTATATATGAGTTTTAAGCAGAACAACTCCACACATACCCTCCGTGGACTACAGGCGGGAGCCCCCTCTATCATCGGCTCACATAGGATGGAAAAATTGTTAAAAAAGGGCCATCATGGAGTGGTAGCTCAATTTAATGCCATCCAGGTAGTAGACACCATGCCTCCGCCAATTCATCCTGAGATGCAACAAACTTTAAATAAACATCGGACGGTCTTTGACAAGCCTCATGAGCTTCCACCATCGCGAGGGGAACATGATCATAGCATCACATTGGTTCCAGGGGCCCAACCCCCAAATGTGCGGCCATACAGATATCCGTTCACCCAAAAGAATGAAATAGAAAAATCATCAAGGAATTGTTGGAAGCAGGTGTCATTCGTCCCAGCATTAGTCCTTATTCATCTCCAATGGTCATGGTCCTCAAGAAATATGGGGAGTGGCGGATGTGTCCAGACTTCAGGGCCCTCAATAAGTTAACAGTCAAAGATAAATTTCCCATCACAGTGGTTGACGATTTGCTGGACGAACTCAATGGGGCTCAATTCTTCACTAAGTTGGATCTTCGCTCAGGCTACCACCAAATTCGCATGAAGGAAGTCGACATTCCCAAGACAGCTTTCAGAACTCATGAAGGCCATTATGAGTTCCTGGTCATGCCATTTGGTCTCTGTAATGCCCCCTCTACTTTTCAGAGCCTTATGAATCACCTCCTCAAACCATATCTCAGAAAATTTGTCCTTGTCTTCTTCGATGACATCCTCATCTATAGTGGCACTTGGGCGGCACATCTTCAGCATGTAGATCTACTCTTGCAACTGCTCCGCACGCATAAATTATTTGTCAAGATTTCTAAGTGTTCGTTTGGCATGGAAGAAGTTGAGTATTTGGGCCACATTGTGGGGCGTGAAGGTGTCAAGGTGGACCCCAAAAAGATCCAGGCAATGCAAGAATGGCCTCAACCTAAGACCTTGAAAAGCTTGAGAGGATTTTTGGGTCTCACAGGCTATTATCGTAAATTTTCCGCAACTATGGCCGCATAGCGAAGCCCTAACGCAACTCCTAAAGAAAAATTCCTTCTTCTGGAACGAAGAAGCACAACAGGCATTTACCGCTCTCAAAACCGCCATGTGTTCCACTCCTGTCTTAGCACTACCGGACTTCACCAAATCATTTGTCATTGAATCTGATGCTTCGGGAACAGGTATTGGAGCGGTCTTAATGTAGGAAGGGCGACCATTAGCCTTCACCAGCCAACAACTAAGTGGGAGGAATCTGGGCCAATCTACCTACGAGAAGGAAATGATGACCATCTTACATGCAGTCGAGACCTGGCGACCTTACTTGTTGGGGCGACGTTTCCAAATCTGCACAGATCATCACAGTCTTAAATATTTTTTGGAGCAACGCCTATCTTCCCCACAACAAAATAAATGGTTAGCCAAAATGCTGGGATATGATTATGAGATCATTTACAAGAAAGGGAAAGACAACAGGGTAGCAGATGCATTGTCGTGCCAATTTGAGGAGGAAAAGTACTTGCTCGCAATTTCCCTCCCCATTCCAGACTGGATTGAAGAGGCTCGCAGGGAATGGTTTTCACATCCCGGGCTCTCAACTCATTT